>OZ014490.1:15458500-16658500 GCA_963965965.1 Trididemnum nubilum
GAGGCAAAATAGCCACTTCCTTTATTTAAATCTGAAATATCAACCCTGATCTTATGGTTTTTTAGATGTCTCTCATCATTTTGTATTTATCTGTGGTTCTGTGTATGTATGAAATCTGAAGTAAATAAATCTGTCACTTCTTTAGTTTATTTCTGAAGCTTTTACTAATTTGTGACTTTTTTGGACTTGATAAAGAACCTTGGACTATTACACATTTGTTTATGTTTGATTTTATGATAGGCAGTATCTAAATACTGCAAAATGCATGATGGCAAAAGGCTATCCAATTCCATGAAGAGCTTTTGTAGTTGACTGCAGATTTCTTGCAGGTTTGCATAAATTTTTATTGTAAATGTTTTTTCTGCTATCTCAAACAGTCAGATTTCCATCTAACTGGCTAATGGTGTTTGATAAGTAATTAGATATATTTCTCAAGTTAAATTAATAAGATTAGTAAGTCAAATGTAAACAATCATAGCAGTCTGTGTTTCCCTTACTAGATCATGTTACTAGCACAAAAGTTTTTATTTACTTACAGAGAATGCAACACTACAGAAAATTCTATTATTTGGCACTAGTGAAAATTGTTGGCTTTGTGAAACATATATAGTTTTTGTTGTATTTCAATGTGTTTTGATCTCGTCAAAACTATTAGACAGCATCTATAGATTATAATATACTGTATAAAGAAATCTTTTACCATTCTCTGACTATTATTTTTTAGGTTTGCTATTCTCTTGCCGGCCTGATTTTGCATGGATCTTTCAACCTCAATGGAATGTCGGCAATGAAATTATTAATCAGGTAATTTTTTTGGCTATTACATACTCGGTATCTTGTTTTGTGTTTGTCCACTTGCACATTTCAAAAAGAAAGATGTTTTACCTTTTTGTTATTTATCTAAAGAATCTTCCTGCTGATTTTTATTGCAAAATTTTTATTACATAAACTAAATTCATACCAATGAGTTTTTTTGGCAAGCTTGGCACTATCTTTGTATTTGGAGATGTAGGGACAAGAATATCCCTGTTCAGGGCAGGTTTGTTTCATTTAAATCATTTAATAAAGATAGCTCAAAATTAATTTAAAATTTTGTGTTGAAATTGTAAAATCTCAATAGTTTTTGGTTGCAAAACAACTTTTTCGTTCCACAACAGTCGATATTTTTCTAAAATTAACCTTTAGTCACTAGACAGAATTGAATGCGCCAAAACCATTTTAGCAAACAATGCTACTACTGACTGTAGTGACGTATTTTGTATAAACAATAAACCCAAATTTTTTTCAGGTAATATGATTGATATTGATTTAAAACATCATTCCATCACTCAGTTAACAAAATATTAACTGTAATATCTTCCAGTAACTGCAGTGTTTTCCTTAACAGTCTGCCGGTTAAAACAGATACTGCTGGCATCATCAATTCGCGCACTAGACCGATTATGAACCAAAATATTATTTCCATATAATATTGCACTAGAAACAACTGTTTTCAAAAGGATCCCATAAAGAAATATGACTGCGATTATGGTTAGTTGTACGGTACTAATTTGATCCTTGAAAAACTGAAAAGTGAAGTTGCCAGTTTGTAACAATTTAGATTCTAACCTTACTTGCAATTGAATCAGGGTGTACTGCTTTAGAAGGTGACGTTCTCTTACGTCATAGGAGCTAGGCCTATTGACTCGCTAAACACGTTTGACTTGCAACGACATTTAATTTCCCACAGTTACTGCTCTTTGATTGAAAACATGTATGGTACGGTAGTTAATAAATAATTGAACTTTTTTTTTTTCAGAAACAAAATGTTGCAACACGGTAGTGGAAAAAATCTTGTTCTGATGTATCAGTATATGATGGAAGGAAAGTTTGATACCGATGTCCTTATTGACAGGTTGCAGAAGAGCAAATTTTGAGAACAGCATCATTGTGGAATCTTGATCAAATGTTTGCCGCATTAAACCTATTTTACTAGAGAGAAGCAGAAAAAAGTGCTCCTTTTCTCCAAACCAACTGAACTTCCAATCAAATTTTGAAACTTCGTCGTGAATTCCAGTAGTTCGCACAGCAAACTAAAGCCGTTGCCCTTCAAATTGAGTATCACCGGACTCTGCCTAATTGATCTGATACACATCATCAACAATACATAGACACAAATCTATAATTCCTCTCTTGAAAAATCAGTATACTTTTGTTCTAACCGAGATATCGAAACGATCATAAGTTATGGTACTTTTTTACCGGCTATTTATTTAGACGCAATGTGGATAGTGTGACTCACTATTGCTGTATGTTGTATATAATTATATTAATGCATATGTATCGATTATAAAATTGTTATTATCTTGATACTATGACCAGCTGCCGCTTGAAAGGGTTTCTGGACACGGTGAGGTTTTATTTTCAGGGTGGTTTTTCTTTCCTCATCTTGCTCCGTTGAGCTAAACATAGTTTTGGCCGGTTGCGCCTCCCATTGACCACCTACGTAACCGTGCTTGGCCTCGCACTGGTCACTGCCCTCTTTCTTTTTTCTTTATCAATTATTTGAACAAGTACTGCAGCCGTTAGATTGACGTACATCGTGTGTGCCTTCATGTGTATGTTGATGAGTGTGATTCAGTGCCGTCGCTATCGGGGGGCAGGAGGCCGTGACCCCCTAACGGCCGCTTGTGCCGCTATCCCTATTTTGGTTTACTCAAAATATTGTTTTTGAAACATCACGCAACGACAAGACAACAAACAATGATGGAAAAAAGATAATTAGCGTTCAAACATAATTCTCTTTGGACGTTTTCTCGATTCTTTGCGAAATCGCTCGCAACCAACTGCTGTACATTAATCTGACGCAATATTCCGTCTTAATTACACGCCTTTACGGATATGTCGCAGAGAGGAGTAAGCCTGCAGAATGGTTACCGGTCCTTCGTTAGTGATTACGACATGAAACAATACGGTACGTGAAAACAATTTTTTTCTGTTTTGATTTTTAGAGCACACTCAAGATTTTGAGGTCACAGTCAGTGGCGCGACCAGGGTGAAGGGGCTTAAGCCCTCTTTGCCAAGTCACTTTGAAACCTCCAAATACGAGCGTTTAAACGTATTTTAGACTTGACCTGACGTAGGAGAAGGCTGAAAGTGCTTAGGAATTTAATTCTTTTAAATGACTTCTGAAGTTTAGCAATTTAGTTATTCATATGGCTTAAAAAAGTGCGAAGTGTGATTAAAATGGCGTTAAAATCTCTATATTTTTGCTGCATAATCGTAAAAATCGCCCAGCGGCTGGATGCTCCGCCTCCAGGCCCCCTTACACAATCACTAAATATTTAGTGACTATGCCTTTTGTGATACGTTTGAGTTGCATCAGTTTGCTTAGCATCACGAGGGCTTAATCAGGCAGTGTTTGTGCAAAAAAACAAATCACGGGGGCTTAATCAGGCAGTGTTTGTGCAAAAAAACAAAACTTTTGCTTCACTCCTCTTTCCAAAATCCTGGTTTCACGTCTGGTAGCATTCACTGCTGTAGATAGATTTTTCGAGCAATTATGGGCCGCTGACGAAACTAGCTAAAAAAACCTGCCGGCCTTGTTTTACAATTGTGCATAATTGTAGCCGTGCAAAATCTGAAGGTCAGTTTTTATAAGCAAACTTTAGTGCCCCCTTACTTCATTTGCTCTAACGACGGCAGTGGTGTGATTGATGAAATAATTAGGCCTACATTATACATACTTCAACTGGTGTGACAGGTGTAGCAACCTTGCTAATAAAAATCGCTTTTTTGTCTTAGATTCTCTACATGTTTTAACGTCTGACGATGTGTGTTTTTCCTGATTCTACGTCTTATATTGTGTTACTATACAATACATTCGCTGTTATTGTGGTAGTAAGAAGTAAAAAGATTGAATGAACACTGGACAACAACTAAGAGAGTCGGAGCCGAATTACCAAAGTTTAAGGAGTTTTACTTCAGTTATATACTTAACTTTAGTAACCTTTTTTTGGACGTTTTTCGCTTTGATTTTCAAGTATTTTATGATTTATATTGAAAAAACGTGACAAACTTAGTAGCGTATGTCATCAACTCACAATTTAAGTTTGTTAAAAAAGCGAATCGGCAACCCTAATTAGGTGTTCCTACGAAACTAAGTTTAAATCCCAGTAGCATTATTTCTTTCTACAATTAGCTTACTTCTCAGTGTACAAAACTTCTGCAGCGAAGAAACACTTGTGCTTGCTATGTGGTAGATAACGGCCAAACTGTCAGTTAACTCAGAGCGGTACATGGACATGCTGAGGCGACGCTTCATTCCAGCCATACAGAGGTAGAGGTTTGATGACATAAATGCAATTGTTTTCCAACAGAATGAGGCGCCTTCTCATTATTCCAACCTTCTAAAACAGTACTTTCCAGAGGACAAGTTATTTTCGAGGACAGACAATCCATGGCCTCCGCATTTCCCCACATCTTATTTCCTCAGACTACGTCCTCTGGAGTTACTTCCAAGATCGGTTTACGAAAATAATCCTTCAACAATTGAGAAACTGTAGGAGAAGTTCAAATGTGACATCAGGAAATTCCGGGAGACATGTTGGAGCGCGTTATTGACAATTTTAATGAAGGGTGGCAGGTGTCTCAAAAGCGTGGGGCTTGGGTCAAACATTTCAATTACCGGTACTAGGAACTTGAGGAAAAAACTAGACATTTCGCTAAAATTAATGCCTCTACCTGCTTTAAATTTATTTGTTAAATTGGCGATTACTCAAACATTCTAGCGAAAATTACATATCATAAAACTTTTCGAAATCGGTTTTGTTGAAATGAGAACTACTTAAGGTAATAAAGATGTGCCCCAACCCTTGTTTCACTATTAGCGAAAGTAGATTTAACTTTAGGCAGGGGTATCCCTGATTTTAGACAGTAAAACGGAAATAATAAATATCCACGCAATTTTCTTTCGCTGTTTTGAGGGTCAAGACTACGGTTTGAGTTGGGGTTCGATTCGAGTTCGGCTTCAATTGAACTAAATAGATGGAAACTACCGCAGGGTATATCTATAGTTTACACCAGTACTTAAACTGTGAAATTTTGCATGGGGGGACGCTTTTGAAAGCTTGACCAAACGCATTCAGAATGCGAAAGAACTTCAGCAGAAATTCTGCAATACCGTCCCTGAAATCAAGCGAAGACCAAAAAAAGGTCTTCGCCGCATTTTAGGAACCTATTCGGCCAGAATTTGTGGATTTGTTCTGACCGGCTCTTTTTGGTCTTGTCAACCAGCGCTCAAATCTCGATTGGGGGACGCCAAATCCTCAATTGGGGTACGTGTCCCCCCCTACAATTTAAGTACTGGTTTACACCCTAAAGATATTGAGCTGAAACAGATATTCCAAGAAAGTGCAATGTACATATCAAGAGCATTATGGATTCATTCTGTTCCCACCAACTGCCGTATTAAATCGAATGTGGAGGATAGTTTAGAAGTAAAAACCCTTACATCATTCCAGTATTGCGATGCAGCACATGGTATGAAACAACACGATAGCTTCTCACAACGACCTTAAGTTATTGCAATTGCACTAAAATTTGGTTTTGCAGTTCTTCAAAAAGACACAAGAGATATAACGATTCTTGAACAGAAATTTTATTTTAAAAAATCCGATTCAAGATTAAAACTCTAGGCTGCTAACTTCAACACATCATAATTATTATGAACATCATAAAAAAAATTCGGTTGGTTTTCTTGATCTCATTTCAAACACTAGCGGCACATTGGACACTTCCCCAAGGTTCTGCTGAAGTTGAAACGTAAGCAAGTCGCATGATACCAGCGGAAGCAGAGATCACATCCAATCTATGATATTAAAGTAAAATTAATCAATACGATTTGACAATAACAGCAGTGCTGTCAATTTAATTTTTTCATTAAGGTCACAGTATTTTCAAAGAGCTTAGTTCAATCGTAATCATTTGAAAACCTACTTAAAACGACCAAGTTGGAAGTGCACCACGCGCATTACCGTATAAAATTGGCGTTAAACACAGTTTCAGATTCACCGGGTTCGATTTGCATTAAATTCTTTTTTATTCCTGTAAAGTTTGCTTTAAAGTTCCAGTTAAAGGATTAATTGCCATACCCTAACGGTAAATAAAATCAAAGAGTTATTCTGCGAAAGTACATGCTCCAGCGTTAGTTGTCTCGTGTTAAATCACTCATGCAAAGATGTCGCGTTTCTTAAATGCCCTTTTTTTGAAAAATCAGAAAATTGTGCGTTAAATAATGTTGAGATTTATCCACGTATTTTTCTTCTGCGTTTTACAGGTTTTAAAATTGTGCTAAAAGTGCCGGTATAGTGACGGCTTACTTTTATTTTAAAAAGTTGATTTACACAGCAAACAGGGCCAATTGAGAGGCCGGGGCCCACATCAATTACCACTAGTAGCCTTACATTTGCGCCGAGTTGCACAAAATAAAAATATTTGTCGTGCAACAAACTAGTTCGATCAACTTTTTCGAAATAGGTTAATCCTGGTATTTTGATGTCACAGACACATCTTTTCTCCAAGAGCAAGAAGTGGGTCGGCATGAAATATTTTCGTGACCACCTTGACATTATAATCATTTATGATTTTCTTTCTCTGCTTAAGCCGGGGGGGGGGGGGCTAAAAGACTTTATTCTCCCCCTCCATCTCAGCTAAGTCACTTAGGAAGTTTAACCCAAAACTGTAAGCGTTGAAACATGGTTTGGACTTGACTTGAGCGTAAGGGTGGGGTGATGATGTGACGTCTCAGATGGGAGTGGGAGATGTGACGTCTCCAATTGTGGTATTGGGAATAACAAACTTTGGCAACAACTGGGGGGAGAGGGCATGGGATCGCGTCAGTGGGCAGAGAGGCACCAGCTTTGGCAAGTAAATCCGCTTTTTCATTACCGGGGAGACCTGCGTGACCGGGGACCCATTGGAAGCTCAAGATGGTGTTGTTGGAGAGGGAGGAGGCGAGGGACCAAACATTACAGAGGGACTCAGGCAGGAGATAAGAGGGGGCTGATGAAACGATGGAGAGGGCTGATTGGGAGTTGGTTAGGAAAAGAACTTACTGGAATTTGCACGTCATCAAATGGCTAGTACACCAATCGAGACCTTGCTTGAGGGCAAAGGTTTCAGCTGTGAAGCTGGAGGCAATTGGACCAGTGGAAAAAGACAGGAAATTAACGACGCCTATACCCTCTCGGCCACGCAGCCGACTATACTTAGCAGCGAATGGAAGTCGAAGAGTAGCAGCAGTAGTAAAAGCAAATTTATTTCCAGCCTATACGCGTTGCCGATGGAAGCAAGCAAAGCCATGGCAACGGCCACAGCAAGGATAACTAAATTGACAACCATTTTGTACAAAGCAGCGCGAACTAACAAACTTGATTGGAAATCATCAAGCCAGCTGTACGACATTCCAAAATCATGATACTTGGAAGAATTTATTACTTAAGTTTAGGAACTAAGCGGCGAAAAATTAGACGTAATGTACACGGTGATGCTATGGAATATGGTTGGATACGAATCCATAATCTACTTGTATGTTGTGCAACTGAAATTTCACCTGAATTCCGCAGAATTGCTTTGGCATTGTCGAGACGGCATTGTCACAAACTTTCTACGGAAGACGAAAAGTTAAACGATGAAGGGAGAGCCGGAAGATTTTCGACTATTTTTTCACCTACCTGCAAAACATGAACAAAGTTTGCTGTATTGATTTAAATTAATACAAAAGTTATGGATAATGATGTAGAAATATACGAGGGCAGCCAAAGCTAACGATTTAAAAGGGCATTTATTTAACTTACCGGTAAATCTTTCACTCATGACCAAAAGGTTGGGATAAACCTAAAATGCATTCTCGCCAATTTTAATTTTTTACGTCTTGTCGTTTTCAAGATATTGCAGTTCAAAGTTACCTTTTACTTCAGGGTTTCTATTTTGTCAGTATTGTGACAGAACTTTAAATTTTAGAACGCTGGCTTATCTGTATAAAAAAGCAGCTAATTTTACCGCTCTGAACCTTTACTTTGTTTTACAATAACTCCGCCGCAAAAATTTGGTGAAGTTAGTCTTCACTCAGATCTCAGATCTTCATTCTAACGTACAAAATAATGATAGCGATTCTTTGCCTATGCCAAATCATTTTCTCAAAATTGTTGGTGTAATATTTGATGACAGACTTGAACCTTGAAAAGCATATCAATAGAGAAATTAGTACTTGTTATGCCAATTTACGTAATTTCAAAATTGTATTTAAAATTCAGCTACTTCATTCTTTGATATTGTCCTACCTTGATTATTTATTATTGCAATGCCTTGTTTTATAACATACCGGAATGTTTATAGCACAAGTTGACAAAAGTTTTGTATGCTGCAGAGAGATATATTTTTGGACTTTGTGGTTCTGCTTCGCCTTCATATCTGAAAAGCCTTCATTTTTTACAACTTAAATTTCGTATTCATTTCTTAACATTATTTTAATTGAGTTTTTAAGGATGTTGCCACTGTTTGATGCCACTATTTTACAGCTTATTACTGTAGAATCAATGAAGTTTATTTCCGTAAAGCCATTTTATTTGAATGTTACTACGGCCACTTAGTCAGATGAATCAACACTTGTTGGTGTTATCTCAAGGGGGTAAAAATTGCAATTATTATTATTTTTCCAAACTGGCGATATTATTTTTGATCATTCATTGAATATTGAGGTTAATAAATGGTGAATTGTTTTAGTAGATGAAAATAAAAAACAGTACCACCATAGTTAAGCTGTGAAGATGTAACAAAAAACTAAGACTTAAGCAGTATTACTGTAAACCAAAATACTTTTTCAACATAAACATTGAAAATTAATGAAAAACACTGAAAAAAATTGGAAAATTAAACGCTTTTATACTGTTGGACATAAATTGTTTATAATCTGAAAATCTCCTCCAACAAAATGCGAACATACTGCTACAATGTGGTGTAATTTTGGGAGTTGAATCTCACCCAACAGCGCCAATGTAGTAAATAATAAAATCAATTATATTTTACTCCGAAATTTTACTGCATGGCAGAATCTCCATGAAAATATCACAATATTACTTACTGGTACTGTTCGTGTAGCTGCACAATGTGCAAACTTCAACATTTTTCTGAACACCTGAAGAAACAAAAAAGAATAAAAATTTAACTCAATGAGTTGCATATTGAAAGCTGACTACAATAACACCTTACAACTAAAATGTAAGCTAAAATGCAGCAAGAAAAATCCTGCAACCCATCAAAAACAACTAAAAAAAGAACAGAAGGTAAAAATGCAGGTATGTAAAGTTAGGGCAATCGTACAAGATTAGATAGGCATTGACTTTGTCCTTCTACACCCAGCCTTCCTCAAGATATTCTACTTCAAACACATTCCAGGGGCCTATCTAATTATGATTTTTGTAGGCAACTCTGACTGTCATAACATCGATGACACCAGCTTAGTCGACTTTCATCAATCGTAAAGCAATGCCGCAATTAGGATAAGTCATAGCAGGGGCCTTAAAACATACATCTAGCTTACAGTATTGGCCTTCGCTATGGACTATGCTACTACATTTAAACGTCACGGTAGCCAATAAAAATTATAATTAAAGAGGCCTCTACATGGTGTTTAAAGTGAAATACCTCTGAAATGGCTGGGTCAAAAAGGATAAAGTCAATGCCAAATTCAATTGCCTTTAACTTGAGATACCCACATTGATTTTGCCTTCAGTCATATTTAAAGGTTGTGCAATTTGCAAGCTAGAGACAACTTTTAACTACGAGTCATGGTTAATCAATCAATTATTGGTTTATGATAAAAATCAATGACATTTTCAAGCAGTTAGTTTTTATCAAGATCTGGACTAAATTGCATTCGCACATTTGTTTAAGCATGCTATAAATTGCCTTAATTACCAGTTGGTCGAGCGGTAACGCATTCGTCTCTGGAGCGGTAGGGCAGAGGTTCAAATCTCGAGCCGGTCAAATCGAACACAGTGTTGCCAACGGCTCGCCACCGCTGCGACATTTCTTCGAAAGGAGCTGTGTTGCCTGGGCGCAATGACGCGGAGATGGGCCCCACAAACTTGTTACACGCTTCGGCGTACTACAGCAAGTATAATGAAAGATTTGATTTGATAAATGAGAGATAGCACTATCTTATTTTAAAAAAATATGATATCTAAATTAAATTTGATGTAGTAAGGAGCTTTCAAAGCTTTACAAAGATCCAAATTTGATTTTCAAAACCTACCATGAAACACATTCAAATGATTTCTGCCAACAATCTTTGAAACACATTCTTTTGTACATGGTTGCATATCACCTACAATAATTTTTTTCTTTGAAACACATAACTTTGTTAATGAAATTAATGCAAAGATTTAAAACATAGATGGGGAATCTTCTTAGTACTGCAAGCCGCATGAATTGCACAACATTGCAGGTGGGCCGCAAATAATCTCAAATTCCACGTAAAATTCAAGGAGCAGAAAAACTCCCAGTAAATGGCTGAAAGTTCTTCTGTTTGGCAAGACATGAGATGTCTGCTGAAGTCGAAGATGTTGCTACTCGCAATAACTGTAATAATGGCGAAGTTATCTCAAGAGAATACTTTTACAAAACTTACGTAAACATTTGAATGTTTTGATGCTAAGTTGTTTGCTGTGACAAACTTCAGATGCAGGCCACATTAAAATAGAAAGCAGCCCCCCGACTGATTTAAAAGATACTTAACAATTAATCACACCTGTCTTCCCACATTAGTTTTGACAATCAGCCTTTGCTAAAAATTCGTCATATATGTTAAAAATGCAAAAGCTGCAAATAAAATGTTTCTTTTTGGCTATAAGCATGTATAGTCAAGTGGCTTGTTTTGAAATTTTTAACTCCAAGGGCCTTATACTATGGTCTGAGTAAAAAAACAAATATTTGTGCTTCATAAGCCATTCAGTTCATTGTCAAATTTTTATTCGAAATAGGTTTTGGAAGAACATTTCTAGAAACTTGAAAAAATTTTTTTCTAAAATTATAACCAGATTTTGTATGTGATTGACATTTTGTTGCAAAAATGCAAAGGTGTTGACATTATTGACAACTTGAGCAAGTTGGCGAAAGGTTGCAACCTTCGCAAGCAGTTGCTCAACATCGATTACTTGTAGGTTGTAGTAACATGACCTACTAAATCACTGACCATATTTTTACAATAGCAGTTTGTTAGGAAATATTGTAAATAGTATATTTGTATGGTTTAGCACCTACTATCAGTCCAAAGAGTAGGCTGTTAGCAAGGTTAGATGCGGAACAGCCGTAGGCTAGCTAGCTTAATTTGGCAGAGTTACTATGATATTGTACTATCGTTAGGCTTTAGGGACACTAAAAATATGCCTCTATAAATTTCAATATCATCAGTCACATCTGGACATCTAAGGCTGTAAAATTTACAGTGATTTTTCATAGCTATGCTTGATCTCAGAGCTGCATTTTAATGAATTCACCAAAGCTGTGGGCCTATCCCCACGGGGATCACGTCTTTTCGGTGCGACCATTTCGGCGCCACCTATTTCGTAGCCGTACGTTTTCTGCACAGATCGTTTCGATGCCAATTCGGTGCTCTTTGACTTATTTAGGGTTTGGGTTAGGGCTTTGGGTTAGTGTTAGTAAAAAGCACAGAATATTGGCGCCGAAAAGTCGTGGACCCATCCCCACGACATCTAGGTTTCAAAACAAAAATTTATTCTATGCAGCAGAGTAGAAGCTGCTGTATCAGCATAGTGATTCTTTTGGCTAAGCAACTTTTGCTCTTTTGTTTTAAACTAACATGGTGTTGTTGTTTTTCACAGAATTCAGAATAACCTACAGTACTGGCGGGCTAGTTTTGAACGTGTTGATAGTGTTTTTGTGCAATGTTTGTTAGCTTGTTGTTTAAAAAGTAACAATTGCTCGAATACTGGAAAATTCGCAAAAGTTCTTTCGCTGTCTGCTTGGTCGAGACAACTTGGTGAATATAACTGTATTTAGAATTGGTCTCAAGCTATACTGTATACAAGAGCTAAGAAGATAAAACAAAAATCAAAAAAAAATTTATAAAGTTTTGGATTGACCTAATTACTTCTGTGAATAGCAACAAACATGGAATTTTTTCTCCAAGATGTCCACTTAAAAGTCTTCATATTTCTCAAGGTTTGTGACAGTGATCAAGTTGAACTGGAAGAAATAGTTTTGAACTCTCCCAAGTTTTATAATCATGAATATTTATAGTGATTTTTCACTACAGTCCTATGTAATGAAAATAGAAGTGTCCAGCGTATTATGTTCATTTACTGTATCTTTGTGTAATATCTGAATTTAGTTGTTTGTGAATTTCAAAACATTTCTTCCTGTCTCTTAAATTTTAACTGCTTTATTATGATGAATAAAGTGATCAAGTATACAATTTCAAGTCTGAAGTTCAATCATTACAATTACAGTCAGTGTAACCAGATCGAACTAGAAAGCCTATAAATATCTTATGAGTAGAAAGTGACAGTTTAATTTTTTGCTGCGTAATTTTTTTTTTTTGTAGTACGACATTTTTTTAAAGATTACAGTATACTGTAAGTATTTATTCATGTTTTATTGTTTATCAATGTAATCAGTTATTATACTTACTGAAAACTGTAAAATTTTGCAGAAAATTGATAAAGTACTGCAGCTGCCAAGCATGTCCATTAATATAGTTCCATTCTCATCAGTCACCACTAAACAAAAAAACTTGATAT
Organism: Trididemnum nubilum; assembly: GCA_963965965.1. Classification (NCBI taxonomy): domain Eukaryota; kingdom Metazoa; phylum Chordata; class Ascidiacea; order Aplousobranchia; family Didemnidae; genus Trididemnum; species Trididemnum nubilum. The sequence goes on from OZ014490.1 coordinate 15,471,301, forward strand.
AGCATTTTTACAATAAATAATTGGACTGGGGAAGGAAGCATCAGTTACGTGAAAATGTGAAAACTAACAACAATTTTATTCAGCTGCTGAGTAACAATTTTCACATGAAAAAATCTACATGTTTTTTAGCAGGGGCATACTGTAACCAAAAAATTGCCAAGAAGGGGGCTTGACCTTATAGCTATAAATTTGTCTGCATCTTACAAACTGTACTTTGGAGCAAAGCCCTTTGAGGTAAACATAGGGATGTTCATTACCGATTCTTTGCTAATTTCGAATCGATTCCGAATCAAATGTTTTGATTCCAGTATTTCGATTCCTAATTTCGATTCACTATTTACATATGACAAGATGTTGGTGCTGGTAACGAAAAATTTTATCGAAATCAAAAGCTCGCAGAAAACACAGTAAGTTAAACTCTCTCTGCACAGTATATAAGTTAAACTCTCTCTGCAGTGCGTGCAACGAACATGTTTATTTCCGTCTTTGTCCAAGACGGGAAGTTCAAAATGGTCCCATACATCAGATGTTCTTTTTCTTCCTGCCGCTGAACGCTTCATAATTACCCAGACTATCGCAATCGCATGTAAATTTAAATTGAAGTCTTAATTCTCTATCTGTAAAAACTTTTGTTATGACTAGTATTATGTTATACCTGTCCTTTTGTAACTGAAGATTTAATAACCGTAAAGTTATGGTAACAATCTCCGCAGAAAGACTTTTGCTAATTCAATATCTGACATTTACATGATCGGCGCCCGGCAAACTGCTAAAAAGTAACCACATCTCCGCAATCACAAAAGTAATTGTGACGTTATTGTTTATTTGCACGTGGGACTTGCGAAAAAGTAGTGAGGCGAGCGGGTGGCTTTTTTTTTAGCGCATTTGCAAACACATGCGCTCCTGCATTTGTGACAATACACACGGCCGAGCATGCGAGTGTGCGTGAAAGCGGCGCCGTCTGTACTAACCATCTCTCTAATCATCATGCGAGGCAATTAAATGACGCTGTTTCGTAACAATGCTCGTGATGCGTGTTTATTTTCTGTACAAAGCAGTGCTGCCTAAAAACTTAGCACGAGTATTTCGATTCAGTAGTATCAAAAAAAGATTTTGGATCATTTGGGAATCGAAATCGAAATAGTAGAATGAACATCCCTAGGTAAACATGATCGTCGCAACGTACTGGTGCCATACCGCAAGAAAGTGTTAACTAATAAAATGCTCACGAAAGCATTAAATGTTGCACTAAACATCGATAAGCGCTCCACTAGTGAATAAAAAAATGAATCTAGTTTCAGAGGCTGACTTTTTCTCAAACCAACTGCTAGTATTACAGTACTGTGCTAAATTCTGATCCTTCGATGATAGTGCCAAATCATGCAAAAAGTGCTTTGTTTTTTTTGCTTTCTCTAGCAAAGCAACACGGCAATCCATTGCACAATAAGCAAAAACTCCACTGCATAACTAATGACGAATCCAGCTTTTAGATTTACTTGTAGCGTTAGCATTGGGAGTCTTCATAAACAGCACGAAATAGCCAACAGAAACAACTGTTTAAGCTTACTATCGATACCATAACATACTTTTCTGAAAAACAAAAATCACATCATAAAACAAAATTAGTCTAATGCTTTCAATGTACCTGTAGACAATTGATTTACACTCTACAAAATAAATCTACCGGTACCATAATGAGACATGGAAAAAAATTTTTGTTTCAAATACGGTGACAGTTATTTTTTCAAAAATAGCGTATTTATTCGAGTATAAGTCGCATGCGTGTATAAGTCGCACCTGCGTTCCCTCTAACTTTATGGCTAATCGGCAAGTGCCCAAATTTTCTTTAAACAATTGTGCCCAAAGCCCTAAAAAGACGTTTATGTGCCCTAAATTTCGTACCAACCCAGTATTAATGTATACCAAATGTCATATTTCCACAAATTTGTCAAGTTTTCTAAAGCTATGTTTACTGTATGGAAGGCTTTATTTCACCGAAAACCGGTTACGCAACGAGAAAAGTCGTATTACGGTAACCGAAAATATTACCTTATAAGGTCACAAACTCCGGTTACGCAAGTGGGAAAATGAATATTACGGTGACCGGATTTTCCGGCTACAGTAGTTTCACTTGTAATAGTTGGGTAGCCGAAAAATGTTTGGGGAGAAAAACAAATTTTTATTTTCTGTACTTGAATTTTTATTCTCTCTATTTGAAATTTTTTCTCATTTTCATATGTGGGTTTTTGTCTTTCTCTCTCATCTGTCATTGCTCTTCTTTTGGTACTGTATTCTATTTACTTGTTGTTACCTCCTTCTTTCCGACTCTTTCTCTCGGCTTCACTTAGCTTTTTCGGTACTCGACTCTTCCAACTTTTGCGTGAACTCACCTTCGATCTTCACGGGTTTCGAACCCGAATCCCGACGCATTGATGATTCACGCTCGAAGTCGTTACCACTCGACCATCCAAGCCTCTGAAGGAATACCACACAAATGGCGCTAATAAACCAAGACATAACGATGAGCATTGAAGCGTATCGCCGGTTACCCAAGTGCTAAAACCGACACTTGCGCAACCGACAACCAACGACGTTTGTGCATTTGAACTTTTGTGTTAGCTATATCTGATTAAATCTTGTTCCATTAACCTCCTCTACCAAAACAGTGCTGCCAAAGGTTCGCCACTATACTAACTACATTTCTTAAGAACGAATATTTGCAAACAAGCAAGTGTTCGAGAGCTGAAATGTACGGGCTACAGCTTTCTTTGATTGACGGGAATCTCAAATACCAGAGGTGAAGGACACATTATTGAAGTGAAGTCATTGAGGTGAAAGACTCAAGAACACATTTTGAAGTCCTTGGCCTTGGCTTCGAAGGTCAAGGCCTTGGCCTCGAAGCCTCAAGTCCTAGAAAATTTTTCTGTCCTCGGCTCAAGGACAGCACTATTTTTTTTTGAACGGTTAAAATGTAGTTGGAAAACGCCAGAAACCTCGCGGAATATTCGCGAAGACTTTTTTTGTTTTCCTCTTTCGGAGATCACATGAAAAATTTTCTTAAAGACCTTTCTTTTTGTTTTTTTTTTGAGATCGCCTGAAAATTTTTCTTGAAGACCTTTTTTTTTAGAACACTTGCACCTGTATCCTTGAGCAGAGCATTCCCCTTTGGCCTCGGATTTATTTTGTGTCCTTGGCCTCGAGCCTTGTGTCCTCGACTCCATAGACCTTAGCAGGGACGTGCGGTCAGGGGAGGCAGGTGAGGCCGTGCCTCACCTGAAGAATTGAACAAAGAAAAACAAAAATAAAAATATATAATTAAAATAAAATGTTTTCACGCAAATCAAAATATTTCTCAAAAACTTTACTAATTTTTATCATATTAACTTTTTTTGTGTATTCACTGCTTTTATGTTATGCTCTTCGCATTAAAACGCCGAAACTATTCGGTTAATTGCTATCTCTCGATGCGCGCCAGCGAGCATCGCTCGAAACATGCGAAGTGAGGCATTTTCGATTGTGCCTCACTTCAGCCAAGCAAATTTTAATAAACGAACTAAAAGTATGCCTTTTTCTCTCAGACAAATCGCGAACAACGCACAATGCTTTAAAATCTGATTTTGAGGCACGCCTCACCTATGACGTCATAGAAAAAGAAAAAGTCAAAGCAGTTTTTTTGTAGTCTTTCGTTCGTTGCGAAATTGAACGAGTTACTTTTTTAGTGAAATAAAAACAATTTATTACGAGGAAATGAACTAAAATGGAAGGAAATTTAATCTTAAAGCTGAGAGATTTTTCCATAACTAAACTTGAAGTTTTAGCTCGAACAAAACCGGTTTAAAAGATTTGCTCGAGACATCGATACGAAAGAATCCCTCATTTCAGAAAGAGTACTACCGAACTCAAGAAAAGAGTGGTTGCGCAATAAAAATCGTCATTTCTGCTTTCATATTTTTAGCAAATAATAATGTTGAGACTGCAACCTGGTTTTTGTGACCTAGCAAGAACCAAAACTTCAATCATGTCCACATTCAAAGTCAAATAATTGGCTACCTTTATAGATTTTCGAAACTTGAAGAATTGATTTGGCTTTAAGTGAACAACAGAGATTAAACGAGTAATTAATTATCGAAAAATTTGGTCTTCGTTTAATGGCTATGAAAACAGTTATTTGCTTGTCATTCATTGTCTTAAATAATTTTTTTGCAAACACGTGTGTCAGGTCCGCTACTAGGGTGGGGGCAAAAGGCGGCGGCGCCCCCCTAAACAAAACTCCCCCAAACTGCCTAGCCTACCCACCCAAACTTTCGTTACCCTTGCAGCAGTTTCAAGATGGTGGCTTTTTTTTTTTGAAACCAACCGAGACCTCGGAGAAAAGTAGACCATATTGGCGCGATGACCTTTTTTTTTGGATATCAACATAGAACTTGGTGAAAACTAGACCAACCCATAAATTTTGGCCCCTCCAGAAACAAATTTTGCCCCCCTTAGAACTAAGTTCTAGTTGCGGCACTGACATGTGTGTGAAAAAAAATTGTGCCTCACCAACCAGAAGCCTCACCGCACGTCACTGGACCTTAGGTTCTCAAAGTGCTCCTTACGGAGACCCAGGGCTCCGCTAAAAAAACCTAGGGTCTCCGCAATCTATTCGTTTACTTTGTTTTTAGTTTAGAAATTTATAGTGGGGCTCCGAAAATAATGGTCAACCTCTTCAAGGGCTCCATAACACCAAAAGTTTGAGAACCCCCGATATAGACGATAGAGGTTGGCAAACGCTGTAACTCGTTGTCTTTTGGCCATGAGCTATACTTACAAAACCAAGATGAAATTACAATGTCTTTCTTTATTGATTACATTTTCTAACTTCTGCAAATACACTAGTTAGGCTTCTGACCACAAAATTAACCTAAACTTGAAAACACACTAGTACACAAGTATTTCAAAATATCTTACAACGGTATAAGTAGAATTTATTTCCAAATTCGCACATTAATAAAAATCGGTTAAAAACAAACAATACAAAAAATAGTCAGGTAAAAACAATTATTTTATCTCCGATTCTAACACCTTTTGGTAAGTGTGCATTTAATTTAAATTCAGGGATGACACGACTCTAGTCAGAGCTATGACCAGAGTCGAATTTTATGACTTTTTGAAACAACTCAAGTTGCATTTCTGTAGAAGATTCAACTCGAATTTTAATACCAACGACTCTGTCATAGTTTAGATTAAATTAGTTAATGAAGGAAAAAATTTAATTATATGTTTGGATCAGGCGCGTAGCCAGGATTTGGAAAAGGGGGGGGCGGGGCTTTTTTGAAAGAGTGAGAAAAGTGCAAAGGAATTTAACCCGAATTTTCATTATTCTTGAATCAGTTTCACATGGTTTGTCCGAAATTTGAGACGGAATTTCTCGGAAAGAAACCAGGTGGTCTCCAAAAAAAAAAAAAAAAGGTCTTTACCGAAATTGGGTCTGATTTTTCGGCCAAAATCGGAAAGTCAAACAATTTTTCAGCCCAAAAACAAGTGGTCTCCAAAAAAAAAAAAAAAAAAAGGTCTACACCGAAATTGAGTCTGATTTTTAGGCCAAAATCGGAAATTCAGACACTTTTTCACACCGAATCACGACATCTACATCACAACTTCGGCACCCAATTTCCTTTGGGGGGGGGCTGTTTTCAATTTTTCACCAAAAATCGGCCTAAAAAGCAACAAAAACGTGCGATTTTGCATACTTCACAAGCCAATGGGAGGGGCTCGAGCCCCCCACGCCTACGCTACTGGTTTGGATCAATGTTAAAAAAGAACAATTTTTTTCCATACTAGAATTTTTTTAAATGACGTGAAGCGCCCTTGAGGTTGTTGGTGGTTAAACTTATATTTATATGTTAACAGAAACTTTTGATTTCAAAATTTTTCAAACGTGACCAAGTCGAAGTACACTTTTTTTAGAACCGGTAAATCTTGAGTCGATACTGGCTGTTTTTATTTTTTGCAGGTTTTCAGCTTCATTTGCTCTTGATTTTGTAAAAATTTTGAGAGCCTCGATGTCAATTTTAGCGGCCATGTTTGTAACACGGTTTAATTCCTATTGCTCTGTCTGCTTTAAGTGAAAGCTTTCTCCACTGCTTTTGCGGCATCGTAAATTTGCAAACGAGAAAAAACAAGCTTTTTTTCAAGTTGAATTGCCAACAAATTTTCTCAATTGCTTGCGCAGAGCAACAGCACTCTATAATCTTGGAATAATTGCAATTTTGCTTGCAAGCACAAAATCAATCAAATTTTTTCGTTTGTTTTTGTTTTATTTTGCTGCCGAGGCTGGCATTGTTTTTCTTATTTTTCCTTATAAAAAGTGTGTAATGCTAATTTTGTCAACTGGTGCTACGCAATTTTTCCTTATCAGACGAAATAGCAAATGGTTCTAAACATAGGCGTAGCCAAGATTTTCCATTGGGGGGGGGCAAACCACAAATCACATGCAATGACATCATCAGAAACTTTGAAAGAGAATTTTTTGTGGGGGTAAAGATATCGTAAAATAGAAAATCAGAAGCCGTGGCCTGGTATTGGCACGTAACTAGGAACTCGTTCATGGGAGAAGGCTTAAACCAACAGTTAAAATGCGGAAATGTCTAAATTGGGAGACGTCTTTAAGTAAAGAAGTGTACCGTAATTCAAACGTAACACAGACGGGGGTCTGGGGGCGGAGCCCTCTGCCGCCGGAGGCTATGGGCGAAGTCCCCAGACGCTGGGCAATTTTTCGTAATTTTTTGGCAAAAAAAGCTATTTTAATACCATTGGATCACATTTCGCACGTATTCATAGCCTTTTGAAAGTACTGGATTTCTAACATTTGAAAGCCAATTGAAAAAATTCTAAAATCCTGCATTTTGGTGTTAAATTTTGTACTGGATTTCTAACATTTGAAAGCCAATTGAAAAAATTCTAAAATCCTGCATTTTGGTGTTAAATTTTGTAAGTGATTTGGCACAGTAGGGGAAAGTAAATTGCATTGCATCCAGCAGTTTTTTAGCAGTACATAACAATCCAGTCAAATATTTTCCTTAGAGATTGTTTTGTCATGAAAACAACCAGTTATAGGAGTACGTATACGGCCAAGGGGCGCAGGCCCTCTCAATTCAAAAATTTGTTAAATGAGCATTTCCTTCACTGTAGCTAATTTTTTTAAAAAGTATTTTGTTGCATAAAAACTGGCGAGGTGAAGGTGAATTGTTATTGAAAAATGTACAGCAGATAGTTACGCCTACAAACCATGTTATAGCCCGGGTCGGATTTACATTGAGTTGAGCCCTTGGCACTTTGGGATTTTTGCAATATTTTTCTTCCAAATACAGGTGAAGACCAAAAAAAATCTTATCTGAGAGCGGGGTTCCTGGCACTGAGCCATATTTTAAATCCGTCCCTTGGTAATGGTATTGCATTGCGTTCATAAAAAGGTTAGATGAGGGCCTCAGTTGGCAACTTTTAGGAAAAAACCCTTAATGTTACTCTGGCTAATTGAGCGGGCCCCCTGAAACTATATTATTGTTGGGGGCCCATTTAAATTGGTTGGTAAAAATTAAATTGAGGGGGCCCCGACCTCCTGGATCAATATTATTATTAACTACTGTTGTACGCGAAGATGCTAAAAAAAATTGAAACTGAAGAAACAATATATTTTTTGTGACATTTTTATCATTGGTAGCATTTCAATTAAGGGCCATTTAAATGTTATTGTAGGGGGCCCATTTAAATTGGTTGGTAAAAATTAAATTGAGGGGACCCGAGCCCCCTAAATCAATACTATTGTTAATTACTGTTGTACGCGAAGATGCTAAAAGAAATTGAAGAAACAATAGTCTTTTTTTGTGATATTTTTATCATTGGTAGCATTTCAATTAAGGGGGGGGGGGCGCCCCCCTCCCCGACTAGGTTCTAAATGCAATTCGCTTTCTCAGCAGTCTAATTGCGAACATGGCGACGATTTTAAGTAATTTTCAGCAAAAATTCGCTTTAGGTAGAAGTTTTCAACATTTCGCCATTGAATTTTTGAGAACCAAAAAACATTACTCGCACGCTTGAAGAGCGCTTTAAAATCTTCGTTAAGTTGGCGAAAAAATGTGACGTATTTTTACTCAAGTTACATCTCGCAATCGATCCAAGCAACTTGGCGAGCGAAATGATGTTAGCCAGCTCTCAGAGCTCCAGATAAACGTGTAAAAACAACCCCTTGCTTTTAACGAGTATTTCGTTCGGTAGCCTACCTTAAAAAATTTTTGCAATTAATGTGTACGAGAAAACTTCTGTCGTGTGGGCCCAAACTAGTAAAATCCATGATGTAGTTCGCTTGAGACCAGGTCTACACTGGGCGTAAAATCGTGAGCGTACGACCGTAGCCTTTTTTTTTAAAACAGAATTTAGTACGCGCGGCGTGCCGCCTTGTTATCGTACAAGATTCCAGTTGGCGAAAATAAACTAAGGAAACGCTCGTACGTTGATGATTTTATGCATAATGAAGACTGGGCCATTCAATGCGATCAAGGCGGACGTTTTTGTTTTTCTTTTTTTTTTCTTCAAAATATTCAGAGATTTTAAGAATATTTTCACCAAATTTCATCTTTCCACAACTTTCCATTGAGCCATTTTCAAGACATGAAAGTTAAAATGTAAGGTTTTCCCCTCGCAAATTTTGTAAAGTTTCATTAAAAGCGAAATTTTAAAAGTTACTACTTGTTTTCAACTACTAACAAGTGTTATGAAAGAGCGTTGCTGTCGAAATGCAGTTGAGAAGAAATTGCAAATTAGCAGTCTTTTGAGTAAAAGCACGTCTCACTTTTCTAAAAGTTAATCTTCTATCATCATAACCCTAACAAAATTGCATTAGTGGCAACTCAAGAAGAAGATTGTTAACTTTGAAACACAGTATCTTGAAAACGGTAAGAAATAGAAAGCTCAAAATTAGTGAGAATGCATGCTAGACTTTTCTCAACGTTTTAGTCAAGACAACTTGAATGCCCTTTTAGTTTTCACAAAACATCCAGAATGAATGAGCAAATGATGATAGCTAACACAATACATAAATCGGTCCGGCATGTTTGAATAGCAAATACATCACATGCTTAAAAAATAAAATCGTAGCTTCTGTTGAGGTAAACACGATTTAGAAGAATTCAACTTTTCAATGATGTAAATCAAAAGTTGACAGTGAAATATCACAAACCGTTTTACAACAAAATCTCTTTAAAATATTGCGTGGTTTTGAAAGCTCCCTTTTCAGCGAAGAAGAGCATCTTCTTCATTTGGAAGATTGGTTTAATTGAAGTAGCGTAGCCTTTTTTTCTGCATTACATTTTCTTCCCATGATGCAAGATAACTTCAGATTCTTTTTCGTATCCACTGTTTCTAAAAAAACATTTAGCAAATAAATAACTACATTATCATCAAAAATGGTGAAGTCTGTTTAAACCAACGCATTATGTATGTTTTTAAACTTTTAATGCTATAGTAATGCAGTACAATACTATCTGAACTACAACCAATGGCTATAAATGTTAGTAACAAATTATGATAGTCGGCAAATTGTCGACTTTTTACATCAGCAAACTGATAAAATTGACAAACTTTCATGCTAGCCTTGGGTCCATAACAACTGACCATGACAAACTGACCGCAAATCAAATGATGCCGATTGGCTAAGAAGGGCGATCATGAAAATATTTTACTATCCCCAGAGCCATCTTACCCCAGAAACCCTCACTTTGTGATGAAACCGTTGGCTCGCAGTCAGTTTGTAGCGGTCAGTTGAGTTGGGTTGGCTAGCTTAGTCTATTACTGTATTTTAAACTAGACTTCCATCAAATTATGTTGAAAAACCTTTCCTTTACTTTACTCAAGGTTTAACTACTTTTGTTCCTATTCATTTGTAGTGTGTTCCAGAAATATTATCCATTATTTAAACAAATCACCCTAAATGCTGCATGTATTGGTAACTAAAGAGTGTCTACAGTGATATGAAAGTAGCAGTACATTTTAAACAATCACAATGATTCCTCACGCAAAATTAGTTGGTAGTGATATTATAAGTTGTATAGTATAACATAAACAGATTTTCAAAGTACTTACTGTAGAATTTTTTCACAGTTTTTGAGAATGAATCTTTGAGGAATTTGATGACTCGTTACTCGTTCAGTCATTGTTGCTGTCATTTAGGGGCACCATTGGGCCACTTGTGTAATTTTGTGGCCATTTGTTGTTTTTTTGGATCAGATACTAAAGGAACATGGTCGAGAACATTTGTATATTTTTTGGAATTTCTTGACGTTATCATTTTTTGCAGCATTATTTTAATAGTATGTTTACTTCTTTTCAGTATCATCTTTACTATTCTGTATTGTTTATTCTTGAAAGTAGAATCTATCCTTGAAAACACAGAACATTGCATAAATCACCCAAATTCCATCTTCTACTTCATGCTGTAATTGTTCAAAATTACAAACAGCCTTTTTGACTTTATACATCACTGTGCTTTAAAATCATGCAACACTTCAAGCACAAAATGCATGTTACTGACATACCGTTGACATATTATAGATTATGCAAATGATAAAATTTCTTCTTATTACAAAATCTGGAAAACATAACCATAGAATTAGAATATCTAAAACACATTAAACATTCAGCAATCAAAATACCAAACTGTAGCAAAATACCTTAACTTTCAGACCATAAGGCACTCTTATACCATTACTAAAATTTTCAAAAAACTGAAGTTGTGCCTTATATATGAGTCCACGACTTTTCGGCGCGACCATTTTGGCACAGCCCTTTTCGGCGACAACATTCTGTGCTTTTTACTAACACTAACCCAAAGCCCTAACCCTAACCCAAACCCTAAATAAGTGAACTGTCAAAGAGCACCGAATTGGCGCTGAAACGATCTGTGCAGAAAACAAACAGCAACGAAATAGGTGGTGCCGAAATGGTCGCGCCAAAATGGTCACACTGAAAAGACGTTATCCCCTTATATATGCAGGGGTCGAAATTAACTTTTGTAACAACTTGCCCATTGAGCAAGTGATATCAAATTTCATCTTGCTCGAAAAAAATAGGTGCAATAAGTTCAGAGGTTGTTTAACATTGGAAAAAAATTTGTGAAATGTACTTCTCAGTTCTAGGCAAAAAGCAGTGAATTTGCAAAATACACGTAGTTGCATATCCTATTTCGAAAATCAAGTTTTTGTAGGCGATGCTATGTTAAAATGATGCAGTAACTAACTCTTTCCAATCATGCACTACACAAAAATTGATTTTTTGATTGTAATTATTTCAATTATTACGATACATACAGTGATATTGACTAATGTTGCAGTTTTTCGCAAACACATTTTAATTCAAATATTTTGGAAACTACACTAACTAAAAAGCCGAAATTTTTTGCAATAGGAGCTAAAGTATTTTCAAAATAATCATAACAAAAAAATTGCAAAATTCTTGACGTTGCTTTCACGTAGCGCAGTGTAGCGCTTGTGATATCTGATACAGAGGTTTATGAGGCAAGCGTGGGAAATTTTTTCTTAAAAAAAAAGTAGCTTTTTGTGCCAAAAAATTCCCAAACGTGTCTGGGTATTAAAAATGTATTTGCGATTAAAAAGAGTTAACTGCAATTAATAATGTGCGTAAGAGTACAACAAAGTGTTAATTGTGACACTTACAAAGTGCTAACTAAAATAAAGGAAGCAACAGCTTTCTCACTTGCATATTTTACTTTATAGCAGCAAAAACAGACTTAAAATGCATCTGTGAATAATCTTTGTGATGTTGTTTAAGACGCTGTATTTTGTCAGATTGCCCATCGGGCAAGCTAAGCCAAAAAATAACTTGCTTGAGGCGATTTCAACTTGCCTTGAGCAAGCGGGCAAACGTTAATTTTGAACCCTGATATGAATTGGTTTATACTCTTTTTCTCTCTACAATTTAAATCAGAGCTATTTAGAGTTTTACAATTTTTAGACCTCTTTAAGTAACATCTCATATATATAGTGCACCTTCTATAAGAAAATAATAGCAATAAAGGTCATGTATTGATCATGTGCTTTATAGTTAAAAAAATACAGTAAATCACAAAAATAAAGTCATTGAATTCAAATAACAAGGCACTAATAAAGGGTTTGATGAGGGTTGCAAACTCAAACTTGAACTCGAATAAAAACAATCAATTTCTCGAACTCAAAAAAATAATTTGTCTAAACTCGAACTCAAATAAAACTGATCGAGTTTGAGTTCACTGAAAAGAACCTCATAAACCAAAAAAAAAATGTCCGAAAAAAATTTTTTGTTAATTATGCAGGGTAAATTAAGATTATCATTCATTTGTTTATGCTGTGGCAACATAGAAACACAGCATGTTGTATAGAAAATGAGAGCAATTAGCCGAAAAGTAGACTTAGCATTTTTGTAAGAATGAACTCCAAACTTGAAAAACTTGATATTTTTGCTGTATTTAAACTAAAAAAAACAAAAAAACTCACACTTGTCAGAATAGACTATACTTCAATTCAAATAAAAATCTATTGAGTCTGCACTCTGGGTTTGATGATGATTATAAACAGTTTTGGGTATTAATTCATTAAAAACAAAGTTAAGTTTTTCATTAACGAGTTAAAAAGTTAAAAAGCTCGTGTGAGTTAACTTATTAACCACAACTTTTGTTAAACTACTTTAATGTTTACGTTAATCCGTTAAACTTCTAGGCTACACCATGCATCTTACTGCCATAATAATAGATATAAAAAAATGAATTAAAAAAAGGCTTCCACTTTGTCTATCTATATTAGAATAGTAAATACCGTAGTAACAGAAATCAGGAGTAATTTTTATCTTGTATGGAAATGGAATCATTTTATTGGGCATCAACAGCAGATTAATATAAAAAAAATTTTTTAATTACAAATTTGCAATTAACTCTAACTTGTGTTACTGTTGTTTTTCAGTTAACTACTTAACTTTAACTTAGTCAAAAAGTTGTTAAAAAATTCTTAGCAAATTAACTCTTACAGAAGTTAACATTTCTCATTAACTTGCCCAACACCGATTATAAAGTATGGTGATTAGAGAGGTGAGGGGGTATGATTACTCATAGCATAAGGAGTATATAATATGGAGATAGATAGCCTAGGGTTTTGATTACTAAATTAGTGGCCAAAAGACTGTGAGGTATGATAGCCTTAAAGAGACATTGCTTGAGATCAATTTTATTAAGATGAAAACTACTTGAGGTAATAAATAGGTGCCCCAAATCTTGTTCCACTGTTTTCCTTATCCAAGGGTATTCAAGTCAAGTTGTTCACTCTTGACTAAAATGTCGGAAAAAGCCTCAAATGCATCCTCAACAAATTAGAACATCCTATGTCTACTTCTCAAGATATTGCAGTTCAAAGTTAACAATTTTTTTCTTACGTCAGTGTTGCTATTTTGTCAATTTGTGACAGAAGAATAACTTTGGGAAAGTTGGCTTGTATTTACTTGAAAAGCAATTAATTTACAATTTGGACCCTCAACTTTGTTTTGGCAACTACTTTACTGCACAAGAATCGTTGAAAATTACTGATAACAAACATGCAGCAACTTTTTGAAATTTTGTCTGTAGTTGGTAACCACGGATGTGGAAGCGGAAGATGGAAGCAGAAGCGGTTAATTTCAAATTTTTGTGGAAGCGGAAGCACTTTGATGAAAAAGACTGGAAGCAGAAGCGAACTCGGAAGTGACTAATTCTATCCGGAGCAGGAAGCAAAAAATTCCAAAGGTGAAGAAGCGGAAGCGAACTCAGAAGCATAAAACTTCAAGAGGAGCTGGAAGCTGAAGCATTAAAAATTTGACTGCTTCCACATCCCTGTTGGCAACCCCTGCAAAATTTTTAAGAGAAACAAGCTTTTCTAAGGGGAAGTCTAAACTGTCATATCTTGGGAAAGAAAAATCATTAAAAGCTCAAATGTGGTGAAGCCGGTCTTTAAATTTGTCTAAATTTTTTGAAAGAAAACCCAGCAAATACATTTTTGATGGGAATGTCCTTTTAATCTGTTTGCCACAGTACAATTGCAACCCTTCGTTTTGAAATTCATGACATCAAAAAAAGATCGCTTTGAAAAAATGCAAATAATTTGCAAAATTTCTAGCGATGCTCCATAATTGAATATTGTGTTGTATATTCAGCAGATTTTGCAAAGCTACTATATCTTTTTCTGATGACACAAAATTTCAAAACACAAGTTGTCAATGGTGCAGAATCAAGCAGATTAAATCTAACCTATTTGTGCAGATAAATAGGATCTGGAAATAAGGGAAGAAAGTTTGGGAAACATTTTTTTTACCAAAAATAGTTTTCATAAAACTGATCTCAAGCAGTATAGCCTATATTTCTTTTGTTGCCAGCTCTATCGCAAAGTGATTTTGCCAAAAAGTGAAAGTTAGGGCAAGACAGCTCTGAGGATAGTACCAGTACTAAGTAGGATAAAGGCTTATTTCAAATTCACAGACTGCTATTCTGAGTCGATGCTTTATTAAAGAGATACTGCTTGATATTGGTTTCATTAAAATGAGAACTACTTGAGGTATATATTAAAGAGGTGCCCTAAACCTTGTTCCACTATTTATATCCCTCGTCCGTGAAAATAGATTTGATCCACTTGACTTTATATCATTGGCAACCTGCATTTCAAAATTTTGTGACACTAGAAAGAGAAACAGAAGACTTTAAAAATTTCTTGCACAGTGCAGAATAACTACCGGTAAGGACACAATGTTCATTCATTAGGCTATATATACATTGCATTTCTTATTCTCCAAGAAATGTTGCAAAGTTGTCCTTTTCTAAAATTTTGCAAAGACTGAGCCAAAGATAAGTTAATTTTGCCTATTGTCTAGCATCTATAACAATTAACATTAACTGCACAATGACAGTTGATCAGAGGTGGGCAAAGTGCAATTACAAGCGCAACTTCTGCAAACTCCACAATTGTGGAAGTTGCAATGCGCTTTAATTTTTTATTTTAAAACATTCCAGAAATTGCGTTGCAGACTAAAGTTTTCAAAATTTGTGGCGCTTTCAATTCTTTTTTTGATTAATAGCGCAGTTCTGTACCAGATACACTGAACTTGATTTTATTTCATTTTGAGCATAATTTAGATAAATGCCGGCCTTCTTTAGCAAATTATTTACTTATTTTTGCCTAAAGTTGCAAAAAAATGTAGTATTTCCATTGCATTGGGAAATTTTTCTCGTGAAAGTTAGATTGCGCTTTAACTTGGTTCAAAAATGCTGTTCCGCAATGGTGAAATTGTGTTGCATGTCAACTGAATTAAAAAGTTTAGCCTATTGAGGAAGTTGCGCTGAGGTTCAAAAATTAAAAAAATTAAATTGTGCATTTTGCGCTGCGCTTTTACTGGTTAAAGAAATCGTTGCGCTGTACTTTTGATATAAAGTTATTTGTACCCACCGCTGCAGCTGGTCAACAAACCTGGTTCTGTGTAGCCTGCTGATAGATCTTGTCTAGGCTATCTGTAGTGTGCGCTTAGTAAGTACGGGTAAGCCTGGTAGTGGTAGACCTATGTCAAGCCAATATTTGTGTTTCAAAGTTCAAAGACCGGCACCAGGATACCTGGAGTCTGGTATTAATAACTTGATTTTAGATCCAACTCTGAAAGAAAAGTACCGTAAACTACCGGTAGCCTACCACTTAAATTGTGAAAATCCATAGAATTAGAACTATTGACCTATACATCACATGGTAGGCGACTCTAGCCTATAGGCCTAAATATGTGATGCCTATACCTCAAGTAAGGCAACAAACAATGCCTGATGAGTGATGCTGCACTTTCCTCAGTAGCCTACCTGTCTACTTCTGACTTGTAGGCTAGCCTACTGCAATAGGGTAAATCCGTAACTCAACTGACGGCGTAGGATATCTACTAGGCCTACCGCATCTGCTAACTTGCACTAACGCGCAGGCAAATTACCAATACGCACGACAGTTATACCGGTTGTACTGTATATACTGTACAGCACGAATAAGCTACCGGTACTTGTTTACCTGTACCAGGTTTATGCTTTCCCTTCAGCTTTCCTAATGGTTCATGATTATCATTCAATGCGTATTGCCTAATCGCTGCACCACTTTGGACAACTGCACGTCCATTTTCTCATTTTTTGCATTCTAATTTGACAATATCTCAGTTATTTAGTTAACCCTACAGCATCGGTTACCGTAGTGTTGGTTTGAAACTTCTGTAACCGAAAAATCGGTTACCGAACTTTCAAAGTGATACTACGGCAACCGTAAACGGCTACCGAACTGTTACTTTTCGATCTTGCGTGACCGACCGCCGGTTGCCGTAGTGCTGAAATGAATTCTTCCGTGACCGAAAGTCGGTCACGCAGATGTGACTTTTCCACTTCGGTGACCGATCTTCGGTGAAATAGTCACTTCCTTACTGTATTGCCAAAAATATTTGCCCTTGCTCCAACAAATCGCCGATTCGGTGAAAAAAATCGGCTTGGTGGGGACACTGAGTTGCACCCACATTTTTGACATGAAAAACAGGACAAAATTTAAAAAAACATTATTTATTCATTGCAATCTCATAACAAAAAATTAAAAACCATTGAAGTCATCACTGCTGTCACTGTCTTCAAATAGCCCTGTTTACCTCTGGAACATCCTCATCAGCATCCGATCAAGGTGGCAAGTGATGCAACGCAACGTAAGTGGATAAAATAATGATAACTAAACGTGTTAGAACATGAAAAAAAGGTGACAGTGTTGAAAGTGCAACGCTACTCGCATGGAAGGCAATAAGTGATATGATCAAATGAAAGGAGACAGTGTAGAATTCGATAGCAAGGAAACACCTCAAAAAATTTCGTATGGCATACAATGCACTTCATGTATTCGTGTATAAGTCGCACCTGACTTTTTGGGTGATATTTTGGTACAAAAAAATGCGACTTATACTCGAATAAATACGGTGTTTTTTTAATTTGTTTTTTTTTAAACACATTTTTTTTCAAATAAAACCTTTTCCCCCAAAAAATGTTTTTTAAACAAAAAAGTTTTACAGTACTTGGATTAAAATGTTATATAATATTTTCGAAGCTTTTCATCTGACACTTGTCAAGAAGAATCAACAGAACAAACAGCGCAGAAAAAGGAGCCGCCATAGGAAAAAGCCAAACAGTGATTAACTGGAAAAGGATTGATGAGGAGCATCATTTGTGTACACAAACATACAGTGGAAAACATTCTTCATGATTGGAAAAAGTACAATATGAAATCAATTTCTGGGAAACTTTTTCCGCTCTCCTTCTATCTATCTACCTGCTTTTAAAGTCACTTTTATCAAAACTTTTAACCCTATCCTATCAGCTATGCAGACAAAAAAAAATTCGTGTACAGTTTACACCCTAATTGACCCTTTTCCAGCCAATCGCTACTCATCTTTTCCTAAAGGCACTCCTTTTTATGCCCTCTCTATTCTGACAATTTTTCTGGACATGTCACATGAAAAGCGTCGAAAATACAAACATTTTAATGAAAGTAAAACTTTTTTGTTCGAAAAAAATTTTTGGGGGGGGAAAAAGCTTAATATATATTTGAAAACTATGTTTTTGAAAAAAAAAATAAAAAAACTGATATTTTTGAAAAAAAAACTGTCATTTAAAAACCTTTTTTTTTAAGTTTTTTCCGAAAAAACTTTAAAAAAAATTTTTTTTTGCAAAAAAAATTTTGAAAAAAAATTTTTTACACCTCGGGCATTTTTTTTACCTCTGCCACCTCATCGGTGGCATCTAAACATATATGTCTAAAAAATCACAGTCCGGGTCAGACATACAAATGGCACCCCCTCCAAGCTCAGGTAGCGCCACCTAATGCTTCAAGTGGCGCCACCTGTAACTTCAGGTGGCGCCACCTGCAACTTCAGGTGGCGCCACCTGCAACTTCACGTGGCGCCACCTGCAACTTCAGGTGGCGCCACCTGAAGCTTCAAGTGGCGCCACCTATAACTTCAGGTGGCGCCACCTGCAACTTCAGGTGGCGCCACCTGAAGCTTCAAGTGGCGCCACCTATAACTTCAGGTGGCGCCACCTACAACTTCAGGTGGCGCCACCTGAAGCTTCAAGTGGCGCCACCTGCAACTTCAGATGGCGCCACCTGTAACTTTAGGTGGCGCCACCTGTAACTTTAGGTGGCGCCACCTGAAGTTGCAGGTGGCGCCACTGCAACTTTTTTGTCTGACACTTGTAGAAATTTAGGGTTGGGAGTTACAGCTACGATATTAATTTTCTTTTTTTAGCAACACCTTACCGCAGTGTCTGCCAACATTTAACAAATAATATTTAAGTTTACTTATTAAGTTGTAACTGTCACATCCACTTATAGCTCTGTTGTTTTCTATGAACTGCCAAAAGGGCAAGGGAAATCAAAAATTTGGAAAAAAGTTAATGAAATACGATCTTCAAAGTTACACACAAACCAAAAACCTATGTAAATAAAAGCTGCAGCTTAAATCTAAAATTCTTAACCACCACATAATCTTTCGGGTCGCGCCATCTGAGCTTTGAGCTTTCACACTAAACACAGAACAGACATCAACCATAATGGTGAGTTTGATTTCGTTTTAGAATTTACTTAAACATTAATAAATCGTCACCTCAACTAGTTTACATCCACAGCAATTTTGACATCCAATAACATCCACATTAACTTCATGACTACATTACATTAACCTGTAACATCAACAGCCACCCCAACTTTGTTTCAAAACCACCAACCCTTCAGATGGCGCCACCTGAGCTATGATCTTAACACTAACAGGCATTAATGTAGGTAATGGTAAGATTGTTGGGCATCATCGGCTACACTTACAGTACATTTACAGTCACATCTGATGTCACAAACTGAACCTCAAGTGAGCTTAAATTTATACAAAATAAAATTTCCACACTAAAAAAAGGTAAAATCATACCATACGTTGTAAGCAACAACGTAAACAACTTTATGAATCAGCCGAGAAACAGAGATACATCACTGTTCCACTAGTATTGGGAGGTACAATCTCACATAACACATTAAGTTGCTATTATTATTTCCTACATGACTGTTTGTTATTTGACAGTGAAACATAGCCTACTGAATTGAGAAAAGCTTTCAATAAATTTATTTTTTTGGTGATACTTTGGGAGTATCAAAGTTTTATCCTTACTTTGATAGGGGCCTAGACCAATAAAAGTCTTTTCGTTTTTGTTTTAGGGGCAATATAATTCATTTCCAGTACCGGTAATTTACTTATAAGCATTAGGCTACATTTTACACCATAAAATAATGCACTGGTCAGTTATTAAAAACAATTCAAGGAATCAGCTGAGAAGCAGAAAAAGTTTTTATAAGATGTCACTGATTCATGGTGGGAAAAACAAATGTTACAGAAAAGATTCAGAAAACAATTCTAGCCAAAGCTTCTGAAGTAAAGCTGAAATAAAGAAACAAGAGATTTAAAAATACTTGTATATACACTGTCGGTCCAATTTTATTTACTTCTGAATTTAAACATACCTATACTGTAGTGGATAGGCTAAGCCTAGTGCTATACTGTAGTGGATAAACCTAGTCCAACCATACAGATAGCACAACACATCAACCATTACGCCTAATGATTAAGAGTGCTTCTACTTCTTCAGCCTCCGAACAGTAGCCTAGCCTAACTTTCAACCTTCTGAAGTTGCTACACATTACAAAGTAGCCTACCATACTAATACCGGTACAAGTCTGAAGCTAGGCAATAGTATCTCTTATCTCGATCATTCATCAAACCAAAGCCTGGACAATGGCCAGAAACTTAGAAAGGGTACCAATAATACAGTACGATAGCCTGGTAGCCTACTAATGCAATAGTACAGGCCCACAAGTACGGTAAAAGTAGAAAGGCATTTGCCACAGGTTTTCCAAATAACTCTGTGTCCCACACTACTGATACCTCACCCCCTAAAAATACGGTAATAGGCTATGCCTATGACCAGTACCAGCTAAAGAAATCTACTTGCATAGGCCTAGTCAATTCCCAATTCATCCTCATTCAGCATTAGCCTATACATTATGCCAATAAAACTGCTTAAACACTTCACTGCTTCATTAAACATTAGCCTATCTTCTAGAATTTCTAACATTCACTTTCCATTGCTCCTCAGTTTAGCCTTGTGAGTTGATAAATAAATCAACAAACTCAAATCTCAACTGCCACTTCAATTCTCAGATGGCGGTACGAATAAATTTTGGTACCGCCACCTGTGATTTTGGTACCGCCACCTATAAACTTAGTTCCGCCACCTGAAGCTTCAGGTGGCGCCACATGAAGCTTCAGGTGGCGCCACCTGAACTTAGAAGTGGCGCCACCTGAAGCTGCAAGTGGCGCCACCTGAAGCTGCAAGTGGCGCCACCTAAACTTAGAGGTGGCGCCACTTGAACTTAGAAGTGGCGCCACCTGAAGTTGCAAGTGGCGCCACCTGAGCTTGGAGGTGGCGCCACCGCCACTTGTATGTCTGACCCCTGTTGGCTATTTTGGATTGAGCAAGAAAGAATCTATGGGTTGAGAGATGAGGAGTTTTTTGTTTGACAGTCATTAGGCTAATAAGTGCACAAAGGTAGTAAATTTGCAAGTAGGCTTTATCTGTTTCGTTATTTTGTATATCAATGGTTTAACCAGGGATATACTAATTAATATACGGTATTCCTGGTTTAACTGAAAACGAGCTTTATTGTGCTGTGCTACTCACTACTGCTAGCATAAACTTATGTGCTAGTGCAGACAATCAAATGTTCTAGTACAGTCTGCCGTAGGCCTATGCGGTGGTATTTTGGTGTTAGTGTTGTTAACTTAATACTCAGCATTCAAAATCCAATGAAACAAAAACGGTAGAAAAGGCCTGTTACAGCCCAGAGCCTATGTCAGAGTTCTCTTTTAAGTAGGCCTAGGCCCTAGCCAATGTATTCACTTTAATGTTGAATGTTGGTGTTACAGATTTTGCAGACTACTGTAGCCTATAGGCCTATAACTTTATTGGTAACTCACTTAAACAAAGTAGGCTACCTACAATCTGGCAGTAGTGATTATTCAAACTAATTGTGTTATTAAAAATTGGCCTAGTGCTGAGTGAATCAAGATACTGTATTCTAGTATCGGTAGTTTTTGTCGGTTATTATTATGAAGCACAGTAAGTCCTGGATCTAGCGTAGTTAATAGCACTAAAAAACTTCAAGAGTGACTACTGATAATTTTTAAAATAAAAAAATTTGTTTATGACCAGATTTTAAATTTGGTTATTTACTGTACATATTTAAGCATGAAGTTTGCCCTACATTTGCTCTTCATTTCTATGATTTACCTTTTATTTGCCTCTTTATTTCAAGGATAATGTTAGCAATAATGTTGATGAAGATGCGTTGACCACCCATTAAATATACGGGTAGCATTTTCTACAAAATTTGCTTATTAACCACTTAATGTAGAATGTGCTACCACAACTGAGTCCAATTGGTAACTTATGCTTATTGTAACTAGTTGGAATTACTTCTTTCAGTTCACTCATCTCATTTTACTAGATTCAGTTCATCGCAATATTAATGATGTACCGGTATATACAATACTGTGATTCATATTTTAATTTTATTCTGTGTATACTGTAATTCTAAATTTACACTCATATTATTTAAACCACATGTCAGATGGTGATTCTGTTTCATCTACGCTTTACTATTAACTTAAGTTTGATTGTTATTTAGCGACCACATTCTCACATAAATCGTTTTGTTTTCCACGTTTATATTAACTATCAATGTTGTTTGGATATTCAAATTTACTTGATAAATGTTATAATTTGTATAATTCTGGATGTTTTTTCATTGACATTTTATCCAACATTTTTGAATTTAAATTGAAATGGATCTTACTTCCACATTTTCAACCGGTTGAAAATTTTAATAAATCTTGATTTATTGGGAATGCTGTCGGTAATGTTTCATTTATTTACTGTTTACATAACTAATGAATTATTATTTTAGTTTAACCCCCAAAAACTCCTGTGGTTATTTTTATTTATATTTCTGGTGACACCACAACAAGTTTTGTATGTATACTGTAGCAATTGCTAATTGCACATTTGCACAAACTCCTAAGCAAGTCCAAATTCCTCCAAGCATGAATTATCGGTAGTCAATAGTCATTACTCTGAGAGGTGAGTAGATCATGCAATAGTTAGCGTCTGACACTGTCTTGTGACAGGTGGAATTTGGCACTACAGCAAAATTATTTACTAGGTTCAAACTGTAAGCCCAATAAAGTTTCATGTTTTTCAAATGTCTCTTACGTTTCAGCTTTTTAAAATTATTTTAAGTTGTAAAAGGTGCACTTCTGCTGTTGTTGTGGCTTTATCACCTTGTGTGTATATACATTTCATATTTGTTTAATTGCAAAGAACAAGCCTGCCTATTTATCAAGTCACATGACGTAGTAGAAATTGCATAAGATCTCAGTGCTGGATGCTTCCTTTAAATATTGTTAATGCACTGGTAACCTTGAACGTCAGCAGCCAAAGAAATTTCACCTTGGTCGATGGAGACAACATAAACAATGAAATGCAAAATCAAAGCTTGAAAAAGGTATTAACTGTGTTTTTAACTAATGTAGTTAATATCACAAATGCAACTTCACCAATAACCAAGTCACATTGGTAGTATTCTCAAGGTTGCAATTATAATAATAATAATTGCAATTTATATCCCCCTTGAGATAACACCAACAAGTGTCAATGCATCTGACTAAGGGGCCAAAGTAACATTCAAATAGCTTTACAGAAATAAAATTAATACTCAACAAAGGTACTAATTCTACAGCAATAAGCAGCAAAATACTGGCATCAAACAGCGGTAATATCCTCAAAAGCTAAATTAAAATAAAATGCTTTTAGACGTTTCTTAAAAAGGGACAAACTTTCAATTTCACACAGAGATAGTGGCAACGAATTCCATACTTTGAGTGATGCACACGAAAACATAGATTGGGATCTAGCAAAGTTTAAGCTAGTCACCGTTTGAAGCAGCCAATTATCATCATTAACACGCAAGCTATATCTTTCCGAAACAGAACGAGAGTTGATTAAATTTTTCAAATATGTAGGAGCATAACCATGCAGGCACTTGTGTGTGAGCAAAGCAATTTTGAATTCAATACGATATTTCACTGGTAAAAAATGAAGGCTTTTCAAATATGGTAGCATATGCTTACGCAAAGCAGAACCACAAAGTCCAAAAATAAATCTCACTGCAGAATATAAAACTTTTGTCAACTTGTGCAATAAATATTCTGGTAAGTTATAAAACAAGGCATTGCAATAATCAATATGGGACAATATCAAAGAATGAACTAGCTGAATTTTTAGAGGTTTAGTAAGCTTAGATGCAATTCTGCCTAAAGGTTGCAATTATAGCAGATAGGTAAATTCATTGTGCTATTATGGTCTGTATCGGATATAATGCCTTAATGAACAACAACTAGAATCAATTGTGACATCGCAAACAATATCTGGGGACTTTGCCTCAGTATTCAGTTTTTTCTGAAGTACAGTATAGAACTTGACTCTTGACTGCAATTTAAAATACCAGTACCGTCTAAATAAGCTTAAGCAAGTTTAGATAAATTGACAGTCAGATATGCAGGGTGTTCATAAGTCCTGCTACAATTTCAAAATTTTTTTATGAAGTCAATTCTCAAAATTTCTTAACCTGGTTGGTTTCATTTTAATCAGTGCTGCATAAAATTTTTATTTAAAATAGAATTTTGTCTTTCAGATATGTTTTTTTTTTTGTTATATAAATGTTTTAAATAAACCCTTAATAAATGGTTACTCCTCAAGAGAAGGCACCATGTATGTACTGGTTCATTGAAACAAGATCAAATGTTCAGACTCAGCAAAGGTACAGGACTAAGAATGGACAAGATTCACTATCATGTTGTTAAATTCATCGATGGCACCAAAGAGTTATCGATACAGGGTCAGTATTGGATGCAGTGAGAAGTGGGCAATCAAGAACATCTGTGGAAAACATCGAGAGTGTAAGATGAGCGTTTAGTCATTCGCCTGTGAAGTCCATCCATACAGCTGCCAGAAAATTGGAATTACTATCTACAACTGTGCATGAGGTTCTACGACGCAAAAGGTTACGATTGTATGCTTACAAAGTTCAAATGTTAGAGAAACTTCAGCCAAATGACAAGCCTAAACGAAAACAGTTTGCAGAGAGCATGCTGCAACAAATTTCTGAGGATAAAGAACTTCTCACTGCATCCAACACTGACCTGTCTCCATAAATTTTTTATGCCATCGACGAATTGAAGAACGTAATGGTGGTTTTTTTCCATACTTCGTCCTGTACCTTTGCTGAATCTGAACGTCCAATTTTGTTTCACTGAACCAGGATACACATTGTGCCTTTTCTTGATGAGTAACCACTTAAAAAGGGTTTATTTAACACATTCATAAAACACGTAAATATCATATCTTAAACACAAAAGCAACACTGTTTAAAATAAATTCAATCTGATTAAGATATTTTAGAATTGACTTCATAAAAAAATTTTGAAATTGTATCAGGACTTTATGAACACCCTGTATAAGTGATATAAACGTTGGTAACATCTACCTTTAAGTCGAGCAAAGTGACAACCAATAAAATTTTCTACAAACACTTAATGACTTTAATTCCTTATTTTCTAGTGATTGAGTAATAAACAATTGCCAGTGAATTTGAATTGCGATTGTTGGTAACTTTTTTAAGTCAACTACCGTACGAGCATGGTTTTTAAAAATTGTAACAGCACATATCTAATAAATTAAAGCAGTTAATTAGTACATCAAGACGATTGGAAAGAAGTCCTGCTGGTGTATAACGGTTATCCTAAAGGTGAAGAAGTAGCAAGCAAATAGTGCAATGTGTTAAAATCAAACTTTCTTATTAGATCCCCAGCATGTTCTTGTACATCAAGTGATGAGACAGACCTTCGTCGAATGCTGATGAAAGCTATCGTAACTTTTCGAATTTATTATTGCGACGGCAGAAGCAATCACATCAAGACATTTCATTGTTCTGTTCCTTCCACTAAGGCTTTGTTGGATGGCTGCAGTATTTGCTGTTCTGATTGATCAAGACTTCCATCTGTTCATTTGTAAGTGTGGTTTTTGCAATTTTGATCTGTAAACGGGATAAAAGAGAGCTGTCAATAAGGATACAGATAGAAAGCGCCGTCCTTTGGTCGATCGTTTGAAAAGTTTCTTGCAGCCAGCGGGTTTTATAATCGGATCATAGTCATTTTATTAGTAGACCGGAAACTGACAATTATGTCTTTTTTTTCTTCACGGTTTATTTTTTTACAATATGCCGATTCGTCCAATCAGTTCAGGGTGACTTTTTTCTCGGTTCACTCGCGCTAAGAATATGTCCAATCAAATCAGTCGAATACGCGTGACCGCAGAAAAAAAAATTTGCAACTAGAGCAAACGTTTTTTCGATGCTCTTCTGTTTTTTCTACGCCCGTCTATTCCCAGTCTACTAAATAAAAAGTGTATGGTCGGATCAATCCATCTATGCGGTGAACGTGAAGTGGGGAGTAAAAGGGATTTTTTTTTTCTAATGTGTCAGCCGTTTGCTTCTCTGCGTTTCAAAAACCTCTCTACGAAGCGTTGTAGCGTCATTACAGCACACAGATTGCACTAAACAGGCAGCGATCAGTCGCAATCTGCACTTTGGGTAGTTCACTAATGGCCCTTTAAAGTGGCCGAACATAGCGTCATATTTTTGAAACAATTTGTAGAGTTGATTGCTGAACAAGTGCGTTCTTTGATTTTAATTCAAATTATATAGACAAAATTGACAGTGTGCTCGTACTTCTAGTCTTACTGTTTATAAATTGCTCTAAATGTCAAATTTTCTGTTTTAGATTTCGCTCATACCGTTGAGAGAACTGTTGCAAAATGTAATTCCTGTAGCTTTCAAACTGTGGACGGCAATATTGGCTTACGATGTACCGGTATCGAAGGTCGCCCGACGAGCTTAGGTTACGGATGCGCTCTCAGGCAAAAGTGAGATCGTGAGACTGTATGCCAAGCGTACTCCGGTACCTGTGCTGGATTCGCGGACTGAAGGTATTCCCATTTCACGCGGAAATCTGTTGCTCAAGTTAATTGCCTCCTAATCGCTGCTGGTCGCATGTCACCTAATGGGTAACTGTCCACTTTTTGCGTGAAACTAAGAGGTCCCTTTTCACTTCTGCATTTTTTTTGTTTTTTTGGAGGCCCCATTATAACTAAAAAAACCCGTAAGATGATGATCAAAGGTGCTGTACATCGGAGTTCTAATCTCTTGGTATTACTCACTAATGGAGTTGCGATTTTCACATAACTGAAACCTGTCCATCCACTGATGGCTTTTTGCTCGCCCAAAATCTATTTGTGTTTTCAAAAAAGAAGCCACCTTTGAAGGGAAGTTCAGTCAAAATCAATAGGTGTATCGAAAATAAGTGAAACAGTCTTTACTTCAAATTTGTGCTACAATTTGACGAAAATATTTTCCGAATGTATTGCTCAAAGCAGGCCCGGCGCCAGGATAGCGTGACTGGGGGGGGAGGGGGGACAGAAAGAAATTTTGGGGGGCACGAGAAGTTTATTCGAGTATGGATCAAACGAAAAAGGTAAAGACCAAAAAAAGAAAAAAGGTCTTCGTCCCAAAATTTCCACAAATTCTGGTTGTCGTCTCAAAATTCTTGCGATTTTCGACGAAATCTGAAGTGAAGACCAAAAAAAAGGTCTTCGTCCCAAAACTTAAATGAAATCAGGCGTAAGTTCACAAAAATTACAAAAACGCAGTTCTTGCTCACGAATTCTAGGGCGGTAAACACCGGTTTGGGAATCTTAGGCCTCGATTTGCACTCCAGTAGCCTCGAGCCTGTTAATTTCTTTGTGGCACAGTCCTCGCTTGGGGGGGCACAAGCAGTCATTTGGGGGGCACGGCCAGGAATGCCCCTCCTGTTGCGCCGGGCCTGGCTCAAAGTAATTCGATCGTGCTTTGGGATTTCACTAATAACTTTGTGTGTGTTATTTTCATTGTCGTTTGTGTACTTGTCAGGATTACCTACAAAAATGAGAGACGATCAATAAAAGTTTTGAAAATGAAAAAAAAAAAAATGAATGCTACATTGTGTACACTCGGTTTCGATTTCTGGTCGAGTTAAATCAAACAATAAAAATGGTTTTCGCTGCTTTCCTGCTTGACGTTTAGCATTGAAAAAGAGTAGCGAATCGCGAATATAAAGCAGCTGCGATGCGGATTAATCAAAACCACAGCGGAATTACGGACCAAAACTTTGCGGAGTCCAGCTCTGCTTAATGCTGTGTACTTATATAAAACGCATTTCGGCCGTTCTGATTTTCATTGCAATTAGTTTTTTGTAAGCCTAACGTCACCAAACAGATACAAAGACACGTAGCGTTATCGGCAGTGCTGTTAGCCAATACTATCTCGTTTGAAGCGAGTAAAAACCAATGACTTGTTTGAGCTCTTGGTTCTAATTTTCTTTTTGTGGCAATGTACTTGTGCCGTCACCAGAGCAACCGAAGTGAGGGGACATTAGCCGAAAGTGGGGGGACCAAAATTGACTGAACTTTCGTACATAAAAACTGATATTTTACGGCTACAAATAAGGGTCCACGACAACTGACCGCGACAAACTTACTGCAACAACGCCGATTGGCTGAGAAGGGCGATCCTAAATGTATTTATATTATCCCCAGAGCCATCTTGCCCAAACCCTCACTTAATGACAAAATCAGTGACGAAATCACTGTAACTAAATCGTTGCTTCGCGGTCAGTTTGTCGCGGTCAGTTGACTTGGCTCGTGCAAATTATGCGCTATTTTAAAAGTTTCGTATTCATGTCTAAAAAAAAGAGACACATAACGCCAGCAGCGTTTCTTAGCTCGCTTCGTATGCGGCCCACATAATCGCTTGAAAAATCCGTCAGTAGCACTAGATGCGACCAGAAGCGCAACCAGAATTTTGATAAGGGGAATAGAGCCATGAGTAAATTTTTTCCACAAAAATTGTCTAATTTAGGCCCCATGCTGAACAAACTGTTGCAACTCAAGCGCATCACAGAGGGGGTGTGGGGGCAGAACCCCGAGCCGCTGGGTGATTTTTGTGATTTTGCGGGAAAAAATAGCGATTTTAACGCCATTTCAATCACTTTTTACACGTTTTGGAAACCATATAACTACAATAAATTGCTAAAATTTAGAATTCATCAAAAGAATCATATTGCCTAGCCCCTTCTGAACCCCCCCTTCTACTTAAAACAAGTCCGAAACATGTTTAAATGCTTGTATTTGGGGGTTGAATTTTCTTAGCGACTTGGCTAAAGGGGGCTGAAGCCCCCTTCCCCTGGTTGCGCAACTGACTGCGACCTAAAAAAAATTTTGAGTGTGCTCTAAAAAAAAACAAGAACAACTAGTCTTTTAAAGAATGTTTTCACGTATTGTTTTAGGACATAATCACTAACGAAGTACCGGTAACGATACTATACGCTTACACCCCTATTCCGCGGCACATCCGAATAGGCTTATTAATAAGGCAGATTGTTGTCTCGCATTAATGTACAGCAGTTAGTGGCCAGCAATTTCGCTAAGAATGGAGAAAACTTCGAACGAGAACTATGTTTGAACATTGCTATTCCTTTTTCCATTGTCTTGTCGCTACGTGTTGTTCCGAAACCGTAACCCCCCCCCCCCCCACCCGTAGCGACGGCGCTGTTGTGTACTTCTGGCCATGTCGATGGCAAAATCTTAGCTGATTTCAAGCAATTCACCCATTTGTAGACTATTTTTCATTTACTTTGCGGAATATTCAGTACCAGTGGTGCCGATTTATGTTAAGCATTGGGGGGATAATTTGCAATTTCATCCCAATTTCGCCCCATTTTCAAAATTGGGGGGGATGAAGCACGACCACTATTGTTTTCACGTAAGCAAATCAAGTGAAGACCAAAAAAGGTCTTCAAGGAAAATTTGAAGAGTGTTTGTCCCCAAAATTAAGAGAAGACCAAAAAAAAAAAACGTTTTCACCGAAAATTGAAGTTTTTGTCCCCGAAAGCCAGTGAAGATCAAAAAAAGTCCAAAGATCATCCAGCGCTCAGATGCAGACCATAGTCAAATTATTGGGGGGGATATATCCCCCCGGGTTTCGGCACCCCTGTTCAGTACGATATGAACGTCATAATTTCCAAGACGGACAGCAGACATATCAACGATGCTTCTAAACTATTAGATTATGCTTGTCACCGTGGTCATTTCCATTCTTCTTAACCAATTAACCTGGTGGGTGTTCCTGCAGAGACATCAAATATTCTACTTCAAACCAGTGCCGTTGCCACAGCAAACGAAGTAAGGGGGCGGTAACCGAATGCTAGTGCGCACTGAAAGAGACTGAATGTTTTACATGGTTACAAATTAGGCGTAATTTTAAACATTCTATAATCATGTCTAAAAAAAGACTCAAGGCCAGTAGCGTTTCTTTTCTCTTCGTCTGCGGCCCATATTCGCCTGCAAAATCTATCCGCAGCTGTGACTGGGACCTAACCAATCTTTAGTGTGCTCTGGGGGCGTAGCCCCCAGCCGCTTGGCGACTTTTTTTTCTTGGTAAAAATTTACCTTTTTAGCGCCATTTTGATTACATTTCGAAAGTTTTTAGAGCCATTTGAAACAATTAAATTGCTGAAGTTCGGAAGTTATTCGAATTTGCATCTCTATTCCGCGACACATCCGTAAAGACGTACCGACCCACATGTGCGACGCGACCCAAGGTTTGAAAATCACAATGAATATCGAGTAAGCTAAGCAAAAATGAAAACATGCGCACGCGTAATAAGACGCATTGTTGCGTCACCATTGTGTTACAGCAGTTGGTTACAAGAAAACGTCAAATGAAAATAAGATTTGAACGTTATGATTCGTTTTCGCATCATTGTCTTTTGTCTTGTCGTTATGTGATGTTCCAAATTTTGAGTAAACCGAAATGGGGGCTAGGCCCCCCCGCCCCTCGTAGCGACGACACTGCTTCAAACAAAATGCGGTGCTCCCGACGTTAGCGCAGCTTGAATGAACATTTTTGCGACACTGGCGTAGATTAATCTGTTTAAAGTGGAAACAAATCGGCCAAAAAAAAAGGAGTTGACGTAAATAAACTTGTGAGTATGACGCAATACTTTTCGAAACTCCGTTGATTTTGCCTGCTGTTCTTTTAATCACAAGCGCGATTGCAACGTCATGATCGATTATATTGGCCCCGTGGATTGATACTTTTAAACAGCATCTGAAATAGTCTGAAATTGGTTTGAAACACAGACGAGATTGTTTTATATCCAGTGAAAAATTCGGAGTTTTAAAACGTAAAATCCGGCTGCTCTTCAATATTGGTGATGTATTTGTGAAATTGTAAATTATTTTATAGCATAATTTCAAAAAATTTTTGAGTTGGTTCACGAAAGGAGTACGTTCTTTTTCGACAAGAGAACGTTATTTTTCATTGGGGGGGAGAGAGCCTTGGTACAGCTCATCCGAAATGCTAAGCATTGTCACGTACGATGTTCTCGTTACCAGCTTCCAACACCCCAACATCTGGATATACAGCTTTACCGTGATATTCTTCACATTCTCGACAAACCTCCAATGATGCTAAATAGAGATTTTTGTTAGTAGTCAATAAATAAAATTATTTAAATTTCATGTTGCTGTTTCACTGAAACAGATACGGGTAACGAAGTACAGGAATCCATCTTGCAATTGAGTATTGAAAACTAGAAAACCAAAGTACCGCGTTATAGGTTACCACTTGACGGCGAACCAGAAATGGAATAACGTTAAGCCAAAAAAACATGCAACGTAACAACGTACAGGAAGGCAAATGAAACACATTTGTAATTCCGTTTTTGTTTTACCTGATTTCTTGTACCTACAAAATCTTTTCTAAAACATACTTATTACCATTCTTGAATTACTTTTGAACGATTGTGCCTAAAAAGCATATCAGTGTACTTTTATCAAAAACAACGTACTGTATATAACGCATAATCGAGAAATATAAAACTTTCAAAATACAAATGAACTAAACCTAGCCACTAAAAATACCTACCATTACTGTTGATGCCATCACTTCTGTTGTGTGAAAAAATTCTATTGTTAAATTCTGTTCTCGTTTGCTGGTTTCTAGCCAATCTAACTGAACTATCACAATATATAAGGTGGCATTTGAACCCTATCGGCGGGTCTCCAAGAATAACTCGAAAATTAATTGTTTTGAGGCTGGGAACTAATGTATGAGTATGTGCACTAATCATAAGCTCGATTCAACGACGAAAGCAGGCATGCATAATATTGCCAACTCGTTCTGGCTGTGGAATCTTAAAAAGCAGATAGTGAAGGCTGATTGCCAACCTATGCTTTCACACAGTTCAGATCAAATCAACAAACCATGCACCCTATAAAGTGAACGAGCTCACTAACAGTAACATTGCATATAATTTTCAATTTAACTAACAAAAATATCTTTCACATTTCAAGAGCGATTAGAGGAAATTGCATAAAGTCACCAAAACCTAATTTACATTCGCTACTTTCCTAAAGTATTATCACGATGTACAACTTGACAAGTGTGTTTTGTAGTTCAAGTTTAAGGTAACTGCTCAAACTTCCGAATATTTTGCAACGTAATACGAGCGTGTAATGCCGCTTTAGCCGCTTAAGTTCAGCTTAACTTTTTGGCGCGTAGTAGTTGCTAAACGGTTTGTCAAAGCATTAAACTAAAAAACCTATGCGTACTTACGTATAACAGAATCTCAAGTCTGGACACTTTGCCATGTCGCCAGCGACATATGTATAATCTGCACCATGTTCTAGTAGCAGATCTAACTTGAAGGTGTTAAGCGCAGTGAATGGAAAATAGCCTCGGTGAAATATGTCGGATAGCTTCTGCTTGATTTCTTCAAAAACATCTCTGAAGCGAAGAATTTGTGCGTATGATTCAGTTCAATAACTACCGGAAATTCCGTTAAATGTGGAACTGTGTCTTTGATTCTGCAAAAAAATATATAAGAAATCACGGAACTGAATTAGACATAAATTGTTTGGCCTGACGGATGACTTTCCTTCACATCAATTCAGGTTTAAGGTGGAATGCAACAACAACAATCAAAATAATCGTTGGAAACAACCGCATTGCTATTTTTAACGCCGTTGAATATTCGCTTAACTATCACCCTCATGTTTGGCGCAGCTAATTCTAGAGTTCTATCACACACAGGCGCGTAGCCAGAAATTCGCAATGGGGGGGGGGCTGTTTGGGGGCGGAGCCCCCAGCGCTCGAAAATTTTGCATTTTTTTGCAAAAATAACTTCATTTTAGGGCTATTTTGATTAAACAATAATGCTTTTAAAACGTGGCTTAGAAATTGACAGTGCAAATAAGATTAAACTGGTAGCATAAATGGGCTGTTTGGGAGGTGGCTAATGGTAAAATGTAGTTCTCTTGTGTAGATGCCGTTAAATTATAAAATCGAATAGTGCAATAAAACTCACACGTAGTAATCTATTTCGTATACAGTTTATAGAGAAAAATAATTGGGGGGGGGGGGCTAATGAAAAGAGATTTGAGAGAAATGATTGGTAATTAGCAAATACTAAATAGCCCCCTCCCCTATTCCTTAGTTTATTGTATGTTTGTTGATGACACCTATGTTCAGCATTTTTACACTTGCGATGAAATTTGTTTGCTTATTTCTTATCATTTATCAAAGATTTCATTTATTTGTTGGTTTTATTTTTGACAAATTAGCCCCCCCTGAACATATGTTTCAAAAGATGTTTTAAATCACTATTTAGTCCACTCCAGTGTATAAAACAGTCTCAAAGTGCTAAAAATGTAGTGTTTTTCCCTATTCTGCATTTTGGTCGACATGTCAATGGGGGGAGGGGGGGCTATAACCACCCCGGCCCCCCCTGCCAACGCTACTGGCTAAAAACGAGGTATTTTTCTAATTCTGCATTTTGGTCGGCAGTTAATTAGCCCCCCCTAAATAAACGTTTCAAACTATGCTTTAAAGCATTTTTTAGTCTAATCCAGTGCAAAAGACAGTCTTAGAAATACTAAAACGTGGTGTTTTCCTTATTCTGCATTTTGGTCGGCAGTCTATTAGCCCCCCCCCCCAAATAAACCTTTTAAACTATGCTTTAAATCATTTTTTAGTCTAATCCTGTGCAAAAGAGAGTCTTAGAAGTGTTAAAAACGTGTTATTTTCTTTATTCTGCATTTTGGTCGGCAGGCCAATGGGGGGGGGGGGGGCTATAGCCCTCCCCGCCCCCCCCCCCTGGCTACGCTACTGATCACACATCTACTGATGACTGTTAAAGCCCAGCCATTTAATCGTATTTCTATCTTTTCAAACTGCGCTATTCCACAAATTAAACATTCCAACCGTAATGTACCAAAATCTTATTTCTACTACTTTGTAAAGCTAATTAATATTCACGCAATTCGAAACCTTGCAAAATACGCGTAGTAGTTTTTCTAAAAATATAATGACCTCTAGGCAATAGCACTGAATTAAAATGAACTAAAAAATGATCGTCACTTAGCAAACACGGTCAATATTTAAAGTCGTAATCCCATTCGAAGATCACGTTAAGTATTTTAGCAGTATTCCAAAATGCGTGGTATTTGATTATATACTTGGTATATCTCCCAAGTAGCTTTCCAAAGTCACCGCCATGGAAGCGGTGCAATTGGTATTTTTTGAACGCTTTGTTTTTACTTGATCAGATTGGCGACTCAACTTATGCAGGCAGCGTAAGTATTTTTTGCATAAATTGAGCTGAGGTCGTTGAATAGATTTTTCCGATGAAACTCTACACGTGATTTTGCTTGTTTCCATATATTGGGTAAGCCAAACTTACAGATCTTCTGCACTTGAAACACTGCCTCGAAATAGTGCATTGTATCCATTTCGAAGTAGTTCGACATGGCATATTATGATACAAACATGACTAGCCAAAGAGTTCTGTAACAACAGAAACACGGTCAGATATTGCTTTAAAAGCAAAAGCGATTTTCTGGTTTGTAACAGCATTCATGATACCAAGTTTCTACATAAAAGAAACAGCGTTTTAAAAGAGTAAATAGGCAAATTTTTGACAAGGTATAGCTTAAAAATGCCATCTGAAACTGGACACATGAAATTGGGCTCTCATCAAACTTTAAAATCAAGTTTTCACCATAAAACAGTCATATTTTTGCAATTTTGACATCAAAAATGATTTCTTTGACCCCAACCCCCCTCCATGAAGCAATTTTCAGGCATCAGATTGCACTAGAACATGAATTACAACACTATTTTCAAAACTTGGGAGAAAAATCTCTATTTGGAGGCCAAAAATTCAAATTACGATAACCTAAAAACCATTCGAGATAATCGAAAAAATTTTTTTATTTTGTCTGTGTGATACTATATAATTTTAAGAAACATTCATGTTTGGCAACATATGGTGACAAGCCATTTTCAATTAAGCATGGAATGATCCAAATACAAATATATATTTTTCTACCGAAATAAATGTTGCAAAGACAGTATTGATACCGGTAAGTTTACTGCAAATCATAAAGAATCAAACATATATATACGGAACTTACTATTAAATGAGATTCCACTTCTTTATCATTATCGATCCTGCAACTTTGCACATTGTCCGCCATTCTGCACTATTCTTCAGTTGACCTACATACATTATGCACTTATTAGTGCTAAAATGAATTGTTATTTAACCCTAGTTTACAAAGGCTATTTGACGACGCATTTTCCCAGAAGGGGGGAGGTAAGGGGAACAAAAATGCCCATCACATCTACTTCCTAAGCTGAAGCCCGAAAGCCATGTCAACACTACAATTGGCAGGTGGGTCGGGGTTTATCCCATTTTTTGCAATAATTACTTTTGAGTGATGACATCATCGTGGTGACATCACAACCATACTGAGGAAAAACGATATCAGTTCTTTAATGACGTCAATGCCATATGCGCCTTTATGCGGTTCAAATTTTCCAAGCAAGTTAGCTTTTTAATATTAAATCATAAAATGCTTAAGTCAAAGTGGTTTTGTCATGAAAATGTCTAAAGATGCCATTTATGCTAAAAAAGGGCCAAAAGATCCTCAAATTTTGAAAACGAAAAGTGACTTAAAAAAACTCAAAATCGGGGAACTTTTTAAATTTTGAACAGTTATTGTGAATAAATTTGTCTAAAATTCAAGTTAACTTGAAATAAAAAGCTTCTTTCTTAAGACATTTAACATTAAAAACTGAGAGTATCAACCCCTCTCACTGTGCAAAATAGGGTTAATAATATTTGAACACAATGTGTACTTTTCATAGTCTACATCCACCAACTTGACACGTAACACATAAAGTGTGCACCAAATTCTTCCACCACTTCAAATGTCGTTCAGGATAAGTGTCAATAACTTACCATATATTTCAAACTATAAAGCACAGTCAGTACCGGTACTTAAATTTTAGCGAAAATGTGTTGCGTCCCCCATTCAGAATTAGTGTAGCCTACTTCATCGAAATTCAGTGTCCCTCCACATAAAGAAAGAGTCATGGCTTATTTGGATGAGATGTTTTTTTCTGGTCTGCGCTAAGAGTTTGAGCAACAAAAAGGTCAATTCAAATGTTGAAATCTTTTCTACCTTGAAGGAGTGCAAATATTTTTGTTTTTCCACCCTGAAATGTTTTCACTAAAGGATATGTCCTGTTTGGGCTGCGGAAGCACCCATCGAACAATATTTTTTGAATAGTACCGGTATCCATAAATGGCTTCTATTGCTTTTATTTTCTTACACAATGTGCACTAAATACAACTTATAATACTCTAATAAACCTCTGAATTAACTCATAAAGAGAGAGACTATTACCTTATTCAGACATATGGTACACCCGAGTATAATGTGCACATTCAATTTTTTTCTAAATTTCACGTATTCTAGGTGCACTTTATTGCCTAAAAATGTGGTACTGGTACTTAAAAACTATCCTACTTGAGATGGTCAAAAGGATTTTGAATAAAAAACTACCACTACTGGGCAGAAAATCATGCAATGTGACCATAGCTGAAAAACAGCAGAATCGACCTAAAGTAACATTGTGACAAGCTATGATTTTACATCAGCTTATTGGTATGTTCAGTGTTTCTTCCGCAAAGACCTTTTGATGCTAAACAGTACCTTACTTTGCTGTATTGTGCAACAAAAGTTCTGGCCAGTTGTCAATAAATACGAATACATCAACAATGCAAGGTTCATGTGCCCTAAATTTTGCACTAATACAGTGCTGAAGTCATATCATAAACTAAAAGTCACATTGCCACAAATTTGTCAAATTTTTATGCTTTGTTGATCATATTGCCCAACATTATTTGCCTTTGATCTAACAAACCACTGATTCGTTGACAAAAATCGTCTTCCTGGAAACACTGGTCATTATATTCGGCATAAACGGCCAGCCAGGAGCTCAGACTTGACTCTGTATGGTTTCTTTCTTTCTTTGGAGGTGTTTATTGTGTAAGAGCTATTCAAACAAAGGACAATACACTAAGCTACAGAAACTGAGATATTGAATGAGGTTGGAAGACATGGCACATTGAATTTCAGTGAACAATTTTTTTGTGTGCCAATTTTCAAGAAAATTTCTTCTGGAATAAATGAATTACCCACGCTGTATATTAGATTTACACTATACTTACTTCAACATGAAAAGTCTGTCTTGAACTTAAACTCTATTTCTACCATAACATTTTAAGACTATTACAATAATTAGTAACAAAGAATAATAGTCTGGCAATAGCATATATTCTCCTTAAAAACCAAATGCAACAGGCCTGTGACCCGCAAACCCGCACCCAAATGCAACGTGGTTGCATTTTTGGATAAGACGCTTCACGATGATTATCTCTGCTTGATGGCTTCAAACAAGCAGCAAATTCAGTGGACAAGAATTCGAAGAAATCCACAGGAACATTGGATTATCGGAAACTCCTAAGCAGGAGCGGATTCCTCCAATCACGAAGTAGTTCTGATAATGAAAAGTGTGCGGATCGTCCAATAAGTTATATAGCGTCTGATGCTGTCTGGTGACAGGAGGATAAATATGCGCTACAACAACAACAACAACAACAACTATTTCACCAGATAATTTTGAGATCAAGAGAGAAAACAAAAATGAAGAATAGCCATCAGTGCATTTATCATTTGATTTTTAAGGGTCAAGAATGTACTGTGCCTTATGTTATAGTGAAAAAAAAAACAGTAAATTATATTACTATTACGCATATAAATATATATTTTGCAATGCTCGACTATAAGTAGCATAGTGAATAACAGATAATTTGGCATTGTGATAAACTATACTAAGGTGGCAGCTTTCTAGATCAGTTTACAATGTAGCCTACCATACTTTGAACAATGGTAGCTTCATATGATTTTAGAAAAACGATTGTTTTCTACTTGTTTATGGATGATTTAGTCAATGAGCACCACATGAGAAGAGCAATAACGATTTATGCACGTTGAGATCCACTGATTACTTGTGTTAGACAACCTATACGCCTGCATATAAATTTGCATTGAATCAAGGTGCATCATGATGAACTTGCACTGTATTACCAATTATTTGAAGTTAAGCTTAATCCAAACCTTAACTCTTACATCATATACTGCAATGCAAAATAAAAATGATAAACTTAACTTTGGGAGAGATTATGGTAGCCTATTTCACCAAAATTGTTTAAGTTCAGTATACTGTAGACCTACAGTAGAACAAAAATCAATATTCATGAAACCAACCGGTACACATTTTTAAGGGTTAAGATTAGGGTTTGGGTAAGGTTTGAGATTAGGCTACTGATTAGTTTTGAAGTAGACCTACGGTAAATAGGTAGGCCTAGTGATTTAAGTTAGGTAGGCCTAATTAAAAAGTGGATAAAAATTTCTGGTGAAACAGTCTCCTCCTTTAACTATTAAGCTATGCTACAACTGACAAGAACATATATTAACAGGCCAGTTGGTCAAACGGTAGACCTAACGAGTTCGGTTTGTCTCTCGAGCGAGAGGGTCTGAGATTCAAATCTCGAGCTAGTCACATCGGGCATGGTGTTGCCAACAGCTCACCACCACTGCAACACTTCTTCAAAAGAAGCTGTGTTGCTCAGGTGCAAGAACACGGAGATGCAGAGATGGGTCCCACCAAGTCGTCACATGCTACGGAGTATTGGTACAGCAAGTACGGTAAAATGAAAGATTTGAAGAACATCATTACTAATACGAAAGTACTACACAGCATTTGCAATCTTTGTTTTTTCGGTGACCAATCCTTCAATCAGAGTTGACTAAGTATTTTATCATACCAAATTCAATTAAATATCACTTACCTAAACTTTTACCGCTTCAACTAACCTAGTAGGCTTTTTTAGTGGCTTTGAAATTAGGCCTAGCATAAGCTAACCTACAGTTTTTAATTGCACAATAAGGAGCGTACTTTTATGTTAGCTTCATACATTACATAAGGTCAGAGGTAGCAGCACTAGCGTACTGTACGGTAGGCCTACCTTTTGAACTCAATATGACTCGGCAAACTTGGTCAAAGATAGCTTGGTGAAACCATGGTGAAACTGACTGCTCCTTGCTCATTGCTCCGACCAATCAGAAACCAGGAAACAGCTGCGTTTTGAGTATAGGTCTGTAAAATGTAATTTCGCCTCCCGACCCTCCAACAGATCAAAGCGCAAAATTTACGCCAACCTAATGCCGATAAATTTTGAGTCAAAATTGTTGCTTTATTTCTCGCTGTGTAAAAACCTCAAAAAAAGAAATGAAAAATTATTCCAAACATTGCACTGCACCCGATTCCACGTAGTAGTAGAAGTCAGTAGTTAAATTGTAGGGGGGACACGGGGGAATGCGTCCCCCCATCAAGAGTTAGCGTCCCCCCATCAAAATTTAGCGTCCCCCCATCAAGATTCAGATGTCCACCTATCGAGATTTGAGCGCTGGATGATGAAACGAACAAGAGCCAGCCAGCACGAATGAATCCTACATATTACGGCCGAATATAGTCCCAAAATTGCGGTGAAGACCTGTTTATTTTTTATTTTTGGTCTTCACCTGATTTCGGGAAAAAACACTTCAATTTTTCGGCGAAGACCTTTTTTTTTGGTTTTCATTTAATTGCAGGGCCGGAATTACATAATTGGAACGACCACTGATCAGTGGTCGAGTGGATAGAGCGTCTGCTACTGAAGCGGTAGACTTGGGTTTGATTCCCGGTCGGGTCAAACCAAACACTATAAAAATTGGTATTCACAGCTTTCCTGCTTGACATTCAGCGATCAAAGGGACAGTGTGAAGCCTCCGCCGTGTATGGTAGACAGGTGGGAAGGTGGCAGCTTGACTCAAAGACCGAAAGGTCCCTTTGCTGTCTCCTGGTCAAGGCAACTTGTTGAATAAAATGTAATTACAATTACAACCAATTACAATTCCTTTGTTTTTACTCGGCCATTTTCCAACTAACGCGTGCGAAAATTCAGACTTTTGCTTATAACTCGAGAATGGTTGGGTCTAGCTATATGAAATTTTGAGTTGTATGTTTGCACCAAATTTCGAGGCAATAGATCACGTGACTTTGGCTTTAGAACCCGAAAACCGCCCCGAAAGTTGGGCGTAAAAAGCGGTCTCATTCAAAAACGGCTTATGTACGGCAAAAAATATTTCACATGGTTACATGTCTTAAGATACTCTTTCATCCCAACCAACCCACTTTTGGCTGCGATGAGGTTTATTTCTTTTTTTTTCCTTTATTTTCCTTTTTCTTCCTTTTTTTTCCTTTTTTTTCCTTTTGTTTCTTTTTCTTTCCGTTTTTTTCCTTTTATTTCTTTCTAAGTTTTGTACGCTCTTCTTCTCCTAAACCACAAAACAATGAAATTTACATTTTGTGTAAAGTTGTTGAGGTGCAAACACAATTTTTTCTCCCGAAATTTTTTGGGGCAACTCCACAGGGAACCCCCAAAATGGGGCCCCAAAAATACATTTTTTTAATGGCTCAAGCTACGGCTCTATAGTTCTTTTCGATATCAGCAGATATTTAACAGACAAATATTTTGACATATTTTAAGGGTGCCACCCAAACAGCCCAGGGGACCACCCCAAATGGGCCCCCAAAAAATCCATTTTTTGAACCCCTCGAGCTAGGGTTCTAGTTTGTTTTGATATCAGCAAATATTTAACAGACAAATATTTTGACATATTTTGGGGGTGCCACCCACCCAAATGGACCTCCAAAAATCAATTTTTGAACGACTCAACCTAGGGTGCCAGTGTTTTATGATATCAGGAGATATTTAACTGACAAATATTTTGACTCCACTTTTCTGGAGGTTCCATAATCAGATATTTTTGAATAATTGCTGATTTTACGGTAGACAAAAAGTACTTTTGAGCGTCACAGCATTAGCGATGCGTTGATCGTTCACTGGGTTTGCTGGCAAATTCCCAACTAGTCCTAACTGATGGCCTTTTTCATCTTTTCTTTTAGTTTTGAATTTTAAATGAATTATTGTTGGAAAATGGTCAGGCAAAGAATGGGTAATTACTGCAGGTGAAACAACGCTACTCATCATTGAATTGTTTACGTAAATGTGATCTAAAATTGATTGTTTACTTGGACTAATTCTAGCTGGCCAGGAAATTAATTGTTCGCAACCCAGACTACTAATTGTATCGGCAAACATTTTAACAGCCGAGTCGGTGGTATAACGACCATAGTCAACGTTGAAATCCCCTCAGACCACAAATTTTTTGTTTCCTTTTAATTTAAGAAGATTGTTGTAGAAGGCTTGAGAAAATTTTAAATAATTTGGTTGCAGATGTCTGTAAACTGTACCAACAAAAAGATTTGTTTTATCATTTAAATTGACCTCAACCCATACGTCCTCACAACCTAATAGATTTAAACGTAGATTAGTAATTTCTTGACAATAGAAAGAGTCAACTACATAGATGCCGACTCCACCGGCTTTAGTAGAAGAATTGTTGCTATAAAAAGAATATCGTGGCGGAGCAACCGAATGTATATTTTTGTCATTTGTTCTAGTTTCGCTGATGCAAATAATTTCAGGTTTTCGAGAAAATTCGTTTAAAAACTCTTCTAACTTTTCAATGTTTTTTACTAAACTAACCATATTAAGATGGCAAATAGTTATTCCATTCGAAGCCGGAAGCGCGATGGAATCGGCAACCAATTCATCAATCCGAAACTTTAAGCATGAAGTCTTGTCTTGATTGCCCTAAGGGCAATTACCATAAGATTGGGAAGCGAAATTTACAAAAGTTAAAACACAAGTACGCACATTACACACTAAATTTTGTAATTACAGAGCATGCAAATATTCTTCAGATTGTATAATAATAAAAGATGCTGCACCATCTTTTCGCATGTATATTCTACTTCTACCATTCATGGTCCAAGTATAGGAAAAATTTTTTGCTTTTGCTTTTTACTTAGTCAGCCACAAAAGTTGTTTTCTGGCTTGGGTCAGATTTTCGTTAACAAAAAGCCACGCATGGCAACAAAATACCAAAAATATGATAGCAAAAGAAATATTGAACTAGATGGGAGTTTGCCAGCAAACCCAGTGAACG
Source organism: Trididemnum nubilum (assembly GCA_963965965.1). Lineage (NCBI taxonomy): Eukaryota > Metazoa > Chordata > Ascidiacea > Aplousobranchia > Didemnidae > Trididemnum > Trididemnum nubilum. Next base: position 15,513,176 of record OZ014490.1, read on the forward strand.
ACCGACGCATAGCTAATGCTGTGACGCTCAAAAGTACTTTTTGTCTATCGCCAAATCAGCAATTATTCAAAAATATCTGATTATGGAACCTCTAGAAAAGCAGAGTCAAAATATTTGTCAGTTAAATATCTCCTGATATCATAAAACAATGGTACCCTAGCTTGGGCCGTTCAAATAATTGATTTTTGGGTGTCCATTTGGGGGTCCCTGGGGGGGTGGCACCCCCAAACTATGTCAAAATATTTGTTTGTTAAATATCAGCTGATATCAAAACAGACTGGCACCCAAGTTGAGCTATCCAAAAAAATTGATTTATGGGGGGATCCCCCAGGGGGTGGCACCCCCAAACTATGTCAAATTATTTGTCTGTTAAATATCTACTGATATCAAAAAAAAGTAGAACTCTAGCTTGAGCCGTTCAAAAAATTGATTTTTGGGGGGTCCATTTGGGGGGTCTCCGGGGGGGTGGCACCCCCAGACTATGTCAAAATATTTGTCTGTTAAATATCTACTGATATCAAAAAAAAGTAGAACTCTAGCTTAAGCCGTTCAAAAATTGATTTTTTGGGGCCCCATTTTGGGGGGGCCCCGGTGGAGTTGCCCCAAAAAAATTCGGGAGAAAAAATTGCGTTTGCAGCTCAACAACTTTACACAAAAAGTAGATTTCGATGTGTTGTGGTTTAGGAGAAGAAGAGCGTACAAAATTTAGGAAGAAAAAAAAGGGAAAAAAAAAAGGAATAAACCTGATCGCGGCCAAAAGTGGGTTGGTTGGGATGAAAGGGTATCGTGAGACATACAATCCTATGAAATATTTTTTGCCGTACATAAGCCGTTTTTGACTGAAACCGCTTTTTACGCCAAACTTGCGGGGCGGTTTTCGGGTTCTAAAACCGAAGTTACGTGACCTATTGCCTCGAAATTATGTACAAACATACAACTGATTAATCTCAAACTGCTGTCAAAATTTCATGTTGCTAGACCCAACCGTTCTCGAGTTATAAGCAAAAGTCTGAACTTTCGCACTCGTCAGTTGGAAAATGGCCGAGTAAAAACAAAGGAACCCGCAACGCGAGCGTCGGTCGTTCCAATAAACCAAAAGTCAAAAGTTAGGTTTTGCGATTACGAAGAATTCATATTTACGATAGACATTTTATTAGCACTGAGCAGAATTAAAACCTGAAACGGTTGACAACTTGCTTTACTAGCATACCCTGAACCAGACTTTAGGTTGACCTACCGGTATAACGTCATATGTGACTGTACGAGAAGTGGGATTCTAACTACCGTACCGTACTTCTTGAGCTTTTTCAATTGGACAGTAGGTCTATTCCACATTTTAACTAGGCTACCGAGGAGAATTACAGATTTACACCGTAGCCCATGGTACCAGTACCACTAATACCGCTGTAATTCTGCCTAAATAATGCGCCTAAAGTCACGCGATTCGACGTCGCTCAATGAAAAAAGAAAAAAAACTCGAATTATGGAAAGTTTTTTTAACATCGTACGGCTCCATACTTTGTCCTATTTCAGACTTATTTTGATGGTATTAACTTTCAAGTACCCCTAATTTGACGACGTTTTCTGAGACAGAAATTTAACGCTTTACTCGAAAATGAGGTGCATTTTGTCAATATCGGGGAGCAAAGGAGTTTAAATTTACGTTTGTCGACACCCATTTTGGCAACTTTTGTAAAAAATTTTTAACATCGAATAACTCTACATTTCGTCATATTAACTTTTAAGTACCTACTATTTGATCAGAGATGGGCACGCGCTACATCAAAAGTCGCTCCGCTCCCGCTACTTGCCCTAAAAAGTAGCGTCGCTACCGCTACCCGCTACGCGTCTTCAAAAGTAGCGCGCTAACGCTACTGCAACTTTACCACGAAAGTAACGGCGCTACCACTACCCGCTACTTTGAACAACGTAAAATTTTTTTTGCGGTGACTTAAGAGTAATTGAGTATATATTGGGAGAATTAAGAAGATAAATTAGATTATCATCGATTCTCTTGTTAATAGCGTTGCTAAAAAACTATACATTTTTTGAAACCAGTTTGTTTTGGGTCGGGGCTGATTGTTTTTAAATTTTCACGTACAGTATTTTCAACCTCATTGTTCTTCACTATAGTTGGAGTATAAAGAGACATAAATTTTGTTAAGTATAAAGTGGCTTATTTAATTTTGCTAAGATAAAAGTTAACTTTTTTTTAATTAGATCATTATTAAGCCTATACTGTGAGACAAATCATTGAAATCAACAATGGCAATATAGAAAATATCAAGAGAACTCCATTGATTACCTACAAATGCGTTGAATCAGAGCGTGCTTTAAAATTTTTTCCAGCTAAGACTATGAAATACAGCAACAGTTAAACATTTATTTGTACCTTTTATTAAGGATTTAAAAGACTATATTAATGACTCTGAAAATAAACAGGAATAAATACTCATACTTAAGAAACATAATAGATATGCGAACACTTGTCAATAAACTGATACTATGCTTAACGTGTCTTCTAAAACTACTGTGTGATCTGATAATCTAGTACCGTGCTGAACCGTGAAAAGCGAACAAACGTAAAGGTGAAAAAGACAGAAGTGGATTACGGTTACCAGAAACTAATTAAATGACGTGACATATACAATGCGTACAAAACAAAACAAAACAAAAGACTGGGTTCAAATCTTATCGCATTCACTACCACAACACATTGCACAACTCAGGTGTAAATATTGTTGCCGTAGCGATCAACAGGACGGCGTACACGAGATGAGCGGCGTGGCAAAAGTCTCTCAGTAGACTCAACAACATTATCAACAGGAGTTGGTTCATTACTGGTTGTAGATTGTGTTGGTAAAGCACCTTCAGATTCAGCATTTTCATTGACGTCACATTCGGCAGTAAGTGGTGGCTCGTTTGACGATCTAGGACTGGGAGCAAAGTCCCTCAACGAAACAGGAATTTCTCTACCATCCTTTAACCTTACGTGTGCGTATTGAGGGTTGGCTTCAAGCAACTCAGCCTCCTCCACAAGCAAGTCAGTCTTATTGCGACAATGACGTTTAACAAACACTGGTCCAGGCTTGACCCAAGATGGCAAAGATACACCATTAAACGACTTTCGTGTGTGCAAAAACATACGCTCATGTGGTGTGCAATTCGTAGCGGTACATAACAACGAACGAATAGAATGCAAAACATCTGGTAACACGTATTCCTAATGTGTCTGCGGCAGCTTTTTGGTACGTAATGCCAACAACACAGTTTGCCACAAAGTACGATTGAGTCGCTCTACTTGTCCATTTCCTTGCGGGTTGTATCTTGAAGACCTACTAGTTAGAATACCCAAATTATGCAACCAAGATTTTAGCTCATACGACATAAAGCTGGAGCCCTGATCACTATGCAGGTAACTCGGAGACCCAAAAACGCAAAACAAATCAGTTAACTTTTCGATAACGGTACAGGCTTTCATATCACTGCAGGCAAAAGCAAACGGAAAACGTGCGAATTCGTCAATAATTACAAGTAAATACTTATTTTTTGAAGTCAATGCTGATTCGCTCAAAGGGCTGCGTTGCTTTAATTAGCGTTAGATTGTCATTTGGTTTTAAAAATGAAGCTTTCACTTCGCAGCAGTCCTTGCAAGCTTGAGTTACACTTTTTACATCGTTTAACGAAAATGGTAAGTTTTTAACCTTAACATAATGAGCCAATCTTGTAACGCCAGGGTGGCATAACGATTCGTGCAACTCTTTTGGACAGTTCATTAATGGAAGAGATACGGATGCAGCTGTTACTCTTGAAAATGTATCGGGCGCGCAGTTCAGTTTTCCAGGTCTGTAGATAGTAATGAAGTCGAAAGCTGCTAGCTCCAACTGCCACCGCAAAATTTTGTCGTTTTTGATTTTAGAAGGGTGTTTTAAATCAAGCATAAACGAAACACTCCTCTGATCAGTTACTAGATTGAAATGTTTGCCAAGTAACAAGTATTTCCACTTTCTAAGAGCTTCGATGACAGCATACGTTTCCTTTTCTACAGAGGAATGCTTTTGTTCTGTCGATGAAAGGGTGCGTGCATGAAAAGCAACTGGTTTTCCATTTAGGTTTAATGTTGCGGCAATTGCGAAATCTGATGCATCAGTCTCCATGGTGAACGGCACAGTTTCATCGATTGGCAGCAAGGTGGCGTCCGCAAGTTTGCTTTTCATTTCCTGTAAAGCCTTCAGTGCATCTTGTGACAATAGAAATGTTTTAGTTTGTACAAGTGGTCGAATAATGTCAGAAAAATTTGCCACCCATTTAGCATAGTAACTGAAAAGACCCAAAATTCTCTGCTGCTCTTTTTTAGTCGTGGTTACCACTAAATCCTCAAGTGCTGCAATTCGTTCAGGATCTGGCTGGATAATTCCGCTTCCTACCAAATGTCCTACAAGTTGAATTTGCGTGCAATTGTAATGGCATTTGTCTTCATTAAAAGTAAAGTTTTCTTTACTTGCAGCTTTCTTTAATGCTTTCAAATTGTCATCATGCGACGCTTGATCGAAACCACCTACTGTTAAATTGTCCAAATAGACGTTAACACCCTTTAACTGATACTTTTCGATAAAACTGTGCACAGTGGCGGATCCAGAAAATTTTGGTGGGGGGGTATTTGAAGCCAAAACCTCAAAAATTCGGATGTCTTCACCAAAATTGAGACTGATTTTTCGGCCGAAATCGGAAATTCAAACGTTTTTTTCGCCCAAAATCAGGTGGTCTCCAAAAAAAAAAAAAAAAGGTCTTCACCAAAATTGAGACTGATTTTTCGGCCGGATTCGTTACGTTTAGGTCGGTGGGGGGGATGCATCCCGAAATGGAGCCGAATTATTCAAAATAAGGGCTGATTTTTCGGCCAAAATCGTAACTTTTAGGCTGGTGGGGGGGGATGCATCCCCCCCCTAAATCCGCCACTGACTGTGCATTACACGTTGAAATGATGGAACAGCGTTACTCAGTCTGAAAGGCATCACTTTCCATTGATACAATTCTTTACCTGATTGGAAAGCAGTGTAAGGATGATCTTCAGGTCGAATTTTGATCTGATGATACGCAGACTGTAGATCGAGAGTGCTGATGAACTTCCATTTAGCAACCTCATTAACAATAGAATCGATGCTTGGCAAAGGATAAGCATCCAACTCGGTAAATAAATTGATAGTTTGACTGTAGTCGATGCACATCCTTAGTTTTCCTTTCCCATTATCAACAAGAGGATGCGCTCGCCAGGGTGATTTACTCGTCTCAATTCGATTTTCATGCAAAAGCCTATCCGTTTCAGCTTTGATTACCTTTTGGCCTGACAAAGAAAATTTTCTTGTTTTCACGGCAATCGGCTTGCAATTTGGTGAAACGTTGCCAAACAAATCTGGGTAAGGTACACAAGCTGTTGGCAATGCTGATGAAACAAACATTTCAGATTTTTTCCCACCAAATTGAAAAGTTACGCTTTTGTGCTGTTGCAGTAAATCGTCTCCAATTATTGAATCAGCAATCAAATTCGACATGACAAAAAATTAAAAGTTATTGTAAGCATGCTCAGAAAAAGTTAAGTTCATGTAACAAACTCCCATAATTTCAGTTTGTAGCATTGAATTGGCCATATTTGCAACAAAGTTTACAGTTTTGTAAGGCAAGTTGTGCTTTTTTAACGAATTCTTCATTAACATAACTGCTGGTACTACTAATGTCTACTAAAGCCTGTGTAGTAATATTGTTGAGCGTTATTTCTGCAAGAACGTGATTCGAAAAGGTTGATTGGAGAGCAGTTGTTGTAGCAAGTGAAGGTTGCCCAACACAATTTGCCGACTTCTTTTTGCTTAAGCAGCACTTAGCATAATGCCCAACCTTGTCACAAAAATCGCACGTTTTATTTTTAGCCAAACATTGACTTCGAGGGTGCCATTTTCCTCCGCCACAAAAGTAACACACGAAGAGTAGCTTTTCTTTGGCGAACTGAAAAAATTGCTTGATCGTCTGCTGTACTTGTGCCTGCATCAGAACCAGACAATGGCAAAGGTGATGCATGTCTCACTGTACATACACTACTTTGCATAGGTGGGCACAAGTCTGTTAATCGTTAATCCGTTAATAACGAAGCTAACTTTTTCATTAACTCGTTAATCCGTTAAAAAGTTTTTTCATGTTAACGGACTAAATTAACTTCCGTTAAGTTCTCTTAACGGACTAAAGTAACTTCCGTTAAGTTCTGTTAACTTCCGTTAAGGTTTTTATCTGTAATATCTTGCACCATTCATTAATGGTACCGGTACAAACCAGTTTGAACTGGTAACACTTGTTGCATATTAGCACGAGTTTTTTAGCAGCCTCATAGGTCTATTAATTATCGTTGCTCACAATTTCCAAAGATTTTCTGATCGCAGCTTCGTTGTGCATTTGAACTTAGTTTTGTCTTGAAATTCGATTAAACAGTAAAATGTAACTTCCAAAACACAAAAAGACCACCATAGCAATAAATATTTCCTTACAATCAGCTCAACAGCGTCAATACGTGTTCTAGAAGCGAGTAAATAAAAAGAAATGTAAACTAGATGGGAGTTTGCCAGCAAACCCAGTGAACGACCGACGCATAGCTAATGCTGTGACGCTCAAAAGTACTTTTTGTCTACCGTAAAATCAGCAATTATTCAAAAATATCTGATTATGGAACCTCCAGAAAAGTGGAGTCAAAATATTTGTCAGTTAAATATCTCCTGATATCATAAAACACTGGCACCCTAGGTTGAGTCGTTCAAAAATTGATTTTTGGGGGTCTATTTGGGGGGGTCCCTGAGGGGGTGGCACCCCCAAACTATGTCAAATTATTTGTCTGTTAAATATCTACTGATATCATAAAACACTGGCACTCTAAGTTGAGCTATTCAAAAAATTGATTTTTGAGGGGTCCATTTGGGGGCTCCCCGGGGGGGGGGGGGGTGGCATCCCCAAACTATGTCAAAATATTTGTCTGTTAAGTATCTGCTGATATCAAAAAAAAGTAGAACTCTAGCTTGAGCCGTTCAAAAAATTGATTTTTTGGGGCCCCGTTTTGGGGGGTTCCCGATGGAGTTGCCCCAAAAAAATTCGGGAGAAAAAATTGCATTTGCAGCTCAACAACTTTACACAAAACTTAAATTTCGGTGTTTTGTGGTTTAGGAGAAGAAGAGCGTACAAAACTTAGGAAGAAAAAAAAGGGAAAAAAAGGAAATGAACCTCATCGCAGCCAAAAGTGGGTTGGTTGGGATGAAAGGGTATCGTGAGACATACAATCCTATGAAATATTTTTTGCCGTACTTGAGCCGTTTTTGACTGAAACCGCTTTTTACGCCAAACTCGCGGGGCGGTTTTCGGGTTCTAAAGCCAAAGTCACGAGACCTATTGCCTCGAAATTATGTACAAACATACAACTGATTAATCTCAAACTGCTGTCAAAATTTCATGTTGCTAGACCCAACCGTTCTCGAGTTATAAGCAAAAGTCTGAACTTTCGCACTCGTTAGTTGGAAAATGGTCGAGTAAAAACAGAGGAACACGCGACGCGAGCGTCGGTCGTTCCAATTACTCGCAAAATGTTAACGGATTAACGGACTTTATTAACTTCCGTTAATTAAAGCTGAAAATAACGGATTAACGTTAACGGAGGTGTGAAATTTGTTAACGGACTAGTGGTTAACGAACCTAACGTTTTGCATTAACTTGCCCACCTATGCTACTTTGTTTTTGTTTTTTTGACTGGAGTACGATTCACTATTAATTTTGGCGAGTTCAAGAGATCGTGCTTTTTTGTATGCTTCAGTAAAAGTTAACGTTCTGTTCTCAAGCAGCCTTTGCCTGATAAACTTTGAAGAGATTCCATTAATGAAAGAATCTCGCTTCATGTCATTTCGGTATTGCTGAGCATTTACAGCTACAAAATCGCATTCTTGACTCAGCTTGTTAATGCTCAACACAAATTCATCAATCGATTCACAAACGTTTTGCTGAGCTGAAGCAAGCATGTGCCAAGCATAGATTTGATTTTTAGTCTTTACAAGTAAGTTTTTCAAGGCAGTTATAGCGCCATCGCATGTAGTTTCTTCAGCACTCACTAGTTTGTAAATATGGGCTGTGAAATACGCTGTTAGTACTCTGAGTTTGTCTAAGGCGTCATCTCCTTGCGGCATAGCCGCAATAAAGTTAGAGAAAGTTTTGTACCAAAACTTCCAGTCATCCTCAGCTGACGTTGCATTTGGATCTATATGCAAGAACCGAGTGGGTGTCTACAGCTTCTCCGGCTGTAGACACTTCCACTCGGTTCTTGCATTAGGCATTGCTAATTATAGTCTTTTAAACTGAAATACAACAACGCATTTATTTGTACCTTTAAAAGACTATATTAATGACTCTGAAAATAAACAGGAATAAATACTCATACTTAAGAAACATAATAGATATGCGAACACTTGTCAATAAACTGATACTATGCTTAACGTGTCTTCTAAAACAACTGTCTGATCTGATAATCTAGTACCGAACTAAACTGTGAAAAGCGAACAAACGTAAAGGTGAAAAAGACAGAAGTGGATTACGGTTACCAGAAACTAATTAAATGACTTGACATGTACAATGCGTACAAAATAAAACAAAAGACTGGGTTCAAAACTTATCACAGACTAGCTTTGGTCAAATTTGTTTTTAAATTTTGAGCAAAACTGAGTTTCGCATTCTTATATAATTGGAACGACCGACGCTCGCGTCGCGTGTTCCGTAGTTTTTACTTGGCCATTTTCAACTAACGAGTGCGAAAATTCAGACTTTTGCTTATAACTCGAGAACGGTTTGATCTAGCTACATGAAATTTGAACAGCAGTTTGAGATTAATGAGTTACATGTTTATACCAAATTTCGAGGCAATAGATCACGTGACTTTAGTTTCAGAGCCCGAAAACCGCCCCGCAAGTTTGGCGTAAAAAGCGGTCTCATTCAAAAACGACTTAAGTACGGCAAAAAATATTTCATATGGTTGTATGTCTTACAATACCCTTTTATCCCACCAACCTACTTTTGGCCGCGATAAGGTTTATTCCTTTTTTTTCGTTTTTTTTCAGTTTTTTTTCCTTTATTTTCCTTTTTCTTCCTTTTTTTTCCTTTTCTTTCTTCCTAATTTTTGTACGCTCTTCTTCTCCTAAACCACAAAACATGGAAATCTAATTTTTGTGTAAAGCTGTTGAGCTGCAAATGCAATTTTTTCTCCCGAATTTTTTGGGGCAAATTTACCGGGAACCCCCCAAAATGAGGCCCCACAAAATCCATTTTTTGAACGGCTCAAGCTAGAGTGCTAGTTGTGTTTGATATCAGTAGATACTTAACAGACAAATAATTTGACATAGTTTGGGGATGCCATACCCCCCGGGGACCCCCAAATGAACCCCCCAAAAGTCAATTTTTAAATGGCTCAACTTAGGGTGCCAGTCTGTTTTGATATCAGCAGATATTTAACAGACAAATATTTTGACATAGTTTGGGGGAGTTACCCCCCCAGGGACCCCCAAAAGGACTCCCAAAAATCAATTATTTGAACAGCTCAACCTAGGGTGCCAGTCTGTTATGATATCAGGAGATATTTAACTGACAAATATTTTGACTCCACTTTTCTGGAGGTTCCATAATCAGATATTTTTGAATAATTGCTGATTTTACGGTAGACAAAAAGTACTTTTGAGCGTCACAGCATTAGCTGTGCGTCGGTCGTTCACTGGGTTTGCTGGCAAACTCCCATCTAGTTTCTTCACGGTTCACTAACTCGATATCGCAATCAAAGTCTGAGTTTCTGTCTGCTTTGGTTGCACCACGGACTCTTTACAATCTGTCATAGGCTATTTTAAGTAGCAAAATGTCGATCGAACATAGACTCGATTAGGTTATTGTTGTGGCTATAGTTATAGACTTCATATAAACAATATACTAAGTATTATAAACAATAAACAATAAATATAAAAAATAAAATATACTTTAAAAAAAATAAAAATAAACAATAGGAAGGCTTTATTTCACCGGAAATTTTTATCTAGTTTTTTATTAATTCTGACTCAAAAATAACACAAACTCAAATGCTTAATCTAAAACTATTCCCAAATCGAACCCTAACCCAAACCCTAACCTAAACCCTAATCTTAACCCCTAAAAAAGCAAATGAAAAAAGCGCGGATGAATATTTCTCATTCTCGTTTTATTCTCTCTAAGTTGAAAATTTTCGGTGAAATAGTCACTACCTAAACAATATTATAAACAATATACTTTAAATATACGGTAGGCTAGATTGAAATAAATAGACTTTGATGCAAATAGTGTTAGAGCAGATCGAACGCGAGAAGCGTGATGCTAGCGATTTAGAGGTATCCTTTTTCAACGATAGCAGCTCCGTGCAATTCAAATAGTAGGCACTTGAAAGTTAATATCATAAGAATATGTTTGAAATAAGACAAAATATGGAGCTGAGCTATGTTGAAAAAATTACCATAAGTCGCTTTTTTTTTTCATCACGCGACGTTGAATCGGGTGACTCTGGACTTTAGACGTGTGGTCCACTAGTGACAGTACCGGTAGCCTATTCAATAGCCAATTGCACTGGTTGGGGATGGTTGCAGAATTTTAAGTAGCATGCTGCAGTTTTTTCAAGTTTACAGTAAACGAGTTATGTTTCCCTTTAATTTAAGCAAGATTTGTTCTGCACTATAGCTGTGTAGCAGTTAGGGTAGTCTACAGTACTGTACGGTACTTAACATTAACAACATTATACAAAATTAGTTCAGTAGTTAGGATAAAGTCTTGTCTGAAATTTGTTTGCTTATGATTAATTTGTTGCTTCTTGTTTGCATTTTAAAATATCGTTTTGTATGTTTTCAGTATGGATTTTCAGGTAATAATGAGTCTGGACTGCTTGCTACAATGCTACGGTACTTGATATCAATAATCTCAATTCTGTAATTACCAGTAGCCTACTAATTAATAGCAGAATTATCACTTCTGGCATTTTTATTTATGGGACAATGTTAAACTCTTAACTACGATAGATACTGTTAGTTTAAGTTAGACTCATAAACATCTGACATACTGGTAATGGTATTGCTGTTGGTGAAGAATATGACGTTTGCTGTTAGAAAACTATACAGTAGAGCCTGTGTCTTGTAAACTGCCAGTGGTTCAATACTGGTACTCTAGGGTATATTAGATATGCCAAGAAGACTTGTTTACAACTTTTTGCTATCTACGTACTGTTTATAGTGTCTGTAGTACCGGTACCAAACCTGAAAAAGGAAAGAAGAAGCTTCGCGAATGTTCCGTTCGCGCAGATATTTTGAAATAAAACCTTTAAAAACTAACCCTAAGCCCTAACCTTAACCCTAATCCTAGCCCTAACCCAAAGCCTAACCTAAACCCTAACCCAAACCTAAAGGGGAAAATTCAAAAAAATTCCGAAAACGAGTGATGTCACCGGAATATTTGTTTATTTAACTGCGTGTGTTCCATTCGCCAAGTCACTTTGAAAAAGGAAATAGTGTTTTTTATGATTGTGGTTCTAAGTTGTGTTGAGACCACTTTTTGCAAATCTAAAATAATTTAGGCTACATCCAGTATACATGCACAGTACTGTAACTCAGAACTTAAAAAGAAAAAAGATGTGTAGGCTATTACGTGTCTTTTTTGTTAGTATTTTTTAAATAATTTTGCAAATCATTCAGGTAATTTTAAGCTAAGAGCTCTAAATTCTTTGTGCTGTAACAAAAAAGCATTTGATAAAAGTTTTTCTATTCTTTGAATTGATATGGTGATGTTGGAATTTCTGCTAGTTTGTTTTGATTGCTGAATGCAGTGTATATGTCCTTATGTTCTGCTTATGCTTGAAACAATGACCAGCGCAGTATTTTGTGTTTACAGGAGCAAATCAGAGCATACACAGCTTGGATAAACAGTCAGCTGAAAAAGAGATCACAGCATATAAATGATCTAGGTCATGATTTGCGTGATGGATTTGTATTAGGAACAGTTGTCGAAATTGTGTGTAAGTACTACCGTAAATTGCCTTTTCTGTGCATGATATAATTTGCATTACATGTACATGCAGGCAGCAGTACAAGTTATTTGTTCGCAAAAGAAGCTTAGTTTTGTAACTTTTTGTTTGCTATGCCAATAGTCCAGTATAGAGTATTCTATTGCTTTTGCACTTGTTGACATGCATTTTATGATATTGCATACCCGACTACCTGTGCTTGGTTACTCAGACATTGACCAATGACCATGCCAACTCTCTGAGTCCTACTAAACAATAAAGTGGGGATTATACACTTCTTAAGATTTAGTTTTGTGTTAGATGTTTCTTAAGATTGAGTCTTCTGTTTGGCACTTTTTTAAGTTATTTAATGTTAGGTTGAAGAGTTTAAATTTTTATTGCGATTAGTTACACCTAATTAACTAATATATTCGTGGCATAACAAGTTTTTTTTGTTTAGGATAATTCTACATTCATTTATTTGTTTTGTAGCTGGATATAAGATTGATGCAGTTCAAGCCACTAATGATGATGAAAAGAGAGAAAATTTACAAAAAATTGTAAAATTTATGATAAACAGCGGAATAAAATTACACCATGTCTCAATCGAAGGTGACAGTTATATTGCTGCTTGTAACATGCTTCTGTGGTAATGTAGAATGTTTTGTGTGATTTCTACTATTTGTCTTTAATTAAAATTCTGTTACAAAATTAAAGTCGACTTATGTTTGAAAAAATGTTAATTCAATTATGGTATTTTACATCTCAAAGTAATATGATTCATCCTTACATCTCAGATTTTAGTGTCAGCTGTTTAATCTCCTTAAGTGTTAAGCGATAGAAACATTTTAAAAGTCATTAAAATAAATCTATTATAATTCATTTCAGATTTCTAATTTATATTTGTAATTGATTTATTTTTCATCCACTTGATATTGTAAGAAAAGTTTTCTACTTAGCATAAAAGTTGTGGCCCATTCACAAATCATTTAGCTTTTGCAAAATGATAAAGTTTTAAGAACAAATGATAATGGTATCAAAAAATGAATATTCTTTGCAGAGATCATGGAAGGAAATGTGAAAACAATCATGCAATTAATATTAGCTCTGGCGGCTCACTTTAAACCTGCCAGCATTGGAGGAAGAAAACATAACCTGTCTGAAAAAAGTCAGAGAAGCCCAGTTACTGCTTTAAAGAATTATCGGTAATTTTGTTTCACTTTGAATATTTTTCCTACTTTAAAGATAGAAGCAACAAAATATTGCAAGACACTCTTGGCTTATTTTAGTGTGTAGTACACTTACTCCTACATTTTTTTAGTAAGAATTAATGTTAAGTAACATAAGAAGCATTATCCCTATAATTTATAAGTTAATGCCGCTACATATTTTATGGTAATTGCGAAGATGGAAAAAAGATGAAACTACTATTGAGGAGATCAACGACGCTGAAAACAGTAAGTTTTTCTTCTTTACTTCTAGTGCTGTTCGCTTATCTAAATTTGGAAAACTAATCGCTATGTGTCTTTGTATCACTCTTCACAATATTTTTTCAACTGTTTCCTACATATCATTCAGTATTGTCTTCATTAATAGATTTTGTCTCGTATTTAAAGATAAGCTAAGAGGGATTCTTTATCAATGGCATAATGATGCTTAGTGTCAATGACAACATAGCATTTGCTTTAACTGAACTACCACCTACACAATAGAGCCTAAGTGAAGAAAAATTGTGATTTACATGTTTGATTTGTTTACATTATAATAACAATTGTTTCATCAACCAAATATTTCTCGCATGTTCAACAATGCTGGAGATGACAGTACACTCTAATAAGCAAAAAAATTACTTTAAATGTTTAGAACTTAATACGGAAATAAAAACTGATCTATCCAACGTACGAACTATGGCCGAAAACCTTCAAAAGCTTGTAAGTTCAATTTGCATTCGTATTGGGTACTTAAACAGAAGATTTGTAGTATGCATTTTAAAGGTGATACTTCTACTCTTCGATACGACTTAAATGAGCCTCTGCTTTTTATTTTTGTTTTACTGCAGTCTCTGTTACTTAGAAACTAGTTGTAATGTTTTTCGTTTTTAGTTGCTTGATGAGTTGAAGGATCAGCCAATTTCCGATCCTATTCCTTTTGAGGAGAGCTGTATTCTTCGAGCGCAATTGGATCAAGCTAAGATGGATAATCAACGTTTACAGGTCTTGATTTGTATAGCGGTTCCGTTTATAAAAGCTTTGAAGAGAAGTGCAAATTGAGACCTTAATTTCTTCTTGCTACTGTACTGTGAGGTAGAGTGTTGAAGCTGCCTACGTGCGGACGGGTCGTAAGATGTGTTTAGTGGGTATCTAACAACATTGGAACATTGGAACCTTTATAAATCCCCAATTCTTAGAGTGATTGCTGAGATTCTACTGTGTGGCGTGTCGTTGCATCACGCTTTCATTAGTAGAAAGAAGCTTTTTGATTCTAATCCATCAACCAGAGTCTGGGTTAAGTTTCTACTTCAACCGCGACTTTACAACTATGAAGTGCTCGCCGGTATCATTGTTATGCTATAAAAGATGGTTACAAAGTGACTCGACGGTCGACACTCGGTTTATACTGGGCATAAAATTGTTATCGTGCTGGTGTAATGGTGTATTCTTTGTCTGTTTTGACGTAAAATTTGGTACAACCGGCATCCCGATTTTTCAGGATGCGTGTAAAATTTGTTAAAATAAATCATGCTTACGAGTGCGATTGTACGCCCTTACATTCAAAATTTCATCGGTCATGACTTACAAACAAACGTATGTAAAATTGCATTAGCATCAAATTTTCATATTTGCAATTGGCGCAAAATTAGACCACAAGACCTTTAGTCTTCTTAATTTTTCTCATTATCTGCGAGTTGTAGTAGCTTTCGAAATAGAATTGACAACTTGTGATTTCAAAGATTGACTATACCTGCCGGCTGGTCGTGCGGTAAGCTAACGCGTTCGCCTTCGAAGTGAGAGATCAGGGGTTTATTTCCCAGGCCAGTCATATCAAAGACATTAGCTCGCCGCCCCTGCGATATTTTTTGGAAAGAAGTTTTCTAGCCCTGGTGCAATGGCGCGGAGATGGGCCTCGTCAACTTATCAAACGCTTCAGCGAGTATAATGAAGA
The DNA here is from genome assembly GCA_963965965.1 of Trididemnum nubilum. Classification (NCBI taxonomy): domain Eukaryota; kingdom Metazoa; phylum Chordata; class Ascidiacea; order Aplousobranchia; family Didemnidae; genus Trididemnum; species Trididemnum nubilum. The sequence goes on from OZ014490.1 coordinate 15,528,411, forward strand.
TTTGATTTAATATTTTTGTAAAATATGTAAAGAAAAGCATCGTTGCTGGCAATTGATTATTTTCATCCATTCTTGATTTAGAATGAAATTGATCAACTGAAGTCGCAACTTCATACGTTAACGACGGAAAAAACTGTGTTTGAAAGTCGTGCCCGCCATCACGAGCAAGAAATCCTCGTCTTGAAGCAAGAGCTATTGAGCACCGATATCGAAAAAGAAAAATTGAACTCGGAAAACGTAAGTAGTTGGTTTTCAAGTAAAATGTCTTGAATTCCATCTTCAGTCATGTCATTTGATTGCATGCATTTTTTTGTTTCTATTTTGCATTTACATTGAAAAAGATATCACGCGTATTTTCGCGCGTAAATACGCGTGGTCGCTGAAAACCGCCTTATTCTTTAAAGGTATTTCTAAAATGAAAAATTTAATCAAAGTTAGCAGGAAGTGAATTTTATCGGTTTTGGGCGCTTCTAAATTCATGGTACATAAATGCTTTGTTTAGTTCAAACATGTTACAATTGTCTGTTTAAACAGGGTGTTTGGCCACAGTTTGGCACTGCATTGTTTGTTTTAGAAGGGCATTTTAACTACATCTAACGTGGCTTTCATCACTAAAACGCTGCTCGAGCTTTACGAGAGCTTTGTTTAGGTTTACCTCTACAATACTAAGATCATTTAACGTTGTGCCAATTAATTAGGATTGTTGTAACTAGGCCTACGAACAATTTTCACCATAAACTTCTGTAATTAAATCGTGGAAAACAATTCCATTTAATTAACCAATTAGTAAATGTTTGGTTAGAAAGATGTTATCGACACTATAAGTCGTCTGTAGAAAAGTGCTTGCCCATTTACAGCATTTCATAAGTTCTAATTTATTTTGATACGAGCAAATAATATTGGATAGTTTGTAGATTATTGTGATTTGCTTCAATGGGATTACCTTCTTGAATGCTCAGTTTGTAGTCTGTCAACTTTCAAAAAACTTCATGGCATACACGGTTATCATCCATTGTTATTGAAATGAATTTGAAGTAGTGCTTCAACAATGGCGTTACTGCCTTTGTTACAAATTAACACTGTGCTTGTGTTTAGCAGTTCAGCAAATAGCACTTACCATAGTAACATTATTTGAACAAAAATCACTTGATTCAGCTGTCATTCAATCACTGCGTGCATTCTTTTTGTTCAAATCTATTACATTGTTTCTCTGTTAAATACTTGGCTTTTACGATCTTGACCCGCACCTTTTATATATTCTATAGTGATATCAAACATTGAAAAAATAGCCAATTTGAGATAAATCTGTTTTTTTTTTTGTTTTTTTTTACCTTGTAGATATTCCAGTCGGAAAGCCTGGATTTCCTAAATTTTGCTTCATGTTTTTGTTGATTATTTTATGTAATTTGTTTTAGGCCGGTTTACAGGCCAAATTAAGTGAAACTCATAGACAGCGTGAGCGTCTTTTGAAACAAGGATACAAGAAAGACATGCTTCTTCAGGAAATAAGCGAACAACTCCATTTCGTGAAGGTATGTTTGTACCGTTGGTGCCTTCTCGATTGAGCTTAGATTCTCGTAAGTCAGGGCTGTCCAAACTCTGGCTAGCGATAAAATTTTGCCTGTGTTTTTGCCAGTTTTCTTTTTTCCGACCGAAATTATTCCACAGATATGCAAACGATTCCGTAAAAACGGTACTACTGAAATATACTGGACCGAAAGGATCGCAAGGACGGCAAGGGTTTAGGTTGGGGTTCTTGCGGTCCTTGTGCTCCTGATGGTTTAGTAGGGCCCAGCACAAATACCTTTTTTTACGACTCGAAGTGCCCCAAACTGCTTTTATGTTTTTACGCCCAAAAATGTTCCGAAAAGCGGTCAATGATTTTTGGTCCTCACCTTTTTACTTGGCTCTTTTACATATCGGCCACTAATCTTGGTCCATCTGCTGGCCCACGAAGTTTTATTTGGCACGTAATTAAAAAATTTTGTACACTCTAGGACAGCAGGGTTGATTTTAGCCGGTTTTCCTTAGCTGGTTGTTATAAATTACTTGCATAGATTTCCTGCGTTTGTGGCTGAAAGGGACCGGTTGCTATTTTCTGTTAATTCTTCATAAAATCTGCCTTGCTCCTGCAAAGTTTAAATCACACCACTGGTCGTAAGGCATTATCCACAGATCGCTGGCAAAAATCTCTGTATGTGGGATTCTGAAATTTAATGGCAATTCTGCATCAAATCTTCTACACCATATATCTTTCATAGTTTAACAAGCAGTATGTCACTGCACCATTCTCGGTGAAAACCATTTTGTAAGGTATCAAGACTTCTTTGACGTAACTGGTTTAACGCAAGACGTTTTGACTTTTGACATTGCCGTTTTGACTAGTGTTTAATATTCGTTGATGGCTTCACACATATGAAAGAAGAATTTATAGCATTTTCAAATAATTTTACTAAGTTTTTTGTTTGCTGGGCGCATTCGTATTTGCCAATACATCAAAAAGAGCCAAGATTCTCATATAGGCTTAGTAACTGCTCGTTTAATTACAAAAAACAGCGGTTTAACAACTGGTTTTGCGACTACTCTTACTAGATTTTCTGTAAATTAGTTAGTCATTAAAATTTAAATCCCTCTACTAAGGTTTTAAATCCCACAAGCACTTTGTGTTTTATCTCTATTCTGTAACCGAATCTGTTTTGCTTCCGAAAAACATGAAACAAATTTGAATCGAGTTTTTATAAACCACAGTACAAAACCACTTGTGGATAAACTGTAGCCTAACCTATTGCTTTTTGCATATATGAATTTCAGAAATCAAATCGAACTCGGCTCTTAAGAGCTAAGATGAAGTGTTTGTGTGAATTTCAGAAATTAAAGAAAAATTTACACCACAAAAACCATCGGTTAAATTGTAAATAAATTTGATTTTTTTTTTTAGACTGAGCAAGTGATTCACATAGCCAGAAAAGACAGAGAAATCGCACACCTACGAAGACAAATTGTAATTATTCCACTTTCGTTTAAGCCTTTATTGAATTGTACGACTTTTTCATCAACTTTATTAACAGTATATGCTTAGATGCGATTTTATATATGCCAAATTTATGTTTTGTTGGTGATTAACGGTGTTATTATCATTGAACTGTATAATATGTAAGATGTTGGAGACTTGAGAGGTTATTTGCAGAAGGGTGATTTTAGAAAGCGCGTACCTCAAAGTGAAAACAAAAATCAAAAAAACATGATGTGGAATATTGGTTCTGATACATAACACAATACTGGAATAAGACTATTTGATGATACAAAGTACATTACTGAAATAAGATTCTATTTGAATAAGACACCCCTGATGATCCCAGTTACGGGTAAAACAAACGGCAGGGTTTAAAATTTTTAATTTTTGACGTGTACGGAGTTATGTTATGATATTCGCCCTGGCCTACGCTGTCGGGCACTTTTTTGAATCGGTTGAATTCAAACTACTTTCATCATTGTTCATTACTGGTGTGGTGTAATGGGGTTGAAAATAAAATGCTAGTAATAATTTATGATTTGTGTGCAATTAACAGATTGGTTTTATTTTTCACTAGTTTTTGTGTAGGATTGGTCTTCCCAACACACAGATGGTGAACCTCACGCTGATGTATATTTGTACCCCAATTCTTCTGCAGCTACCAAGTAAGGTGTACTGTAATTTAAAAAATTGTATAATTGCAATTACACATTTATTTACCAAGTTGTCTTGGCCAGGAGGCAGCGAAGAGACATTTCGGTCTTCAAGTCAAGCTGCCACCTGTCTACCACACAGAAACAAACAGTTTTTACAACTGTTTCTCTAAATTTAGCAACAGTTACCGGCTAAATAGAATCACTGGTTGAAAGTGCAGTGATTTGTACTCTAAATTTTGGGATTGCGAGGCTGAATTGGGTTCTTGCCCAAACGCATCATAGGTTTTGCCAGGATACGCATTCCAAGCTAACTGCAAAATTTAAAAAAATTTTGGAGTGATACAACGCTTTTGGGTGGTAAGAGCATACCGTGCCATTCATAGCATCCATGCCCTGTTTAAAACTGCTATGAGAAAAGAATTTTCTTGTTTGCAAATTGGAAAAAAAAACGGTTTATTTTTTAATGTTGCTCACAACATTGTCTTAAATGTGTGTTACTCATATGCATATTGCACAATGAGGTTTTGAAAGTAGGTGCTCTATTCATTTGAACAATGAAGATTAACGTAATTGATATTGAGCAATACGTCTGTTCTGAAATTTGATTCATGATCAATATTAGTTATTAACCCCTAAAGATGTGATTCACAATCACATTTGACTCAGAAAAGCTTGTTGAAAAGCGTATTTTTAATAAATAAAATAAAAGCTTGCTTGTTTTTAGACGATGTGATCGTCCCGACTCTCCTGTTTATTTGTTACCGAACTCTTCGATAGTTTCCAGACCTTCGCCTTTGCACAAAACGAAGTTATCAAACAATGCACGCCGTAAGTATTTTTTTAAGTCTTCATTGAACGTGTAACGAATTATTAGTCTGGCTCGTCACCTGCTTGTGCTTGGTCTGTGCGATTTTTTAACGCTGCCTTCCAACGGCCTAGCTTGGCGTTATTATTCTGATGATGTTGATTGGAGTTCGTGGATCTTTAGAAGAGTGTGGTGCAACTGAAATACCACGCCTTTGAAATCAGCTGGTTTGGAGAACCCAGGATGGAAAAGTTGTCGTTTCCTTACCAATAAAAGGGCGAGCGACCCCATACTTGACTGCTGAGGGGGGTGCTTATTGATCCCCTTTTACGACCGCTAGGTTGACCGCTTTTCTCATTACAATTCGCAACTTTCAAGTTGAGTTTTCGACTAGCGAAAATCTTAGAATGAAAGCTCTATTTAAATGAAAGTTGTTGTTTCAGGATCACTATCAAAAGATTTTAACCAGACAAAAGTTCTGTATTTTACTGATCGAGATATGACACCATCAACAGCCACTATTTCCAAAAAGTAAGTTATCGATAGATTTTCATCAGTTGCAAAACTAGGCGGGACCTTTCATAGTTTTTTAAAAGGGCATTCAGGACGTTTTTGTTAAAAAAAAATTTACTGCGAACCCATAGTGAAACAACTTTGGCAATTTTTTAGAATTTTTTCGCACCAATTTTGATTCTCTTCGGCCAAGAAATCGTAAGATATTCGCAATTATTTTTCCCCTTAGACTAAGGAGAAACGCTTTCCGAACATTACCAAACTGAAAGGACGTAAGTCAAAATCGTTCCAAATAACTGACTATTAGCAGCTGTGGAGGAAGTGGCTTCGTAGGTACCTGCTGATAACCGCAACAAACCTATACGGAAAATGCTTCCTAAAATGCTTTGCACTGAAGTTTGCAATTTCATGTTTACGTGAAAAACTAACTGCCCTTATCTGATCTTTAGGCCTAAACCAAATGCGTAATAATCGCATAAAACTTACTGGCTCACTAAAAACTGGAATCTCAGTCTAATATCTTTTGTCAGCAACAATGCTTTGGCCTTCAACAGGCAATAATTTTTTCGGATAGGCTATTTATAGTAAGCAGTAGTCACAATCTGCAATTTGCTATAGGCTACTGCGCCTAAAGCACTAAAACCTTATCTTGTTCCGAATACTTAGCTAACACTGGGCGGACAAAGCAGACCAGGAAAGCATCTAACCTCTCTGAATTCAAACAGTAGTTGTTCCACTAATTTATTTACCTATACCTTCAGCACTCACCTAGTTCCAAGAAGCCCAGTACTAAGCAAGACTCGAAAATAGAAGTTACAAAGTGATTTATTGCGCAATCTACTTGAAACAAGATGCCGAAATTTGGACTTTAAGAGGAAAACATGAAATTTTTTCTCTTAAGACTTTCTTAACCGGATGAGTAGCAAGAATGGCAATGAGGTCATGTTGGTAAACATATTTTTTAAGATTTTTTCTCAGTTTTTCAAAATTTGGGTTGAATGCCCTTTTAAGCACCTCAAATTAAGAATAGTTAGTTTTTGATCGAGTTTTTTGTTCACTGTTCCCTGAGTTCAGTTTTGAAACTTTTGGATACCCGCTGCGATTTTGTTTTTAGAAAATTATTTTAACCACACCTTTTTGTTTGCAGAGTGGGAGATATAACCCTTCGAGATTTTAAAGAAGCCACAAAAAAAGACGGAAGTTTTCGATATATTTTTAAAGCTCTTGATCCCGAATTAGGAACCGTTAAAGAGGAGGTAAATTTTGGTTTATATTTTTTATGCTGCCGAAGCAAAAATATGAATAACAAAAAGATAACTCGCAATTGCATTCAATTTTCATGAGTGGAGTCTTTACTGCTACAGTATACCACTATAGAATTACCAAGTGCCCCCCGAGATGTGAAATTGGGGTGGGTAAAATATTGAAACTTCGTAACGTCAAGCAAATTGCCCTGCGTTAGGGTGGGCACATAGATATTTTTACATACCTTGCCTCACAACTTCAAACTGTTGGCAAATTACGTTAAAATTAGAACAAATCCTTGTTGATCTTGAACGTTGTTTTGGGCTTACATCACGTAGTGGCCGAAAACAGTGGGCAATAGCTTTTCAGGGTCGAAAGCCTAAACGTAAAAAATATCCCTGCTATACGCCATCGAGTACAAAATGATCGTCATATTTTGAACTCAAGTCGATTTTTCTTACCGAATCTTTGTTTTTTGTTTTTTTTTGTGTTGTTTTTTTTTGTGATTAACAGTTGAATTGACAGTAAAATATGTTACTAGTCAAAATTTTTGCTATTTTCTTATTTTCAGGTCGTCCGCAATGATGATATTCTTCCTGGCTGGGAAGGCAAAATAGTAGCTTGGATAGAGGAAGAAGTTAGGGTGTGACGAAAAATTGGTTTTTGGTGCTTTGAAATGCCTTTTAAGTGGTGGTCCAGCTTTATCGCCTTGTGGTGCTCCGTGTTATCACTGTTTCGTTAAGGTGTTCGAAGTGTTAATCGCTTTTATTGCTTGTCGATTTAAGTACTACAGGAAGAATCTAGCGCTTTACCCATACCAAATTTACTGTACAACATAGTTTGTCACTGTGCGATTCCTGTTGGGTCAAGTGCACTTAACGCTTTTTAGCACTACGATGCTCTTCAAATACAGCAACTTACAGCATTTTTGTCTCGTTTGTGGAAACTTTCAAGTACAATTTCGAGTTAATGGTTTTGAGTGCTTGCACTTTACACATGCTAAAGTTTTAAGCGGAATGAGTAAGAGAGATCTTTCGGCAGGTCTTATTGCCGGAAATAAATACATTTCAGACGTAAACAGCGGTGAAAGGGTTTATTTTTTTTTACCGAAACGCTGTGCTCCGCGATTACCTCAGAAAGGTTCAAAATTTGTTCAAGGTGAAGACCAAAAACGTTCGCCGAACTATTTAGTCATAATCAGTCACCAATATCGGGCGAATTCACTTGAAGGTGAGAACCAAAAAAAAGTTTTTAGCATAAGTAAGAATCTGTTTCTTCAAAGTCAAAAATACACTTCGGTTACTTTGCAAAATCCAAAATACGCTTTTTGCACTGAATATTTTACCAGAATGGTGTTCCGTAATCCGGATCACTTTTCCCACTGGCCTTTAAGTCTCAGAACTTCCGATCAAAGCCCTCTTTTGAGATCCAATTTATGTTGATAAATGACTAAGATTGTCACTTGACAAAAAACAGGGATAGAATATAAACCAGAAGGACTTGATTAAATTTACCGCGCAAGCTTACACACAATAGTTCCTAGTTTTGATGTTTTACGAACTACATCTCAAACACAACTGCGCAGGTTGTAGTTGCTGATCTAACCAGTGGCAATGTTGCGGATCTGGTATCGTGCTTCTGTTAATCTTTCCAGTAAAAGCTACGTCAGTTTGGTATAGAATGTAAGAAAATGATTATCCTATGTGCTTTTTTGCCTTCAAAACTTAAGCACCTTAAGACGGAAGCTAATTGACTAGAAAAGACGTACGCTGGAAGAATCTTTGTAAAGTGTTCCCATAAAGTTGCAATTTACTGTACACGAATCAACAATGTCGTCTTCATGGTGTAATGGATACGGCGCGCTTGTGACAGTATCGAGTTCGATACGCGTGGTCTTACTCTTTTTATGCTGAACCTAGCGTTGGACGTAGAGCAGCATTGTCAGCCTGAGGGATAGCAAAACGAAGTGACTAAATAAAAGGTGCACATCGTAAAGTGGAAAAAGATTTGAGAGAGATGCTAAAAACTTGCCCGCTGGGCAGCGGTAAAAAAATCGGATTACGGCAAGACTTAACGGTTCGATTATCTCTATCGCTACAAATAATTAAAGTCCTGTTTTAGTAAACTGTTTTTTTTTTTTGTTTTTTTTCGCTTTTTTATTAGAACTACAAGAACAATCTAAGTTATATCGAAGCTTAAATTTTCTGAAGAAAAGCGTCTGGGAATCGAATCAGAAAAAAATCGATTCTAAATGTCGAGTCTAAACCTATATAACCTTGAACCGTTCAAAGTTTTTTCATTGAATATTCCAAGTAGCAGTGAATAGGCATTTCAAAATAGGTTACCGTAACTCAGTTGTTAAAAATATTTGACGCTGTGTGAAAAACAAAACAAAGCAGTATAGAAACCTTTGCCATTTTCTTCCATCTTACAACACAAACTAAGAATGAAAGTAGAATCCTTTCCAAGGGCTTCGAAATCTTTAAATTTAAAAACATCAGTGCCGGTAATTTTTTCAAAACATAAAATAATATTTTTTGCCATTGCTTCACCAAAATCATCTAACTAGTAACTAGCAACGTTGTTCGATCTGAACGTCCAGCCACTTTGTCGTGGAGATGTATCGTATTCTCTACCCCAACCATAGGATGGCTTGAAGAATTCAATTCCCTCGAGCCAACCACAAAGCCCAAAGATAAGTTTTTCCAGTCTTGCTCAGTATAAACTTTCCTAGTTTTTTTGACACGATCTATGGCCATGCTGTGGCTGTCTTGACTTGTTGTTATTGTTGTACTGCACACACCTATGACTTGATGAGCTTTTTTTCTCCTGTTTCACGCTTAACTTAAGCCAAGAATGTCTCAAGTACGATCCAGCTGAAATTTTATCCCGCTTCAACCGGTCTTCACCTTTTTTCAGACCGAACTTTCCATGCAGATGCGATTGATTTGGCCCAGAAAATATGGCAAGGGCCATTCTTTTTTTGCAATCGCCTTTTTCTGGACTGTTAGAAAAATGCACATTGGCCAGTAGCGCAACAATCTGGCGCGTTAAGTAGTGCAATTAAACAGCTTCGCTCGCCGGCACCTTTGCGAAGTTCAATTTAGCGCTCCTTAAAATAAGGTTTGGACATCCCAGACCTATGCTAAATAAAGCTGTCCGAGCCAATTGTATTCTTGAGCTAGTATTGCTACATGGATGGATTGAATAACGCAAATCTATTGTGATCATCACAAATAGCCTTCCGCATCAATGGTATCGGATCCTGAAACCGATGCTCACGTGATCTAAATTTGTTCTGAATTTGTAAAAACGTGGTATGCGTTTTCCTGTTGTCAAACTAATCAGCTGACATTTTCGGATTTCGCGGAATAAAATAATGTGTAGGTCAGCTGAGAACCAAGTTTTGTAAACGTAACTCAAGCAACCTGGATGTGAGAACAATGTAATTTATCATGTTGAGAAAACGTAGCAGTTACGCACCGACAGGCTTTTCGTCAAGCTCCTCTCACCGGTAAAATGTCAGCAAAGAGAGCAGAATCTTTTTCCCGGGTCAAAATAAAAATCAAAACACAGAGTGCATTTGGAGTAAATTTCGACCTCCCCTTTCTCTTCAACGATTCAGCAAACCTCCGCACTCTACATGACAAAGCCAAGAACGTTCGGCACACTTGTTTTAAAAAAATTCAATGTATGGCAAAAATGTTAATCAACAATTTGTTATAAGTTAATTTTTGACGAAAATTGATCAGTGAAATTTTCTAAACCCTTTCCCCTTACGTTAATTTTTGACGAAAATTAATCAGTGAAATTTTCTACACCCTTTCCCCACACAATAGCTTTGTAACAGTTTGGCCTCATAACGACCCTCGAGGTGTTATGGAGCTTTAATAAACCTTTCATAAAAGCACTTTGGCCAACACCGAAATTTGAATTCTAGAAACACCGATAAATCGAATATAATGTTTTGATCGAAGATCTATCTACACTTTTCGAACGTAAGAAAAGCAGCATCTTTCTTTAAACACATCACGATCTGAATTGAGCAATAACATATCTTTCCGTACTAGAAGCGTCCTAGTTCATTACCATGTCCATTATGTATAATCAAATATGTGACTTATTTAATAATTAATTCTTGCTTTCACAACACAGACACAATTCGCAAACGCTACAAAAATAGCAAAACGCAAAATATGTGAAAAATTATACGAGTAAGTTGTAAAATCTCTAGTTTAATGATAAATCAATACTATATAAGGGTATATCATAAATTTACATACATAAGGACTGAAAGATTATTTGCATAACATACACATAACTACAGCTTAGAAACGTCGACTTCAGTACGCTAATTGAATTGAAAGCGTACTGCGCAAATAATAATGTAACAAAAGTAATTTTGAATTCAAGATACTGTAGTCAAAAAAAAAAATCCAAGCCATGCACATATTGTACAACTGCAAAAGCAAACAAAGCCATGCTATCAAAAGTCAACAAATAGCAGTCAGGAAGAAAAAACAGGTATTTACTAAAATGGCAGTACTCTCCCCAAAACTTTAGTTGTTTTTCTCTAGCCTAACGTAGAGCTTAAGCAGCAAATTCAATGATTGCGATCACAATTTTGTATGTGAGGCGGCTCTAACTTAAGCAGATGCCTCGAAACAGCAGGCAGAAAACATTCTGCCAAATTTAAGAAAAAACATGATTTTCAAGAGAACAAGACTCCAGATCGTAGCCAACCTTTTACACAAATCTTAGCACACACTAAAGTGGTGAGGAAGAGTCAAAACGACCCTATTTAGCGCTAAGGAGAGAGAAAGATTAAGTTGCTAAGTAGCCGAACGATTGCAGTAAAAAACTTTAAAAGCGACCGTTTTACTCTATGCATGACGGTTTGATATTTGTGAATGTAGCTGCCACAGGATGAAGCGTAATAGCGTGCGTCGCGTTCGTTCAACAGCATTATATTAGTGAAGCAAAGACACGTTTTATTTTAGGGTTGAATTACGTGAGCTTAATTTAGACTGAACTTCCAGTCAGTCTGCAGGCTTCGTCATTCTGTTTAAAATCTTGACACTACATAACAATCACGCTTAAATACACACGATTAGAATATTATATCATACTGATATACACGATCGAAATAGAGCAAAATAGTCACAGTGCACACACTATTATCATTTAATCTAAAAACGGTGAAAAAAAAGGGAAAATCTACTCTGTGGCAAGAGCCAACTGTCGTTTTCTTGAATACACTGAAGCACAAAAAGCGAATCACAAATGAACTAAAAATCATTGTAGTTATTAGTTAGGTTATATACCTTGTTGGTACAAACCGGTACAAACTTCAATTTACAAATACGACTGAAATACGTTAAAATTGCAAAAACGTCCCAATGAAACGAGTAATTCCATAATATCAATACATTTCACTTGATGAGATTGCTGATAACCAGAAAACAGTTATATCGACTGAACTAGATCATAAAAAATACGCAAATTATATGCAACACAATATATAATCGAATCACGATTACGCCGTACTACCCAACCTATCACAGAAACATAAACCTATGTTTACCAATAGGGCAATTGAAGCATTATCCTTCTTTTTTTTCTGCATAATTGCTTGGTATGAGAAATGTTTTTCGGTTAGTTGTAAAAAAAGAAAAACTGCAATTTCCAAATTATTTAACTTCATTCAGACTAAGATAATTAAATTTGAATGCCCAAACTTTAACACACATCTTCTTAACAAACTTGGACTACGTTCGTATGGTTTTCATTTTTCGGTTCTAAATGATTTTTAAAAGTGCTATCTACAGGATAGGTATTTTAGTTATACAGTCAAACCTCGGTTTAACGGACAAATGCGGACCAACGACAGTCCGTTGTTGGAAAAAGTCCGTTAAACGAAAACGCAGTGTTCCTCACTCTGTTACAATTGTGTGCACCTCAACTGCTAACATAGCTTATCACAATGCAAGTAAACGGGTAATCATTATGTCTCTGCGACAACGTAGCACGATTTCTCGTTTCGTCGGCTATTGATTTTCGCTTGTAACAATTACATGTATAGCAGTCTATGCTTACGGAACGGTAAAATCCGAAGTCCGTTAAATCCGATGTCCGTTAAATCGAGGTCCGTTAAATCGAGGGTTGACTGTACATGAAACCAAACTTCTACCAAGTACACAAACCTTACTTTTACGAGTTGTAAAGCACTGTCCTTAGCGTATTAAGAACCCCAACTGCAGAGAAGCCTCCATTTAAGTTAACAAGCAATCTTTTGATGAAGATAAATATTTTTTTTATCATTTAACACTAAACAAGCATATTATGGCAAAAATAAAATTTCAGAGCTACTATACATCAAAGCAAAGCTTTCAATTGTAATACCAACCATACCGTGCATTGACTAATTGTTAACTAGTAAGTACTGTTTGAACCAGTCTAATGTCAAACGCAGTCAATATTAATTATAAAATCATATATTTTAGGCAAATGAAAAAAAAACAAAAACGTTGAAATGGCAAGTACGACAAACAAAATAATTGTAAATCTGCAAAAATTTTCTGCAACGTGTCCGAGTTCTTTCAGTTTTAACAAAACTCCTTATCTAGAAACTGCTTTTTGAAATATGCTAGTAAATGTTCAAAAGAGGATATCATAACGTATAGCAAACTAAAAACAGGCAAGCGCTTTGACATTAGATATTAAAAAAGCAATTCCAATTGTTTCTTCGAGCTATATATTGCAATATCTCTTGTTACATAAACTAACCTTTAAAAATCTAATATTTAGCAAAAGTACAATAAATCTTGATATTGTAATTCTTAAGCCGCATTTACACGGGCGACTTTTTTGCGTGCGATTTTTTGATAAAAATGGATGTAGCGAAATTGCATCTATTCAATAATGGTTCTCATTGTGATAAAAGTTACCTTACTGCTGAATTGTTTCCATTCCGATAGTGATATTCTAAACCTTTTTAAAGCAAAATCGGAGCTGATCTCACTGCGATTTTTAGTCGCAGCACCGATTCTCTTCTAAAGTTTTCAATTATAACAATATTGGTATGAAACCAACTTAAGACAATTATTTCCATCAGTAAGGTCCCAATTATCATGATCAAAGCCGCCGTTGAGTAAATGCAACTTTGCCAGATCCATTTTTATCAAAAAATCGCACGCAAAAAAGTCACTCGAGTAAATGCGGCTTTAAAGATAAACTATGATTACTAGCACAGCAACAAAAATCTCTAGTCCAGATATTTGATCAAACCGCAAACAATGAAACACCAAGAATGTTAGTGTATTCTACTGAGCATTACACTTCATTAACTACGATAGTTAGGTTGACAAACGAACAAAAAATTTTTTTTGCAATGAGCAAGTATAGATTTGACACGCCTACTGTCTATTCTAGTATGGTTCATCACAATCAACCTTCGAAGTACCATAATATTACAACAACAATAGCGCTGGTTGAGCGGGTCCACAACAACTGACCGCCAAATAGCCCTAATGTTGGCGGGCAGTTGGTTCGAGTCAGTTGAATTGGTTTGAGCAATGTCTTAAGCGGCTGCTTTTTCCTAAGTACAACAATTTGCTACATTGGATAGAGTGGTCACTAGCATAGAAAAACTAAAATGATTTCTGGTGACAAACCATCATTTTGCAAATGTGTGTGGAGAATACATAATCATTACCTGCAAAAATTACATATTAAATTGAACAGCCATTCAAGAATTCTACATTGGTAATTCGTCTTTTATAAACGAATAAAATCTAAAGTAAAAAATCTACATTGGCGTTTAAAAATGGCAATAGAACAAAAAATTTATGAGGGTACAGGCACTATGATTCTCATATATAGCTAATGAATTAAATGCAGAAAATACTTCACAACAAGAGTGAGACAACAAGTTTCACTTTTCCATTCGCATTTGCATATCAGCAGGAACCTCTATAGTATAACTTTGCTATTTTAAGAAGTATTGTTCATTACGTTCATTGTTGAGTCCCATTTCCAAACAAATACTCGAGTTACTTCCGTATAACATACCATAGGTTTTAATCATATGGTTCGTCAACTATTGCAGCACTCGATAATGTAAAAGGTTTCTAAATGAAAAGCTATAATGTACTTTAGTTACTGTTAAAGACACTAGAAAAGCCTGTAAATTCAACTTTGAAAGTCTCATCGGCTATGAATATTTAATAGAGGCAGTAATCTTAAACAACAGGAAGCTTATTTAACTGACTAAAATTGTGGCTGAAAAACTGCTTGCTTGGCAGTGCGGTTACAATCTTGTTAAACTAATTCTACTGAAAATACGTTAAAAATCAACATATTGGATATAACACGAGCCATACTAATTTCATTTTGTCGTAATTTTGAATGAAAGACACACAATTAACATAATCATATATAAAAGTATTGGAGGAAACACGATTTTAAATCGCGTTTGATTTTGACAAGACTATGAGCAAAAAAAGCAGAGCAAAAGGCTTTTAAATTTAAAAGTAATGTTTTTTGGCAGTATAAAATGGTCATTTTTCTACAAAAATCCTGCTGGAAGTATAAGCTGAGGCCTGGAATTTATATTCTGCAAACACAATTTGAGTAAAATCGATTAGGGTTGATTTTCATGTAAAGCAACCTTCAATAATCCAATCCCAAACAATAACTTTTGTAAATTTTACGAGTAGTGGAGTGAACAGCTGAACATCAGTCAGTTTGCTAAATTATGAAAAATTGTTAAAAATCAGTAAGCGATATTTCTGACTATGGGATGCACCGTAATCGAAATACACACAAAGACTGGCAGCAATGATCTTTTATTACTGACTACATTTGTGTGTAGTAATAGCAGTACATATCCTGTTTTGTTTATTTTTAAACGTTTTTTTTCTTTTCAGTTCTTTTGTCTAAAAAACAGCCTAAACGTACATATGGTAAGAGTAAAATATTGAGTGGAAATTTTAGGTCCACATTAACCAGCTATTCAAATGTGAACAAGTCTGTCAAATGAGTTTATATTTGATTTTTTAAAAAACACAACCTTAAACTTGTTTGAAATTAAGTTGGGCTAGAGTTACAGCAACTAAATATTAACATTAGAAACGAATAGGGAAATATCTCAGTGCACACAATTCATAAGTATACATTACATCAACATTACGAAAATTATAAATAATACAAATATTATGCCCAAATTATGCTGAATTTGAGTTTGCTACTCCAATCGTAACCTCATGAATTTTAAGCAAAAGTTGAAAAAAGTGGTTGATTTTGTTATTATTGCTTTTTTCTCGAAAAAATTCTGTTTTTGTGTATTATAATTATTCCAACTTTGCACTGCTCTTGGAAACACATTTTCCAGTTGAATGAGAAGTCGACGAGAGTAAGGTGGAAATCACAGAGAACATTGTTTTATATCAGAGATATCGTGGAACCTCGTAACACACATTTATTGCTATAATTGCACATTAAAATAACTATGCAGATGTTTAAGATCACATTCATTTCATCCACTTGACTCATTAAGCAAAGGATAGTTGGAGCCATATAGTAATTTGGATTTGTGGGGAAGCTTTTGGTTGTTGGAATCCAAAAAGCTTTGGTAATGATCTGACTTGAGAAACCTTGCATAGCTGTCGGTTTTCATTAAACGATAAATGTGTTCTTGAGCCTCCTCAAAACAATACCTGGTTGGGTTTTCCATGTTTTTCACTGTGGTATCTTTGATTTTTGAATCGATGTTTATTGGGTTTGGTGCTTCCTCGGAGAGAAAATTATCGTAAATTGTTTGGACATTTGATTTCACTTTTTTGAGAGGCATTATTTTCAGATGCTTGCAAGCTAAGTAGAAATCGAGATTTTCAGCAGACACTTCTTTCTCCAGAAATTTTCGAAATTCCTGACACCCTTGCTCGTCTTTAAGCAGTTCTCCAAAAGAATACTTCCATCTGCTCGCTCGTTTTGGTGTCACATCTTTTTTCCTGCTGTCGAGCCAAAACTGGTCATCGTTGGACAGCCAGGGATTAGACGGCTCAACTGCTGTCATCATAGGGTCATATTCGGCTTGCTGGTCAGTGAAGAGAATAAGGGAATCGCACACCTTGGACATTTTTAAGCAATGGCGATCCATTTGCCGATTCAGATTTGAAATAAGTAGCTTGAGAGATTCAACGGTTTCCACAGGTGCTGTTTCTTTTGGACGTTCACTAGGTTTCTTCGGGGAGGAATCATAGAGCACTTTTTTGTTTTTGTCCTTGTTCCAGTATGACTTCTTAATATCAATTTCGAATGTGTTGACACATCCTGGTACAGGACGATACACATCCCAGAAAGCTCTCTCTTGACTGTCTGCCACTTTACGCTCAGTTTTATCTCGTTTTCGATCATTCTTGGCCTCTAATTCAGCTCGTGCAAAAATAGCCTCCCACGAATTTGCAAACGACTTCTGTAACCTAGCTAGGTTTTCTGCTTCATAATCAGCCAATTCAAGCCTAGCTTTATTTTGCATCGTTCGCTTGCACAGGTACACTGCATATTCTGTGTTGTCTGGATCCCAGCCATTTGAAGGCCAAAATCTTTGAGCTTGAAACCTATAAAACGAATTGTCGTTTTTTAGTGTGATGACATGGTCATCGATAGGGAAAAAATACCCATGGGCCGCTATAAGTGAACCAAGATGAATTGCTTCATCTTCGTCTAAAATTTCCAAATTATTCATTAACCAATTGACAACATCTTCACCACTAAAGACATCTGGAATTTTTGTGAGTAGGCTCTTGACTGTCTTTATTTGAACACCGCCATTTTCATCCATCATTTTTCCAATGATTTTTTCCATTTTGCTATAAAGCAGCATGGTTGGAGAATCGTTAGATCCAGATTTTACAGTCTGAGAAATAGGTCTCAAATAACTTTTATCAGCCATTTTCTACCTTCACAACAGTAACTAATTGATGAATATGTACAACAGTGTTAAATAGCAAAAACCTGGAAAAACATTCAAAAAACAAAATTTCACAAGTTCAAAATTAGGATTTCGAGTCACAGTAAATTTTAAGCGTTTTAACAATGTAACTTGGCAGCTAGGCCATAGCACATTATTTTTTCAGATATTGCATTACACAACTTTTGCTTTTCAACTTCATATCATATGTTATCAAATAAAATGCATTTACTGTAAGTCTGTAGCCAGCTGGCGATGAACTGATTCTATTTAGGTTGCCACTTGGCTCGAAGACTCTTAAACAGTTCCTTCATGGCTATGGTTAACCTATTTCTTTTTTTGTGTTGTTTGAATATATCTTTATTTTGCTCTGTTCCATTTTTTTCAATACAAATTAAATTTTTTTACTTGCTATAAAACTTTACAAAAAAGCTTGCAATGAAAATGACATCATCCAATCCAACCTTCTTTAAAATATGTTAACAGCTGCCTAAGTGGTACAATCATACTAACTAAGTCATGTGCCACACCCATCATAATTGTTACTGTAAGTGCTCTATTGGCATAAAAATACATACTCCATTCAAATGGATCGATGGAATGGACCATCTATTTCAAACATAGAATTAAAATTAAAACAGAATTAAAAGTGACTATTTCAAAATGACTGTGAATTACTTCTTTAGTTTTACAAGGATAGAGTCATCCAGCAATAGAAGTAAGAAGATCAAAACATACTGTGCAGCACTTCACCCATGATTTTACTTCACTTTTGAGTTATTGAAGATGCTTTGAGATCGCTGATCACTTTACTATAATGTCACTATGTTTGATTATCCGTTGCCACTTGAAGCTAGTGAGCTGGAGAATCAAAGAAAGAAGAGACTATTTTTAAGAATATTTTTATCTACTTCGTTATTACTTCTGGTGCAAATCTAACCCAAACTCAAATCCTTCCTCTAAAACTAATCCCATACCTAACTTTAATCCAAACTTTAACTCAAACCTTATCCTTAAAGAGATACTGCTTGAAATTGGTTTTATTGCAGAAATCATAACTACTTGAGGTAGCAAAAAAAGGTCTGAAACCTTTTTTCTAATTCCCCTTATTTGCAAAAATATGATTTAATTTGTTTGATTTTATACCACTGGCAACTCTGCATTTTTCAATTTTGTGAAATCACTAAAGGCTGATTTCGCAAATTTCTTGCAGACTTTAGCTTATTGCCTATTATAGTCACCCTAAATGTGAAAAATCGTAAACCTTATTGCCTATTATAGTCAGCAGCATCGCCGAGCGGAACTGAGTGCTGATTATTGCATTAGCAATACAGCAACCAGAGTTCGATTACGGCTGCAGGCCACCTGCTTCGACACATTTGCAGGTAGCTGGAGACTTGAAGAGCGCGAGCTCACTTATTAAGTTCGTTGAGTTGTAAATCCTCAGTTGATTTATTATTATTATTTATTGAAGCAACACCAGCCTGGCTTACCAGTCTCATTCGTGCCAACTCTCTTTCCCAAAGCTATGTTATTGCACAACAAGTACTGTAATAAAATAACATATTGTTTACTGTAGGCTAATCTCAGATCTGTAATCAGAAACGAGCACAATAAAACAGCAGTGTAGGCCATAGGCGTTGATTTTGGGGAGGCTGGGGAGGGGCGCTCCCTCTGACACTGATGGGGGCAAAATATGCCTGGCCCCCTCGTTTTTTTGGCAAGTAATACCCACTTGGCAACAAGAAATCGAAATTTCGAACTGAGATAGAACCAGATGCAGTGAAGACCTTTTTTTTTTGGTCTTCACCTGAATTTGAATTTCGGGGCAAAATTCCAGAGTGAAATAGAACCAGTTTGCGGCAAAGATCTTTTTGTTTTTGTCTTCACCTGAATTCGGGGACAAAATTTTGGACTGAAATAGAATAATTAAGTTAAACCAAACTTTGCAAAAGCATTTTGCCCCCTTGAAATTTGCTTAATCAAAAAAAAATTGACGCTTATGCTATGGTGTAGGCCTAATCTACTGCAATACCGTACCCATAACTTCAAACTAGTAGCAGACTAGCAGTTAGTAGCCTAACCAAATCCAAAAACTTGGCTACTGCAACTTGTATCTGTATACATATGCTACCAGTACTGATCTACAGTACGTTTTTTGTGATTCCACAAAATTGTAATAATGCAGGGTTGCCCATGATATGGAGTCAAACGAATTAAATCATATTTTCGCAAATAAGGGGAATTGTGGAAAAAGGTTTGAGGCACCTCTTTAATATTTCAAGCAGTTCTCATTCCTTCAATAAAACCGATTTCGAGCAGTATCTCTTTAGCCCTTAAAAAAAGTAAATGAAAAATGTGTAGATAAATATTTCTCATTTTCATTTTATTTTCTGTAATTTAAAAAATTTTGGGAAATAGTCACTCCCATCAAAGAAACCAGCACTTTACAGCTTAACAGCCTAGAAATTTGCTGTGGGAACTAGATTAACTGCAGTTTGTGGAAGTACTATATTTGTATTTAACTTGGGCAAAAAGGCTAATTTGCAAAATCAAATTGAAACAATTAGCATTAACTATGCTGGGTTTGAAATATTTTACTTAAATTAAAACATATTAACACCAAACGTTTTCAGCTGAAACCAATTTTTGTTTGACCTCAACTAATCCTTTAATAGTTATTCATTCTGAAATTAGTTAATTTCAAGCTAAAAATTTTATGCTGGTGCTGGCTTGACTGTAATTCTAATGCAATTACAGTAGAACACCGATTATCCAAAATGCCTGTTATCCGAACACGAATTCAACCAAAGTCATTAAATCAATTACTATACTTACAACTTCAGCAAATTTAAAACAAAAAAATGAGTGATTACTATAATGCCAGCACTAATAATATACAATAATCCACAATGCCTGTGTACTGTAAATGATGTATTTTTGTAATTCGTAATGCAGTATTGCATGTTGCTGTAGACTAAATGATGAATTTTCCTAATCTTGCATATTGTTTGATTATTCAAACAAATCGCTTATCCGAACCACCCTTAGTTTTAATTAGTTCGAATAATCGGCGTTCTACTGTACTTTGCTCAAAAACTGGAAAGGCATTTTATAAATATATATGATTACCAGTAGCTAAAAATATTATATATTTCTTATAATCATAGTTATTGATTGGTTATAGGTGAAGTTATGTTATCGGTCTGGTAGTCTTTCTCTTTTCCTTGTAAATGTTAAAAGGGCATTCAAGTCTAGTTTTTCTCTGCTACCGGTAACTAAAATGTTGGGAAAAGCTTAAAATGTATTCTTGCCAAATTTGAACTTTCCTCGTCTTGCCATTTTCAAGATATTGCAATTCAAAGTTAAACAATTTTCATTGCAATTCAAAAGTTAAACAATTTTGCTATTACTTCAGTGTTGCCTTTTTGCTAGTATTGTGACAGAAGATTAATTTTTTGAAAGTTGGCTTGAATAAACTTGAAAAGCAGCTAATTTACAATTCTGATCCTTTACCATGTTTTGACAACAACTTTACCGAAGACACTTATTGAGAGCTACAAACATGCAATAATTTTTCAAAATTTTGTTTGTAGTTTGCAACCTTGGCAAAATTACTAAGGGGAAAAAGCCTTTGTTTGGGAAAATTTAGATTGTTATAGCTTGGGAACGGAAGGTGGTAGAAAGTTCAAATTTTGATGAAATTAGTTTTCAGATCTGTTAAATTTTTTGAGAACAAGCACCCTATATTTTGACTTGAATGCCCTTTTAATGTATTATATACTGTGAATTATCCTGTTTAAGGCTTAATTGGTTTAAGTAGAATATGTTTGATGTGCTTTAAATTAAACAAATTACGTTAAATCCAGCAAAGTTGCTATTAATTACTTTAATATGCATAATATTGAGCAAAAACTTAGATAGTGCAGCATGGCATGAAAAGTATAGAAACATACGCTCAGTCCAATGAAGACTCCGAATTGTGACATCACAATTGAAGTATTAAAATTTTTTTTGATTGAAATGTATCACACACAAACCCAAAAACAGGACCTTGCAGAAACCTGAGTTAGGGTAAAAATTTTTATCTTTTTTCAAAAAGGTTGCATTTTCACAAAGTAGAACATTCTGAAGTGGCCAATCCAGTGATCCTGATGCCAAAAACTCAGAACTTTCAAGCATTACCATTACTTTTTCTAATTGCCATATGATGGGTATGGATGTTCATTCCAGGATATCAAATCCATTGAAACCAATTCCAAATTATGGAATCGGAATGGTAAACATTTAAGATGAGCCTGTGTTCCCTATAACTTTATGGCTAATCGGCGAGTGCCCAAATTTTCTTTAAACAATTGTGCCCAAAGCTTTAAAAAGACGTTTACGTGCCCTAAATTTCACACCAATCCAGTATTTAAGTATACTATATGTCATATTTCCACAAATTTTTTGAATTTTCTAAAGCTATGTTTACTATATTGCCGAAAATTATTTGCACTAGCTTCAACAAATCGCCGATTCACTGAAAAAAATCGACTTAGTGGGAACACTGAGATGCACTGCTTCTGGATTGTTTTGAGTGTGAACATCATTGATCACACATTGCTCACTCAGTAACAAGTACACAGCAAACAGCTATAGCATGCACGCTGCCCTACGCACACATCGCGCACCCTCAAGTAATAGAGAGTGTGTGTGTATGACTGTACAGTATATGCGCACATGCCAGTAATGCACGTAAATGCTTAATTGCTTATTCTCTTCAAACTGTTGCATTTGTTTTCTCGGTTGTTTTGATGAGGAAAAAGAATGATTGAAAATTCAAGTGTTCTTCCTTGTGGCAGCAATTGGCAAAAGTATATTTTCTTTATCAAAAGAAAAAAGCGAAAAATGGCGATCGACAAGTGACCATAACAATGCATTAACTCAGCTATTGATATAGCCATTACTATTCCTACTCAACAGAAGCAATATTACTGCCAATTAGCATTATTTTTTGTCCAAAATTGAATGATTTCGATATCTTGCATTAAGATTTGATATACCGTACTAGAAAGATTTTGAAATCTTAAAAAAAATCCAAAATTATTCTATAATATGCAGATATTCAGAAATGAACTCACCTAATGAGGAGTTTAATGATGCTCTATAATATCTTTTTTAAAAGTCTCACTGCACTTACTCATAATCATTGTTAGATGTGATAAAAACATATGTTAGATGAGTTATTACCGGATAGGTCGAGTTATTATTACCAGATTATATACTCGCGGATAGGTCGCAACTTTTTTCTCATATTTTTTAACAAAAAACACGGGTGCGACCTATCCGCGCGACATACCTTGAAAGTTTTCGGCTATTGCAAGTACCGTATTTTCCGGCTAATAAGCCGTTATAGACATGAAATGCGCTTGCGCTTGTGCTCGCACATACCAATGCGAGACAGTTTCATGCGTGCACATGCACATGCAACCGCTCAGCGTGCGTTGGATTTTCCGGCTTTGTTAAGAAAAAATGGTTTTGCGATTTTAATGTTCGATTTCGAAGTTATTTGTTTTTAATTTATTTTAATTTTTGAAGTTTATTTTAATTTTCGCACAGCTAACTTCGAAAACTTATCTTAATTTTCGAAGTTATCTGTGTAAAAAAGATAGTGCGACTTATGTGCGAGTCAACGCTAAATTCAACTTTTTAACACAAAACTAATAGTGTGACCTATAGGCGAGTATACACGGTAAACTTCTTTTCAAACTAAAAGTTTTTCCTAAAGGTTTACAAAATTACCAATTTAAAGTTTTTTCTCCAAAACTTTGGATAATTTATGCACTAAAAAAGCTCAAAAGTGAGTTGCACTTACACAAAAATATTTTGATAAATTCCTAAGTCAAGTTTGTGATTCTTTAAAAAAAACAGACAAATACAATATTTTATTGTATTTATCTCTTGTAAAACACAATCAAAAACAAGAGAAGTGAATTAATAACCAAGAACTTGAAATCAAAGTAAACTATTCTAAATTTCAACAAAGCTAGCCGTATATAATCTCTCGTGAGAAACACTGCCAAGAATAAGGCGGCAAATAACTAAAAATTTAACAATGGACTTTAACACCTTGTAAAACAACGTAAAAAACAACTACCATATTTTTTGGACTATGCAGCATAGTATTAATTATGATCTTTATTGCTTTTATTTCCTTATATAAGGTGCAATACATGAAATGCAACTAAAAACTGTAATAAAGCTCTAAATAACTCTGAATTAAATCATGAAGAGGGACTACAACGTGATCCATATATAATGCGCATCTGAGTATAAGGCAGTAAAGGCATACTTAAGTTTCTTTGAAATTTTGAGTATTTTAAAGAGTGCCTTATGGTCTGAAAAATACAGCAAAGTAATATATACCAAAATAAACCTAACATCTACAGACAACAAAGAATAACAAAAGAATTTAAAATCAAGAAATACAACTCAAAGAACGACAAGAGAATAAAGAATTTAAAGTTTCAACAAGTAACTGGTAATCAAAACAATTAAAATTTAAACAACAGAAGTCAGCATTAGAGTTTAAAATATTATGAAACACTGCCACGAATAACAAGCAGGCAAAAAGCTTTGCAAAAAATGACAAAAAAAACAACAATATCTTGTAAATCCAGCGAAGAACAACAAGAACCTAAAATAATGACAAGCATAGAGAGAAATTACTGATCAATCAGATCATTGATATAAAATGTTTATTAATCTAAGCTTGCCAAAAACAAACAAGAATGAGGAATTTTCAAGATGTTACTTCTCAAAAAAAAAGCTTTATAGCAAAACCATTACCAATTTAAAACCCTATCATTACTAATTTAAACCCCCCATCACGAAGGACATAAAATCCTATCATATCAATTTTTACCAAGAAGAAAAAGGGGACTTAAAAATCATGGTCTGTGAAACATTATAAAGACCAACAAAGTACCGGTATATCAATTGATTGAACTAGCAATGATTTCAATAAGCAATGAAATCAATTTTACATTTGCATTGTTGCAAATTGCAAAATTGCCTTTAAGCAAATTGGAGACCAACTCAGTTATCACAAAACATCTGACAATAATAAAAATACCAGTAGGCAGTAAGATCTGAAATTGTAACCACAGGCTTGAGACTAGGTTTTGATTTCCAAAGTAATAACAGTAACTATTAATAGTTGCAAAACCTAAAATCTGAAATACCAATTAAGGCCTACTAAATAAAATACCGATATTTATGATTGCAAATGATAGAAACATGCTATTTAGATGAGAGATCATGTGTTTAAGTGAAACAAAAAACAACAAAACTTTGCAAAGATTCCATACAGTAGCCTAGCAATCAACAAAAAATACAGATCTTGATGAGATTACAAATTAGTGGCACTCATTTGGTTGCCAGTGATTTCATCACAAAGTGATTTCGTCACAGTGATTTCGTCACAAATGATCACGTGACAGACGGCATTTTGAGCACAGAAAAGACAGAATAGGCCAATCTGCTAACCGATTTGTACTACCATTGTATTGAAATTAAAGCATTGACTAAGAACAGCAGTCATTAAACTATTCTACTATTCCCAGAGCTGTCTTGCCCTAACCCTCACTTTGTGGCGAAATCGCTGTGATGAAATCACTGTGTGACAAGATCACTGGTAACCACTCATTTATGTGCATGAACCAACTTCTTTGCATCTGTAGCTG
Source organism: Trididemnum nubilum (assembly GCA_963965965.1). Taxonomy (NCBI): domain Eukaryota; kingdom Metazoa; phylum Chordata; class Ascidiacea; order Aplousobranchia; family Didemnidae; genus Trididemnum; species Trididemnum nubilum. Next base: position 15,553,342 of record OZ014490.1, read on the forward strand.
TGTAGATTACACCTAGAATCCTGAATTTAGAGCACATAGATAACATGTTTAGTAACCACGTAACAACTGGTAGACCTTGTTGACTGGCCGAAAAGTAGATGTATTTTTCTCCAGCAGACGCAACAACGCTTTCCCAAATTGATACCAATCATTAAACCAAAAGTTCAAAGTTAGCAACCATTTTGTCACAAACCCTCAAACCAGAGGTGGGCAAAGCACAAAGCACAACTTTTGCAACCTCTGCAATTGTTTTAGTTGCATTGTGCTTTAATTTTTTATTTTATAACACTGCGGAAGTTGTGTTGCGGATTAAAGTCTTAAAAATTTGTTGCGTTTAATTGCGCTGCGCTGTCAATTTTTTTTTTATTAAAGCATAATTTTATACATTGAACTTAAATTTACACCAATTATATCATAAATATTGATAAATGTCAACCTTCTTTAGAAAATTACTTAGACTATAGGCTACTATTTTTTAGTTTAAAATTGCAAAAATGCGGTACCTATTTGCATTGTGTTGTGAAATTTCAATTGTAGTAGTTAGTTTGCTCTTTAACTGAATCAAAAACTTTATTGTGGAAGTTGCACTGCACTTCTGAAATTCAAAAAATTAAACTGAACAGTTTGCGTTGCGTTTTCTGCTTTTACTGGTTGAAAAGATTGTTGCGCTTTGTCAGTAGTTGCATTGCACTTTTGATGTAATGTTATTTGGGGTGTCGTTAACTGTTAAGTATGAGCCGTTGCTTTTTTTCAGAGGCTCTGCGACCTGTGTATGAGCGCGCGTGCACTCTATGCAATCTAAGCTATTTCCCAAATCTATCCCTAACCCTAATGAGTGCATGCATGAGAGGAGCAAGAGCACACGCACGCTCATACACGAGACACGGGTCGCAGAGATTCCAAAAAAAGCACATGGCTTCTACTTAACGACATCCGTTATTTGTGCCCACCTCTGCCCGTAACCAAGTTACCGTACCAGATGCTCAACCAACTAACAGACTAGCCTTAACTAAAAACAAGGTACCAGGGAAACCGAGCTATCGATACACAGAGATTAGTACGGTAATTAGCGACACTGAAAATATAAGCCTGTAAGCCTTCTAAAATCTAATTTGGTTAGACTTTTTTATCTTATGCCCATTGGCTGACTGGTCATGACATCAGGGGTGCAAATCTTTGTTCAGCATTGGGGGGAATAATTTGCAATTTTACCCCAACTTTGCCCTATTTTCAACATTGGGGGGGATGAACCTCGACCACGATTTTTTTCAGGTGAGCAAATAAAGTGAAGAGCAAAAAAAGATCTTCACCAAAAATGAAACACTTTTTTCCCCCGAATTCAAGTGGAGACCAGTGCTCAGATGAACACCAGAGTCAAATTATTGGAGGGGATGCAGATGTAGGCCTAGACCATACTCAAATTATTGGAGGGGATACAGTTAAATTATTGAGGGGGATATATCCCCCCATCCCCCCTGGGTTTCGGCACCCCTGCATGACATAATCTTTTCTTTATGATTATCCAGCAGCCAGAATGTACCGGTACTGTCAGAGTGCAGTCTACCAGCAAAACTTTCCAGCAAAGCTAGCCTCAAAACTCAGTCTAGGCTGCAAACTACAATTCCAGTAGCCTACTATAGAGTAGGCCTACACGCAATAGCCTACCAGTATCTACATATTAGAAAATTGTGTGTTGATACTGTAGGCCTAATCTGTAGTGTCACTGTCAGAGTGTACCGTACTATTCTGATCTGTGATTACTACTACTAGTGTAGCACCCGGGACTTGCCAGCTTGTGACGAAAACATTACCGGCGTAAATTATACTTAGCATACCGGCACGGTAGCTAAGGGCTAGGCTACCTGTTCTTGTTCACAGGTTCAGTGTTACTGTTGTAGGCCAACCGGTAGGCTATGGTAATAGGCTAGTAGCCTATCCTAGGCAACAGTACAGTACAACTGTACACTTAGTAGAGAGTGTTAGCCTCGCTTACAAAATTAAAGCTCTGAGCTGTGGTCTCCGTAAAATCTCTTAAAATATCCTACTAAAATTACCGTATGTCCACGCGATATTGTGGTTATTCTGCATCACAGTCTGGACTACTACAGTCCACTTGTCTGACGTAAAACGCCTAGCCTACCCTTCTCCGCTTTTCCGTAAAAACTGAATATTTTTCCTTCACTTTTCTAGTGGTTGGTTTACCTCTGTAATTCCGGCGGAAAAATGCGTCTTAAGTAACGCGAATCGACGTCGCGCAGCAAAAAAAGGAAAAAGAGGCGATTAATGCTAAAGCTTTTGGCACCACACAACTTCATATTTGGACATTACTCAAACTCATTTTGTTGACATTAACTTTACAGTGCCACCTATTTGATCACATATTCTGTAACGGAAATTTAACGCTCTATTGGAAAATGGGGCGCATTTTCTCAATATCGTAGGGGGGATGGGGCTCAAAATTACGTTTGTCGACACCCACTTTGGCGGCTTTTTGGAGTTTTTTTCAGGTTTCCAATACTCCATAATTCGTCATTTTTCAAACTTATTCCGATGATATTAACATTACAGTGCCACTTATTTGATCACATATTCTGTAACGGAAATTTAACGCTCTAGTCGAAAATGGGGCGCATTTTGTCAATATCGTGGGGAATGGGGCTCAAAAGCTCTTAAGCTTCTTCAACCTAAGCATGTGTCAGTGTCAGTTCAAAATTTGTTTTGATGTGATCGTTGAAGCTGCTATTCCTTGTCACCCAGTAGGTTGCAACTGCGACAACATTAGGTTTTTTGTTTTGGCAGGACCTTCACCAAGAGTCCTATTGTACCTGCCTTTCGATTACAGAGACAGCTTTATAAGCATTGCATTGCGTTTTTTTTCGGTTGGCATAGTTTGTCATGTGGAATTGATGGCTTGGCGAGTGTTGTAGAAAGTACGTAATAGATGTTGATTGTGAAATGAAAGCTAACAACGTTTGAATTGATGGAGTTTTGACGTCGTCTTGGTTGATATCTGAAAAACATAACACAGAGCAGCAAAATGTATTCTCTACTGGTACAAATTTTGTGAATTAATATTCACCGTGCTGTCTTTCTTAGGTTTAACTTCACTTTTTTTGTAAGAACTAATGATTTTTGGGTTGAGGCTCTCTGGTCTTAATTTTGTGGTAAGTTTCAGGTTCCTTTGCAGGCGCGTAGCCAGGATTTGAAAAAGGGAGGGGCTATTTTGAAAGAGTGAGAAGTGTGCATACGACGTTGACTCGAATTTTCATTGACCTTGAATCAGTTTCAGACGGTTTGTCCGAAATTTGAGACGAAATGTCTCGGAAACATCGGAAATTCAAAGGTTTTTTCCGCCCAAAATTAGGTGACCTCCAAAAAAAAAAAAAAAAAAAAAAAAAAAAAGGTCTTCGCCAAAATTCAGAGTGATTTTTCGGCCGAAATCCGATATTCAAAGGTTTTTTCCGCCCAAAATTAGGTGACCTCCTAAAAAAAAAAAAAAAAAAAAAAAAAAAAGGTCTTCGCCAAAATTCAGAGTGATTTTTCGGCCGAAATCCGATATTCAAAGGTTTTTTCCGCCCAAAATTAGGTGACCTCCAAAAAAAAAAAAAGAGTGATTTTTCGGCCGAAATCCGAAATTCAAAGGTTTCTTTCCGCCCAAAATTAGGTAATCTCCAAAAAAAAAAAAAAAAAAAAAAAAAAAAAGGTCTTCGCCAAAATTCAGAGTGATTTTTCTCCCAAGTTTCGCAAGTTCAAACGTCTGAGGAGGGGCTCTTTTCGTATGGGGGGGGCTATTTTCCATTTTTCACAGAAAATCGGCCTCAAAAGCACAAAATACATGCGTTTTTGCATACTTCACAAGCCAATGGGGGGGGCTCGAGCCCCCCCCGCCCCCCCCCTGGCTACGCTACTGTTCCTTTGTGTGTAAATTGTTTTTAAATTTTCAGAGCCTCGGTATCAAATTAAGCGAATACATGTTTAAAACTAGGTTGTCGCTTGGTTAAAAGTCCCATTGAACGACCAAAGCATATAATCTAGTGAGAACTGTTATTTGGGGGGTTTACGGGGTGTGGTCCCCTTAAAGTAAGTCAAAATATTCGTTTCTTAAATGTGTACTGATATCAAAAATAGTAGCGGCCTAGCTTAATTAAGCCGATTAAAAAATTGAGTTTTGAAGGGTCCATTTGGGGAGTTTCCGGGGAAATGGCATCCACAAAGTATGTCAAAGTATTTGTCTCTTAATTATTTCTGTCATGAAAAAAATTAGTGCCCTAGAAGAAGAGCGTCCAACACGTAGGAAAAAAATCTTTAATGAAGTTAAACACAATCTAAGCTTAAGTTTCAATACGCAATAATTGAAAATAGTGCAAATTTTATAAAATGCTTAAGTATGATAGCGTCTTTTTAACACTTTGAAACATCTTTAATTAACAAAACAATGGCAGTTTTTTAGTAGCTATTTTGTAGGTAAAGTTACAAGTAATCATTTTCCAAAGTATTAGTGCTTCGATGAGCAAAACTTTTCTCACATAGTCTCGGACGTCAAGATCAGAAGTAATGACATGCTTTGCCAATTCGCTGTTTTCATTCACGCAGCTTTTTTTGAATAGTATTTGAAGGAGCACAAAATATCCTTTCTTCCAAGTACCTGGTTTGCTTAAGCAAAGTAAATTACAAAATTCTTTGAATAAGTAACTTTCCCAATCAATGATAAATAAACTATTGTATTCAATTTTTGGTGAGATGATGTTTGAACCTTTTAATTTACTATGATCAGAATTCAAAAAGAAAAAATGTCGATGAAATTGTGGACTCTTTTTGCAGTAAGCTTTGGAAGCTGACATTATTTTTAGCAGCTGTTCTCGAACAAAACTTAATTGGGTTTGTTTTTCTTTCTCCCATTTAGTTCCAAATTCCTTTTTTCCTTTGTACTGAGGTTTAATTTCTTTTGTTTCGGTAATTTCTAAGGTTTTGTTGTTTTCAATATTTTTGTCGCTTATTTTTGGTCTTTTTTAAAATTTTATTAATTTTTTTGGCAAGTTTTCTCTTTTTGTACTGTCGCTGTCGCTATCAGTCGAATACAACTCGAAAACTGATCTAGTGCGTTTCTTACGAAGAAAAATAAATAGCCACTACACCTTATCGTATCTTGGATTTCATCCAACGATTTCACGCAGATTCTGTTGTCGTCCATTTCCATCACCAAGCCATCGTGAATAATGTTGTAGCACATAAAATGGCCGCTATCGCAATTATCTCCAAAATGGCAGATTACGGAACTGAGTACGTACGTGTTAACAGCGCGACATTCAGCGTCATTAATAGTTAATTCTCGAAAAGGTGTTACTGGGGTACTTAAGTTTTTTAAGCCTTTATCGAAGGTTGCCCTGCTTAAACATACCACCAATAAGTCTGGGAGATTATGAAATACGACTTTGCTAGTGTGCACTGTGGTGGAGTCGCAAGAGTCACATTTCCTTTTTTCTATTCAGTTAATATATTTATCTAAGACCTTTTGAAGTTGGTCGCCGTCCGCAATGCAATCGCACATTAGTAAAATTAAGTCCGTTTGTTCTACCTCATTATCGCTAGTTATTAAGTCACAATGGTTACACCGATCGTAAATTTTAGATTGAAACTTCCGCAATAAACTGCGCTCAAATAAAGTGCTGATTAAACTTGAGCGACGAAAAAATTCTGCCGGATCCTGTTGGGTGCCATATGTAAAACTGCATTGCTCGCAAGCGAATTTGAGAGCTTTTTCAAGAACATTCCTATTAACTGTTTTCTTTGACAAGAGTTACAGTTATAGGGAAATTAAATGATTGCTGTCATTTGACTCATTGATTTTAATAGTTGTAGTTTCATCGGAAAAATTAGTTCAAAACCTATTGGCTTGTTTTATCACAGCAGCAGTAGCTTGGATTGTTGCATTAAACCAGCAAGAATTTCCTAAGTTTAGTAGTCTCGGTGCTTGCCAGCATATCGCTGAGTTTTCAATTTCAACCAGCCGATGATCGGCCCAAGTAGAATTGTTGTATAAATCGTAAGCTATCCAAAACCGATAGTCCGAAATGTATGCCGCTGTTAAAGCAACATTTGTTTCATGAATTGTTGTTTTGGGTTTGCAAATGAGATCAGCAGCGATACAAACACGTACACCGCAGCTGATGGAATCATTTTGCTGAACAATGCATTTACTTTCCAGAGTCACTTCGTTCCTCTGCGGTTGATTTATGTATGATTTGAGAAATTTGATCACGGGAACGATTACTTTCATTAAATGTGCGTGATTTTGATTTAATGAATCAATCAACGTAATGCTATGAGTTTCCTTGCAATACCATAACAGCATGAAGTGATAGTCTAAAAGAAATGGTATAAGTATATTTTCTCTAAGTTGTTTGGTACGTCTATCTAGAATTTTATTACCAAATACAAATTTATTTTTGAACATTTTCTTGGAAATAATTGTAAAATCGTCGCAATCTAAACTTCCATATTCTTCTGTACCTCTTCGCAAATTGGCCTTTTTGACTATTTCTGCTACATACGGTATGCATCTACTAAATGTTTTGACGAGCATCCTTCTCTGTATAAAGGCACAAATGCTTTAATTTCGTAAACTTGTTGAAGCGATTGTGATGCTTTTAAAGTGAGCAAGTCTAACCTTGTAATTTCGTGCTTTGTTGCCAGTGCAAGAGCATGGTCGGTTAATTTTTTTTTTCAGCGATGGGAAGTGAGTTCCAAAGCGCAACAGAAAATTCCTTCATTTTACTACGGCTTAAATCATCCGAGTCGCTGAAACTTTTGTCTGAAACCAAAATTACTTCTTTATTAGGGGTCACATTTATATTGGTTGATTGGTTAGGTTGAGATGAAAGACCTGTACCTGGACATTTAGTTTCCTGGGCACTAACATTTGTGATATCATTTTCTAGAGACGGTGAAATTGCTTTATTAGGGGTCACATTTACAGTATGTTGGTTGATTGGTTAGGTTAAGATGAAAGGCCCGTTGCTGGATAATCATTTTTGTGCGCACTAACGTTCGTGATATCATTTTCAGAGGTCAAAAGTCCTACAAATTTTATTCTATTTTGCGCTAGCGTTGTAGCATAATAACCCTTGTTACGCCTTTTCCTACCCTTACGAAACTTTGATTCCACAAGACGAAATCGGTTTGGGTTTTTCATGTGATGATTTCGTTGTGAGACACGCAATTCGTTTGTTGCCATGTAACGCAGCGTAATTGGAAGCGTCTTTTTGAGCGGTAGAGTTCGATAAATTTATCTAACCTTGTGATTCGTTTTCCTTGGAGATAAATTGATTTCAAAATTCCGAAATGTTGTTCCATAATTCCTTGGGTACGGTTATTTTTGCATATAGTTTGGAAACCACTGCGTTCAAGTTTTCGCTACATTTGGGAATAAGTATCGTATGCTTTATATCGTGTCATATTTGTATCATTTTTCTTTGAGTAATGGCGGGATAAATCACCTAACATTAGCTTTGAGGTACTACAAATTCGGCTGATGATAATGCAGACAATTTTTTCACAAAATTCTTTATTGCAATACACATTGCGATATTTTTGATCGTCGGCGGGAAACATTTGGTGAGCGCCAAACATTTGTGAGGAAAGAAAATTATTCAATTGTTGATTAAAATGTATGTAAAAATTTGAACTTGTTTCTTGCTTTTTGTCAATTGCGATTGTAGGATCTAAAAAGTCCTCATCTTCTAGATCGTCACTTTCTACTTCATCTTCTTGCCAAGAAGGCAAGTCATGCTGTTCGTGAACTTTTTGCTGAAGTTTATCAAAATGTTGTTTGACTGCTTTCGAATTTTTTTCACAATTAAAAATTACAAATAAACGTTGTATAACTTTTTCCAGTTCATCGAATGTTGTGCAATTAAATAGCAAGCATATCCAATACATTGCTTCCTTTTTAAATTTCTTGCTATAATGTTTCATCACTAAACTTTTTGCTGCTCGCGTCGCGTGGCTTAAGCAATTGCAGACAAACGTTTACTTTAAGTCTCCTGGTTCTGCTTTGCCTATTATTATTCGCCAACATCGATTGTAATACTTTGTTCTTGTTTCGTTTGAAAATTCAAGTAAAACCGTGTTCCACATTGCCATTGACCCATCTATAATTATCATGAGAGGTTTAGGTTTTGAACCAGTCACCTCGGTCGTAACTTTCAAAAAAATACATAAGAAATTGCGAATGCTACGTGTGTCATGACAAGTAGTGACGCTGGTAGCTATAGGCAAAGCAGGCCCTCGTTCGTTTTGGATGCCTCCCCAACAAAGTATAAATCTGAAAATCTTTTTGCTCACCAGATTTATTCATAACGCTGCCTACCAGTTGCATCTAAATAAATTATGTCTCTTTTAAACCGCATTTACACGGGCGACTTTTTTGCGTGCGATTTTTTGATAAAAATGGATGTGGCAAAGTTGCATCTATTCAATAATGGTTCTCGTTGTGATGAAAGTTATCTTACTGCTGAAAATGACTGTCTCAAGTTGTTTCCATTCCGATAGTGATATTCTAAACCTTTTTAAAACAAAATCGTAGCTGATCTCACTGCGATTTTTTATCGCAGCACCGATTCTCTTCTAAAGTTTTCAATTATAACAATACAGTCAACCCTCGATTTAACGGACCTTGATTTAACGGACTTCGGATTTAACGGACTTCGGATTTTACCGTTCTGTAAGCATAGACTGCTGTACATGTAATTGCTACAAGCGAAAATCAATAGCCGACAAAACGAGAAATCGTGCTACGTTGTCGCAGAGACATAATGATTCAAGTAAAAGCTAAGATTTGCTGTTACAGATAAGCTATGTTAGCAGTTGAGGTGCACACAATTGTAACAGAGTGAGGAACACTGCGTTTTCGTTTAACGGACTTTTTCCAACAACGGACTGTCGTTGGTCCGCATTTGTCCGTTAAACCGAGGTTTGACTGTATTGGTATGAAACCAACTTAAGACAATTACTTCCATCATTAAGGTTCCAATTATCATGATCAAAACCGCCGTTGAGTAAATGCAACTCTGCCATATCCATTTTAATAAAAAAATCGCACGCAAAAAAGTCGCCCGTGTAAATGCGGCTTTACATACATCCACAAAAAATTTGATGTGCGCATCTGTAAATAGAACTACTCTAGGAGGTTTTGCTCCTATGCCTCTAATAAAGGCCCCATTTTTTTCAATTGTTTGTTTGTCCATCATTTGAGTGCTAATGATCCAGTTGTCAACTACAGTATATCGCTGCGAAATGTTTTCTTGTGATTTGATATTCCGCAGTACCGCATGGGAAGGCGCGTAAGTGCAAGAACCGCAAGCTCTCTCATCCTCAGTTAGATTTGCCTGCAAATTGCGATATATCGAAAAAGGCCTTTGAAATTTCAACTTTTTATTTATTTCCGTACGTTTTTTTCCCTTTAAAGGCCTGCTTTTAACACATGGTCTTATATGAATTCGCTTTCCTGATATCTTTGGCATTGCTTCCACGCGGGAAAGATGAACATAAAATCTCACGCTCCCCATGACCTCGCATCCGCAACACGTTGCGTGTTTGCAATATATTTTGGCATATCCCTCGTAATGCCTTTTATCGTTTTCACGTAAATTGAGCACAGATGAAGGTTTTCTTAAGTAGTTAGTGTCGATGCAATACCCAAAACCACTATATAAATCCCTTAATTTTTCCAATAAAATATCTATGTATGTGGTTCCTTTAAAGTGATTTTGTGATCGATTTTTAGTCATTTTTTGCCATTCATTTATTATTATAAAAAAGGGTTGATTTAACTTAATGTGCGAAAATCTTTCCCGTTCTTTTTGTATCAAATTTTCTTTAAAATTACCCAATGCTTCCATGGTTTCAATGTTTAAACTCACTTCGCACGAATCCTGCTCTTTTGCAGTTTCCACCAGCTCAAAGCAAATGTTTTTTTCATTTGCACAGTTCTCACTAACACTACAGCTTTTCTGTGTGACCGCACTTGTTTGAAATTTATGTTTCTGATCATCGTCCGAAATGTTAGTATCGCTACCATAAGTTTTCTTACAGGCGGTGTAGTTCGCTACGGAAATATCGTTTAGATCGGAACATATATTTTGATTGTCAATGTTTTTCCCGCTTTTGTTGGATGACCGACATGACCAGTGTTGTCGGTTATCATTAAGGTATGACCGACATGAACAGCATTGGCTTCTGCATCATTTTCTAGTAAAAACTTTTCATTATTTTCATTCTCAGTTTCACAGCTATTTAGGCCTGAGGCATGAGTTGTAAGGGCGTTATTGCAAGCGTTATCGTCCAATATTTGACAATTATCTGTTTTACTTTTTCCAGCAGAATTGTGATTGATCGATTCAGTTGTGTTTGATTGGTTACTAGGGGAGCTGCAAGCAGAGATGGAACCGGTCAGGATTTTTTCGACCCGACCGGTAAATTTCAAAATCATCGCCGGTTGAATTTCAAAATCATCGCCGACCCGACCGGTAAATTTCAAAATCATGGTCAGAAACCGGCCAGTCGACCGGTTTCTGACCGGGCCGGTCGACCGGTATTTTTACAGAAGGTTTTTGTTCAATGTTCAATGTATCTAACGAAAAATTTTCAAAGGGGGGGGGGGCATGTGTGAGGTGTTAAAATTTGTGACTTTGGACGGGGGTCTCAAAAAAAAAGCAAAAAAGAATTTGTTTTTTTTTTTTTGCAAAAATGACTCAATTTTAAGATTTTTGTAAATTTAAGTTTCGGTTTGAAAGACCTGTGTTTGAGCAGCGCAAAACGTGCACAAAATAAGCATAAAAACAACTGGAGGGCACAAGCTAAATTATATTAGACTTCTTTCTAATGATATTATGCGAAAGCCAAAAAATGAAGTTACAATTTTTTAGCTATTTGTGAGAGATTATTTGCAATTTGCCCGAGCAGCAAACACTAAACTTTTTTTCTCGGCAGTGCTGCTTTTGCAGTTACAAAAAGATAAATGAGAAAAAAATAACAGCAGAAGATAGGTAACAGTAAAAACATACAAACATCACCATACTTGTATTATTATACCCAAAAACATTAAAATGATGGAGCAATAACATTATATAATATTGAAAATTATGTCACTAACAGCGTGAAAAAAAAAAGGAATATTGAAAAATTATGTCACTAACAGAGTGAAAAAAGGAATACTGAAAAATTATGCCACTAACAGCGTGAAAAATATTAATAATATTCATAACAACTAGGCTGCTTCACAAACAGTTTGAGAAAGTACGAAAAGGATCTATTGCAAAACATTAGGTACTGGAAAAGGTTTTTAGCTCCACAGAGATTTATATACGACGGAACAATTAATATAAATCTCTGTGCAGCAAAAACCTTTTCCAGTACCTAATGTTTTGCAATAGATCCTTTTCGTACTTACTCAAACTGTTTGTGAAGCAGCCTAGTTGTTATGAATATTATTAACTTTTTTCACTCTGTTAGTGACAAAATTTTTCAATATTCCTTTTTTTCACGCTGTTAGTGACATAATTTTCAATATTATATAATGTTATTGCTCCATCATTTTAATGTTTTTGAGTATAATAGTAGCCTACAAGACGTTGTGATGTTCGTATGTTTTTACTGTTACCTATCTTCTGCTGTTATTTTTTTCTCATTTATCGTTTTGTAACTGCAAAGGCAGCACTGCAAGTTGTTCTTAAGAAGCTTCCCGGTTTGGGAAGCGAAACGTCAAACCAATAAATAAACTCATCGGTAGTACGAAGTGGTTGTGAATAACTATCCCGATGAACGCAACGCGTCCGTTATTTTCATTGAAAACACTAAACTGTTATGACATTGGCTAGAAAACATTCGAAATATGATGTGCCCCAGCAGTTTGTAGAAATGCTGCTACTTCAGAACAAGCCATGGATAGTTAGATATAAAAAAATAAGAGCTACGAGTGTCTTTCTTTCCCAGTTTAAAGTGTCCTAAATTTAAGTTAAAAAAGGTTTTTCAAAGCGGCAAGAGTTTAGCATGTACTAAAAAATCTGTAATCAGCGCCACTTCTACTCTTTAGCTGATTAAAATGATGCTAAAATGCTAGGCAGCGAAAGCCTCTTCCACATGCATGCTTTATTAGAATCTGATTACGCGATTTTAGTGTGTATTTTGCCCTTTTTTGCTTTGTACCGTGGCCCAAAGTGGGGGGGGCATGGCACAATACTCCCACCCTAAACACGTCCCTGGATGTGCATGTCTTAATGGTCACAGCATATTAGTCACAGCTTGAAACCATTCAACAAGTGTTTTCGAAAGGTGTGGTTTGTTAGTACTGATTTTTTGTAAAAAGTTTTATTTATGATAAAATATATAAGTATATTTCGGTTGGTGCTTAAATGTCTTTTAGTCGCCAGAAAGGAAAATTTGACTGGTTTTTCAACCGGCTTGACCGGCCGGTCGAAGAATCTCAACCCGACCGGCCGGTCGACCCGACCGGTTTCCATCTCTGGCTGCAAGTGCTGTTGAGTTCTGCATCAGAGTAGCTGTAGTCTTTTGATTTGTCATTTTTCGGGTTGTTGATACTGCTGCAGTTATTTACGTCTGCGGAGCTGGAGCAGCAAATTGCAATCAAATTTTTATCTTGACTTGGTTCAGTTTTGTTATTATGCTCTGGTGATGATAATCTATCATTTGCAGGAGTTTGGGTCGTAAAATGATTTGCTGTGTTGTGGCATAAAATTACTTTTGATCCCGAAGTGGAAACGGTTTTTCGTTTGCACACACATCTACACTGGGCCCATTGTGCCTTTGTTAATGTAAGGGCAAGATCTCTTTTAGGAAAAACACGTGTTGGATGAAACCACGCCTTACACGTTTCACATTTTACATACAACTTGCCATCGTTTTTAGTTTGGCATAAGCAGAAAAGTTTATCGGTTGGATATCGTTTAATACCTTTAGTATCATTATTTTTACTAATCTTAGCCCTTTTTTTCTCGGGCGGTAGTAGCCGAATAACCGTATTAGTTGTGTTTTTTTTATTGCGCGATTTGTCTAATGGTGAATTACTACTTTTCTGCGTTTTACTCGGGATAGAATCTACAGTTTTTGCATTTATTTTTTGCGAACAGGGTTTACCCTGCACAAAACTTTCTATTTTTCGTTCTTCAATGTCTGTGATTTCTTCTGGCGTTGTGATTTTCTTCTCCGTTTGTGTTAAAACAGTCAAATTTTTTTTTCCTCCTGCACGCGAAATTTATCAAAAGATCATTTGCGTTTGATTCTTCTAACAATGCGATTTTTTCTTGGTTTTGATTTGTGTATATTCGAGCGAATGTAAGTATAGCATTCTGTTGGGAATTGTTCAGTGCGAGGAAAACTAATACTGTTGTGCAACACTGATTGTACAATCAACATCGTTATCTCGTCGTGCTGGGTGCCAAAATCATCCAAGGCATCGTCACACATAGTGTAAGTGGAATCATCGGTTAAACTCATTTCACGGTTAGTGGCCGCACCATCAACCATACCACCTCCAACGGTTTCATCTGGTAATATCTCAAAAGAGTTGTGAGTTAGAAAGGGAACATTTTGGTGATTTGCAATAGTGGATACTTTTGTTGAAGTTAAACTATCGGTATGCGGAGCACTGGTATTAAAAAAATTGTCTGAGCAATGCTCTTTTTGCATATTGACGATTGCCGGTTTCTCTAGTGGCATAAGAAAGTGGTCGAGGTTCAGCTCATTTAGGATTAATACATCAGGAGGATTTATCCAAAATGATAGCGGTTGAGCAAGTGCAACATCATTCTGTTTGCAAAATTTTAATGTTTTATCCATACAATCGCTCACCTGATTTTGATTTCTTGGAATTGAACTGGCTGTTGGCAGATTGTTGCATTTCCCTCTGTGAGGATGTTGACCAGATTCTGTAGCATCAGCATCGCTTAGCAACTGCCAAATAATAATACCGGTAATGATTGTTGTGTATTATTTATTGCTAAGTTTGGTCTTTTGCAGTATTAGTAATTACAATTATTTTTTTCACTGCCGGAAAAATTGTTTGGATAATGCGGTATGGGGCTAAGGACTACTTTACGTTTACAGCACAGTAAACAAAGGTAGCAAAAAATTTACTTTAAAAGAAAGAAGAATTACGTTTTTGATTTTAGAGCAACATTGCAATGTAACAATAAATTGAACACAGCACGTCAATACCGATCGTGTGCTTCGCGCTAAATTTAGCATTGCGTTTTCTCTGTAACTTCTTTTTTGTATTATTGTGAAGATCCACTCGTCGCAGTGTATTAATTGTCTCTTCTTTCTATGCGATGATGAGGATATAAGCATTGTAGAGGTACTGCTTTCAACTAAACCTATTTCGAACAGTATATCTCTTTAAACAAACAACTAGCAGCGCAAACCGCTGCATTGCATGCAACATACTGTAATTATCATTATTATGATGAAGCAAACATGCATTTTTATGAATCAAACGAACTACTGTTAGTAGCTGTTCCCTTTAAATTCAATACAGTCCAGTAACGTCGCTCATAATTAATTAACTTCTTTTCCCCTATACAACCAAATCCAAAAATTAGCTTTCAAACCATAATTACGATCAGCAGTAAAAATTATAGAAGCTCCTATATGAGCAATAGAGCTCGTATTCTGTCTTCAGTGATTGTGTCACGTGCTGACTGACACTTCTGACTCTGATTAGCAAAAAAATATTCATGCCGATAATAAAAAACTCACCCGATTTTTTCTTTTTTCCTTCTTAGCCACATTAGTTCTATGCTTTGAAGTTAAACCTCGCACCGGCCTTTTTTTGAATTTGGGTCTCAACTGTAACAAAAATTAAACCTTATGGAAACTCAAAAGCCGATAAAAACGACGGTCGTTATTGATGCTTTAAAGCAATGTGATACTGTTAACAAATCTTTATAATTTAGTATATATAGGGCTTAAAATTTCAAAACCTTTTTTTGGCTTGGCCACCTCACTTTTTTAAACTATCCATCAGTGGCGTCATTTGTCAACCCCCCCAAAATAACCACTTAGCAACTTACTTCACTTTTGGGCTGTTTAGAAGACTCTTTGTTGCCCTTCGTTCTGCTGCCTTTTCTTCTCGAAGTTCGTTGCGCATTAATTGGGATATTTTTTCGACTCAGTGTTATATTTTTGGGCTGAAATTTATGGAATAACATCAATATACCGGACACTTGTTCGAGTGGTTACGCATTCTTTTTTGGAGCAGTAGGTGTGAGATTCAAATCTCGGGTTGGTCAAATTAGACACAGTGTTCACAACAGCTCGCCACCGCTGCGACATTTTTTCAAAAGAAGCTGCTGTGTTGCGGGCAGGCGCAATGACGTGAAAATCGGGCCTGCGAACTCGTTACAATGAAGCTTCAGATTTACTGCGGAACGTGATAAAAAAATGATGGCGACCACAATAAAGAATCAGGCAGCACTTTTCCATTTCTAAGTGGTGGAAGACGGATTGCACCATATTTTTTTAATATTATAAATTATTGTTTGGATAATTCTTCGTTATCATAGCCCGATATATAGCGTCATCAATCATGAAATCCCAAAATACAGCAGTAAAACATACATAACTTACGTCACTTTCCAATTGCCCAGTTTGCGCTGTGTTGCTTTTGCTCTCTAGATTTCTTTGGTTAGTAATTACGGGCTGTGCGACTTTCTCCCGACTTAAAGCAGAATTTTTCAGCTGAAAAATTATATTTACAGTAATTTTTTTACGTACATTAAATTTTAGGGAGTCTTTTTATTACCTCAAAGTAGTTCTCATTTCTTTAATAAAATCGATTTCGAGCAGGATCTCTTTAAGCTCAAACTTTTTAAAGGTTAGAATCATGGAGCGGAATTAATGTAGCTGCTTTTAACATGAGCTTTGCGGTGTGGTTGTTAAAATTGGTAAAACAAGCTATTAAGCAGTTTTAGAACTTTTTTGAAATATTTTAGTTTATCATTATTGATAAATATTAACAAAACAAGGGGTCAAAATATTTTTAACAATTTCTTACAGCATTAAAAATTATCATTATTTTGGAGAAAAATTGCAAAAGCAGTCCAGCAGTTTGAACTGGTCGACAACAATCAATAAAAGTACAGAGTTTTGTTGTTGAAAGAATTAAGCAAATAAATTTATCACCTGGTGTCCAGTGCTTTTCTTAGCCTCTTCCACATTGCTGGTTGAAAATGGATTTGAGTGGTAAGCATTAATCTAAAAATCAAATATGACAGAAAACATACAATTTTTTATAACGCTGTATCCAAAGTTAAAAGCATAGTCTTAATTAGTCTTAATTAATTCTTAATTATATAGTCTTAATAAGGAGCGGAATTTTTTGCTATATAAGATTCATCCTTATATATATAAGATTAATTTTTATAATGTTCTACTTATCATGTATATACTATCGAAATTTTAACATTGGTATGTACGTAGTTTAAGGATTATGGAAAATATGTTTTACAGATACAAAATACTGCAGATTTAAAAAAATGAACACAGCTTAATGCGGATCCATAGGTGGGCACAAGTCCGTTAATCGTTAATCCGTTAGAGACGAAGCTAGCTTTTTCATAACTCGTTAATGCGTTAAAAACATTTTTTATGTTTACGAACTAAATTAACTTCCGTTAAGTTCTTCTAACTTCAGTTAAGGTTTTCATCACTAATAATTTGCAACATTCATTCATCGTACCAGTACAAACCAGTTTGCACTGGTAACACTTGTTGCGTAATAGCGCGAGTTTTATAGAAGAAAAAGTGAAGGAGCTCTTTTTTCTGGCAAATATTAAGATGCAGCCTCATAGGTGTTTTGATTATCGCTGTTCGAAAATTTCCAAAGATTTTCCGATCGCAGCTTCGTTAGTGCATTTGAACTTATTTTTATCTTGAAATTATATTACACTGTAAAATGTAACTTCCAAAACACAAAAACACCACCATAGCAATAAATATTTCCGTACAATCAGCTCAACAGCGTCAATACGTGTTCTAGAAGTGGGTAAATAAAAAGAAATGTACCTTACAAAATATTAACGAATTAAGTAACGGACTTTATCAATTTCCGTTAATTAAAGCTGAAAATAACGGATTAACGTTGACGGAGGTGTGAAGTTTGTTAACGGACTAGTTGTTAACGAAGCTAACATTTTGCATTAACTTGTCCACCCATGTGCGGATCTGATTTATGTTTAGTTTCTTGTTAAAAGACTTCAAATTTTATTGTTTCCTTATACCTGATTTACAAAAGTTCCTTTCGCAACTTTGGAAGAAAACGATTGAAAAATTCTGTGGTACTTCTTCTGCAAGAAAGAAATATATCGTTGTTTAATGTTATACAGTATAGTTTGAGAATAAAAATACTGCGCTTCAATCAAACTCTCGAGTTGGACCTCATTGGCTTTAAGCTATAGAGGGTGAAGTGGTTAGTCCAAGGTATTTTTATTAATGATCAAGCAAGTGCTTTTATATGCTCTAAGGTCACTACATTACTAAGTGTAAGTTAATCTTAGGCCTCGGTGGCGCAAATAAACAAAAATGACAATGCCAAGTAGCACTGCCTTCACTGATAGTATTTAGATGCAATTTTTTTAAACATATTAATTGTAATTATTATTACATTTTATTTACCAAGCTGACGTGGTCAGGAGACAGCAAAGGAACCTTTCGGTCTTCGAGTCAAGCTGCCACTTGCCCACCTGTCTACCACACCTGTCTACCACAAACGGTGAAGGCTTCGCACTGTCTCCTTAATTGCTGAACGTCAAGCAAGGAAGTTGTGACAACCAATTTTTATAGTCTTTGGTTTGACCGACCGGGAATTGAACTCAGGTACACTATTGTAGTAGCAGACGTTTTAGCACTGATCGTTATGAATATTAGCATCTTGATGTTACCTTCTTGGTGTTGGCAGTTGGATTTTTTTGTCTTTGAGGGCGGTAATTATCAGTTGACAAAGCCGGAAAATTGTGGAAGCGATTAATGAATTGGCTTGTTTCGATTAGATGGGTCATAGTTTCTTCAAATTTTCTCAAGTATTTGGTCAATCCAAGGTCGGAAAGATGGATTTTGTCTGACCAAAAACTTACTTCATTAGGAATGTCGATACTCATGTAAATGACATCTGAACTTTCAGCAAGTTTTTTCCGGATAGCGTTTGCTGCTGAAACAGATGAAGACATTTCCCCTTGCTGAGGCAGCACGTTTGTTAACACAATCTAAAGAAAAGATGATTTCATGAAGCTAGGAACACAAAATTAATTGAAGTATAACACTTCAATAATTCAAAAGCTGAAAAAATTTTTGACGCTCGGTTTTTAGCATTTAAAGTTTTAAGCATTTTAAACCTTTTCGCATATTTCTATATTAACCTGCTATGAGGACGGTTGGTTGTAAGTTACTAAGGAAAAAAATGTATACCTGCTTTTGCAGATGGGTACAATGGTTTGCTTTTCTTTATCAAATTTTGAACGTCCAGTTCATGCGTCGCTATGAAATTTCTTTGTTTGGAAACATCATATAGTTCCAAGTCCTATCACTAAATAGTCAATCTTGCCAAACAATGAGAAATTGCTTTCCAGTTCCACTAGGTCGTCATTAATCGTACCACAGGGTAAAGACAAAACGGAGAGCGTAAACGGACATTTTGGATCCGATAAGACGACCTATAAATAATATAAAGTTTTATCTTTTTTTGTGAATGTAATTGCATTTTAACGATGATCCACTACATAGACAATATGCAGAATGTAAGGAACACAATCAAAGCTGCAACTACATGATTGACAGCCAATAGGAATATTGTTTCGGAATCGACTTTTGTCTTCTATTCCTCGTCAGTACAGCGAGGGCTACTGAACATGGGCGCATAAAGGCAAAATGATGCATATTACCTAGACCATAATGAAAAATTGACTAAAATACATTTTCATATATTGTATTTGAAAAAAATGATCTCAATATTGTAAACGAGATATCTACATTACAAATTAATTTAGAACAGTTTGCCATCGACAACTATTTCGCCTAATTTTCAATATTTTCCACTACGGAAATATTTTAACATTTGTATTTAGATCTGGTTATTGCATTGTTATGCCTTTCTACATTCTTGTTCACACCCTTAGTCCTCACTATACTGAGGAGGAATAAAAGACGAAAGTCGATTATAAAACTGAATGATTAAAAAAACATTAAGTCTTAGTTTATTTAGGACTACCATACGTCTTCTTTTAAGAGGATTTGTCTCTATTTTTTTTGAAAAAAATGAATGGTCCACCGAGGACACTCAAAAATATTTAAAATGTCCTCTTTTGCATCGTTTAGATTTTTATTCCTGATACTGATGTATTGCCAGACCGTAACACCCAATTGCAATTGTTCATTTTGTTGTAACATCACAAGTTTATGGTTACGCAGGGTTCGAAATTAACGCTGGCGGGGCAAGTTACTTCCTAACTTTACTCGCCCGGTGGGCAAAAGTTTTTTAAAACCGCAAATTACCGCTTTTGCTGCAATAAAATAAATGCAAGTAACGAAACCTTTTATTTGCTTTATTTTAGCGCAATCACTACACTTATGGCCTTGTTTATTTGCACGCACATTATTAGTCGCAATTAACGCTTCTTAATCGCACGAAGATTATTCGTTCAGTACTTATAGATGCGCTTTGCAATTATTTTCGTGAAAAATGTTTTGTTCTTGTCCAGCGAAAATTTTTCTCACGCATGCCGTGTTAACCGCTTTTTCGGTTATCACAAGTAACCCTGTACTGTAAGAAAGCAAGGTCGAAAAATTGAAAAGTTTTTTAAAAATCTTTTGTTCTACAGTATCTTCTATAAAAAGTTCAGCGTTTTCAGCTGGTGCTGTTTCCGAGATACTTGCGTTTGAAAAATAAAATGCATTTTGCAGCAAAAAAGCAATATGAATTAAATCAATATGAATAGTCAACTGAATTGATTACGATCCAAAAACCAATTTTTGAAAATTAAATGATTAAAAAAAGCAAGGATGGCAATCGCTTCCATGACTTT
Organism: Trididemnum nubilum; assembly: GCA_963965965.1. Classification (NCBI taxonomy): domain Eukaryota; kingdom Metazoa; phylum Chordata; class Ascidiacea; order Aplousobranchia; family Didemnidae; genus Trididemnum; species Trididemnum nubilum. The sequence goes on from OZ014490.1 coordinate 15,573,432, forward strand.
CTGCGACATTTGTTATGCAAGGAAACTGCGATGCGATTTTGCGATGCAGGGTAAAACAATAGGTGTGATTTTTTGCGACAATTTTAAATTTTAATTCTAACTGTATATACCAACCTGAGGGTTGACCAGGTTCCGGCTGTTGCTATCCCACAGGAGCAAAACAGACGGCCCTGCTGTACTATTTGAAGTTACCGGCAAATATGAAAGCTGCTTACCACTAACCCCTCGAGGATAGGGGATAATAACACGTGTCCGAAAACCACATGGTTTGGACGAACAAACAACGTCAGAATACATACTGAGCTTCTATATGATTTTACAATCAATACGTGAAAGCACTGTCTTGTTTAAGTCAAATTAATAAAGTTTATTAACATTTCAAATTAACAACAATGCCGCAGTAACCATAATAATAACCACTACTTAAATTGTAGAAGAAACGCGTCAAAATCAAATCTTTCATTATACTTGCTGTAATACGCCGAAGCGTGTAACGAGTTAGCGGGGCCCATTTCCGTGTCATTGCGCCCGGGCACCACAGCTCCTTTCGAAGAAATGTCGCAGCGGTGGCGAGCCGTTGGCAACACTGTGTTCGATTTGACCGGTCCAAGATTTGAACTTCAGACCTCCTGCTCCAGAGAGGAACGCGTAAGCGCTTGACCAACTGGCCGGTGGGGAAATACGGTAATGTGTCTCCATATAAAATTCAGCGCTCTCCCTCACAAAGAAACGTCCTTGCTAATTTGGCACGAAGATCTTTTTGACTGTGTATGAACGTCAGGGCCTACTAGAAGGGAGGCAGGGAGACAATGACCCCGGAGCCCATGGACTTTAGGGGCCCATGGGCTTCGGGGGGGCCATCACGGGGTCCGTTGTCTTCAGGGGACGCAACAAAGAGCCATTAAAATGACACTGAAAAATCAGAATGAGGAAGACCGAAAACCTTTTTTTTTTTGATATCACATCAAAATCCGGACAAAACTGTGGCATTTTTCTGTCTGTTTTGCAGTTTACAAAGCCGGAGATGCGTAACATTTGAGCTGACCCCGGGCTCACGTTTGGCTCTCGGCGCCCCTGATGAACGTGAATGTTTTTGTTTTTATGCCCTGAAAAGTGTTCATTCCAGGTTGCGTCCGGTTGTGGCTGCGGAAGAGTCTCCTCATCCATTATGTTACAGCTTAAGTTCTGATAACAACTATACAGGTTTTATCTTAATTAGTAACAATTAGGGAAATATCTTAATGATTTGTCTTTTCAAAAAACACTAAATACCGATGCACGTCAAATCAACGATTATGACGTCACTACATCACATATGCAAATCAAAACTTTTGTTACACTCGCTGTATTACGCCGAAGAGCGTAACGAGTTGGCGGGGCCCATCTCCGCATCATGCGTCCGGGCAAAACAGCTCTTTTCAAAGAATTATCGCTGCGGAGTTTGAGCCGTTGGCAGCACTGGCGACACATATAGTGCAATAGTTAAAATTTAAAATTATTCTTTTACGTTTTTTTTTTAAACATATTGAAAGTAGTTTGTTTTCACATAATACCGTCGTTTATTCCGCTGAAATACTTAATATATTTCTAACTTGGCCTTCACTTGCAACCAATTTCTTTCTTGCCAACCTCTCCTTTATAAGCTTGCACAAACATCCGAACGAAAATTATCATACTTTTAGTCTTTCGCTCGTTTTTCGCAATTCTTATGAGTCGTAGTCTAACTTAATCTTCGTACTGAAACGAAGTCGCAAATGGCTATAGAAAGAGCAGTGTGGGAAAGTTTGCCAATTCACTAAAAAAAGCAAAACTTGGAGATTAGGGCTAAAATTTTACTTTGATACATGCACTAAGCAGTTAAGTTTTTGCAAAACTGGAAAAAACGAGCAACTTATTCATTAAGAATTTGTTTTACGGTCACATGCGTCTAATTACGGGGCGTGCAGTGAGAGAAGCATTGGTCTGAAAATCCCGAACTATACCTTCAAAAAATGGCCTAAATTTTGCTCTAAGAAAATGGGCTTTCTTGTTTGCGTCTTCTGTGAATTTTCTTTCTCGAAAATTTCTCACTGGGCGAATGAAATTTCTCACCTATCTTCAAATATAACTGGGGCAAATAAATTCACCGGAACAGAAATTGAGAAAGTTTTAGACAAATTGCTCTTATGCGGAAACTGAATCTAGTAATTGAAAAAGTCTTTTTTGATTTGTTCGTATGAACCAGACACTCTGCAAGTCTGCATCTGTCCAACCACACCAAGGCAAGAGCACACTTTGTTGGGTTCTGTTTGAAGGTCTTTTGTCAGGCTGGGCCACCACAACGGGTAGATTGTTTGGCCCCAATAAAAAATTAGCGCAAAGTGTCTTTTCCAAGAACAAAACGACGCACTGCTATAGTTCAAAAAGTGGACCGACAATCTACCACTGAGATATCGCCGCCGAAAAAGTCCTAAAAAAAGTAAAAATGAGTTTTTCAACTAAGTGACTGAGTTAACAAAAAATATTCACTTTAAAGCAATTGCAAAATAATTTCTGTATTTAATATAATTATGTGCGTGAATGAAAATCTGCGTAGAGATGGATGCGGATAAGCGGTGTTACTTCTTGTAATAAACTGCAACAGTTACAAATCAAAAAAAAATTTGCATGATTATTCTTTGCCGTAAGATAGACAGACTATAATATCAAACCAAATCTCTTATTACACTCGCAAATTACGCCGAAGCCGGTAACGAGTTTGAGAGGCCTATCTCCGCGTCGTTGCACCCAGGCAACACGCAGCTCCTTTCGAAGAAATGTCGCAGCGGTGGCGAGCTATTGGCAGCACTGTGTCCCATTTTACTGGCCCGAGATTTGAACCTCAGACCTCCCGCTCCAGAGACGAACGCGATACCGCTCGACCAAGTGGCCGGTGTTTTTTTTAGTATACAACCTTCCGCTCCACAGACGAACGCGGTACTGCTCGATCAACTGTTGGCCGGTAGCCCTTGATACGAATCCCCGAGAGCTTTGGTACGGGGACGTAAATAAACGCCATGATTTGCATCATTAGAATATTGTTGTTAAATTTTTTACTCTGTTAAATTTTACTTGGATGCATGCTCTATTAAGCACTTAACTTTTTGCAAAACTGGAAAAAACAAACTACTTATTCATTAAGAGTTTCTTTCACCAATTGTCACGTGTGTCTAACTACTGGCCGTGCAGTGAAAGAACATTGATCTGAAAATCCCGAGCAATAGCTCTGAAAATGGGCGTAAATTTTGCTATAAAAAACGGATTTTCTCGTTTACGTCTTCTGTGACGTTCCTTCCTCGATTTGCCAAAACTCCTTAATTCAGTGCTTTTCAACCTGTGGGGCCATGGCCCACCGGTGGGCCACAGGGCATTTTGCAGTGGGCCACAGAGCATTTTGGTTAAATTCGTATTTGGAAAAAGTCGTGCTAGAATTTTTTGTAGCTGGAGATAGCCTGTTTTCGGCCGGATAAACCGCTTGAATTTTGGTGAAGACCTTTTTTTTTGGAGTTCACCTGTTGACCTTTTTTTTTTTGGCGATCACCTGTTTTCCGCAGGAAAAACAGTTACTCTTTCAATCCGCTTCAAAACTGATTTAGCCGGAAAAATTGGGTCAAATTCTTGAGCAATACTTTGCGAGTGGGCCATGAAAAATTTTCAAAACCAAATGGGCCACGATTAGAAAAAGGTTGGGAACCACTGCCTTAATTATCTTCTCTGGCGCAAATAAATTCACAGTGGCAAGAGCCATAGAAGTCAGAAATGGCTATGGAAAAAGCGGTGTGCGAAAGTTTGCAAATCCACTGAAAAAAAACAAAACTTGAAGATTAGGGCTGAAGTTTTACTTGATGCATGCACTATTAAGCAGTTAACTTTTTGCAAAACTGGAAGAAAACGAACAACTCATTCATTGAGTTTTTTCACGAAATGGCCACGTGTGTCTAACTACGGGCCGTGCAGTGAAAGAACATTGATCTGAAAAACCCGAACAATAGCTCTGAAAATTGGCAAAAACTTTGCCACGAAAAAAGTGAGATCTCTCGTTTGCGTCTTTTGTGAATTTCCTTCCCTGATTTGCCCAAATAAAGTACTTACATCTTCCCTGCTGCAATAAAATTCACGGATGCAAGATTCATAAAAGACGCAATTAACTATAGTGATAGTGATAGTGATAGTGAATTTTTATTTCTGGCTCACCAGAGCAACGTTTAAGACAAAGAAAGCACACCACCAAACCAGAAAAAGGAAAACAGCGAAAAACGATATACGTTAAAACATGCACAATTTCAAGCTTCATTAATCACACGCAAAAAGCAATGACAATGCATGGTCGCTGAACCTTTCGTAGCAATCACACAATAGTTAAAAGTAATAAACTATGGAAAAGTAGTGTGGAAAAGTTAACAAATCCACTGAAAAAAAACAAACTTAGAAATTGGGGTGAATGTTTTACTTTGATACTTGCACTATCAAACACTAAACGTTTCGCAAAGCTGGAAAAAACGACCAACTCATTCATTAAAAGTTTTTCACGAAATGGCCACATGAAATTGAGCCCCATTCCCCTACAATATTGACGAAATGCGCCCCATTTTCGAGTAGAACGTTAAATTTCCGTTACAGAATATGTGATCAAATAGGTGGCACTGTAATGTTAATATCATCGGAATAAGTTTGATAAATGACGAAATATGAAGTATTGGAAACCTGAAAAAAACTCCATAAAGCCGCCAAAGCGGGTGTCAAATAAAGTACTTTTGAGCCCCATTTCCCCACGATATTGACGAAATGCGCCCCATTTTCGAGTAGAACGTTAAATTTCCATTACAGAATATGTGATCAAATAGGTGGCACTGCTGTAATGTTAATATCATCGGAATAAGTTTGATAAATGACGAAATATGGAGTATTGGAAACCTGAAAAAAACTCCATAAAGCCGCCAAAGCGGGTGTCAAATAAAGTACTTTTGAGCCCCAATCCCCACGATATTGACGAAATGCGCCCCATTTTCGAGTAGAACGTTAAATTTCCGTTACAGATTATGTGGTCAAATAGGTGGCACTGTAATGTTAATATCATCGGAATCATAGGCGTAGCCAGGATTTTTAATTGGGGGGGCCCAAACCACAAATCACACGCAATGACGTCATCAGAAATTTTCGAAAAAGAAACTTTTTGTGGGGCAAAGATATCGTAGAATGGAAGATCTGAAGCCGTATTGCCTGATGGCACTTAACCAGGATTTTGGTAAAGGTAGAGGGCGAAAACTAATAGTTAAAAAGTGTAAATGTCTAACTTAGGAGACGTGTTGAGTAAGCCAAAGCACTCAAACGTATCACAGACGGGGGTCTGGGGGCGGAGCCTCCAGCCGCCGGTGGCTATGGGGGTCTGGAGCAAAGCCCCCAGTCGCTGGGCGATTTTCGTGTTTTTGGAAAATAAAAGCTATTTAAATCCCATTGAATCACATTTCGCACGAGTTCAGAGCCATTTCAAAGAACTAGATTTTTAACAATTGAAAGCCAATCGAAAAAATTTAGTTCTTCAATCCTCCTTTTGCAATTAAATCCCAAAACACGTTTAGAATCTTGCATTATGGTGTAAAATTTTAATTGTAAGTGATTTGGTCTATAGGGGGAAGTAAGGCAAATTGCCTTCAGCAATACTTCAGCAGTAAATAATAATCCTCTTGAAGATTTTCCTTAGAGATTTTTGTTAAATCATGAAGTGTACCAGTCATAGGAATACATGTACGGCCAAAGGGCCCAGGCCCCTTCAATTGAAATTCAGTAGTTTGTTCAATGAGCATTTTCCCTAGTTATTTTTTTTTTAAGTATTTTGTGCGTAAAAACTGGCAAGGTGGAGGTGAATAGTTATTGAAAATTGGTGCAATAGATGGTTACGCTTACTAAACATGTTATTCCCGGGCCGGATTTACATTGCGCGGGTTCCCTGGCACTTAAGGGATTTTTGCGACATCTTCCTGCCAAATATAAATGAAGACCAAAAAAAGTCCTACTATCTGAGGGCAGGGTTCTGGCACTGAGCCATATGGCAAATACGGCGCTGGTTATTGCATAACGCTCATAAAAAGTTTAGATGAGGGTTTGAGGTAGCAACTTTTAGGACAAAAACTCTTGATTTCACCCAGGTTATACGTTTAAATTGATAGGAAAAAATTGAATTATGGGGGTGCGCCGGGCCCCCTGGTCGTCAATATTATTTAGTGTTAATTACTGTTGAACGCGTGTACTGATGTACGTTAAGATGCTAAAAGAAACTGAAAATGAAGAAACAAGGCTTTTTTGACAAATTTTTGTCATTGGTGGCATTTTGATTAAGGGGGTTCGGGTCCTTTCGGCCACCCCCTGGTTACGGCAATGATTTTGAGACAAGATCGCTCCCCTAATAAGTTCTTTCATAAAAAAAACATTTAAATCAAAATTAAAACAACTTATTTTCCAAAACGTGGAGGACTCGAGTCAAGCCACTCGACAATTTTTTGAAACCTCCAAGAATTGTATGACATAATTATGACGTGGACATGTGGTCGTCATTATTGGAACGACCGACGCTCGCGTCGCGTGTTCCTTTGTTTTTACTCGGCCATTTTCTAACTAATGAGTGCGAGATTTCAGACTTTTGCTTATAACTCGAGAACCGTTTGGTCTAACTACATGAAATTTTGACAGCAGTTTGAGATTAATCAGTTGTATGTTTGTACCAAATTTCGAGGCAATCGGTCACGTGACTTCGGGTTTATGACCCGAAAACCGCCCCGAAAGTTTGGCGTAAAAAGCGGTCTAAGTCAAAAACGGCTTAAGTACGGCAAAAAATATTTCTCATGGTTATATGTCTTAAGATATCCTTTCATCCCTACCAACCCACTTTCGGCCGCGATGAGGTTTTTTTCTTATTTTTTTCCTTTTTTTTTTCCTTTTTTTTTCCTTTTTTTTTCCTTTTTTTTCCTTTTTTTTTCCTTTTTTTTCTTCCTAAATCTTGTACGCTCGAGTTCTCCTAAACCACAAAACATAGAAATCTAATTTTTGTGTGAAGTTGTTGAGGTACATACGCAATTGTGTCTCCTGAAATTTTTTTGGGGCAACTCCCCCGGGAACCCCCCCAAAATGGGGCCCCAAAAAATCAATTTTTTGAACGGCTCAAGCTAGGGTGCCAGTTTTTTTGGATATCTGTAGATATTTGAGAGACAAATATTTTGACATAATTTGGGGGTACCACCCCCCCGGGGACCCCCCCAAATGGACCCCCCCAAAAACAAATTTTTTTAACCATATAACCTAGGGTGCCATTTTTTTTTATATCAGTAGATATTTAAGAGAGAAATATTTAGACATGATTTGGGGGTACCACTCCCCCAGGGACCCCCCCAAAATGGGGCCCCAAAAAATCAAATTTTTGAACGGCTCAAGCTAGGGTGCCAGTTTTTTTGGATATCAGTAGATATTTGAGAGACAAATATTTTGACATAATTTGGGGGTACCACCCCCCCGGGGACCCCCCAAATGGACCCCCCCAAAAACAAATTTTTTTAACCATATAACCTAGGGTGCCATTTTTTTTGATATCAGTAGATATTTAAGAGACAAATATTTAGACATAATTTGGGGGTACCACCCCCCCGGGAACCCCCCCAAAATGGGGCCCCAAAAAATCAAATTTTTGAATGGCTCAAGCTAGGGTGCCAGTTTTTTTGGATATCAGTAGATATTTAAGAGAGAAATATTTTGACATGATTTGGGGGTACCACCCCTTCGGGGACCCCCCCAAATGGACCCCCCAAAAACAAATTTTTTTAACCATTTAACCTAGGGTGCCATTTTTCTTTGATATCAGTAGATATTTAAGAGAGAAATATTTTGACATGGTTTGGGGGTACCACCCCCCCGGGAACCCCCCCAAAAAATCAAATTTTTGAACGGCTCAAGCTAGGGTGCCAGTTTTTTTTGTTATCAGTAGATATTTGAGAGACAAATATTTTGACATAATTTGGGGGTACCACCCCCCCGGGGACCCCCCCAAATGGACCCCCCCAAAAATAAATTTTTTAACGATTTAACCTAGGGTGCCATTTTTTTTTGATATCAGTAGATATTTAAGAGACAAATATTTTGACATAATTTGGGGGTACCACCCCTTCGGGGACCCCCCCAAATGGACCCCCCCAAAAGCAAGTTTTTTAACCATTTAACCTAGGGTGCCATTTTTTTTTTTATATCAGTAGATATTTAAGAGAGAAATATTTTGACATGATTTGGGGGTACCACTCCCCCGGGGACCCCCCAAAATGGGGCCCCAAAAAATCAAATTTTTGAACGGCTCAAGCTAGGGTGCCAGTTTTTTTTGTTATCAGTAGATATTTAAGAGACAAATATTTTACCATAATTTGGGGGTACCACCCCTTCGGGGACCCCCCAAAAATAAATTTTTTTAACGATTTAACCTAGGGCGCCAGTTTTTTTTTGATATCAGTAGATATTTAAGAGATAAATATTTTGACATGTTTGGGGTACCACCCCTCGGGAACCCCCCAAAATGGGGCCCCAAAAATCAATTGTTTGAACGGCTCAAATTAGAGTGCCAGCTAGTGTTTTATGATATCAGTAGATATTTAACAGACAAATATTTTGACATAGTTTGGGGGTGCCACCCCCCCGAGGACCCCCCAAAAATCAATTTTTTGAACGGCTCAACTTAGAGTGCCAGAGTTTTATGATATTAGCAGATATTCAACAGACAAATATTTTGTCATAGTTTGGGGGTGCCACCCCCCTGGGGACCCCCCAAATGGACCCCCAAAAATGAATTGTTTGAAAAGCTCAACTTGGGTGCCAGTCTGTTTTGATATCAGCAGATATTCAACAGACAAATATTTTGACATAGTTTGGGGGTGCCACCCCCCCCCAGGGACCCCCCAAATGGACCCCCAAAAATCAATTTTTGAACGGCTCAAGCTAGGGTGACAGTGTTTTATGATTTCAGGAGATATTTAACTGACAAATATTTTGACTCAACTTTTCTGGAGGTTCCATAATCAGATATTTTTGAATAATTGCTGATTTTACGGTAGACAAAAAGTACTTTTGAGCGTCACAGCATTAGCTGTGCGTCGGTCGTTCACTGGGTTTGCTGGCAAACTCCCATCTAGTTCTTGCTTACTTTTGTACGCTTAAATCCTAAATTAAAGAAACTGCAATTCCGGACAGGGACAACATACTGGCTATGCTCTCATAATATTTAGGCTATCATTGGTAGTATTTCAATTGGGGGGTTTGCATTACCGTCTGTGTTATAGCATTAAGTTCATAATTACGTAAAACGAGGGCCTGGGGTGGCAACTTTTAGGTCAAAACTCTTAGATTTCTCGCAGGTTTAGTATAAAAATTGTTGAAAATTTGAATTAAGGGGCCCCTGGCCCGGAAACCTTGGTCGTCAGTCAGAAGCCATGGGCTCCCTGGTTGCCAGTTAGAGGATTCGGGGCCCCTTGATTGTCGGTTAGAAGCCCTGGGCCCCCTGGTTGTTAAATAGGGGCCTTGGGACCCCCTGGTCGTAAGTTAGGAGCCCCAGGGCCTCCTAGTCGTCAGTTAGAGACTCCAGGCCCCCCTGGTTGTTGGTTAGGGGCTCCGGGGCCCCCAGGATGTTAGGGGCCTGGGGCTCCTTGGTCATGAGTTAGGAGCTCCGGGGGCCCCTGGTCATCAGTTAGGGACTACGGGGCCCCTGGTTGTTGGTCAGGGGTCCCAGGGCCCCCTGGTTGCTGGTTAGAAGCCCGGGGCCCCCTTGTTGTCAGTTAGGGGCCCCGGGGGCCCCTGGTTGTTAGTTAGGGGCCCTGGGGCCCCTGGTAATCAGTTAATGGCCCCAAGGTTCTTTGTTCGTCAGTTAGGGGCCCCCATCTTGTTGGTTGGGGGCCCGGGGCCCCCTAGTTGTCAGTTAGAGGGCCCCCTGGTTGTTAGTTAGGGGCCCCTTGGTTGTTAGTTAGAGGCCCTGGGGCCCCCTGGTCGTCAGTTATAGGCCCCCTGGTTTTCAGTTAGTGGTCTCTGGGCCCCTGGTTGTCGGTTAAGAGCCCCAGGACCCCTAGCTGTTAGTAAGGGCCCCCTGGTTGTTAGTTAGGGGCCCCAGGACTCCCTTGTTGTCATTAATATTACTGTTAAAGTGTTAATTACTGTTATGTGCGTAATTGCTGAAAAAAAAACTGCAACTAAACATCGCTAGGCTATTTGTCATAATATTTTGTCGTTAGTGGTATTTTGATTGGGGGGGGGGGCCGGGGCCCCCTGGGATAAGCCCCCTGGGATAAGGCTACGCCTATGATATGAATAAGCTTGAAAAATGACGAATTATGGAGTATTGGAAACCTGAAAAAAACTCCAAAAAGCCGCCAAAGTGGGTGTCGACAAACGTAATTTTAAGCTCCATTTCCCTACGATATTGACGAAATGCGCCCCATTTTCTAGTAGAGCGTTAAATTTCCGTTACAGAATATGTGATCAAATAGGTGGCACTGTAAAGTTAATGTCAACAAAATAAGTTTGAATAATGTCCAAACATAAAGTTGTGTGGTGCCAAAAGCTTTAGCATTAATCGCTTTTTTTTCTTTTTTTTACTGCGCGACGTCGATTCGCGTTACTTAAGACGCATTATTCCGCCGGAATTACAGTGGTCTAATGAAAGCAATAGTTTTGGAAATGATTGTAGAAGAGAAAAGATAGAATGAAAAGAATAGAATTTTGTCCGGAATTACCCGAGGTAACCCTACCGATACTCTGTAACTGTAGCCTACGGTATTGATGATACAAGTACCTAGTGGGCTGATGGTGTAGGCTAGCGCCAAAAAGCTAGCTTTACAGAATTATCAGCTAAAGTTTACCTCTTGTTAGGCCTACAGGCTTGAGCTAGGCTGGCTACTCTCTGAAAAATAACATTACAACAGTTTAGTGTTTCTGGTAGTCGCAGCCAGGTAGCCAAGGCTAGAAATAGAATCAGATGACGAGGAGAATTTCCTTAGCATAGAATGCTACTGATGAGATGCAATATGGCTTAATGTACCAGTACAACCTGACAACAAGACTGTTCATTGCTTGGATTTGAAGTGTTCGATCATTTTCGATCAAATATTTGCTTTTGTAAATAAAGATCTTTGATATGTTGAAGAGCCATGCTTCCTTTTGGAACACTTGCATATCTGAAGGGTCCTATGCCTCTCTGCACACTTGAACTTGCGAATTTAAGAGGGGATATGGGGCAATAACTCCCAGAATAATTTGACGAACAGAAAATAATTCACTGTAAGCAGAAAAAAATAATTATGTTCCATACATTTTAGCAACTTTTCTCAAAGTTAAGCCAAAATTTAATAAAATTGCTTTCGGTTGAGGGGTAAGGGGATAAAATAAAACTTTGCCAAAAAAATTATTCCAGTACTGGTACCGGTATGTTAAATGCGATCATCGTTTAGCAAAAATTAAACATTTTGTCTGCGGCCTGGGCATTGGCCTCCACATTTTTGGGTGGTTGAGGGCTTTCACCCCAGGTCCCTAGAATGTATCCCTGAAGAATCTTTTGTAGTGCTGCAGTACTGCTAATCTTAATTTCCAGTAATTTTTGTAAACTGCTAGTGGTTAGCTTTGATTACAAGTGATACGGTACTACAACTGGATTGTAGTGTTTTTGGTTGGAAACGTAAGGGAACAAGATGGGACCTTATTACCATAGATGGGCACAAGTCCGTTAATCGTTAATCCGTTAATAACGAAGCTAACATTTTCATTAACTCGTTAATCCGTTAAAAAGTTTTTTCATGTTAACGGACTAAATTAACTTCCGTTAAGTGCTGTTAACGGACTAAAGTAACTTCCGTTAAGTTCTGTTAACATCCGTTAAGGTTTTTATCGTTAATATCTTGCAGCTTCGTTGTGCATTTGAATTTGTTTTTATCTTGAAATTAGATTAGACTGCAAAATGTAACTTTCAAAACACAAAAAGGACCACCATAGCAATAAATATTTCCTTACAATCAGCTCAACAGCGTCAATACGTGTTCTAGAAGCGAGTGAATAAAACGAAATGTAAGTTGCACGCAAAATGTTAACGGATTAACGGACTTTATTAACTTCCGTTAATTAAAGCTGAAAATAACGGGTTAACGTTAACGGAGGTGTGAAGTTTGTTAACGGACTAGTGGTTAACGAAGCTAACGTTTTGCGTTAACTTGCCCATCTATGCTTATTACTAATTAGGAGCTTGTGTTCTTCAAAAAGCCCATTTTTGTAATTTTTTGTTGTGTGCATAAAACACAACAAAATTTCAGCTGGTATTACAGATTATGCTTTTAGTTTAGGCAGTGTCTGCTGCACCGGCCCAGTTTCCAACATCTAATCACTGCTGCACTGGCAGCACCGGTTGTTTGGTTTTGCAGTTCAATTTACTATCCCTCAAGCTGGCATCGCAGCTCGAACCCTAACTCTAATCGTAAGGTTGTAGAGAAAAAAAAAAGATTACCCTATGTAGCAACATTGCTCTCTAGCGCTTTGATTGCCAAGCGTGTCCAGTACGAAATGATACCCAAACCCTCGGTTAGGCAGGGGAGCGCACTTACCACTACGCTACCAGGGCTTCGCACTAGATGTGTCAAAGTGCCGTATTTAACTCAAATCAATGAGAAAACAGCAATATAATAGGCTGCAAGTGCACTAGGGATTTCATGTCGGAAACCGGACCAGTGCAGCAGACACTACCTTTAGTTTATTGGTACCCTGAATCTACACAAACAAAATACCGGTACCAAGTTTCAACTGATTATTATCAAAAGCAGTTTTACAGTTGGAGTAAAAAATGTGTTAGGTGGGATGTATTCAGGTCAGATACCTCATTCGTAGATTTTTGAGAGACGAATGATTTGATATAGTTTGGGGGTACCACTCCCTGAGAACCCCCCAAAATCGACCCCCTAAAAATTGTTTTTTGTAAATGATCCTCCCACCATTGGCCCAGAGTTGTAAATGAGCCGACTAGTTCAGGCCGGAACCCGAAATATGATTGCAAGCCCAAACCAGTGGGTTGTTACATGCTCTTTGTTCTTTATCAAATATTCGTTATTCGAAAAATAGCGAAAAGTTGTAGGCGACGTAAATTCTATGACTATCGATGTTCACTATTCATAATTTTATTTTGTTTGCTCTTGGTTATTGGAATGACTGACAATCACGTCATGTGTTCCTCTTTTTACACGGCCATTTTCAAACTAATGAGTGTGAGATTTTACACTCTTGCGTATAACTCGACAACTGTTAGGTCTAGCTACATGAAATTTTGATAGCAGTTTGAGATTAATGAGTTGCATATTTGTACCAAATTTCGAGGCAATTAGTTGCGTGACTTTGGTTTTAGGACCCCAACTGCTCAAAACCACCCCGAAAGTTAGGCGTAAAAAGTCATCTTAATCAAAAATGGCTTAAGTACGGCAAAAAATATTTCACGCGATTATATGTCTTGATATTTCATCCCTACCAACCCACTTTTGGCTATGATGAGGTTTTTTTCTTCTTTTTTCCTTTTTTGTTTGCTAAATTTTGTACCCTTTTTTTTTCCTAAATTACAAAACATAGAAATCTACTTTTTTTGAGCACAATTTTGCTTCCAAAAAATGGTTTTAGTTCAAAACTCATGGCCAATTTCAACGGTTAATTTGCATAATTCTTTGACCGGTTCATTAAAGCTTGTAGCCGATTTCAACCCTTCATTTGCATTTTGATCGCTGGCAAAAAGATAATTTTGACCTCGGAGCTTATGGTTGGTTTTGCTGATTTTTTGCTCGTTTGTTTCGGCCTTCTATATTTTTTTGGCTTGACCTGTTTTCATCAACTAGAAATTCTATAAATAGTGAAAAAATTTTTGTTTTTTACTCATTTTAATTCATGCCAGCTCAGATGACGAGGTTTGGTATTGACCGAAATAGCGCTATCCTGACCATTGCATTGAGGGTTACTTTACTCTCAAATTTCTTTTTACTACAGAAAAAAATTTTTTTTTCTTGCACGACTGTTTTGCTTGGTGGTAGTTCAGTCAAGAAATTGATTGAGCTTTATGACTTAACAAAATAGCTATGCTTTAGTCTTTGCTGGTACTGATTATCCATCAAAAATTTTTTTCCTAGCCTATGCGAATCTTGTAAATCTACTTTTTGTGTGAAGTTGTTGAGCTGCAAATGCAATTTTATCTCCCAAGAATTTTTTGGGGCGGCTCCCTCGGAAACCCCCCAAAATGGGGCTTCAAAAACTCAAATTTTTTAACAGCTCCAGCTAGAGCGCCAGTTGTTTTTGATAACAGTAGATATTTACCAGAAAAATATTTTGGCAGAGTTTGAGGGTACCACAACCACCGGCGACCTACCAAATGGACCTCCTAAACATCAATTTTTTGAACGGCTTAACCTAGGGTGCCAGTGTGTTTTAATATCAGTGGATATATAAGAGACAAATATTTTTGACATAGGTTGGTGGTACCACCCCTACCCAAAACTCCCCCAAAATGATCCCCCCAAAAATCAATTTTTTTCACAGCGTAACTTTGGGTGCCAGTTTGTTTTGATATCAGTGATATTTAAGTGACAAATATTTTGACATATTGATTAAGCAAATTCCAAGGGGGCGAAATGTTATTGCAAAGTTTGTTTGAACTATATAATTCTATTTCAGCCCCTAATTTTGGGTTTAAACCTAAAAAAAAGGTCTTTACCGCAAACTGGTTCTATTTCAGCCAGGAATTTCTGAATTTTTCTCCCAAATTCAGATGAATACCAAAACAAAAACGAAGTGACTTGGCGCAGGGATCGTGCGCGGTTAAATAGACAAAGATTCCAGTGACGTCACTCGTTTTCAGAAATTTTTATTTTGATTATTGCAGTTATAGATTTGGGTTAGGGTTTAGGTTAGTCTTTGGGTTAGGGCTAGGATTAGAGTTAAGGTTAGGGTAAGGGCTTAGGGTTAATTTTTTTGGCTTTATTATGAAATGTCTGCGTGCACAGAACGTGCGCCAAGCCTTTTCCGAACAAAAGTGTTTTTGCCGCATTATGATTGTATCTCAGTACGGAATTTCGGATTTCTTGTTGCCAAGTGGGTATTACTTGCCAAAAAACTAAGGGGGCCAGACATATTTTGCCCCGTCAGTGTCAGACTCAAGGGGGTGCCGCCCCCTAACCCCCTGAAATCAACGCCAGTGTTTGGGGGTACCTCACCCCTTGGGAATTCCCCAAAATGGACCCCCCCAAACATTAATTTTTTGAACGGCTTAACTTTAGGGTGGCAGTTTGTTTTGATATCAGTGATATTTAAGTGACAAATATCTTGGCATAATTTGGGGATACCACACGCCTTGAAAACTCCCCTAAATAGACCCCCCAAAGATCAATTTTTTGATTAACTCAACCTAGGGTGCCAGTTTGTTTTGATAACAGTAGATGATTAACAGACAAATATTTTGACATAGTTGGAGGTATTACAGCCCCCAAGGTTCACCCCAAATGGACCCCCCAAACATCAATTTTTTGAGCGGCTCAACTCTGGGTGTCAGTGTTTTTTCATAGCAGTAGATATTTAAGAGATAAATATTTTGACATAGTTTGTGGGTACCTGTCCCTTCGAGAACCCCCCAAATTTTAAATAGAATCAACATTTACTTAGAGGCTGCTGTATAGAGTAGGCACCGGTAAGAAGTGAGAAGACTAAGTAAAGCAAAAAAAGAAAGTTTTTTTTTGCTTTTTACAACTTACATCAATTACTTTGTACCTTGAGGTGTCAGGATGGACGAAGTGAAAGTACTCTACTTGCCCTGTTAGGGTTAAGATGTCAGGATGTATGTAGATTTGATCATTTCATTTTTAAAGTTACAAAGCTCTTCTTGCCTTGCATAGTTCTGAGTTGCCAGTTAAAATCACTTTTACTAATGGGATTGGGAGGCTAGGATTATGGAAGCCACAACGATTTTAAACCCTGGCAATAAAATTTTAAAAAAGTATAAAACATAAATCGAAATTTATGAGCTTGACAGCATTTAGTTTACAGTATAAAAAGTAAAAATTTTTGGGTTCTGTATTGTGTTAGGCCTATTTACAGGTTTAACAGTTTAGGTTTGTTTTGTAATACAGCATTATTTATAACTTCTGGAGTTACAGTATCAGTCTATTGTCAAACTGTAGCCTAGCATTATGGTAGTTTGACTTTGTAGCTATCATACCTGTGTTTCAATTATTGTAGAAGTTTTTATACTTACTGTTTTAACAAGCTTTAATAATAGTATGCATTTCTTTTGTAACATTGATAATTGTAGAAATTATGAAAAGCTTAAAGTTTAAGTGACAATGCAAAAAAGGCAAGCAAGGTTGAGGTTTGCACCAATTGTGTGATTCATTGCAGTTTGCAGTATTGTAATGTGTATAATATTGTCCTAAAACTTGGTGTGACATGAATAAAAAACTATTGAAACAAAAACATGACTCAATGGAGGCTCCTGATTGTGATTTCATTACCACTATTGAATTATTACAAAACAATCACACTTTTTTATAGCACAGCAAGGTGATTAGTGTGACTACAGTTTTCATTCATAACCAGTAGATTATTTCAAAATCACTTTAGCTTTGGAATATGATAACTTGAAAACAATGAAAGCTGAAATTTGGTGAAGATATGCTTTAGCTGCTTTTTTTTATCTTTTTTGCATAATCCCAGCTCAGAGCTGGTTGTTTACCCGATCCTTTAAATGTTAATAAGGATCTTATTGTGTTGCACCCAAATATAATACTGCAAAACTGTTATTTTTCTTTGATAGTCATTTTCACACTGTTAGTGGTATATATGTTTTTATGCAGAGTGTCTGGCACGTAAACCACCATATTATTTGAGTTCATCTTAGAAATAAAAAAATGAGGAGTGTGTATTTTCTAGAAAGACGCCTCAATAAAGCAAGAATAATGCACTTGTCATCATTAGCAAACCAAAGTGGATTATATAATGTTACAACAAACTTTCAAGATGCTGAGGTTATTTTAGCATCGGACAGCAATGGAGATGAAATCCTTGATTTTCTTATTAAAAAGAAAAAAATGTCTCTACAAACTATTCGAAGCAAATCATTTCCAAAATTTGTGGGTATGTCATGGTTTTTTACGTGCATAAAAGAAAAAAGCTTGGTTCCAATAAGCACCAATGAGTTAGTTCCATCTTATGCAGAAACTACCAGTTGCACTGTGCTTGGAGAAAAAAGGACTGCTATAGACAAAGTTTTTGAGAGCCAAATACCAAATAAAATAAAAATTCAAGAAAGTGCATCTAAATCTGTAGCAAAATATGCCTGTCAAATGGCTGCTGCATTAAATCACAAAAACAAAAAGTTTTGTGATGCTTTGGAATTATTGGAATTACACGCTATGTATCGTGGAGATCAAAATGCAGATGCCAGAGCACTTGCTTTTCGAAGAGGCTCTGCATCTTTAAAATCTTGTGGTAAAGAAATTCTTGATGCTAAAGACCTTATAAACCTCCAGTATATTGGGCAGACATACTCCAGTAAAGCTGGACATTGTAAAAAAGTTATTTTAGAAATTTTATCTGAAGGTTATTCTGAGGAAGTTGAGGATGTAATTCACAGTGAATTTTTTCAAACTATGAAGAGATTTTGTGGTATTTTTGGCGTTGGACCTGTCACTGCAAGAAAATGGTATTATGATTTGCACTTACGAACCATCGAAGATGTAAAAGTTTCAAAACTTAATTTAACTCAGGATCAGCAATATGGATTGCAACACTATGAAGATCTCAACACACCAGTTACTATTGATGAAGCTAATTATGTGTTACATTTAGTTGAAAACACATGTAAAGATATTAACAAAAATTTGTCAGTTACCATCACTGGAGGATTCAGACGGGGCAAATCTGAAGGTCATGACATAGATTTACTAATCTGCCAGCCAAGTTGTGTAAAAATGAAAGTTTTAAATAAAATTCTCGACCATTTACAAGAACATTTTATTTATACAGACAAAAAGACTACATTTACTGAAGAAAATGTACATACATACTCAAAGCACACTACAATGGACCACTTTGAGAAATGTTTTAGTATTTTTAAGTTTAAAAATGAGTGGCTTAAGCCTGTATCTGACGTTGCTAAACCATGGAAAGCAATACGTGTTGACTTTGTTGTTATTCCAGAAAAACAGTTTGCATTTGCTCTATTGGGCTGGACTGGCACAAAACACTTCGAGCGTGAAATTAGACGTTATGCAAGAGCAGAAAAACAAATAGTTTTGACAAGTCATGGCATGCATTCCCTAGAAACAAAAGAGCCGATTTTAGCCTCTTCTGAAAGAGAAATTTTTGATAAGCTTGACTTAATTTACAGAGAACCATCAGAAAGATGCTTTTAACCATGCGCAAGTTTTATCAATTATTTTCGTTTTGATCAGAGTGTTACTTATTTATTAATTAAATTATATTGCGATCAACACTATTCAGCAAGTTTTGGTATGAATGTTGCGATTGCTGCATGATTTTGTATTGATGAATTCAGGGTTGGAAGTCGATGCTGTTTAAAAGCAAAGATGAATCGATATTGATAATTCACACAAAAAGCAAAGCATTGTTGATAGTTGATATCACAAACAAAAACAAAGGCTACATAATAAACAAAAAGCAAAGATATCAGAAGCAAAAAGCAAAGATTGGTAATCGATGCCGAAATGCAAACAAAAATTTTCTATTTTTCATTAGGATGCACCTAAATATTTGCTGTATTGAGCATTAAATGAAACTTGTGAGAGGAAAAACTATCATTACCATACTATAAAGGATATAAAAACTACACTTTTAGGATAATTATAAAGAGCAATATAGCATAAGACTAACGAAATGATGTAAACTTTGCAGACTCAACAAGAACAAAAGTAAAGGATAAAGATTCTACCAATCGATAGCATGTAACCAAAAAGCATAGAAAAGGCGATAATCAACCAAAAAAATTAAAAGCAAAGCATCTGTGATAATTGATAGCAGAAAACAAAGAATATAGTATCGATTATCAATTACTAATCGATATTTCCAACCCTGGATTAATTTAACATTGTACATTGGTATACTAAAAAGTTGCTTAGACACTGACAAAAATTGTTTATTAAGAGTTGAAATACATTTATTAAGAGTTTCTGTCTTTGATAACTTGTAATAACTGGCCAATTAGTGGAACAGTAACGTGTTCGTCTCTGGAGCGGGAGGTCTGAGGTTCAAATCTCGGGCCGGTCAAATCAGACACATTGTTGCCAATGGCTCACCACTGCAACAACATTTCTTCAAAAGAAGCAGTATTGCCTGGGCGCAATGACTCAAAGATGGGCCCACCAACTCGTTACACGCTTTGGCGTAATACAGCGAGTATGATGAAAGATTTGATTTGAAGAGTTGAAATGTTTTGTTGTAATTCCTGATTTTGCTACAGGAGTATTTACATGTGATACTTGTAATATTTTATCTAGATGTCTTCACAAATTTTATTTCTTTGAATTACTATCTTTGTCATATTTAGCTTCATCAATTCACTTAGTATGCTCCTGGTTGTTAGATACTAGATTCTCAGATCTCCTAATCTTGCATGCACATGTTTTCTTGACAACCTTCAATCTAGAATGAGAGAAAAGCGAGAGCGAAGACAACACACCGCGATGCAGTCACAAGACAGTTACGTCATTCCACACACAAACAATAGCCATGCTGGTTGTCCGAACTTACAATTGCCAACAATTAATCTCAAGTTCCAACACCTCCCTATCAAATTCGGAGCATACATACAAAATTACTGAACATCAAAATTAAAACAACACACAAATAAGCACCACATTTTGATCACGGTCAATTATCTTCCTCAATTAATCTACGGGGACGGTTAACGTTGCAATGCGGTCTCAAACAAGCTATGGGGTTATTTTCACTAGACTGATTATTATCGCTTTGAGAAAGCAATGAACGTGGGACACGTTTGCAAATAAATTTATGATTTCGAATTAATATTCTACCATTAACAATCTTCACAGAATATTTTCTAAATTGATTAACTTCAATGACAACACCATAAATATCAAATAATTTTGTTTCTCGGTTTTGAACGGCCACTTGTGTACCTACGGTGATCTCAGAGAGCGGCACAGCATTTTGGTTGTAATACGTATTGTTTTTTTTTTAATGTCTGGGATTTTTGGACCTCACTCCCTTTGGTTTTGAGTTGCCATTTCTGGTCAAAGGAATGGTGGTGGACTGGTAATGTGTCTTGAAAAGGGTGTCCATATAATTTTTGTGCTGCGGACAATCTGTCTTTTCTTGAGGGAGTATTGCGATATTGGAGTAATGATTGGGCTAGAAGATCTTCATCGGTTGTGGACTGTTTGGTGCATCGACAAATTATTTTTTTCATAGTCTTCACAGCTGCTTCAGCTTTTCTATTGGAAGCTGGGTAACCAGGTGAAGAGGTCACGTGTCTCTCTCCCCAATCGAGAAGAAAATTGGCTAAGTCATGTGATCTAAATTGGGGCCCATCATCAGAATATAAAACGTCTGGACAGCAGTTCGTGAAAAATAATTTCTCAAGGCCGAAATCAATGATCGTGCAGTGGTGTCTCGACGCATTAGTTGTTTTGAGGGCCAATCAGAGTAGCAGTCAATCATAATGAAATAATTTTTTCCTTGACCTGTGGCAAAATTGACAGCCAGACGTTGGAAAGGACCTCTGGCTGAGTGTTGGAAAGCAAGGATTCTTTTGGCAAGGACGGCAGTTCGTCCTGACATTCTTTGCTAGCTGCAATTACATTTTCAATCTCTTTGTCAATGCCAGGCCAATGCACAGCAAGTCGAGCATGCTCTTTTGTACTAGTCGTACCCTGATGTGATTCATGCAGACTACGTAAAACACAAGCCCGAAGCACGGCAGGAACAAACAATTGACATCAATAGTCAAATCGTGCCACACACATCAAAATGGCTTCATGCAATCTGGCAAGTTAGCTTTGGTCTGCGGCAAGAAAGCACTGATTAAAATTTTTAATTGCTAATAATTGCGATCGAGTTCTGTCGCTTCCATGACATTTTGCAGTTTGATGCTCAAATTGTTTCTCTGCTGCAACTCAGCTGTCTGGCAGGGATAGGGGGCAGAGTACTCAGCTATTTCATCACTGGGCGCAGGGTCTGTATTGGGGTACGGCGACAGAGCGTCAGGAGCGGTGTGTAAAATCCCTTTTTTGCCAACGTCTGGTAAAGTTGTACAGCATTAGCTTTGTTTGTATCCGTTGGATTCTGGGGTTCTCGATCTCATCAAGCCTGCGATCTCAAAACTGACAATAATGGGTTATGGTCCAATACGATTTCAAAGTGCAACAAACCAGCTAAAAATCTGTGGCATTTTTTATAGCTCAAGCTACACTCAACATTTCCTTTTCCACTGTGGCATACCGTGTCTCTGGGTCGCTCAAAAAACGAGACCCAGCTTGGACTAAGTGCCAGGTGTCCGTGCTGCTGCTGCAGCACAAAACCAAGGCTTTTGCTGCTTGTATCAGTCATTATTCTTGTGGGCTTTTTGATGTCAAAAAAGGCAAGTGTTGGCACCTTAGAAAGTGCTTCTTTCGCCAACTAAAACGCTCCGGACTGCTTGGGGTCCCATAAAAATTCATTTTTACACT
Source organism: Trididemnum nubilum (assembly GCA_963965965.1). NCBI lineage: Eukaryota > Metazoa > Chordata > Ascidiacea > Aplousobranchia > Didemnidae > Trididemnum > Trididemnum nubilum. Next base: position 15,595,175 of record OZ014490.1, read on the forward strand.
CAAGAGAGACTGAAGAGGTTGCAAACACTTCGCAATTTGGTCTGTGTTGCTAGACTGCTGGTTGGCTAAATGAAAAATGATCGCAGGTAAGTGACATTGGTCGGCAGAGGAAAATCTCTTATGGCCTTCGGCAGTGAGCTGTCAACTTTATAGCCATTTCTCGACAAATTGCAACCAGCAAAGGTGACCAAGGTTACGCCGAACTTAAACTTGTCCTGATGAAGCAAGATTCCCTTTTTGGCTCACCTTTTCAAAAACTCTTACATGAGCAACATGGGTATTTTTATCTTCATCACAAATGATAATGTCATTGATGACTCTATGCTAATTTTTCAGGCTTTGAAAATCCTCATTCATGCATCGATTATGATGCTCTGAGATAGAGCATATGCCAAAAGGTGCCCTCAAAAATTTAAAGGGACCAAAAGGGGTCATAAATGTAGTTAAAAGTTGGCTTTGTTCATCCAGGGGGCACTGGTGATAGCCTTTTAATGCATTAAAAGCAGTGAAATGCTTAGAGTGTTGTTCACGTATATCCACATCAACATCACTTGGTGTACAGATTGAGTAAAAGTCACGTTTATTAAATTTATGTAGCTTTGAAAAGTCTACACAAATGTGAATATTGTTTGAGTTTTTTTTAGGTGCCACCACAATTGGGGCGCACCCTTTGGTTGGATCAGAAATTGGCTCAATAATGCCTTATGATTGCAATGTATCAAGTTCATCTTTAACTTTATCCCTATAGGCACAAGGGATAGTGTGAGGGGTGGTGACACAAAATGGCTGTGCCTCATCCGGTCTGCGATGATTCAGAATCGCCAATAAGAGATTGTGATCAGTAATGATCTGAAAATGAGGTAAACCAGCCAAAAATTTGTGGCATTTAAGCACCGCCCAAGTCACACCTAACATTTCTGTTTCAATGTGGCATATCGGGTCTCAGTGTCGCTTAAAAAACGAAAACCGGCTTGGACAATTCGCCAGTTGTCCCCATGCATTTGCTGTAAAACGAAACCTAGGCCCTTGCGGCTAGCATCAGTTATTAGTCTGGTTGGTTTCACGGTGTCAAAAAAAGATAGAACTGGCACTTGTGTTAGGGACTCTTTAGCTAAGTTAAATGCTGTCGTGTGGTCAGGGCTCCGTACAAATTCATTTTTAGTGCTCAACAGAGGTCTGAGTGGTTCCAAGCACTGGGCAATAGTGGCAGTGTTGTCGGCCAGCTGGTTTATAAGACCAAAAAATGATCTCAGATCAGTGACATTAGTGGGAATTGGAAAGTCACGTATCGCGTTCAGCTGAGAATCATCGACTTTGTATCCCTCCCGTGACAGCTTAAACCCAGCAAAAGTTACTTCAGTCTCACAAAACCTAAATTTATGTTTGTGTAGGGAAACCCCCTTATCAGCACATCTCTAAAAATTGACGAACATGTGTCACGTGGCTTGTCTCGTTGTTGTCATAAATAACCACATCATCAACGATTCTTCTGTAGTTGTGTAAACTTTGAAATGCTTCGTCTAAGCGCCTATTATAGTGCTCAGAAATGGAGGAGATGCCAAAAGGAGTCATGAAACAGGTCAAGAGCTGGCTCTCTTCATCAAGAGGGCACTGGTGGTAACCCTTCAATGCATCAAACACAGTAAAAAATGCACAATGTTGATTACTTATATCAGCTACAGCGTCACTAGATGAATACAATTTACGTTTTACATATTTGTTAAGTTTAGAAAAGTCAACACACAATCGAATGTTATCGGAGTTCTTTTTAGGTGCAACTACAATTGGTGCACACCAGTCTGTCGGTTCAGTGACACGCTCAATAATACCTTGAGATTGCAAGGTTTCAAGTTTAACTTTGTCGCGGTATGCGTACGGTATTGTTCGAGGGGCGCTAACATAAAATGGTGTCGCGTTATCAATCAAGTTTATGCGAAATTTTTCGCCATCTATCACTCTTGTTTTCCCATCAAAAACCGTCGGGAACTCTTGAATTAAGTCTTCTGCTGTAACTTTTTTTAAAGAGACCGAAGAATCTTGTATGTATCGAATTTGCTCCGGGTAGTTGTTTGGCAAAATGTGCAAGTTCTGAGCAGCTTTCCAGGACATCAACATGCCGCCGGGAATAGAAGGTTACCAGATACCAAATAATCATCAAAAGTTTCGCGGGCATGTTGTCTACGTTTACGAAAGTTTTGTCTTTCCGCTGTCTCGTTGACTGCGCCTTCCATGTGCTTCGTTAAGGCTTCAATAATTTTTGCAACCTTTTTCTTGTCTTCGGTAGCCAAACCAAGATTATCCGCAACATTTGCCGTGTCACGGGAGAAAGCTAGGCGCAATACATTATATTGCGTGTCGCCATCTTCTTTACTTAGCTGTGACACTGCTAAATAAGCTGACCACTCTTCCAGCCAAGCTTTAAAACTGCTTCCTCTATCTACATCTAAGTCAAGTTCAGGATTGTCATTTCGACGAAAAGTATTAGGCATCTTGGTTCTTTATACTCGCAGCGCCATGTTTGGCCTTTGCCAATATTCACAAAATAAGCTAACTAACGAAATTTAGTGAGTTAACGGTAACACGAAAATTGCTAGAATGAATACAGAGCGAGACGCGAGAATCACAAGACAGTGCCACCATCGAAGCACAACGCGTCTCGCACGAGACATCAAAATGGCATTATTAACTGGTGGTTCAATCTTACACACACAACGGTGATAACGAAGCGGTTTCCCACAGTCAGTAAAACTACCACTCAGTTAAAAATTTTTGATTGCTGTCTACACTGCTTTGCGGCTAACACAGCACTTTTCTCTGATCTTCCTCTGTGAATATCCTTCACCATGTAAAATAACAATTTTTGACTGCTGAGCAATGCTCAAGGAAGCTTTTTTCCCCCATATTATCTCTCTGAATAATAGCTATAATTTTATCTAACCTCTTCTTTAAATCACCTTAAGACAAGAGTTAGGTTAGTTAGCCTACTTTTTGGCGCCAAACTAAGAGCCATGCAACAGTGAGCAAAAAAAAGAACAAAAGCAAGAAGTGTGAATTAAGAACGCATTCGAGAAAAATAAACAAAAATGTGTTTTTTGCTTGGGTGGCTCTAAACTTTTGGTAATGACTGTATATTGATATCACTATATGAGAAAAATTGCCAAATCATTAATACATATTTATGATGTTTTTGCTGTCTTTGATGAATTGTAATAATTCCAGTGATTGCTGTAAATATTGAATGGCGTAAAGAGAAAATGTATGCCTTAAATCTTTGCTCAAGGCTCAAATCCATCCATACTGTATTAGCTATTGCTAGGAAATAAGAATGTTCTAGAGCTTTTATTTTGTTCCGTGCTGAAGAAATGTAAATGTTTGTAGTGCATTAATACGATGTATGTTATCTTTGATGACTTAAAACGAAATGCTGTGCACTACGTAGTAAAACTGTGTGAAGTAGGATGGCCATGACCCAGTGAGCATCACGCTCTTGCGTGGTCTCTCTATGTACCATACTGGGATTGTTTACTATTCCAATAGAGAATTTTTTTTGTTTACATGTACTGGTACATGAATAAATTGACACTGACTGAATGAATGATGATATTCTGCTACTTAATTCAGAAGTATACAATTTTCGCAATTGTTGTGATTTGATAGCTGAAATAATATTATTATATTACCATCATTTTAGTTTTAAAATGAATTTTCCCAACCCAAAACCCTGCCAATATTTTAGCTCTAGCCACATCAAAACTTTTATTGGTTGTGAATTGAATGTCAGTATTAATTATAGTCTATTAGCAATAGAATTTGATAATTTCAGCTATGTCTAAACTGATATAAACAAACAAAATTAGGTGTTCAAATTGAGCAATAACGCATTCATCTCTAGAACAGGAGGTCTGAGGTTCGAAACTCGTGCTGGTCAAATTGGACACAGTGTTGCCAACGGCTTGCCACTACTGTGACATTATTTTGAAAAGAGCTGTGTTGACTGCTGGTACAGTGAAGCAGAGATGAGCACTGCCAGCCTGTTACACACTTCGGCATAATTCATCGGGTATAATGAAAGATTTTGATTTATGAGTATCAAACTTCCATGTAATACTAATATAGTGGTATATACAATTTATTAGACCTACTCATTAGTTTTGTTGCGCTTATGTCAGTCGTCAATGCATAAAAAGTTGTTTTTCTATTCAGCATATTGGTACATTCTCAGATCCAACATAGAGTATTATACACTATTAAACAAGTATTTGAGTATTTAACAACTTCATACATTCGATTCTTTTAGTATAAAACACTTTTCTTGCTCATTACCCTGCTATAAATTACTACTGCAATGCTTAACAAACGTAAAAGCACATCTGCTACGCAGTCCACCACTGAAAAGAAACAAGTGAAATTGACTGGAAGCAATCATGGAGATGAACCGATTTCTAGTGTTGAAAATTTGTACGGAATGAAAATGCCAAAAGATTTAAAACATTTTTGGAAATTGTGTATGCATATTGATCCGAAGAATCCTCTTGGTATGATCGATATTTTGAATGAAGTTTGGTTTAGCAATTATGTGAAAGGTTTTTACAAGTTTGAACACGTAATCAGTAATCATACTTGGAGAATATCTGTATTGGTTTACTAAAAATGTCACTAAAAAAATATTGCCAATTTGGTTAAAAATTATATCATAGTATACAGACTATAGAGCACATTTTATGTTGGTAAAATAAGTCAGTAGCTTGCCAATGACTGTTTTGTTGCAGATTCCTTTTCATTTCTTAATTGGAGACTAGTGGGACCATTTTATTTTCTTCACCACAAATCTGAGAAAGCTAAGAAATCACCAGTGCATTATCACATGAAATGGAGATACTATTATGACACCCCAGAGTTTTTAACAGTAATTGCTAGTACAAATCCAGATGAAGACTATTTTCACATTGGGTATTTTCGAGACAATCCTTCGGCTTCTGATGAATGTATTGTAGTTAGTAACTCAGGACTAAATGCCCATTTATCGATTATTGGTGATAACTTGTTTACAGCTCTAAAGTAAGTGCTTTAGAATGTGAAATATGACAACGGTAATGATATTTTTACGTGATAATCGATAAGTTTTTCACACTAGTGTTAATGGTAGTGATTAAATCGTGTAAACTCCAATTCCAAAGATATGAATTTTTTGTCTGCTGTATTTGTTTTGTAAAATCCATTAAGCAATGATTGCAAAGCTGAGCTAATTTTACCAAATCTAGAGGACATGAAAAAATTTGCTGATATTTGGTAGAGCATTGAATTGTACTGCCACAATAATTGTATCATGTTTATTCTAATGCTATGGAATTATGCACTAATTTTAATGCTTTTGTTCGCAGTTGAGATATGTGCTGCCATATGTACTAATACTGTCTCAAAATGGCAGAAAAAAATACATTAATTTTAATGCTTTTCGCAGTTGACATATGTGCTGCCATATGCACTAATACTGTCTCAAAACGGCAGAAAAAAATACATATTTTTGTTTGCTTGCGTTTGTAATATATTATTGTGTTGGAGGATGTGTGGTGAAAGCACGCTTAAACAGCTATTGTCATACTAACCCTACTGGTATTTTTAGTTCATTTTACGATTTGTTTCAGCAATGAATTATGTGATGCTGAGAAAAAAGCTTCAGGAAAACTTTTTGAAAAAATAAAACGAATCAAGGAGAAAATAAAGCAATATGCGAATGAGGTAGGTTAACAATGAATTTTGATTGGCTGTTGTTTTATTGCGTTCCACGATTTGTGGATCGTTTTTGTGCAATTCTGGCAAAGCAATATTCTTGCTTTTTATTCTTCGAGAAGTTTAGTTAGTAATCAACGAACGGAAATGATTTTTTTTTGCAGGAAAATTTTTGTTTGACTGCAAAAAGTGACGTGGTGAATCGTAGAAGAAAAAGAGTAGTTGCTACCGCTTTTCACAAAATTGGATTGGTCGTTCCTATTGTTGATGATGTTGGATACAGGCCTTTGCCACGTAATAATGGTAAGGTCTTTTGCTTTTTTAGTTGCCGCGTTTTTTAAACGAATGCAGTCAGCGGACGTTTTAAACCTAATAAGGTTTCTTGATCTTCGCAATTATGAATCTTTCAATTATCTTTATCGCTTCCTACAACGTGATAACTAAAACAACGCATTTGGTGGTTTGGAAGTAGTTAAATAGTCATTTTCCAGTTGTAATTTATTGCTTTGCTTCCTCCTACTGAAAATGGATCCAATCACCAGCGATGGGTCGTAAACTAGGTACGTACCGATACTAAAATTTTTGCCAATACCGATTCCGATTCTTTGATTACTATATAACTTTCATATGTATGCGGGACAAAGTTATTTTAAGTGGAGTCGTGTTTGGATTAAAGCGACTCTTAGCAAACAAGCAGGTATTAACACTGAAAGCAAATTCAAGCGAAAAACTATTGGCTACACCATTAAAAAATAACTAACTGTATGTCGCAGACATCATTCGACCGTCGCGGTAATATCCTTTAATGGCATTTGGTAGCTAGTTGTCACACCAATTCTACTTAGTTAGAGCTTTGCGATATCCGTGGCTTATCACTGCGACTGATTAGCGATCTTGCAGACACAACATACGATTTGAAGAATGATTAACAGAACGATGACTAACAGAAGATACCGGTAACTTTTTTACAGCAGCGTCAGACCTACACGTGTTTCATTTTCAAACTTACTGTTTGCTGCATTCAAAACCACATCAATTGTTTTGTATTCAAATAACCGTATGATACAGTAAACTTTTTTTTTACCATCGTGTTGCGCAGTATGTAACTGAGCAAAACTATAAGCAATGCGCTCCCCCCCCAAAAAAAAACCTTTGCTTCATTTTTTCTTTTACGATTCGCAGTTTTTTCTTTCGTAACGTGTGTAAGCGCTTTCGTAAAAAGAAAAATGTTATGATAAAAAATGCAAAGGTAAAACGATCTGATCGGAAAAAATTGGCAATGTTATTATGTTCAAAGTATCGGTTATATTTTACCGATTCCGATGCCGATTCCAAACAAATTGCCGATACTTGCCGATGCCGATTGATCGGCACATCCCTATCGTAAAGTCATAAAGATCGACCATTTCATACCCATTAAGGCATCACAGACGGACGCTTGTGTATTGATAGGGTAAGCTAATGACTCATTTTGGGGACGTGGAAATAGCCACTTCTTTCCCGAGTTTTCCACCTCATCGCTGTATTCTATGGTGTGACATTAGGTTCATGCGCTCAACCAAAGAAAAGATCGCGCCAGTTCCAACCAAACTAAGTTCAGTGCTGCCGCCGAGAGTAGTAGGCTCGGCTTACCAGGGCTTCGAACTTGAACTCGAACTCAAAAAAAACTCGGTTATTTTGCCGAACTTGAACTTAAAAAAATAGTTTTTCTGAACTCGAATAAAGTTGTTCGAGTTCACTTAAAAAGAAATTTTAAGACTAAAAATTTGTCGGAAAAATATGTGTTTTTGGTCAAGCCCTTTAAACTGAGATTGCGTTTTTCGTAGCAGTTGCATAAGTGCATATCCTTCACTGTCTTGTTTGTTTAGTGGCGACCTAGAAAAACAGCGCAAGTATCAGGGCTGCAAACTTGAACTTAACTCGAAAAAATTAAATTTCTGAACTCGGACTTGCTAAAATAGGCTGAACTGGAACTTGAACTCGAATAAAAATCAATCGAGTTCGCAGCCCTGCGGCTTACCAACTTTTTTTGCCTGGATAGACTCAGTTTTGCCTCGCTTTTATCCTTATTATTCATTCTTCTTGGTCCCCAATGTAGATTAACAGTAAAATGCAACGAAATTTTGAAGATCTTTTTTGGTGTGAACCTAAAATTGGCAGAAAAATACGACGAATTTTTGACGAAGACCTCTTTTTTTTTACCTGATATTGTTAAAAAATTGCAGCGTAGTTTTGGAAAATGTTGTTTCACTTTGTTTTACTGCTAAAAACACTCTTGTCGATACTGTTGGATAGAGCCTATCCGCTTATTTGTTTAGAACGGCAGCAGTGATAGCACTGCTTAAGTTAAATGGAGCACGTACCTATCTGAAAAGTTAGGTTAGAGGAATAAAGGAACTGTTTTTCTCAGCACAACTCCAAAGAATTTTCAATAAAGTGGATGAAGCCAACAATGACGAAGAGAGGCTAGAAGCCTTCGAGCCTTTACAAGAAATAGTGACGTTTGTACAGTTTGCTAATGATGAATGTGATTATGGAATGGGATTAGAATTTGGAATTGCGCTTTTTTGTCACGGTTCAAAGTAAGTATTATTGTCTAAACATGTTTTGCAAGACGCTTCGAGTTTTATCGTATACTAGCAATGAACTACCAAGGACGTAATCGCAGGTTATTGGGCCCTCAATCAAACCTTTGATTCCTCCAAACAGTACAAGTATGTTTTCTTATGCATGATTACTTCAACGGCCGCATTTTTTTCACGACGGCAAAGATTTTGCTTCCGTGCCCTCTCTCAAAATTTCTTGACTGGATTTTGATCAAAAAAACCCTACAATCGAAACTTCGCTACGTTTATAGTTACCGGTACCGCACTAGAACTTTAGGATGGTCCATCAAGGTCTTGCTAATTGCTTTTTAATTTTTATTAAAAGAGGGCAGCAGGCAAATCGTTACGATTTCAAAAATTAGTGCATTACCACCAAGGAAGAAAGTGTGCTTAACGCAAATATAATCTAATATTGCACTGGTTTTAGAATCCCCTAAGTGATTTTGCATGCGGTCTTCCTTTGCGCGAAATGATGCTAATTTACACTATCTGTAAAAGCTGTTTTTCACGTTACCAAAGCATCTTCAAAAATCTATAATTCTGTACTAGATCCAAATTGTTGTAAAGCGTGGATGTGGCTGTATCTACGCTACATATTTATCATGAGCTATTTTTAGAAGCTCATAGTTAACCATCTATCCTGACCAAAAAAATGTTTTTAGATATCTCTTCAAGATGTCTGAAATGTTGCTGACAATGGCTTTCGGCTTATTAAAAATGGATTTGTATGCTGAAATCTGTAAAGCGCATTTTGCTGATCGAAGGAAAAGCAATGTTTCAAGAGAAGACATTTAAAAATAACTTCATTGCGTTCGCTGGACTGAAGTTTCGAATCTTTTTGCCATTCAATCAGGCGCGCAACCAGGATTTTGCTAAGGGGGGGGGGGCTTTGACTTGAACTAAACGTTTCGAGCTTTTTGTCCTAAAGACGTCTCAATCATACGGTTGTTGAGTGAACTGGTGGAATTCAAACGAATCACAGACGGAGGCCTGTTTGTTCCCAGCCGCTGGACGAATTTTTTGCAATTTTTTGAAAGAAAAAAATAACCAATTGGATCAGATTTCGCGCGTTTTTCGAATTATTTGAAGCACTAACTTGAAGTAACTTAGCTAGGGGGAGTGGGGGAAGAGGGCTAAACCTCCCTGCTTGCGCTACCGCTTTCAATATTTCTCATTTCTTTTTGGCCATTTTTATTGTTTTACTTTCTACAATCTAACCTGGAATGATTGCTTACGATTTGCGATTGAATTCTAGTAGCGTATAGATAATTGTGTTTTCTAGGCCTAAATATTAATATTCGTTATTTTCCATGAATAGCTATTGCATTAAAATTTGTTATCGTAATCAGTAGTTATGTCTACACATTTCCAGGGCCGTAGTCAGGGTAGTTTGAAACGCTTGAGCACCACCTAAACAATTTTTTCTCGGTATTAATACTGCAGTTGTATATTGCAAACAGCAATTTTTCGGTTAATTTCTCGTTTTTCCCAATATTTTCTTGATTACTGGATTTTTTTTTTTTTTTTTTTTTGATAAGGGTGAAGCCCAATGGTGTTATTTAACTGTTTTAGGATCGAATTCTCTCAGAAAACTTGGAAATATTCCCAGTTCTCTGTAAAAAAAGACTTTATATTAAGGCGGCGGCGCTGATTACTTGACTCGTGTAGTTCAAACTTCAGCAATATTTAAATTGCACCACTGGTCCTACTTGGGGTAATGCTTTTAGCTTTCTTTATACTTGGTAGTATAATTGTGGAAATTCTGTAAAACGTTCATCCCCATAATCATGAAAATCGTCAATGCTAATTACGTAAAGAAAAATTTTTTGAAATTCATATAGTTCTTCCTCTACAGCTTTCCATTTTCCAAAGAGCAATAATTTCCTCAATAACTTATTCCAGGAATCTGGTTCAACTGTGGCGCGCAACCAGGATTTTGCTAAAAGGAAGAGGGGCGCTTGAACCAAAAGTTAAAATTTTTTTCATCCGAAAACTGTCTCATCTAGACGGCGTGCTAAACAAATTGATTCAACTCAACCGTATCACCACCGACCCAACGGTGGTTGGTGGCTTTGCCCTCTGCTACCAGGCGATCTTAGTACAGTAGAATTTGCCTAATTCGTCACCTCAAAGGGATTAGAAAAAAGTGACGAATTATGCAAACAGGTAAAAACTCCATAACGGCTTGTTTACTTGGCCCTAATTTTGCTGTTAACGCAGTTCGTTACGTATTTTGAGTGTAATGTACGTTTATTTGCTGAAAAATAGATGCATGCTACACCGCCGAAATGAAAATAAACACGGCCAAAACTGAGGTACTTCATCTTTTAAGAAACTCTGATCTGTGCTTGTTGTAAGTGAATGGAGCGACACTGAAGCAGGTAGAGAAGTTGAAGTATCTTTGATTTGCATTCACGAGTGACCGAAGGCAAGACGAAGAACTAAATACCCGAATAGGCAAGGCTAGTGCAGTAATGCGAGCTTTGCACTATTTGGTCGTCATGAAACGAGAATTGTCAAAAAAGGCAAAGCTCTCAATTTTTAAAACAGTTTTTGTCCTCATTCTCAGGTATGGTTAAGAATCTTGGGTAATGACCGAAAGAGTTAGATCACAAGTGCAAGCGTCCAAAGTGAGATTTTTGCGAAGAATGGAAAGAGTTACACTGTTTAAGAAGGTGCGTAGCTATGAGATTTGAAAATCTCTCAACATCGATCCGTTACTTCTCCAAATTAAAAGATCTCCGCTTAGATGGTTTTGCCATGTAAGCAGAATGCCTCAGGAAAGACTCCCCAAACAAGCTTATTTGCCAAAGCGATTGGGAGAAGACCGGTTGGACGACCTAGAACTAGATAAACCAATTACATTGAGGATCTTCGATAGAATTGCGTGGGACTTCACCCGAGCGAAATGATGGCCATGAATCTTGGGTAATGACTAGAACCCGCAAAAGTCAAAAATTTTTCAAGGCTTTATTATATCATCAAACGTACACCAACATTGGTTTCGGGTGCTCTGGAGCCAGTTTACGTAGATTTTATAGGTCAACAAAATAAAGACAAAATTTTGGGTTAGGTCAAAATTTGTGAAAATTGCATGTGATCAAAAATTCTTTCAAAAGCAAACAAAAGTTGTTTTTTCATTTTTCTGGATATTTGAGAACCAATGAAACGTTATGAGCAAGTTTATACATGTTTAAATAAACTTTTGCTACTCAATTTTCTGTAAATACTGAGTAGTTGCAATATGCCGAAATACAATTGCCTGGGTTAACTTCTTTATAAAAATGATTTTAAAACTAGATGGGAGTTTGCCAGCAAACCCAGTGAACGACCGACGCATAGCTAATGCTGTGATGCTCAAAAGTACAGGGTGTCCATAACGTCTTGAACACTTTTCAAAATTGTATTGCTAAATAACTAAAGCAGATAAAATCATACAGTTTTTTGCAAAGTAAAGTTTGTTTATTAAAGTTTTACGCATAAAAATTTCTAGCAGTTTAAGTAATAGCCATATTTCAAGAATTTAATTTTCCATGCTATTCATAGACTTCAACATGTGCTCCATTTGTTGCTCTCAATATGTCAAGGCGATACTCAATTTCGCGCCAAGTTTTCTCCAGCATTTCTTCGTTTACTGTGGCGAGAACCTCAATTATTCGTGACTGCAATGTTTCGACGTCACGTACTGGCGTTCTGTAAACTCTGTCTTTTACATAACCCCACAAGAAAAAGTCTAAAGGGGTGATATCTGGAGATCTTGGCGGCCATGGTGTTGGGCCATTTCTTCCAATCCATCGGTTTGGAAAAGTTTCATTTAAAAAGTCACGAACTATCAAACCCCAGTGTGGAAGGGCACCGTCTTGCTGAAACACAACCCTCGGCTGGAACTCTTCTAATTGAGGAACAACGTAATGTTTTAGCATATCCAGATAAATATTTGCTGTAATGGTGGATTGAGCAAAAATGAACGAAACAATAATCTGGTTGTGCATTAAACCACACCAAACATTGATTTTGGGACTGTCTCTTTCTCTTTCTAAAACCTCGCAAGGATTTTGTGAACCCCATATTCGAATGTTATGCTTATTGACTTTCCCGCATAGATGGGCACAAGTCCGTTAATCGTTAATCCGTTAATAACGAAGCTAACATTTTCATTAACTCGTTAATCCGTTAAAAAGTTTTTTCATGTTAACGGACTAAATTAACTTCCGTTAAGTGCTGTTAACGGACTAAAGTAACTTCCGTTAAGTTCTGTTAACATCCGTTAAGGTTTTTATCGTTAATATCTTGCAGCTTCGTTGTGCATTTGAATTTGTTTTTATCTTGAAATTAGATTAGACTGCAAAATGTAACTTTCAAAACACAAAAAGGACCACCATAGCAATAAATATTTCCTTACAATCAGCTCAACAGCGTCAATACGTGTTCTAGAAGCGAGTGAATAAAACGAAATGTAAGTTGCACGCAAAATGTTAACGGATTAACGGACTTTATTAACTTCCGTTAATTAAAGCTGAAAATAACGGGTTAACGTTAACGGAGGTGTGAAGTTTGTTAACGGACTAGTGGTTAACGAAGCTAACGTTTTGCGTTAACTTGCCCATCTATGCTTTCCCGGATACATGAAAAGTTGCTTCGTCGGAAAAACACACACTGTTAAGGTAGCCATTGTCATCATCAATGCGCTGAAGAATTTCTTCAGCGAAAGCTGCTCGGCGAGGGCGATCATTCGGCTTAAGAGCTTGAACAATTTGTAACTTGTAAGCATGGAGCCGAAGTCGTTCATGTAAAACTTTGTGAACTGTGCTTCGAGGAATAGCAAGTTCATTTGATGCAACACGAATTGATTTCCTTGGGCTGCGGTGAAATGCTACACGACAGCATCAACAGTCTCTTCATCAATGCTTGGCCTACCTGATCGTTTGCGATCCAAAATGCTGCCGGTTACCATAAAATTTAAACCATCTCTTAATGCTGTTAGTGTGTGGAGGGTCTTGTCCAAACTCATTTCTAAATTTACGTTGTTCTGCAGTTGGTGATTTCAATTCATTGTACCAAAGAACACATTGTGCTTTTTGTTGAATGGTCAACATTTTTCACAATTTGTTGCAAACTTACTCCTTACTCCTTTATTAAAAATGACTTATTCGTACTCACTTTAACAATAAAATAACCTGTGAAAAAGAACAAAAAAACTTTATGGTGGTATAATTCACTGTCGAAATTCTAAAGTTTCTACCATATGGGGTTTTTGAGATATTAAAATTTTAAATGTGTGCAGGACTTTATGGACACCCTGTACAGTACTTTTTGTCTACCGCAAAATTAGCAATTATTCAAAAATATCTGATTATGGAACCTCCAGAAAAGTAGAGTCAAAATATTTGTCAGTTAAATATCTTCTGATGTCATGAAACACTGGCACCCTAGCTCAAGCCGTTCAAAAATTGATTTTTGGGGGTCTATTTGGGGGTCCCTGGGGGGGTGGCACCCCAAACTATGTCAAAATATTTGTTTGTTATATATCTGCTTATATCAAAACAGACTGGCACTCAAGTTGAGCTATTCAAAAAATTGATTTTTGGGGGTCCCCGGGGGGGTGGCACCCCCAAACTATGTCAAAATATTTGTGTGTTAAATATCTACTGATATCATAAAACACTGGCACTCTAAGTTGAGCTATTCAAAAAATTGATTTTTGGGGGGTTCCCGGGGGGGGTGGCACCCCCAAACTATGTCATACTATTTGTCTGTTAAATATCTGCTGATATAAAACACTGGCACTCTAAGTTAAGCCGTACAAAAAATGGATTTTTGGGGGGTCCATTTGGGGGGGTTCTCGGGGGGGGTGGCACCCCCAAACTATGTCATACTATTTGTCTGTTAAATATCTACTGATATCAAAAAAAGTAGAAGTCTAGCTTGAGCCATTCAAAAAATTGATTTTTGGGGGGTCCCCAGGGGGGTGGCACCCCCAAACTATGTTAAAGTATTTGTCTGTTAAATATCTGCTGATATCAAAAAAAGTAGAAGTCTAGCTTGAGCTGTTCAAAAAATTGATTTTGGGGGGGTCCCCGGGGGGGGTGGCACCCCCAAACTATGTCAAAATATTTGTCTGTTAAATATCTGCTGATATCAAAACAGACTGGCACTCTAAGTTAAGCCGTTCAAAAAATTGATTTTTGGGGGGTCCCTGGGGGGTGGCACCCCCAAACTATGTCAAAATATTTGTCTGTTAAATATCTACTGATATCAAAAAAAAGTAGAACTCTAGCTTAAGCCCTTCAACAAATTGATTTTTGGGGGGTCCATTTGGGGGTCCCCGGGGGGGTGGCACCCCCAAACTATGTCAAAATATTTGTGTGTTAAATATCTACTGATATAAAACACTGGCACTCTAAGTTGAGCTATTCAAAAAATTGATTTTTGGGGGGTCCCTGGGGGGGTGGCACCCCCAAACTATGTCAAAATATTTGTGTGTTAAATATCTACTGATATCATAAAACACTGGCACTCTAGCTTGAGCCGTTCAAAAATTGATTTTTGGGGGGTTCATTTGGGGGGTTGCACCCACAAACTATGTCAAAATATTTGTCTGTTAAATATCTGCTGATATCAAAAAAAAGTAGAACTCTAGCTTGAGCCGTTCAAAAAATGGATTTTGAGGGGGTTCCCGGTGGAGTTGCCCCAAAAAATTGCATTTGCAGCTCAACAACTTTACACAAAAATTAGATTTCCATGTTTTGCGGTTTAGGAGAAGAAGAGCGTACAAAAATTGGGAAGAAAAAAAAAGAAATAAACCTCATCGCGGCCAAAAGTGAGTTGGTTGGGATGAAAGGGTATCTTGAGATATACATCCAGATGAAATATTTGTTGCCGTACTTAAGCCGTTTTTGACTGAGACCGCTTTTTACGCCAAACTTGCGGGGCGGTTTTCGGGTTCTAAAACCGAAGTCACGTGACCTATTGCCTCGAAATTTGGTACAAACATACAACTCATTAATCTCAAACTGCTGTTCAAATTTCATGTTGCTAAACTCAACCGTTCTTGAGTTATAAGCAAAAGTCTGAAATTTCGCACTCGTTAGTTGGAAAATGGCTGAGTAAAAACTGAGGAACACGCGACGCGAGCGTCGGTCGTTCCAATAACGCGAAACTCATTTTTTAAAATTAAAAACAAATTTAGAATGCCAGCCTCGGCATCAATAAAATAACTAAGAACACTATATGGCCAAATTCAAAAATCAAACAGTCAATTTTCCTTACACAGTACCGTTTATCACAACAAATTAATCAGATTTTTGAAATCTTAGGGACTCTACTGTTTTGCTTTCAAAGCTTTAGCAATTGGCAAAACTTTTACACAACGCAACTGTTTACCAAGCAAGATTGAAAATGTGTCGATGTATTTTCCAATAAAAATTTAAGAACAAATGAGGCCGAAAATTCGTGAAAATTTGAAGAACTGCAGATTTCAATCCAAAGTTTACTGGTTTATAAAAAATTATGTAATTGACGCGGAAATACGTGCAGATTCTTAAGTTTTTGTCCTGCAGCGATTAGTTACATTAATCACAAGACTGAGAGATTGATATTTCTTTCTAAATGGTGTTAACGAAAAGTGATGAAGTTTATCTGCTTCAAACTCACGTGAATTGCGAATAACAAAACTTTTTTTTGAATCAAAATTTGGAGCTTAGTAAGGCCAAAACGGTGTAAGTCAAAGTTAAATTTTTTTTTTGGTCAAAGTAAAAATGGCCCTAGTAATAACCGAAAGAATGCGATCACAAGTGCAAGCGTACGAAAACACTTTTGTAGATCTTTGGACCAGATCTCGGGATTCCTATTTCTCTGTATTTCCTTAACGTTAAGGCGCTGTGGGGCGACTGCTGTGTTGAAATAACAACAGTCAGCCAATCTTGAATTGCGGATACGGAAACGTTTGACTGGCTGCTGTAGTAGGCAAGCTCACTGGGGTCGGCTGCCTATGGTGAGTACTGAGTAGACGGAAATAGATATCGCTGACCACCATTCACCAAGCAATTGCCTTTCTTCAGCTCAAACTTCTTGTCTATTTTAGACTTACTCCAAACAAGATCATATGGGCAAGCTGCATTTTCACATACTGGAACGAAAATATGGAATCACATTTTGCCAAATTTGAAATTTTTGTCCCAGTATTCTTTCAGCAAACAACTCACAAAGCAAATACCAGTAAATATTAATTTTTTGCAATCTCTGTAAAAGCTTGTGTCTGTTTATATTTTGTTAATTTTGTGTTTTGCGTTTCTTTCGTTTTAAGTCATTAGTAACAATTCAAAGTTCAAGCTTTTTTGAGGACTTGGAGGCCAAGGACTTGACCTTCAAGGCCATGGATTTCAAATTGCGTCTTCGAGGACTCCACCTCTGGTTTTTAGTTTCTACCAAAATTTCACTGGTCGCGTGCAGGCGCGTAGCCAGAAATTCGCAATGAGGGGCTATTTTGAGGGGCTGGGGGCGGAGCACCCAGCGCTCAACAATTTTTCTTTTTTTTACAAAAACAAGTTAATTTTAGGGCTACTTCGATAAAAAAATAATGCTTTTAAAACGTAGCATAGAAATTGGCTGTGTAAACATGATTATACTGGTTGCATAAATGAGCTATTTGGGGGGTAGCTTAAGGTAAAATTTTAGTTCTCTTATTTAGATGCTGGTAAATTATAAACTCGTTTAGTTCAATAAAACTCACATGGAGTAATCTACAGTATTTCGTCTACATAACAATAATTGGGGGGGGGGGGCTAATGAAAAGAGATTTGAGAGAAATAATTGGTATTTAACTAATACTGGATAGCCCCCCTTTTCCTTAGTTTGTGGTATATTTGTTGATAACGACTATGTTCAGCATTTTCACACTAGCGATCAAATTTGATTGCTTATTTTTGGCCATTTTTCAAAGTTTTGATTTAGTTGTGAGTTGCAGTTTTGAAAAATTAGCCCCCCCTCCTGAATATATGTTTAAAAAGATGTTTTAAATCACTATTTAGTCCATTCCAGTACATACAACAGTATCTAAAGTGCTAAAAACGTGTTTTTTCTTAATCTGCATTTTGGTCGACATGCCAATGGGGAAGGCTATAGCCCCGCCGCCTCCCCCCCCAGCTGCGCTACTGGTCGCGTGGTGTGCCTGGAAGCATTAATGATTAATTAATATTATTTATTCTTATATTCTTTTTCTTAGAAAGTTCAGGCTGGGAAATTAAATTCAAGCTTTCCAAACTTTTTAGGGGGTTATCTTTTTGTACTTGTGTGAAATCGTTGCTACCACAGCCCCCAAAATTTGAAAATCTTTTTTTTGATTTTAGCTATTGTATGTTTCTGAGATTGGCTGGATGCTTTTCTCCTAAAAGAGATACTATTCGAAATCGGTTTTATTGAAGAAATAAAAACTGCTTGAGGTAATAAAGAAGTGCCCTAAACCATAGGCGTAGCCAGAATTTTTGATTGAGGGGGGGAATCACAAATCGCATGCAATGATGTCACCAAAAATTTTCGAAAGAAGAACTTTTTATGGTGCAAAGATATCGTAGAATGGAAGATCAGAAGCCGCGGTCTGATTTACCAAAGTTAAAAAGTTTAAATTGGGAGATGTGTTGAGTAAAATAGTGTAACTCAAACAGATCACAGACAGAGGTCTGGAGCGGAGCTCCCAGCCGCCGAAGGCAGAAAGTGGGCGATTTTTCGGAAAAACAAGCTATTTTAATGCCATTGGATAACATTCCGCTCGTGTTCAGAGCCATTTGAAAACGATTTTAGCATTTGAAAACCGATTGAAAAAATTAAATTGTTCTATCCTCCTCTTACTTACAATTTAAGTCCATAACACGTTTAAAATCTTCATTTTGGGGTTAAACTTTGTAAGTGATTCGGCCCAGGTGGGAAAAAGTAAGTTACAGCACATTGCCTCCTGCAATATTATAGCAGTAAGTATAATGATCCATCTTAAAGTTTTTCTTCAAGATTTTTGTTTTGTCATGGAAATAAACAGTTGTAGGAGTACATGCAGGCGCGTAGCCAGAAATTCGCAATGGGGGGGGGGCTGTTTGGGGTTGTTTGTTTGGGATGTTCGCTTTTGGTGTTAGGTAATTGATAAGGTTTGTTTGGTTAAGGATTGTGCAAGCAGAATTCTTTGTTATGTTTGACATTGCTGCTAAGTTGCTCTCTCTGGCTAATGTGGTATTTTCAGGGTTTTTTGATGAGAAGATGTGGTCGTTTGAAACTTCAAAAAATAATTTTTTGTAAGTCTTAGGTATCAGTTGAGAGTTGTTGAAGTTGACCTAGAAAAAAACTGGATAAAGTGGGTTGTGGTCTTGCACAATTGGATGGAGGTTAAGTGTGGTCATTAAGCTGAATTTCATGAGTGGGCTGGCGTTTTTATTGGGCATGGACGATTTGCACATATTTGGAAAATGTATTGGCAGGCTATGCAGCCAAATAAAGGGAGTTTTTTTGTTTTGTTTGAGTGTAATGAAATGAAAATGAGGAATGGTGGCATTTTTTATTAAGTTTTTTCAAGGTCAGTGTTGAATCTGAATTTAGGATTTGCGTTTGATGGAAGGTTAGGTTTAGTCTTAAGAGTTAATGTTAGAGGTAATAAAACTTTTAGACTTGTATATGTTTCCTGGTTGCCTAACTGCTAGATTGGCATTGGCCATACCTGTAGTGACATTTTGAATTACTTTTATTGTTTTTAATTGTGCTATGAAGTTTCTGCATTGTTGAAAACGTTTAAGCGAAATTTTGTGTGCAAGGTTGCTGGAATGCTGGGTGCAGTCCTTGTTAAAATGAAGTAAGATTTATTTCTAAGAACTCATTTCAAACTTTAATCATTAACAGTGTTGCCAACGGCTTGTTACTGCGGAGGAATTCCTGGAAAGGAAGTTTTTTCGTGTGTGAATAATGTGGAGATGAGACTCGGCAACTTCTTAAATGCTTCGTCATCAAGCAGGTATATAAAGAAAGTTTTGGTTTTGTGATATTCATAATGTTTATTTGTTTATACATGTTGCATCTGAGAATATAGCCCAATAAAACTGTTGCTGGCGTTGAATCTTTTCCTATCAAAATGTAGCACAGGTGTAGCCAAAATTTTTGATTGGGGGGAGGGGGCAAACTACAAATCACATAGGTGAAGACCAAAAAAAAAGTTTTCACAGTCCGATTTAGGATTTTTGATTGTGGGGGACCGAAATTTAGTTGGAGACGAATTCAGGATTGGGGGGAGCCCAAGTTACAACCTTTAAGCGAAGACCAAAACAATAAAACAACAAAAAAAGATCTTCACATACCAAAGGGCCGATTTTGTCCCGAAAATCCGGTGAAGACCAAAAAAAAGGTCTTCACGTACCGAAGTCAGGTTGGAATCAAAACAACTAACGCAACTGAAGGAAGATTAGTCTTTTTCGCCACAGATTTATCATGATTGGCATTGCAATTGGGAGGGTTCCGGGCCCCCTGGGCCCTCCCCCTGGCTACGCCTATGAAATGCAATTTAGTTACAGTAAGTGATGTTATCATAGATTTTGTTCATTTTTTTATACTGGTAAACTCTTAAATGCCTTTGTAAAATTAGTAACTTAAACAAATTAAACGTTTAAACATTAAAAGTCTGACCTGTAAATGTCAAAACATTGCAATTAAATTATTATTGAAAAATGATTTGGATAATTCAACGGACTTGGAAATCTTGTCAGTTTTTTTTTTTGTCTGATATGGTTAAGCGGGTGCAGTGTTTTTCTTAGCCCACCGTGGCTTGGTTGGTTTTGGGGCTGCTCTGAGGCTTCATTGTTTGATTTTTTTCAATGTTTTGAGTTGAAAAAAAAGCAATTTTTCAACACATTATTTGAACTTCCAGTCATGTCATGTTTTAAAGGTAATTTTTGGTATCGTATGCTGAACATTGTTTCTAGTGGATCTTTGGATGGTGAAATGTATTTTGGTTGCATTGTAAAAAGTATTATTTACATTGCAGTGTCGTCAATGGAAAGTTCTGTGCGGTTGGTGTTCCTCGGTGCAGATTGCATGGTGACAAATTGCAAAAGGATTTATAAACAAAGATTACATTATTTTTCAGGGTTAAATTTGTTTTGGAAAGTTTTTGATTTTCTATTTGTTATTTCTGTTTTTTTGTTGGTGGGGTTGCTGTTATTTGATTTCTTGTTGTAATGCATTTTTGTGTTATTGTAAACACTTATGTCGCTTAAGAGGGGGTGTTTTAAGAGTTAAAATATAACTCACGGATTAGTACAACGTTTAAAAAATTGCCAAAAGTAAGCAATAAAATTTGATCGCTTGTTGAAGCGTGCAAACAGGTTTCATAAAAGAATTATATACATATTAGGAAGTTTTAAAATTGTACCACTTTTAAATTTCATAGCAGCTCAGCAAATTTCTGATGGAGTTTTTGCTGCTGATTACGAATTTGATATATTTGATTGTGACGTCATATTGAGGGTTCAGGACTCCATTTTTTACGTCATTTTTCGACTACTGCGTTTTCTCAAAAACTATACATCGTGGAACCTTGATATTTACATCAAACGACGCAGAATACATGATTTGCTATCAGTGTTCAATAGATAAAAATGGTGTATCTTCAACAGAAAATAAGCTATTTACAGTAGAAAGGGATTTCCACAAGTTGCTGGATATGATGTCACAAACATCAAAAAACACTGAGGCTATGAAGTTTACTTGTCTTCAATCGCTATTTATGCTTCAATCGCTAAAACCAGCATTTATGCGTTGTAGATGACTGGAACTGGGTTGGTGTTTTGATTTAGAGGGGATAGGTAAAGGCTGGGATAAATCGGGCCAAAATGATGGGGAAACCCGCAGAATTGACTCTATTGAAGCGTTTTCATGCAGATGGACCAGCAAAGTGATTATTTTATTATCATGATTTTTTTTTTGCCATATCGTCAGTTGATATGTTAAGTCGAAGTCTGTCCTATGAGCTCTCCGCGTGGTTATCACATAACTGCTTCTCAGCTATTGTTGAAGTATAGAGTCTCGAATTTATTTTTTGGTGTTTGATTTTATCGTTGCGGGAAAACTTAAGCATTTTTAAATTTATAATTCCTACACTTCTTTTAGCTCCGAGATATCTCAACTATTATTACTCTTGTTTGGGGCAATGACTTAAACAAAAAACGAGTTGGTTTCCCTACATAGCTGTTATATATACTCAGTATTTAAATTGTAAAGTTTTGCATTGGGAGACGCTTTTTCAGCGTTGACTGAACCTTAGTGAACAACAGGCACGTAGCCAGGATTTTTTGAGAGTTTGTTCCGTAAACGAACTTGACCCAAATTTTCATTGTTACTGACTTGGATTGATGTGATTTTTCAATGAAAATTAAATGATCTCCAAAAAAAAAAAAAAGAAAAGGTCTTCGCCGAAATCCCAGGGCTTTTTCTGGCCGAAATAAAAAATTTAAGCGGTTTTTCCAGCCAAATACAGGTGATCTCCAAAAAAACAAAAAAATGTCTTTGCCGAAATCCGAAGGCTTTTTCTGGCCGAAATCGAAAATTCAAGTGGCTTTTCCGGCCAAAAACAGGTGATCTCCCCCCCAAAAAAACTAACTTTTTCCTCCCACAAACCAGCGCGAAAATCTCGATGGGGGTACGCTCAATCTCGATGGGAGGACGCGTGCCCCCCATCCCCCCTACAATTTAAGTACTGTATATACTGAATATTCTTTCGGGCTTATTTGGTATAAAAATTTATTGAAAGCTCCCTCAGCAAGGCCTGTGGAGCCGTGTTGTAACAACGAAGCCATTGCATCTTAGAATTTGTATGAAACTTCAATATCATAAAAAATAAGTAAAAGGATCTTATTAAGAGTTTAGGAGCTTCATCATTTATTGACTATTTTTTCCATTACTCTTTACCAAGATAAATCTGGTGCTGGTACGAAGTAGTTTTTAAAAAAATTTCTCCTTCAGCGTTACATGACTCCTTACTGTCCGTAGGCATATCATCCTACGAACATCTTGGAAGGGAAAGAATATACAGTGTTTATTGTTCTGTGAACTTTCTATCTTTTTGCATTTTTACATGTTTAGCATTGAGCATTACACAATTTTTAGCTGCATTTTTTTTTCGGAAATGATTTTAAAAGGCAGTTGCAATTGCATGTTGGACTAAGTTGTAGCCCTTTAAAATATGTTGAAAAAATGCTACGAGATTAGAACACACAAATTCATGCCGCAGCATGAAAATCAGCCATGTAAATTTTGTCCGCATAAAATTGGGAAAACACTGCTATCTGCTTGTGCTAATTGTTGAAAATGTAACTATCTGTGGTACAACTTTTAGTACCGGTGTGTCACTTCAAAGAGGCAGCAAGGTCAACGTTATTGTCATTTATTGTAAACTTTGTAACCTACAGAATATTTTTTCTATGTGCATAGTATAAAAGAACAAGATTACAACGCTGGTTCACTCATGGTACTGGTATGAAATTCGTTTATAGCAGTGCAGTACTGTTAAAAAAAGCAAACGTCAAATTGTACATAAAAAAATCTGAAATTGCATGCATCTTTAGTTGAGAAGTACCAATGTTGTCACTGTACCAACACCTGGGCCCGAAAAAATATTCAGTATTTCTAATAGCTATGTTGCGAAACCAACTCGTTTTTGTTAAAGTTATTGCCCCAAAGAATAGTAATAATTGTTGAGATATCTTGGAGTAAAAAGGGTATAGGAATTAGAAATTTAAAAGCTTTAAGTTTCCCCGCAAAGGTAAAATCGAACATCAAAATTGCCCTAAAAAAAAACATTGCCCATTTTATGTTTTTGCACTGCTAATTTCTATGCCGCATTTCAAAATTATTAATTTTTATCGAAATAGGCCTAAAATTAAGTTATTTGCAAAACCATACAAAATTTTGGAGTGCTAGGAGCGGAGCTCTCAGGCCCCCGAACACAGCCCCCCAATTGCAGTATCTGGTTACACGACTTATTGTAAACGAGTGCTACTAGTTTTCAAGTTTTATAATCTTCCAATGAGAAGTTATTGAGCTGGGCAAATAACAACTGCTATCTACTATAATGAAGTAGCACCGTTATTTTTAAAATATAACGTTTTGCTGCTTCCTATACATTATAAAAGGTGACACCACAAAATTCCGCCCCGGGTGTCACTATCCTCAGCGACGCCACTGATTGTTAACAGGCGGCGTGAGGCGCTAAATAGTGGATGATACACACAGTTTTGATTACAACGGCTTCTGCATAGTTTGAGGTGTCTGGTTTGGGCTTGAGGTGGTGCAATGTTTCTGTGTATTTGTTGGAATTGTACATTCAGTTTGCTGCCTGTTCGGAAGCACCAAGTACCCTAGAGACAGTATTTAAATTGTAGGGGGGACGCTTTCCCCCATCGAGAGTTAGCGTCCCACCATCGAGGTTTGGCGTCCCCCCAACGAGATTTCAGCGCTGGTTGATTAGCCAAAAAAGGGCCCTTCAGCACGAATAAATCCCAGAAACTCCGGCTGAATGTAGTCCCAAATCGCGGTGATAACCTTTTTTTTTTTGGTATTCACTCGATTTCGGGGACGGAAAGACATAATTTCCACTAAAGTACTTTCGCATTCCGAATGCGTTTGGTCAAGGCTGCAAAAGCGTCCCCCCCAAGCAAAATTTTTCTGTTTAAGTACTGCCTAAAGATAATCATTATTAGGCGTATTATGCAAGGACGTAACATGGTAACCATGGTGCGGTTGAAGTGAAATCATTGTGTTAAGGTCGGCGTAATAACGACGCGTTTGTCCTCTTCGTCACGTTTAATAAAGAATTTTGTTTCATTTTTAATTGTAAGTGTTAAACTTGGGTTGTCCTGGTTTTGAATGTGTTTGTTGATACTTCACCATGTTATGATTTGTTCCTGTTATTGCTGCAATAAAGATTTATTTGCGCTTGGAGGTAGTGTGCAGGCAGGGATTTTTCGTGGTGGGGGTTGGTGGCAAAGTAGCATTGAGGTTGCGTTAAACGCGAGGAAAGTTTGGGTTTGGAGTCTATATAAGGGATTAGACAAAAACCTAGAAGTAACTTTTTCTCGAAGTGAAATAAGCAGAACTAATTTAATAGGTTAACAATTATTGATCTGACTAGAAACGACTAGGCTACATTTTTTACAAATTCATTCAAAGCAACCAGATCACTATTACCGTAATAAAGTTCGATAATGCCGCGAAGTCCCCGGATATCGCTAGCGATGTCACGTTCTAGTTCTTGGACTGGTTTTAAATTCAATGAGTCGTATGCACTACGAGGATTATACTACGAGGATTATACTTGTCTCGCGGCATTACGAAAATTGTCGCTTTGCATTGACTTCAATGGTAAAGCTTGGACCAAAGATTTTGATCGTTTTTCGGCCATAACTTTTTTATTTCTTAATCAATTTTAAAAATTTTTGCGTTGTAAAGCTTCTGTTTAAAAGTTCTTTCCAAGAAAGTTAAAATTAAGAAATTTGGACGAAAATAAAAATTTATTGTCACGTACCTACTGCAAACGCAATTTTGTCTCCCAAAATTTTTTGGGGCCACTCCTCCAAAAATCCCCCAATATGGGGCCCCTAAAATTAATTTTTTTGATTACTCAAGGTAGGGTGTTAGTTTTTTTTTTATCAGTGGATGTTTAAACGACAAATGTTTTGACATACTTTGGGGGTACAGCCCCCCAGGGGCCCCCCAAATAGACCCCCAAAAAATCAATTTTTGATTGGCTCGAGCTAAAGCATTAGTTTCTTTTATCAGCAAATGTTAAAAAAAAACAAATAGTTTGACATGGGTGGAGAAGGCCACCCCTCTAAAAACCATCCGAAATGATGCACCAAAAATCAATTTTTTTTTATGCCGTAAGCTAGAGAGCCAAAATTTTTTTGATGTTTGTTTAAATTTGAAGAATACATAACGTGCGTTGCGGTGCAGCGTGAACTTAGTGGTGTTTGTATGCGGTGCGGTGCAGCATGCGGACAAGGTTTGCGAACGCGGTGCAGCATGCGAATGCATTTTTTGTTATCCGCGCCATCTCTACTCTAAACTATTAGGCCTACCGTGGTTTTGGCGGGAAGAACAAAACTAAGAGTTTCTAAACCCTTTTTTGGGGGTATATTTTTTTGCATTTGTTGAATATCTTTGCAACCGCAGCCTCAAAATCAAAACAAAAACTTTCAAATATTAAATCACCGGAATTCGCTGGATGATTTACTGCCTTTAACACGAAAAAACTTTTTAACGGATTAACGAGTTAATGAAAAAGTTAGCTTCGTTATTAACAGATTAACAATTGTTATTAAAGTTATTAAAGAGCCCACCTATGCCTATATTTGAAAAGGAGATTTTGAGAAAATCTCCAAAGTGCCATGGGCCCCAAGCAATGTAGATCCGGCCCGGTCAATAACATGGTTAGTAAGCGTAATCATTTATTGTACCATTTTTCAATAACGATTCACCTCCACTCTCCCAGTCTTTACGCAACAATATACTTTTGAAAAAACTTAGTTAAGGGAAATGCTCATTAAACAAATTATTGAATTTGAATTGAGGGGACGTGGGCCACTTGACCGTACATGTACTCCTACAACTGTTTATTTCCATGACAAAACAAAAATCTTGAAGAAAAATTTTAAGATGGATCATTATACTTACTGCTATAATATTGCAGGAGGCAATGTGCTGTAACTTACTTTTTCCCACCTGGGCCGAATCACTTACAAAGTTTAACCCCAAAATGAAGATTTTAAACGTGTTATGGACTTAAATTGTAAGTAAGAGGAGGATAGAACAATTTAATTTTTTCAATCGGTTTTCAAATGCTAAAATCGTTTTCAAATGGCTCTGAACACGAGCGGAATGTTATCCAATGGCATTAAAATAGCTTGTTTTTCCGAAAAATCGCCCACTTTCTGCCTTCGGCGGCTGGGAGCTCCGCTCCAGACCTCTGTCTGTGATCTGTTTGAGTTACACTATTTTACTCAACACATCTCCCAATTTAAACTTTTTAACTTTGGTAAATCAGACCGCGGCTTCTGATCTTCCATTCTACGATATCTTTGCACCATAAAAAGTTCTTCTTTCGAAAATTTTTGGTGACATCATTGCATGCGATTTGTGATTCCCCCCCTCAATCAAAAATTCTGGCTACGCCTATGGTTTAGGGCACTTCTTTATTACCTCAAGCAGTTTTTATTTCTTCAATAAAACCGATTTCGAATAGTATCTCTTTTAGGAGAAAAGCATCCAGCCAATCTCAGAAACATACAATAGCTAAAATCAAAAAAAAGATTTTCAAATTTTGGGGGCTGTGGTAGCAACGATTTCACACAAGTACAAAAAGATAACCCCCTAAAAAGTTTGGAAAGCTTGAATTTAATTTCCCAGCCTGAACTTTCTAAGAAAAAGAATATAAGAATAAATAATATTAATTAATCATTAATGCTTCCAGGCACACCACGCGACCAGTAGCGCAGCTGGGGGGGGAGGCGGCGGGGCTATAGCCTTCCCCATTGGCATGTCGACCAAAATGCAGATTAAGAAAAAACACGTTTTTAGCACTTTAGATACTGTTGTATGTACTGGAATGGACTAAATAGTGATTTAAAACATCTTTTTAAACATATATTCAGGAGGGGGGGCTAATTTTTCAAAACTGCAACTCACAACTAAATCAAAACTTTGAAAAATGGCCAAAAATAAGCAATCAAATTTGATCGCTAGTGTGAAAATGCTGAACATAGTCGTTATCAACAAATATACCACAAACTAAGGAAAAGGGGGGCTATCCAGTATTAGTTAAATACCAATTATTTCTCTCAAATCTCTTTTCATTAGCCCCCCCCCCCCCAATTATTGTTATGTAGACGAAATACTGTAGATTACTCCATGTGAGTTTTATTGAACTAAACGAGTTTATAATTTACCAGCATCTAAATAAGAGAACTAAAATTTTACCTTAAGCTACCCCCCAAATAGCTCATTTATGCAACCAGTATAATCATGTTTAGGCGCCCCCAAACTATGTCAAAATGTTTGTCTGTTGAATATCTACTGATATCAAAAACAACTAGCACCTTAGCTTGAGCCGTTCAAAAAATGGATTTTTTGCGGCCCATTTTGGGGGGGTCCTCGGGGGAGTTGCCCCAAAACATTTCAGGAGAAAAAATTGCATTTGCAGCTGAACAACTTTGCACAAAAATTAGATTTTGATGTGCAGTGGTTTAGGAGAAGAAGAGCGTACAAAAATTAGGAAGAAAAAAAGGAAAAAAAAAGGAAAAAAAAGGAAAAAAAAAGGAAATATACCTCATCGCGGCCAAAAGTGGGTTGGTTGGGATGAAAGGGTATCTTAAGACATACAACCCTATGAAATATTTGTTGCCGTACTTAAGCCGTTTTTGACTGAGACCGCTTTTTACGCCAAACTTGCGGGGCGGTTTTCGGGTTCTAAAACCGAAGTCACGTGACCTATTGCCTCGAAATTTGATACAAACATACAACTCATTAATGTCGAACTGATGTCCAAATTTCATGTTGCTAGATCCAATCGTTCTTGAGTTATAAGCAAAAGTCTGAAATTTCGCACTCGTTAGTTGGAAAATGGCTGAGTAAAAACAGAGGAACACGCGGCGCGAGCGTCGGTCGTTCCAACTACACTACGTCACTACAACATAATTGTAAGTCGGGCCGGGATTTTTGAGTCGGATTCGGGCTAAAATTGACATCGGGCTTGATATTCGTACTTGCCTTGTGTTTTAGACTTGTAGGTGCTATGAAACATAATTAAAATAACTTTGCAACATAGAATGACGACTTCCCTAAGCATCAATACGATTATTACGACACATTTGTTACAGCGTCATAATTGATCAGCAATAACTAACTTTATTTTATCCGCATTGGGGCAATCACGTATTCAAATTTTCAGACCAGGGACGCCCAAACTTTTTGAGGAACGGGTTGCAGTGACTTTGAGCTGACCGCACAATCAATGGATGTAAAAACTGGCGAATATTTAGATGAAAACCAAAACAAAAAAGGTTTTTATCGCATTTTAATGCAATTTTTGTCAGGATTTTAGATGGTGGCCAATCGAAAGGAAAGAGGTTTGATTTGTTTTCTCGCAAAATTTGTCTGCTAGTTTATATCGAAACCTACGGCTCCGGGGTTTGGGCAGTTGTGTTTTAAATGAAACTTAACTAATTTTCTGGCTGTTTCGGGCCTGTTTTTGGCTTCAAATCACTTGTTGGGTTCGGGCTTACGCTTTCGGGTTCGGGCGTAAGCCCGGCCTCAAAGGACCATTGTCAGGGATCGGTTTTATCATTTTGTGGAATTTTAAATAACTTTTGGTACTTTTTAAGCAATATTGACTGATTCTGGGAATGCACTCCATGTTTCATCATTATTGGAACGACCGACGCTCGCGTCGCGTGTTTCTCTGTTTTTACTCAGCCATTTTCCAACTAACGAGTGCGAAATTTCAGACTTTTGCTTATAACTCAAGAACGGTTGGGTCTAGCTACATGATATTTGAACAGCAGTTCGAGATTAATGAGTTGTATGTTTGTACCAAATTTCGAGGCAATAGATCGCGTGAATTTGGTTTTAGAACCCGAAAACCGCCCCGCAAGTTTGGCGTAAAAAGCGGTCTCAGTCAAAAACGGCTTAAGTACGGCAAAAAAAATTTCATAGGGTTGTATGTCTTAAGATACCCTTTCATCCCAACCAACCCACTTTTGGCCGCGATGAGGTATATTTCCTTTTTTTTTCCTTTTTTTCTTCCTAATTTTTGTACGCTCTTCTTCTCCTAAACCACAACACATGGAAATCTAATTTTTGTGTAAAGTTGTTGAGCTGCAAATGCAATTTTTTCTCCCGAAATGTTTTGGGGCAACTCCATCGGGAACCACCCCAAAATGGGGCCCCAAAAAATCCATTTTTTGAACGGCTCAAGCTAAGGTGCTAGTTGTTTTTGATATCAGTAGATATTCAACAGACAAATATTTTGACATAGTTTGGGGGCGCCACGCCCCCCGGGGACCCCCCCAAATGAACACCCCAAAATCAATTTTTTGAACGGCTCAAGCTAGAGTTCTACTTTTTTTTGATATCAGTAGATATTTAACAGACAAATATTTTGACATAGTTTGGGGGTGCCACCCCCCCGGGGACTCCCCAAATGGACCCCCCAAAATTCAATTTTTTGAACGGCTTAACTTAGAGTGCCAGTGTTTTATGATATCAGCAGATATTTAGCAGACAAATTTTTTGACATAGTTTGGGGGTGCCACCCCCCCGGGGACCCTCCAAATGGACCCCCCAAAAATCAAATTTTTGAATAGCTCAACTTGGGTGCCAGTCTGTTTTGATATCAGTAGATATTTAACAAACAAATATTTTGACATAGTCCTGGTGTGCCACCCCCCCAGGGACACCCCCAAATAGACCCCCAAAAATCAATTTTTGAACGGCTCAAGCTAGGGTGACAGTGTTTTATGATATTAGCAGATATTTAACTGACAAATATTTTGACTCTACTTTTCTGGAGGTTCCATAATCAGATATTTTTGAATAATTGCTGATTTTACGGTAGACAAAAAGTACTTTTGAGCGTCACAGCATTAGCTATGCGTCGGTCGTTCACTGGGTTTGCTGGCAAACTCTCATCTAGTTCAATGAACTGTCTCCACTAAATCGTCATTTTGTCCTTCTGCGGTCTGGGTTGGATTCTTTGGATCTCCCCATCAACATTTTCAGACTTATTCGTGAAGGAGCGCTACAATCATGTTACCGTAACGAAGCATTGTAGCAAATGCAAAAACAAGTTGATATGAAGCGAAAAGTTTATAGATAGGCCTTGGCCCACTAAAAATAGTTTCATTTTGTAGATTAGTACGAAAGACACAAACAAGCTTTGCACAATAACACGAAAAAAAAAAATTTTGCAGCCCTACCGTTTCAAATAGGCACGAGCCGCCACTGGTACTGGTCAGCATAAGCTGTCGATATAGGTCTGTCGTTTGCCACCCCCCAAAAAACTGTACCAGTAGGCGTATTGCCTACAATCGCGAAAACGATATTGTTTACATGTACTTGATCTGATAGTACTCACCAGCACTATGACCGATCGCCCAAGCTGTTTTCTGCTTCAATATTTGCTTTTTTTTTTTTGGACACTTTCTCGCTCTTATGGCAAAACCCAACCAAACTGAACACCTGCTAAAAAAGTAGAGGCTCATTGTCGTCATAATCACCAAGACAATGGAACACTAAATTTGCGATTTTTCGAAAGGGAAAGAGTTTTTAGAGCCATGCTTATGCAGCTAGGTTCAAAAGTAATTAACGCTGTTTTTGAAATATTTTTTCAGCGCCATTACTGGTCTCCTTTTAAACCAAGGATGGCAGTACTATAACGTACTTCGCACCTTTAGCCGTACCGTACAATCGTACCGTACTTCTTTGCAAAAATCGAGGCGTACGGTACTTACATACTGTACGTGACCGTACTGCCATCCTTGCTAAAACCTTTTGTGGCAAGTGGCAACTCTTTTCGCGCCAAATATTTCCCCTAAACTCAGTTTCTGAGGGAAACAACCGCGAAGCAGAGGATTTGCGAGTTTATCTACTGTACATCAGTAGGCCTAATCAGTATGACCATGGAATGGATCCTACATGAGTAAGCCTACATCACATGGTCTTGTTCAGTTGTTGGCTAGACTGCTTGATATCAGATAAGGAAGCTTTTACTTTGATTCACTAACCAATAGGCTAGCTTATGGTAGGTCATCTTCAAATTAAAATGTACTGGTTCCAGTCTGCCAGTTTAGATGCTTGGCAGAGACTGGATTAGACAAAGAAGGATTACAGGAATGGTATTGCATATTGGTAACTGTAGCGTTGGCCTAGTTAATCAAACCGATCAAATTGAGATGTGGTTCATTTCATGCACCGATTCAGATGCAGGAGTAAAACTGGAAAATAATACTAATAGGCCTATCAGCTATGGAGTGAATAGCCCACAGAAAAACAAGGGAAGAATCAGAGCAAGTGCTCATTTGCTCATTATTTGGGGATTAATTTTTGGTTTGGTGGGTGCTAGTACTAAGTATATACAGTACTAACCTGTAACCAAGGCTTTGAACTAAAAAAACAAGCTTGGTCTCTTTGACATAGACTTGAATTTAAAAAAATAGTTTTTCTAAACTCAAACTTGAACTCAAATAAAACTCAGAACTGTTCAAGTTCTTAGATGACCTTTCTGTCCTTCACTGTCTCCTCACCAAGTGACTAAATATCGCTTTGACTCTGCAAGTTTGTGTGTTGGTTTTGAAGGAATTGCATGTTTCGATGCTTTGGTGATAGACCTAGAGGAAGTTGCAGAACCTTTTTTTCTTGTGATATGACGTTACATAGTAAATAAATAAATATGATGATGATGAAGTTCATTAAAAAAAGAAAATTGAAATAATAGTTTGTTTACATGACAAATGGTCACAAGTGTAAAAAGAAACTGAAGAGCCTAAGCAAAAACAAACATAGATTAGATCTGATATAAGAGGTGCACAGGTGCAGGGCTGTACAACGCTCCTAGCAACACACTTATTTACAGATCTGGTACATCAGCCGAGTAGGCTACCACTATGGTACGATTGTAGTACTAGAAAGCTATTCATAATTTGGTCAAACCAAAACCTCAGTATAAATATCATACCGTAGGTTCACTCCAAGCAAAAACCATTGTGACGCGTATCCACATTTTTTGAGAGGCAAGCAAAAGTTTGGAGTCAAATTGACGTCATAATAGTAACATCGTGAATGGATTTGAATTATGCCAAATGATAGCGATTGTTCTGAAATTTTGTGAATTTTGTCTCCACCTTATGCAATTAAGTCCTTCTCTTTTTTACGGCCCTAAATATTGAAGGGCACCATTTTTCACTATTGTCATACTCCTGACATAACTTGATGTAGCTTTTGTTATGCTTTTTGGATCAAAATAAAATTGGTACCAATAAATCCATTTAAGCTCGGGCTTTGATTTGCTTCGTTAGTTACATCACTTGTGTATGACGTCACCAAGTCACAAGCGTAAACATAACCCGAAATTGAAATTTTTTGTTCTTTCTGTAACTTTAGTTGTGGGGGGTTTTGCTCACGATTGACACCCAACAGTTTTGTATTTGCCCAAAACTTGCTTTGTAGTGTTAACTAGCTTTCCACCAATTTTCGTTTTAAATGCTGAAGGATTTACGAAAATATGGTTGGTTGTTTGCCTGACATGGTCAAGTTATAATGATAAATGCTGCATTTAATAGCCTTTGTGCTTTAATCGATACAACTTAATCTGTAATTGTTACGTCATTGCTTTTAAGTTGAAGTCGGTTGTTCTTAAATTCTCACCAATTTTCAGCCTCATTTGTTCTCAATTTTATTGGAGAATAAAGTGGTATAAATTTATTCTTGCTTCGTTGAAAACTAAGTTACCTTTTGGTATGGAAAATTAGTGACTTCATGTTTGACAAATCAACAGTAGCAGTATAAAAAAGCAAAAAAAGTCTGCTGATAGTTTACAAATTCGTTGTACCAGCCAGTCTTTTTTGTTTTATTTTTTTATGCTGAAAGTAGAATTCTCGAACTTTTGCCTCAAATTTTGAGCAAAAATGAGCTATCTGTGGCAAACATGAGCTTCGTGTCACAACCTGAACCACCTTCGCACAGTTTTAGAACCATTTGCAAGAACTAAATTGCCTTGCCAAATGTCGAAAGTTATCGGAAGGAATTAAATTAAATTATTACAGAGCACTGCGGTTATATCGCAATAATGTGTGTGAACAATTTTTGGTGAATTTTCGTACAGCTAGTTTGAAATTTTACTCTTTAAGAAAGAGATGCATTTTTGACTCCAAAGTTGGTTTTAATGTTATTCTTTCAATTTGACGGAACAACAACAACCGGTACACGCAACAACAACAACCGGTACACGCAACAACAACAACCGGTACACGCAACAACAAAATCAAGGGATGAAAACTTCAAACTTGAGAAATAAAATGATTAAAATTATAGAGTTATTTCTTTGCAGCTGAAGTGCTGTTTCGTACCAAAAATGCTGTTTCGAACCAAAAGACATCAATTAAGTCGCTGACTAATGACAATGACGTAACAATTAAGGTGTATCGATTGAAGCACAAAGGCTATTAAATGCAGCATTTATCATTATAACTTGACCATGTCAGGCAAACAACCAACCATATTTTCGTAAATCCTTCAGCATTTAAAACGAAAATTGGTGGAAAGCTAGTTGACGGTACAGAGCAAGTTTTGAGCAAATACAAAACTGTTGGGTGTCAAACGCGAGCAAAATCCCCACAACTAAAGTTACAGAAAGAACAAAAAATTTCAATTTCGGGTTATGTTTACGCTTGTGACTTGGTGACGTCATACACAAGTGATGTAACTAACGAAGCAAATCAAAGCCAGAGCTTAAATGGATTTATTGGTACCAATTTTATTTTGATCCAAAAAGCATAACAAAAGCTACATCAAGGTACGTCAGGAGTATGACAATAGTGAAAAATGGTGCCCTTCAATATTTAGGGCCGTAAAAAAGAGAAGGACTTAATTGTGTAAGGTGGAGACAAAATTCACAAAATTTCAGAACAATCGCTATCATTTGGCATAATTCGAACCTGCTCACGATGTCACTTATTAATTATGACATCAATTTGACTCCAAACTTTTGCTTGGCTCTAAAAAATGTGGACACGCATCACAATGGTTTTTGCTTGGAGTGAACTTACTGTATGATATTTATAGTATGCCAAAACTGTTTAGGGTGAGAGACTTTATCCAATTATTATTAGGTGACTTAAAGCATCTTTGCGCAAATCCATAGGCCCAACAGCCTAAACACTTCTGTGAATAAGCATTTGAAACGGATTCTTGCAGGTTAGAGAACCCTCATTGGCATTCATAAAACAGAAAATGGGGTAGGCTATTTATGCAAAATTCTGTAAGAATCATTGTAGTCAACACTCATGAAATTAAAAGTATCTTGTGTGTGATGTGTGGCAATTTATTTGCTGCAAAATATAGCATTCTCGCTTGTTGTTTTATTTATGTCATGATCATCCATCAAGTAGCTTATTGGTTTATGAGGATTCCCTAATATCGCACTTTGTCAGAAAATTTTATTTTGATGTCTAAAACAAAAATAGAAGAGGTTGAATATAATACAGTTTAGATGTTAAGATGGGAAAACATTACCAACTCCAACAGTCTTCTTGACATTAAAATGAGTATGGACATAATCACTCCAGATTAGGGTGTTGCAGCTGCCCCATAAATTTGAAAATTTTATCGTAGCAACTTCTACCTTAGCTCAAGTTGGAGGCTTCCCACAAAAACCTGTTTGGTCAAGTTTCGTAAATACATGTCAATGTTTAGGGGTCGCACAGTGACATCAAAATTTTGGCAATTTCAAAAAAAATGTTTTTTCATTTTGAACGTTTTTGGACTATAAGTCGAACCTATGATCCCTTTTGATCATTTCTACTGTTTTTGGGAGTAGTTGTTTAGTATATAGCCAACAAAAAGAACTTCTTAAATCAAAGTTATCTAAAGTTGCATTTTACACCAACTGCCACAAGCATAATTAATACCAAATTATTGCATATTTTTCTAATCTATTAAATGATTTCATATCTGGCACTGATTTTAATAATCTGGAAAGTGCTCATTATTGTTATCTATTCAATGTCAGTTTTTTTTTAATTCTAGACAGCTGTGTTAACAAAAAGCAACTTATTTATAAGCCGTTATGATTTTCGTTTCTTTTCTTTAACAGCCAAAGTTTTTCCATATTCTCGATTCTGGTTTTTTAATCAGACATCGTGCTATGCAAAAATGCTTTTTCGTCATTTTTCGATCATGTTAAGGAGTTGGTTTGATGACCTAGATTTTATTGTTGTGTTCAATTTTTTTTTAATGTTTGAGAAACTTTCAAAATATGGCAAAGATCTTTTTGCATGCTTTGTTAATCTCAAAAAAAGTATAATATGATTGCCTTTCTATCTTTGGAGGGTTCTGAAGAAGAATGGCGTTGATGGTCAGTTACTGCATGCCATTAAGGCATTCTATGGTGCTGACTGGAGTTTCGTGGTTGAGTAAATGGCAGGCAATCAAAGCTTTCCGTATAAGCATTGAACTCAGGCAAGAATGCAATTTGTTTCTTCTCTTCTTTATTGTTTACATGAACTGGATCGAAAAATGCAACCAAGCTGATGAGTTCGCCACAATAGGAAATTGAACAATCAGTTGCCTGCTATGTGCTGATGATTTGATTCTGCTTCAACCGAATCTGGTTTTCAGTGTACATTACATAGGTTTGCAGCTGCTTATGACACTGCAGGAATACAAATAAGCTTGGTCAAAACTGATATGCTTCATGTTTCAAGAAACACTAATCAGTGCTTGTTGCAATTGAATGGAGCAACACAGAAACAAGTATACTAGTTCAAGCATGTTGGGGTTGCATTCACGAGTGACGGAAGGCAAAACAAAGAACTGGATATCCCAATTGGCAAGGCAATTGCAATACTGAAAGCTTTACACTATTCAGTAGTTAAGAGAAAATTTAGTAGTTGTGAAATGAAAATTGTCAAAATGAAGCAAAGCTCTCAATTTTCGAAACAGTCTTTTTCCGTTCTTACCTACTCTATCTCAGTATGGTCATGAAAATTTGGTAATGATTGAAAGGGTGCGATTGCAAGTGCAAGCGTCCAAAATAAGGTTTCTCCAAAAAATCTAAGGAGTTACATCATTGACAGGGTACACATCTCTTAAGATTTGAAAATCTCGGAATCCGTTACTTCTTCAAATTAAAAGATCTCAGCTTAGATGGTTTGGCCATGTAAGCAGAATGCATGAGGAAAAACTTCCAAGCAAGCTTTACTTACCAAAGCAAATTGGAAAAAACACTTGGACGACCCAAAACTACTGTAGATGAATCAATATTACATTGAAGATCTTTGGTGGAATTGTTTGGGACTTCACCCAAACGAAATAATGGGTTTGATGGAAAACTGTGAAGTGTGGTAGCTTAATCTCGAGCTGCTGCCCCCGCAACCCTCGCAGGAAATAGGGCTCTTAGGAGAGAGAGAATTTTCCTTGAAGTTTTCAATAGTTTTGTTTGCTTTTCTACTGTTTGTTCTGTTAAAGTTGCATTTGTGCAAATTTTTGATTTCATCTACCAGCTTATTTACCTCCTCAATTATTTTTAATTGACGAATTGTAGGAATTCCAGCTTCGTGGCGGGAAAACATGTGCTTTTAATAGTATTGTCATCAGGTTTAGAAATAGTACCTGGCAGCCAACTGCGAGAATTTACAGATCTAGTACTGGTAATAGTATATTGCTAGTAGATTTACTGATGTCTATGTTTTATAGAGCTTATACCAAGTAGATTGCACTAAACTCCATATCTTACACAGCAAAACGTAACAAGTACGGTTTTAGTGAACTGCTGCTGTAACTATTTACGTCAGAACAGCAGTTTAATAGATTTCAATGACTAGGCCTAAAGCATAGTCTGCATCGTCATTATTTAAGAAAGTAACGTTGTAGGCATATGTTTCAATAATCTGTTTTACACAGCCAGCCAAAATAGATACTGTAGGTCTAACTCAAATAAAGTTTCTGTTGTAGTTTCCCAGCTCATAAACGTGATCAATTTTGACTACTGTTAGTTCTGAAAAAAACAAACAAAAAACACATGGAAATAGTTTTAGAAGTTGTACTGTAGTTTTTTTGAATGTAAAAGACCAAAAGTGGATGTTCAATTTCGCAATGACTCATTAGTAACAAAGATTTCACATAGCACCATCTAGCGGCACAAAATAAAGCATCGACCAAATGTTGGGTAAAAAAGGTCACTGTGCGACCCCTAAACCTCAATTTTTTTTCTCAAACTTTGTATTCTTGATTTTTTTGGCAACCTCCTATTTTGAAGAAGGTAGAAAAAAATCGGAAGAGGTCAAGGCAACTGCAGCACCCTACTCCAGTTATCAAATAAGTTCTTAAAGACCTTCAATACTAGACCTAAAGCTACAGATGTCATCAGCGTAGACTAAGTGATTAAGACAATCATCTCCCACACAGCAACTAGTAGTAATTGGTTAAAGCTGTATGACAATTGATCAATATCTGATATATACAGAAAACAGTAGAGAACTTAACACACTACTTTGTCTCTGGTCTTACTCCATTAGTGATTAGTTACATTAAAGGATCTGGACAACACCGTTCCCCATTGCACCCTTATAGTTTGGTTTCTATACCAGAAATATACAAGACAAACATAGCATAATGGTACATATATTCCGGTTAATTAACTTCGTAAATAGTGCAATGTCGGGTAACTCTGGACAGCCAAGAGTAATTTCGAACATGGAAGTAAAATTGCAATCATTATATATTGTTTTACCTATATCATTGTAGATTATTATTTTGCTAATTAAATAATTGCCCGGTCATTTTATGTGCAATAAAACTATTCAGCGTAGTTACTCTCTGCTTTCATTTTTATGTTTGGTTAGATATTAATTTGTCCTATGCATTGTAGCCAGACACGCTCTCAAAGCCTATAGGGTTACCTCTGGTAATTTCATACAAAATTCTGTTATTTTCATTTTATCTTTTTTCTTTTGCAATCATTTCCAAACTATTACTTTCATTTTTGCATTTCAGTATTGGACTTAAGTATTTTCACGTAGGTTCAAAAAAAAAATTTAAGGAATAATTCAAAAAATCGATCTAAACCGACATGTCCGAAATTACCCTTGAAAGGGTAATTCCAGACATCTATGTATTTAAGGCAAAGTGCGAAATTGATACTTTTCAATAACAGATTTACAAAAATTTTAAAGTGGAATAATATGCTAAGAAGCATAATTGGTTACTTTTTGGGAAATTTTAATACAGTCCGTCCACTGAGCATTTGCACCAAAGTAGTGCCAATTTAGTCACTGCACCATGTTGATTAAAATGGACAAGTCTTAAGCCATAGTGATTAAAATTTGTCGTAATACCCTTCACCGTGATTAAATCGCTGAAAAAGATCATTACTCCGCAAATACACTTGAATTGGCAGCCGTCTTAAACTAATAGCTGCTGCAAAATTATTGTAGAGTCAGGGTTTTGGTTAGTTTGCGCCACGCCATTGCCAGATTTACGATTTTATCTGTGATAAAATCTGCTGTGAATCGCGGATTTATCAAGTGTAGTTTGTATTTTTTGATGCATTGGCCTTTTAGTAAATGCAGCAATGTAATTTTTTTCTTTTTAACTCCAAGCTATTCTCTAAATTTGTTTTTTTCTTTTACAGTCATTTTACTCTCAAACTCATTCTCTTAACAGCTTTTTGAAGTCAGATTTGGACATGGAGTAGGAATAGATTTAACTTTTTTCTGTCAAAAATTGGAATTATGAAAAAATAAACTTACCAGGAATTTGGTTTGCTTAGAATGCAGATTATGAGAGCGTGTTTGGTTAGAGAGTAAGACAAATTCACTTCGTGAAGATTCCAAATTCAACGCTGGTTACAAATTCATAATCGATATGTTTACCAATTCATTATCGTTTACGAATCAATAAAATCAGCGGGTAGGGAAAATGAATGGGATTTTAGCCTATATTGCTCTTGCACGTGTTGCAAAAATACTAGACATTTTGGCATGTTTTCACTATTATGTTCTGCTTGGGTGGTAAACTCTGCTTCAATCAAAAAAAAAATTTTTTTTGGACTTCGTGAGATTTTTCCGTTTGAAAATTGGCAATTTTTATGTTTTGGGGGATTTGGGTACTCTTCTTTCAATCAATCCAGCGAACAAAGTTCATTCAAGAAAATGTTTTGAGTATAATTTTTCGATTTTGCAGTAAATTCTGCTTCCATCAACACCAAAACTGTGAAATTTTACCCACAAATTTTTGAGATATTGTTGTTTGAAAATTGTCCATTTTTTATGACTTGTTCTTTTTCACATGCAAAACATTGCAGGACTTGAGATTTTTGAATTCCAATGAATTTTATTACTAAACTGGGCAATGGAGAATGATTTGATTATGATGTTGTGATTCTGCTGACAATTCCGCTTCGATCAGTATCAAATTGTGAAATTTCACCTTGAACTTTTCGAGATATCATCATAGAAAAGAAGCAATTTTTTACGATTTTTTCATCATGTGTAAAACATTGCCAATTGCCGAATTTTAAATCTTATTATTTTAAAGGTCATGCAATCAAACTAGGTCTTTACATGTATTAAGGTTATAATTTTTTGCTTAAGTGATAAATTTCGATCATCAGTAAACAATCGTACTTTTACTGCCATGTCATGTCTAGCATTTTTTTACGCTGAGAGGTCATTTGAGGTTTTAACGTTGTTAACACAAAATCGTTTTGAAAAAATATATTACGTTTTTAAAAAACCAATACGCACGCTGTCACGAAAGTAAACTAATTGTTTGTTTCAATAATTCATGCTGTTTAATTTTTTTGCGCTGAGTATGAGAAGTGTCGAAAATTAATTACTTGAAAATGTGAAAAGTATAGTTAATAGAAAATTATTCATAAGTATACCAGTTGGTCGAGCGGTAACGCGTTCGCTTCTAGAGTGGGACGTCTGCGATTCAAATCTTGGGCTGGTCAAATCAGACATAGTGTTGCCACGCTGCTGTTTCATTTCTTCAAAAAGAGCTGTTTTGCCTGCAGGTGCAATGCCGCGGAGATGGGCCCTGCAAACTTGTTACATGCTTCAGCGTAATACAGCGAATATAATAATCTGATTGAAAAATGAGACACAAAGAATAAGCGAAAAGTTTTTTAATTCAAGCGCATTTGCAGTGTAAATATCTCTGCGGTTCAACCACGGTCAAGTGTTAAAAGGAAAGTTTTGATCAACATGGATGGCTTGGGCTTTTCCATTTTAATCGACATGGCGCAATCGATAAATTGAGTGCAAATGTCTGACAAAGTGTATTAAAATTTCCAAAAAAGTACCCAATTGTGCTTCTTGGCATATTATTCTTGTTTATAATTTTTGTAAGTCTGTTATAAAAAACTATCAGTTTTCCACTTTTCCTTAAAAACGTAGATGTCTGGAATTACCCTTTCAAGGGTGATTGTGGACTTGTCACTTCAGATCGATTTTTTCATCCATTCCTTAAGTATTTTTTTTAACCAGTGTAAAAATACTAAAGTCCAACATTGAAATGCACTAATGAAAGCAATAGTTTTGGAGTTGATTGAAGAAGAGAGCAGACAGAACAGAAATAGCAGAATTTTGTCCGAAATTATCCTAACTTAACCTAGAAAAGAATAATTGACCTTATCAAAGGCCTTCGAGGCATCAAGAAATACATTACTGGTAAATATAAGGTTGCCTTTGTCAACGTATGAAGACACACACTATTTCAGCAAAAAAAAAACAGCACGTATCTCAGTTCTGACATATATGTGCTGTGATTTAAACCAAAATTCCTGTAATTATGAGTTGCACCTGTATGTAGTTACTACCATCTTGCAAATTATCGTTCGCATTTTTGACGATAGGCACAATGATAGTATCTAGACTACCAAAGGAACAAAATTATGGCAGAGACACAACAAAAAATATACTTATGTACAGACCAATACGTAAGTCACAATAACAATAGAGTTCCCACGATCGGCTAAAGTCGGAAATTTTGTAAAGGCATTTCCCGACCGGGAAAAAGTCGGGAAAAGTGCGTGCTAATATTGAATAACTATGAAAAACAGTTTGGCAAAAGTAGCGCACTGCACCTAGTAGAAACTAACACGATTGAGGCGGATGACTATTAAATATCCCGTTTGTCTTTCTGATACTTCTATTAAGCACATAAAAATAGTGTTAACACGACTAGCTCTACTGTGTTAAAGCTTCAAGAACTGTCAGTGGTCCTGCCAATTTATTTTGTCACAATACAGGTTCAATAAAACTTTAATTTAAGAATAGTATTATGCTGTACTTATATAGTATTTTTCATCAAAGGAGGAATAGTTTGGTATACGCAGACAGCAAGCAAAAGGTTAGCAGAAAGCAAAAGGCTATTTCTACAAATGCTGCATGTGAATGAAGTTCAGAGATTACTAACCTACTACACTACATGTTAATAATGCACTGACTGCCTACTGTAGGCTGTCTGCCTAGGCCATGTTTGGCTTTTAAGTTAAGTTGAGAGGTTTACTAGCCTAAGCGCTAATAAAATACGTGCTATGAGCAATAATTGCGAAGTTACACAGGCTCTTGAACATGATTGCATTGCTATTCAGAAAATATTAGTAAGTTTTCATGTACATAATTGAATGCTTCGTGAGTTAGTGTAAATAAT
This sequence comes from Trididemnum nubilum, assembly GCA_963965965.1. Lineage (NCBI taxonomy): Eukaryota > Metazoa > Chordata > Ascidiacea > Aplousobranchia > Didemnidae > Trididemnum > Trididemnum nubilum. The sequence continues at coordinate 15,636,961 of OZ014490.1, forward strand.
TGAAATAGTGCGATGTATTTCATTTTTTTACATATTTTTTATATAAACTGTTCAAGGTAATCTGCAGAAAAATGAGAGAGAGATAGCTCTTTATTTAACTGCAAAACACAGGTTAAGAATATTATTTCAGAATTAGGAATATAGCATGACAAAATTAGTCAATTGTTCTCAATATAGTGGCTGCAGAGTTTACAAGTTCTATGTATGGTTAAGAGCGGTATCGAATGTGACATTATTACAGATATACAAAAGGAAGCGTCTATTGCACAGAAAATTTACAATCAACGAAACAGCACAAGATACGGTGCGCTGCAGTTTTCTATTTTTCTCATTATAAATTTTCTGGTATAAAAGTCACTCCATATACAAAAGGAATAGCGGATACTCTTCTTAAGTTGTTAGATGTGATGATAGACAAACAAGTTGATAATTAAAATGATTATTAATTTCTGTTCTTTATAACATAAGCTGACATACTGGTTAGTGAAAGTTATGGCGAAATATTTTGAGCTGACTACTGTTACGTAAGTACCTGGGCGCCGGAATTTTTTTTTTTTTTGTTGGAGTTGCAAAATTTAAAAAAAGGTGAAGTTTAGATGTTAAAAGGACACTTTTTAAATTTCAAAACTTATGGTTTGAAGTTCACGTCTGATTTTTTTGTATTTGTATTGTAGATGTAGTGCCAATTTAGTTGGGCAAAAACTTGTTCCCGTTTTCCCCTGATTGGAGAAAATAAAAGGCAATGCAGAAGTTGCAACTCCCTGCCACGCTTCCGGCTCCCATGTGTAGGTACTTGTTATTTTGTAAACTGCAGAATTATAAGCATTTCAGAATAGTTCATTCATTGCCCACAAAGTGTTTTTTGTGTTCAATCAAGTGCAACATGCACCCTTTCAACCCATGGAGTGCTGAGTAGCCTATACCTCGTACTTCCTTTCAACCACAACAAGTAAACTGCTTGACCTTAATTATGCCAAATGGAGAATTCTAGTTCTGTAGTAGTGGATATAGCAGCCGCTTGGATACGACCATTATTGAGCCTGTGGTCTAAACACTATGCCGCATTGTCTTCATCTTGTATGAATCAAAACACCATAAACTATCACTTAGCAATTAAGAAATGTCCATTACTTTAGGCTATTAATTCGTCTTCATCCATGTAGCAATTGAGTTCTGTTGAGTTAGTTTTTGGATTGTGCTAAAATAACTGCAATTTTGTGTATTCCAGATGACTAGAGCTTAGTTTGTTTTGAGCTAATTTTGGTATGGAAAAAGTTGGGAATTTGACAAATGCGTGGGAACCCTGTAACAAAGATGTTTAGCAGTTGTAGTATCAGCAGAGCAGTCAAGCATCAGTTAATACTGCAAAAGATGTATTAAGTCAACAGTGCATAGCAAATTAGAAATATCTTGAAAAGCATTTTGCACAATCAAATTATCACTTACTTGAGCAGCGTTTGAAAGAATTTTTTCAGATTAAGGTGCGTGAACTAGTTGATTACTTAGGTGTTAGAATTTTGGTCAGGCTGAACTTGAATTCCAAAAAATTGATATTTGAAGAATTTAATAAAAATTAAAGTGGAGAACTTGGACTTGCTAAAATGGACTGAACTCGAATAAAAATTGCTTGGGTTTTGCTGCCTTGGTACTAACAGTAAAAAAATGTACATTTACAAGAACCCTAACCCTTGCGACCTTTTTGGTCTGGGTTAGGAGTTAAACTTGCAGTAGTAGTCTGGAAGAGTGATTTGAGTTTGAGCCTGGGTTAGGTTTAAACACTAAATTTGATTTGAACTGTAAAGCTACTGATGCGATATGTTAAGCAATTTTGTTTTTTTTGTGACTCACTGCAGACTGTAACAATTTATATCTTACTTTTAAGTCAAAGTTTTGGTGTATGAGTCGAAACAGTTTGCAGCCAATTTGGTCCACTGGTCAAGTGATCAAAAAAATTGAAAAATGGAAGTGTCTAGTGTTATGTTACATAATTCCCATAGAGAATAAGATAGTAAAAAGTGAGCGCTTGTTTGCTCATATATATTACTCTGTTTAATTTTTTAAATTATAATTAGGGTGTGGGTTAGGATTAGGATTGGGGTTATCCCCTAGGATAGTGATTTTTTTATTCTTACATTTAATGTAACAGCAGCCTTTGCCTTGAAAAAAAATTAACTTTAACATGTTTTTGCTATTATATACTTTGGTACAAGCTCTGAAATGGGCTGCTAACCAATCTGTACAGTGTAGCAAGTACTGTAGTATATGTTTTCAGTTGTTTAAAGTATTACACTGTTAGTGTTGCAGTATTAACCTTCTTACATCAGATACATGATTTCGATTTATCCTGCATGAGCTTGCTAGTCAATATTCATATTACTCTTGTACCTTTATAAAATTGTTGTGGATGAGTGCTGCTACATGGAATAGATCACATATGCATAATTTTGAAGAAGTAGGTTTGTAAATGTTGATGCTAAATTAGTGCATTTATGGTTTGGTACAGTGTTCCCAGAAAGCCGATTTTTTTCAGCAAATCAGCGGTTTGTTGGAGCAAGGGCAAATCATTTTTGGCCATATAGTAAACATAGCTTCAGAAAATTTGACAAATTTGTGGAAATATGACATTTGGTATAATATTGGGTTGGTACAAAATTCAGGGCACATAAACGTTTTTTTAGAGCTTTGGGCACAATTGTTTAAAGAAAATTTGGGCACTCATTGATTAGCCATAAAGTTAGAGGGAACACAGGTTTGGTAGAAACACTGGTATTGGAAGTAGTAGTAACAAAATGTGTAGGCTACCATGTTTGGAATCATTTTCATATATTTTGTTGAGTTTAGTTTCATTTTGGGATTTAATTTTAAATGAACATTTTATTATATCACTTGCTTTCTGATGTGGTTTACCCAGTGTTCCCTCTAACTTTTAGGCTAATCGGTGAGTGCCCAAATTTTCTTGAAACAATTGTGCCCAATGCTCTAAAAGGAAGTTCATGTGCCCTAAATTTTGTACCAATTCATTATTAAAGTATACCTGATGTCTTATTTCCACAAATTTGTCGAATTTTTTAAAGCTATGGTTACCACATTGCCAAAAATTATTTGCCCTTGTTCCAATAAATCACTGATTCGCTGAAAAAAATCGGCTCAATAGGAGCACTGGGTTTACTTAATTTGTGGCTTGGATGATCAATGTTGATTGTCAATATTTGTGGCGGATGAAGTGAGTGATGATGGCATTGTGACGGTGATTTAGAAGAATATATGCTTAACTTAGATTTCGATTTAGATAGTAAAATTTCAGTTATGGTAAATATGCCTGATGGTGTAAAGCTTTCAGAGCCAATAAATCAGCCAAGTATTCATGATGATCGGCAAGGTGGTTCAGAATTCAGCTTTTATTCTTAGAATTATGATTCCCTTGAACATCATAAATTTGTTGTTTGTGAAACTGTCTTGTTTCTGGTTTTATTAGCAAAATAATATTACCAATTAGATAAACAAAAGTTCAAGACATGTATTCGGTAGTAGAAAAGTTGAAGCAAATCAAAAATCACTTAACTTCAAATTTTGTAAAAATATTAGTCATATGATTTAATTTGCAGAATTTTAAAGCATTTACGCATGATGATCAGCAAAGTGGTTCAGAATTCAGCTTTCATTCACAGAATTATGATTCCCTTGAACATCATAAATTCGTTATTTGTGAAACTGTCTCGTTTTTACAGTGTATTAGCAAAATAGTATTACCAAATAGATGAACAAAAGTTGGAGACATGTTTTTGGTTGTAGAAAAGTTGAAGCTCGTCAAAAATCACTTAACTTCAAATTTTGTTAAAATATTAATCATGTGAATTAATATGCAGAATTTTAAAGCATTTTTTTATTGACTGCAGATGAGCTTTACGAACAAACAGTAAAGTTCCAGTGTGATAATTTTTTCTCATTTTAAAGTTTTACCAATTTCAAAAAAGCTTTTGTTTTACTCGTGGATTATTACATTTTTTATCAATTATTTGCAATTCTGTTTTTTTTTAATTAAACAAAAATGAGTGAAAGTTGAACAAATTTGAAAAAGTTTCAGAAAAATTGTCTGCCATTTTGACAACATATGCCGATCTCGTGATTTAATTTTCATATTTTTTATTGCTAAATCAAAGATTATGTTAGACTAGGGGTTGGCAACCTGTGGCTCTGGAGCCGCATGCAGTTATTTGATGGTTATGTTGCGGTTCTGGAGGCTATTAGAAAAGAAAGGATCATTTCCCCTTAAGTGTAAAACCATTAAAATTAAATTGATACTGCTGTATCTAGCGCTAAATTAAGTTTGTGATTCATTCATTCTGCTCAGTGGCACACCCAAAAGGAGAGCCTCAGAGGGTTTCAGCTCATGTTTGCCAAGTCAATTAGAACATTTACCCGAAAATAGAAGTGCTTAAACATGGTTCGAACTTGACCTGTAAGTCCGGGGGACTAAAGGGGATGGGCAATTTATTCTTTGAAATGATTTTTCAATTTTAGTAATTTAGTTCTTTCAAATGGCTGTACAACCGAGCAAAATGTGATCAAAATTGCTTTTAATGATTATGTTTTGCTGAAAAATCACAAAAATCGCTCAACTGCTATCTGCTCCAGTCTCCCGTTAATGATATACTTGGGGTGCACCGGTTTGCTCAGCACGCTGCCTGAAGGAGGCATTTTTGAACAAAAATATCTTGACTTTTGGTTCAAGGCGCTATCCATTTAAGCAAAATCCTGGTTGCGAATTCTTGTTTTGCCTGGAAAATGTAGCCCGTTAAAAGGCCAATCTTGCCCAGGGTCACAATTGGAGTAAAACCGAATACCTCCCGAAACCGAAGCAATTGATTTTCAAAACACGGAATGTTCTTTAAGGCCACAGCTACCAAATTTAATCAAGCATCATTGAAGAAGCTGTTCCATACTGTTGTGGTGCAAAAATATGCAGCTTTGTCTGGCAAATCACCAAAGCGAAACCAGAAGCACTACTTAATAAATGCTCTTAGTTAATTTCAAAATGCAGGCACAAAAACAAATTTTTGTTAAAAAATGTGGAGTAAGCAGCCTTATGTGCTTGCGAAACTTCCCTTTTCCGTATAAATTATAAACCCACTGGCAGTGTTATTTTGAGTTTTCGGATGAGTCTTTTTAGTGCTTTAACCCCCTACCTTTCAAATTTAATCTAATGGAAGTTACCCAATTATGAGTCACTCAAATTTAAAGCGTAACCGACGACAAACCCGTCATGAGTATTATCATGTAGATACAACGTTGTCCGCCTTTTAACTCAAAAATCCTATAACAGCTGTTCCATAGCTTAGTCGACAAATGTTTCGATGCCAAGCAGACGCATTATTTTGTTGATAGCCGCTATCAAATCTATGTTTCAATTGTAACTAATCAATTTGTTTTTTATATATGTTGTATAGAAGTTCTTTTTTGATGATCCCGTAAGGGCGAAACAGACTGTTAAGGGTTTCTTTATTTGACTGTGCATGAAAATTAAAAATTAATTTACTTTATATTATTAATTAGGTTATGGTAGTTGCACATATTTAACATTTTTGATAGGCTTATTGTAATGAATAATGATTTCTGGAAACACAACTGACTTGTTAGATTCTCAGGAATCTGCGTTTGAAAATGCTTTTGTGAAAACTGAGTGTGAAGATTTCCGAGAGTTCAGAGAGTTTTTTGATAGCCAATTTAGTGATGATTCAGGTAAACCAGCTAATGAAGTGTGTTGCTCTTGCGATGATATTGATACTGATGTGTTATTTGGTATTGATGCTGACAATGAGCAGTTTCCTCTATCTCCAGCAATAGAAGAATTCTGTGAACAAAATCCAGATATCTTGGATCAAATTACTGGTACATCCTTTAATGAAAATAATCAGCCTTCTACTTCAAGCGTAGATTTTGCCAACTATTCTAATCTTGAACATGTTCAAACTGCTGCAGAGCAAATACCAATAAATGTTGAGCACTATGATGAAAATTCTCAATCATCCAAATGGAAAGATGGGCTGGAAGAACAAACTTGTAGCAATGGTTCCAGGATTGATGAGCAGCAATTCTCTAAGAGCATTTTTGGCGATAATCACCCTGGTGCATGTGATTTTGATGTGCACTTTATGAATCTGTCAGATGTGCTTACAAAAAGTATCGCTTACACCTATTCGAAGATATTGAATAAAATTTATGTGCAGATGAAGGAAGTGTGCCCAATACAGTTTAATTGCAACCCCAAACCACCTTCGAGTAGTATTGTAAAAGTTAACGTTTTTTATAAAAGCCCTCAGCTTTTATCGGTTCCTGTAAAAACCTGTTTGCTCCACAAGGAATATTGTTCTGGAGACCCAGCCTCCACAGGTCGCTTGATCCAAGTTTTGGAGAAATACTGCAATGTTAAGTATGGTGTAAGTGAGGATGGACATGATACTGTTAGCTTTGATTATGAAGCTAGCGACAATGGCATTCAAACTATTCGCTTCGTATTTACTTGCCTTAGTAGCTGCAAAAGTGGCATTAAGAAAAGGCCTGTTGCATTAGCTTTTGCCCTTGAGACTCAGGATGGTGTTGTTATTGGCCGGAAAATTGTAAACCTTTGTATTTGCACCCGCCCAGGAAGGGACCGTCTTCGAGATGAGAAAAAATTACAGCCGTCTACCTCAAGCAGGTCAAGAAATGAACCTAATAACCTCGATGCCAAGCAAACAGTTAAAAGATCCTTGTCAACATTAAAACCACAAACCTCCAATTCGAATTCGGATCTCGGCGAAGAACCAAATTTCAAAGTTCAAAAAGACACTGATGAAGTGTTTACGCTCGTAATCCAAGGACGAAGGAAGTACGAAAGACTACGAAAAATCAAAGAAGCGTTTGATTTGGCAGAACTGGTGAATGAAAAAGATCGTCAAGAGTATTACCAAAATGAAGCTAATCATGATTAAACATGGTATGTTGTGGAGCAATACATCAGGTGTTCAAATTTTATACTATAAGACTCTCTACATCAGCTTGCTTTTTTATAATTTCGTTCATTCCTTCAATCTTTGATTTGAAGTTCGCTTTGCTTTCACAAGACGGACCACGTTGTTTCATGTGATGTAAGTGCAATGAAAATCAAAATTTTCAACAGTACATTAGACATTTGGCTGTTGGGATGAAATGATAAATGCTATGAAAATTCCAAAGAAAGTAGATGTTGTTTGATCCATATGAAGAAGCCGTATGACGTCAATTAACATAGTAATATCAACTTCATCATACTGAACTATAAAAGAAAAAGGGATCTGAAAGTTAAACTGAATTTCGCAATTGGAAGGACCGACGCTTGCGTGGCGTTTTCCTCTGGTTTTAGTCGACCATTTTCAAACTAACGAGTGCGAAGATTTAGACTTTAGCTTATAACTCGAGAACTGTTAGGTCTTGGTACATCAAATTTTGACAGCAGTTTGAGATTAGTAAGTTATATATATGTTTGTATCAAATTTCGAGGCAATAGGTTTCGTGACTTCGGTTTTAAAACCCGAAAACCTCCTCGAAAGTTTGAATTACAAAGCGGTTTTATTCAAAAATGGCTTAATTACGGCAAAAAATATTTCACATGGTTATATTTTCAAGATACCCTTTCATCTCTACCAAGGGCATTGATGCTGCAACATACGTTTATCAACAAATTTTTTGTCATAGCAGCATGTCTTCAACAGCACTTGTCACGTACTATTCTTGGTCTAAACTGAAAAAAAGTGAAAAAAAATTTATACCAATTTTATTCAAAAATTAAGGGTACGCACTGTACACGAGTGCGTATTCGAGTAAAAACAGGTATTTCTTTGCTGGAATGCGAAAATTTTTTTTGGAAAATCTCATTATTCTACAAGCGTCGGTCGTTCACTGAGATTGCTTCTCAGCAAGCTCCCCTCTAGTTTTGGTTTACTTCAGTAATGGTCAGTTCCTACACATTAACAATGTGATGATAAAAATTAAGTGGTGCTTTTATTTTATGCGTTGATGGATTTTTGCTGTGAGCAGTACATATCTTGCAATGTTGAATATGGTCTATGACTAAACTTAATAGGTATGGAAATACTGTACTGCTGTCTGCTTTGAAGTGTTAGGAAAATTTTGGTAAATATTTTCTGCACTAAAGTTTCTGCTAGATAAGTTAAAAATTTTGTGTAAAATTTAAGAATGTCACTTAGTTATTATAGTGTTGGACAGTTTTAACTAGAACCTTTTATTCTGTTGGTGTAGTTAAACAGACGGTGAGGCGCTAATAGCTTGATTCATGCGCATGCCAGTGATCCATTTAACTTTTTGGCCACCCGGCGGGCGACCAAGTTTTATCAAAACAATTGTGCCCAAAGCTGTGAAAATATGTTTATGTGCGCTAAATTTTGCTCCAGTCTAGTACTGATAGTCATATTTTCACCAAGTTATCAACTTTTCGAAAGTTATGTTTAACATATTGCTTAAAATTATTTGCCTTTGAGCCCTTTAACCGCTGATTTGCTAGCAAAAATCAGTTTAGAGGAAACACTGGCGCCTGCATGAATCCTACCTTTAAAAAATTGCTATTACTTTGTAGAAGTTCCTCGTAGTGCTATTTTGTCTTCAAACCTAATCACTAATCAATGTTGCGCTTTGCTGCAGTTACATTTTTCATATATACTTAAAGCGTTTTTCGACTAGCTGTGTAGTGTATAAATTCAACTTGAATGGTGGTAACACCTGCCCTTTAGAAGGAAAAATAAAAGTGAACAATTGTCCCTATCATTCCAGTTGCATTTACACATTTAATCGTATAGATCTTGTCCCATTTGCTGCTTTTAATCGTACTGTATTTGGTGATTGATTTCGATTTGCATACTTAGAAATTGTGATATCATTGATTACCTGTAGACAGTACTTAAATTGTAGGGGGGACGGGGGGGCACGCGTCCCCCCATTGAGATTGAGCGTCCTCCCATCGAGATTTAGGCGTTCCCCCATCGAGAATTGAGTGCTGGTTTATGGGAGGAAAAAGTTACTGTTTTTGGCCGGAAAAACCGTTTAAATTTCTGATTTCGGCCAGAAAAAGCCTTCGGATTTCGGCGAAGACCTTTTTTTTTTTTGGAGATCACCTGATTTTCACTGAAAATTCGCCTAAATTCAATTTAGGAATAATGAAAATTTGGGTCAAGTTCGTTTTTGGAACGCACTCCCAAAAAATCCTGGCTACGTGCTTGTTCTTCACTAAGGTTCAGTCAACGCTGAAAAAGCGTCCCCCCATGCAAAATTTTACAATTTAAGTACTGCCTATAGATTCCCATGAGGCTGCAGCACTTTTTCCGGGAAGAAATACTTAGCTAGTAAGGAGCAATTTTTCAATGTTTTTTGTTTTGACTGTTTATGCAAATAGAGTAAATAATGAAGCTAATAATGTCTTAAATTTTTTCAACTTACAGCGTTTGAGCTGTAGAACTTTTTTAAAGAATTGAACATTTCTTTGCAAGGAGTTTGATGGTTGCAACTTTTTACCCTCATATAAGCTCAGTAAGGCTTATTGATCACGTAGCAGTCTAGTTTCTAGCGTGTTTCTACCCTCTGTTTCGATCAGGATTTTTTACTTTTCAAGACGCCAAAGTTTAAAATTATTGCCAATCAGGAATCACTCTTTTGTTGCACGCTTAATTTGTTGCCGTTTGTTATTTAGTGTAATGGTTACTTATAATTTTGTGAATATAGTTTTCATTTGAGAGCTGTCACTCGAATAGTTTTTGTTTGTTCTGCAAAGCACAACTTGTCAGTCTTGGTTGATTTCCTGCTTGATTTACATGGTTCATAACTGGATTATGATACTCGCGATTTGGTTTTCAAACCGTTGTTTGTATGGGCCAGAAGTGCGCATACTTTTTCGATGGAGTTCTAGATAAATAAATAATTAGGACCCAGCAAAATATCAAGATGAAGCATAATTACTGGAACAATTTTGTTCAGAAAAGACGAATAATAATGATGACTACCGACTACTGTAGTTCTCCAACCTCATTTTGGTCGGTGAGTCTATACTGTTAGGTTTGGTCACATTAGGATCGTTCTTGGTCGCAGCGAGAATTTTAGTGGTGGACCAAAATTGTAAACTGAGTGGTGTGGGCCGGATAAAATTTCTTTGCGAACCGGACTTTGGACCCCTCGGGTATGGGCCAAGCATTAACGTAACTTTAAACTGTTGCTGGTTTAACAAGATGGCAGGTGGGTTAAAAACTTTACGGTGCGTTTACTGTGAACTGTTATTTTGCTCAAAAGTGTTGCCAATGAATAAAACTTGCCAAATTTGAGATTAACAATATGCAATTTTTAACTACGTAAAAAATTTAAGCTAAAGAGAATAGAAAAATTACCGTTCGATTTTCGAATCAAAAAATTTGTGTGCTGAACTATGTAGTTTGGAAAAAGTCAAGTGTGTCAAAAGCAATTTTGAAAATCAGTCGTCCAATACAAAGAGATTTGTTACGAGGTCCATTGCTTTTTTGGGTTGAGTTCCCTTCTTAGTCTGGAGAAATTTTGGCCTCTTAAACTAATTATCCTCGTAATTTGCGCCACTTATAGCCTAAGTGTTTGTGATTTCCAAATTGTAGTCGAGCCCTTTTACTGCCAACTTGAAGCTCGTACAATATACCATGATGTAAATACTTCATTTCTAGTTGCCTTTTTAACTTGTGCTTTTGCTTGCGGTTTTGTTGCTGAGGAGGAATCCCTGACGATCGTATTTCAAAAGTGTCGATACACTGCAAAAGCTGCTACAGTAGAACAATCATTGTGTTCGTTATCGTGTTTGAATCGTGTAAATACTTTGCTCAAAGTGCCTTTTGTCTTTTTCTGCTTTTTTTCGGGCTTTTTTGTAAGCTTTATAATAAAATGCTTTCAAAGTCAATGTACAAATTGTATGAATTTGCTTTCCTCACAGCTTTGATTTTCTTCAGTTCTAAAATTTAGTGTTGCATGACTGACTGACTGTGTTAGCTGTCGTTTTGGATGTGCTCCAATACCGGTATCTTGTCACGTCTCCCAAGACTGGAAAGTAGAGGCCATTTTTTCGAAAGATCGATCTTAACGTCGCATTCTTATATGACGATGTAATAAATTCAAACCAAATTTTCGGAAAAGTTTAGGTAGGAGGCATTTTGACCCCTCTACTTCGAGTAGAACGTGTTGGACAAAGAGTCCGTTTAAGATAAGGGTCAAGGTAATAACTGATCATTATTTGCTCATGTTCTTAATGTTAAGTTCGTTCGATGCTAGAAAAAGATTGCTTCACGCGATTATGCTCAACTGAGAAGCATCTTAAGTTACACAACCCAAATGGTTAAAAGAAAGAAGTTGAGAATTTGAAGATTCTGCATGCACCTATTTAAGGATTTGCATTATTTCTTGCTTATTAAGTTGCAAGCATAATAATTGATTGCTTTCAGCAATTTGTGCTGTGCCGTTGAATTCCTCATACGTTTGGCAAATACTTTGGATAATAATCCATAAAACTAATTAACTAACCACAGGCACTACGATATTGAAACATTTTATTCTGAATATAAAAATACATGTAATTTGTTGATAGATGATACAAGTACGATACAGGTAAAAGAATCAAATCACACTAATATTCTCATTATTTACGATTTGCATTGTTCCGAAGTGAATTATGGTTTATACTCGGGAGGTGGTATAGTAGTCACGTTTTGGCTCATTGGGAGCTGTTGCTTGATAGACAATTGCATATCTAAAAATATAATGATACTGTTGCAAGCAATGTATACCTCATGAAACGACATCAACAGGTGTCGGCGCATCTGACTAAGAGGCCATAGCGTTGGTTGCAACATTGAAAAAGTAGCTTTACAGCAATAAACAAACTGCCGGCATAATACAGAGGTAACGTTCTCGCAGGTAAATTAAAATATGCTTTCAAGTGTTTCTTACAGAGATACATTTAATTTCTCGTAAAGATAGTGGCAACGAATTCCATACGTTAGGTACGGTACTGGATTAATCTAAAGATTTAAAAGTATACTTCCATGCGGTTACTGCCCATAAAACAACAGAATGAGAACATTTGAAATATAGGGTAAGCTTTTTAGTTTCATTTGCCGAATTCTTTTGTATTTTTTTTTTCTTCAATTTAAAGTATTATGTACTGTGTTTAAAAGTTCAGTACAAAACTATTCGATGTAAAAACCCATTACCGATCAGTGGCCCAGTGGATAAGGCGCCTTTTACTGAAGCGGTAAACCCGAGTTCGATTCCCGATCGGTTCAAACTAAAAACTATAAAATTGGGATTTATAGTTTCCCTGCGTTACGTTCAGCAAAAAAGGAACAGTGTGAAGCCTACACCGAGTGTGGTAGGCAGGTGGGCTGGTGACAGCTTGACTCGAAGCCCGAAAAGGTCTCTTCGCTGTCTCCTTGTCAAGTCAACTTCAAATCAAATCTTTTATTGTACTCGCTGTATTACGCCGAACCGTGTAACGAGTTTGCGGGGCCCATCTCCGCGTCATTGCGCCGCAGAGCTCCTTTCGAAGAAATGTTACAGCGGTGGCGAGTCGTTGGCAACACTGTGTCCGATTTGACCGGCCTAAGGTTTGAACCTCAGACCTACCGCTCCAGAGACAAATGCGTTACCGCTTGACTAACTGACCGATTGGAAAATAAAAATGTAATTACGATTACCGAAAAAAAAAAATCTTGCATAAGCTTACCCGGTGAGACAATTGGATATGGTACGTTGGATATGGTTTCATGCAGTCTGTGCGAATTATCTTTCAAGCCTTTAAACGCAAAAATGATGATACCCAACAAGCACAACCTGAACAAAAATTTCAATTTTAGGTAAAAGCTTGTCCAATAGTTTCGACTATCTGAAGAGTGATATAAGATATTGTCAGCTGTATGTTGTAAATGGAACAAGAAATTTTATAATTTTCTGCTTTTTTAAAATAATTTTGTGTGTGTTCAAATTTTACTCAAACAATTTGCCCAAAACTTACTTGAATATTTAGTTTTTGTTAGGAGGCAGTTGCACACTGCACACCGTTTCCTACTCTGACAAAAACACAAATAACACCAAAGTTTGCCTCTTGATCCGACTCCGAATCGAACTCGAGTCAGTCATTTACTTCGAAAGCAAACACTATCCAATGCCCAATCGATTGCTGCATTTACTGGTATTTTTATACGTCAATAACTGTAGTTCGATTCGTTTTAAATATACGATACGGCATGATTTTGCTTTTTATCAGACCTTAAGAGTAGAGCGAAATTCAAACGATCCACTCCAACGTCAACTCCTTCGAAAATTACCCCCACTCTCGACACCCAAAAAATAAATATTCATTACACTCACTGAAATATGCCACAGCGTGTGACGAGTTTGTAGGGCCCATCAACTCCGCGTAATTAATGGGCCTAAATAACACAGATCTTTTCGAAGAATGCCGCAGTTAAGCGGCCGCGAATTCGAACTCCCCTCGATTTCCAGTTTCAGAGACAAACAGGTTGTTCGACCAACCGGCCCGGGATTTGAACCCCATATCTGCTGTTCTAGAACGCGATATTGTTCGACTAACAGACTGGTTGACCCTTGACACTTAATCAAAACTTATACTATTTTTGGTGAGCTGATGAATTTGGTTGACTTTGCTCTACGTTCGAACAACCTCTCAGGAAGAAAAGAAGAAAATCCCAACTCAACGCTCAGGCCTACAAAAAGCACCAACTCCAACTCGCCAGCTTTGCTTTTTATGAGATATTAATTTAATGAAATGTAACAATTTCTACTCACACGAGCAGCAGGAAGGTAAGTGAAGGCACTGACAGCAACGAATTCGCCCAGCCAGATGCCGCAGCGGGCACCACTATTTGAATTCGACGAATCGAAGAATAAAAGTCGCTCGGGTAGTAACTCTCTTCCATTTGGGCTGCTGGATCCTCTTGTGTTTTTTCGGAAAGTTTTCGTTGCTCCTCATTCTGTGCTTTCTCTTTGGTACGTGTTGCCGTTTGTTTTTTCAAAGTTGGTGGCATATCTATCTTTGCTTCGAACTTTCCTATTCCTTGTGCTGTTTTTTGATTTTCATCTGCATTCTCGGCTTTGCTGTTTTCAACTAAATAGAGAAGATAATCTAGAACCTCGGTATGAAAACATGTCTAATTACGTATTGGTGGTGGAAGGGATAGAGTGTCTAGTTCTGGAGTGATGGCCTTGAGTTGGATTCCCATTCGGATCAAACTAAATTTGTTGCAGATTATTAGTATTTCATAAAATTATAAAAACTGGTATTTACAGTTTTCTTGCTACATATAAGTTTGTTCAGCAATAAAAAGTGCAGTGTGAAACTCCCATCGTGTGTTTAAACTTCTATTTCAAGCTGTCACAGGACTTAATTCATTGATTGATCCATAATTATTCATTTTCCACTCACGAGGAAGCGACTGTGGGGCTTTTATTTTGGACAAATCCGCACCCGCTTAGGAATTGATCGTGACTTGGAAGACTAAATTAAAGGCGGTGAATCATCCAGCTAATTCCGGTGGTTTACAATAGCTAAAATTGAACTATAATTTTTGATATTTTTTGTTTTGATTTTGGGGCTGCGTTTGCAAAGATATTCAACAAATACAAAAAGATGTCCCCTCGAAAAAAGTTTTTGGAAACTCTGAGTTTTGATCTTCCCGCCAAAACCACAGTTCTCTATACTATTAGGCCTACTGTAATCTTATTAAAGTATTAGGCCTAACTATCTCTAAACTATTAGGCCTAATAGTTTAGAGATAGTTTAGCGATAGTTAGGCCTAAACTATTCAGAAATAAACTATTTAGAAATAAACTATCTCTAAACTATAGGCCTACCACAGTTCTCTAAACCATTAGGCCTACTGTGGTTTTGGCGGGAAGAACAAAACTCAGAGTTTCCAAAAACTTTTTTCGAGGGGACATCTTTTTGTATTTGTTGAATATCTTTGCAACCGCATTCCCAAAATCAAAACAAAAAATATCAAAAATTATAGTTCAATTTTATCTATTGTAAACCACTGGAATTGGCTGGATGATTCACCGCCTTTAAGGTATCTTTGATGCCTCCAGGGAAGTCAACTCGACGAAATTAACATGCTATTTCAATCTTAACGATTAATTACGTGAAAGATTTCATGAATAACCTCACAAGGGTGGTCAATTAAACTTTTTCTATGGGAGCCGAATTGGACCCAGCGAGGTTGCGTGCAAGCTAATCAAGTCCACGAAAATCGAAACAAGAAAAGAAGAAAAAAATGGCCTAATTTTACTGCTTTTGGTGGGGGAAAAAGTGTTCCACTTTTTTGGTAGAACTTTACGTTTCACTTTTGATCTTCGGTGAATGTATGCGGAAAGCGCAGCAAGTTTGCTACTCCAGTATCTTTCGTTCACGACTGCTGAAAAAATTTTGAAAGCTGGCCAAAATTGCGATATCGAGGGGCCGGATTCGCATGCTACACATGACCAGCGGGCAGAACTTCGGACCCCTTTGCTTTAAGAAGTAGCATACATAGTGTTCCATAATCAGCAGATCGCCATAAATTAAAAGGTTTGGTATACCTCTTACCAATGTTGGATCAGTTTTATCTGTAGTTACTACTTTAGAAGACACAAAAATCAGGCTTAACAAAACGATCCAACAAACCCTAAGCGGGTTTCAGAAATAATTGACCAATTTTCGAAAATTTTGTTTAAGACAAATTCGTTCATACTATTCAAGCTCATTTCTTGGCAGTTCAAAAGCACATTACCAAAAGGCGAAAAAGTAGGAAAAGGCGGAAATCGTGCTAAAAAGCAGAAAAGTAGGAAAAGGCGGTTAGGATTTGGGTTAGGGTTTACCCTAACCTAACCCTAATCCTAACCCTAACCCGCCTTTTAGCACGAATTCCCGCTTTTCCTACTTTTCCGCCTGAGGAAAAGGCGGAAATCGTGCTAAAAGTCAGATTAGGATTAAGGTTAGGGTTAGGATTAGGTTTAGGGTTAGGTAAGGGTTCACCTTAACTCAAACCCCAACCGCCTTTTCCTACTTTTCCGTCTTTTGGTCATGTCCGTATAAATTACAGGTTATCAGAGGAATACCAAAAACATCTTCATAATTGGCGACTAACGCGGCGGCCGACTGGTTGTAGTCATCAAAAGATTGTGGGACACCAGTTCGATTTTCGAAATTGTAATGGGGTGTTTTATCCGTTAAAATGCCACCTATAAGACCTAACAATTATTTTGTTTTCGGGTAAAGTCTTGCACAAAATTACTCCAAAAACTCACCCAAAAATGGTTTGTTTGTGCAAGGGTGGTAAGGCAAACGCAAAGCGTCTTGCTTAGTAGCATAAATATTGTGAATGGTTGCAGGATAAAAAAAATCGTTTAGGCTTTAAATTGACTTGCCTTGCAAGGGCCCGATAGTGGTTGTCACCAACTTTTTCTCATTGTCGCTTTTGCCGCTGTTATCAGGTATTGATCGTTTTCCCAATCCGCCTCCAAAACAGATCGGAGTGCAAGCTGGGGAGAAGTCGTCCAATTCACAAATCCAGTAGTTGCAGTGAACGTAAACAAGTGGCTTCTCGATAACCTGCATAAAACAAAAAGAACACACAACAGTAATTCGTTGGGTTATTGTACAAGTTTGCGTATTAAAAAAAGGATTTTAAAGTGTTTAAAACATACAATCTATTTGAATTACAAACGCATAGTCTGAAAACGCAGGAACGCTTCGTTTTTTGTTTTTTTTTAAACCATTGCACTTAAACCTTATTGCAATAATACAAATACTATGTAAAATTTTGTTTTTGGTGATGCTGATGGTCTATAATAGCATTATTTTTGTATTGTATTGCATTGTATGCATAATTGTTTTTACATTCTCCAAAGCATCCCATTCTCCAAAGCATCCCCGCTAAAATTCGACTTCTATGTACTGTATTGATTCTCTTGGCTGCCTTTAATTGCCTCTACTAAGCACTGTACTGCAAATAAATTTTGTACATTATATTTTAAACCACAGTTCTATGCTGCGCAGAAAAGTTAAAGCAATTTAACCAAAGACTTTCCCATATATATTTTAAGTCAAATGAGGGTGATAGTTCTGCAATACAGCACTAGTTGAACATTCCATCCATGACTTAAAGAATGTCGGTAAATGAATTAACTGATTGATTGATCTGTATTTATTCTTTACTCTCGAGAAAGCGACGATAGCGCTTTTATTTTGGACGAATCCGCACCGGTGTAGAAGTTCACGAAAATAGAAGACATAACGTCACAATCTGGATCAGCCTCTGGTTGTCAGAAAAAAATGACTACGGATGGGATTCGAACCCATGCCCGGAACAACCAAAGCGTCTTATCTAAGGGCGCAACGTACAATGTGACCAGGGGGCGGTTTGAACTAAGACAATGAGATCAGGGTTGTTGCAAAAACGACGCTTTTACCCTCTTGGTGATGCAGCTGAAACTTTGGGTTATTCAATAGATTATTGCCGAAAATTATTCAAAAAGTTAGAATATTTAATGAGTCAAAAATTTATTCTAGAATTATTTAAACAGTTATAAAATTCATTCAAGTTTTATTAAAAAGTCAAAAACTTGAAGACTGTAGCATTTACGTAAGCCTCAATTATTTTACCAAAGCATAGGTTATTTTGTTCTATGTTTCAGCTCCGTTTAGTTGAAAATAGGAAAATCATTTCCAATGCTAAAAGAAGCAAAATTAATAATTTCTTAACTTTTAGGTGGCCTATTTTGTATCCCAGGGAAAACTCAAGCAATGTAAAAATTGAATTGTAGGACTAACTACAACTTCTTTGATTTTTGGTACTCACTGGTTTTTTATATCCTGAAGAAAATTCAAACATTGCAAAACTAATCTGATGAACTGTGTTTGAGAGTGTGTTATCAGAAAAAGTGTCATCAACAGCACAGCCTTCGTTCGCCAAGATGTAGTTGACTGTATCTGAGCTGTTTGGCGATGGAGTAGCCCAACAACTCCACAAAACAAGCTTGAGTCCTTCTAAGAGTGTTGCATCCACTTCCACGTACACTTGGCACCCAACCACAAACTATAAACAACCATAACAATAATTCGGGGCAGGCTACATATACTTCAATTAGTTTTAGTAAGCTTATTGTGAAGTTGGTAGCTTTCAGAAAATTTAATTCTTAGCAACAAATATTTTTGAACTATATTTTGATAAAAATTCTTGTATTTTTCTAACCGGTGCATTATTGTAATGTCTTACTGACTTCAAAAAATGAGTTTCGCCTAATAGTTAATCTCTGAAGTCTGAACATGTGAAGCTCCATTTCAATAATGCAGTAGTGTTTTCTCGTACACGTTACACAAACTAGCAAATATTCGGAGTGAAATTTTTTAATTTTAAGGAAAAGATTTCGAAAAAATTGTTTTGGTTACGATTCAGTGGGCACTGTCCAAAAAAAAATTTTAGGGGCTGGGGAAGAAAACTGGCTGTGGGTGTATATTTCCAAAATAGATAAAAATAAAAGCAATCAGTGGAGTTTTTGTTTAGCAGCATGCTAATTGAACAATTAGAAAACACAAACAACAAAAAAATCAAAAAAGTTAAATTCTTTTTTCTTACCTGCGAGTCAGGAGCAGGAAAAGAGTAGGATGAGTCGTTATAAATATTGTAAGTAAGTTCAAAATCTCCTGTTTCTGTTGCGGAACCGTTTCTCTTATCGGGCGCCGGCCTCAGACCACCAGCAGTGTAGTAATCTCCCAAAGTGGTGAGAGTACAACTGATGGTGTAGAGAACGTCAGGCAAGGTCTGATATGGATCCAAATTTCTTGTCGTTATTGTTTGAATGAAGCGGCTCTGTACCACACCGTTTTCCACGACAAACTGAAAAAATGCATTGGATATTACTGATTAAATTGATTGAATTGCCTAATACTAAAAATTGAGTTGGGTATGCAATCTGATTGCGAAGTAAAGCAAAATTATTTTAGCAGTTATTGATGCCAAGTACCTCGTACAAGCTTCAGCTTATACAAGGTACAAAAACTGTTACTTGCTAATAACCTCTCAAAGGAAAACAGTAGGTAAAACTAATAGGGTTTCAAAAATTAGTGCCATACCATTACACCATTACATTATTATCGCATTAACTCTATTGTGCTTGACAAAACTGCTCCAGAACTATGTTGCTTTAAACACATTGTTGTCTCTCAGGCTAACGATAAAGCGTTCTTTCTACTTGAAGTCGCTGGATTATAACGCGGATCTGTTGTGGCTTAATCTGAACGGTTTGCTGTTAAACGACTCTTCAAATCAAATCTCTAATTATACTCGCTGTATTACGTCAAAAGTGTAATAAGTTTGCGGAGTCCATCTCCGCGTCATTGCGCCCATAGATAGCGCAGCTCTTTTCGAAGAAATGCCGCAGCGGTGGCTAGCCATCGGCCACGGCATTGTGCGCAATTTGATCGGCCTAAGAATCGCACCTTAGACCTCCCGCTACAGAGAAAAAACAAATTATCGCTCGACCAACTGGCCGGTGCTAAAGGACTTATGTAGGCAGTAACCAGCAATGCGTTAAGGTTGCTTCAACGGTAATTAAAAACACTGAACGTTGCCCATTAAAACCGTGAGTTTTACGCTAAAGTAGGGGGACATAAAAGTGTGTTAGAAGTAAAACGTCAATCGAATAGTTGGTCAATACAGTAAGAGCACTATAATCCAATTATTATTACTATAATGTACTAGCAATTAGCAAGATAATCTGAAAACTGGGAAACTATAGATAATTTCGACCAGGGTAATTTTGGAAACACAGTTACCGATCAGTGGTGGAGTGGATAAAGTGTCTGCTACTAAAACAGTAGACATGGGTTGGATTCCGGTCGGATCAAACCAAAAACGATAAAAATTGGCATCAAAGCTTCCCTGTTTGACCTTTAGCAATAAAAAGGAACCGTGTGAAACCTTCACCGTGAGTGGTAGACAGGTGGCAGGTGGGAGCTTGGCTTAAAAACCGAAAGGTCCCTGAGCTGTCTCCTAGCCAATGCAACTTGGCGAATAAACCGTAATTACAATCATGATTGTAATTTAGATCAGAACAACAAGTACTGTACATACTGGCTATCAGCCTCTCCTAGAACTGGTAAAGTTAAGCTTTTTAAAAAGGTATTCAAATTCGCAGTTTTTCGCTCGATTTTCTCTCAATTGTAATCGTAATTGCAATTACATTTTATTCGCCAAGTTGTATTGGCCAGGAGACAGCGAAGGGACTTTTCGGTCTTCGAGTCAAGCTGCCACCTGCCCACCACACTCAGCGGAGGCTTCACATTGTCCCTTTAATTGCTGAACGTAAAGCAGGGAAGCTGTGAATACCAATTTTTATAGTCTTTGGTTTGACCCGACCGGGAATCAAACTTGCTGAACGTAAAGCAGGGAAGCTGTGAATACCAATTTTTATAGTCTTTGGTTTGACCCAACCGGGAATCAAACCCGACTCTAATATAACAACTTAGATTTCACGTTAGAAAGGCTTTTACCCAAACGAACTTTTTCCAACTAGAAACAAATTTTAAAAAGTTATTAAATAATCCTAACTACCAATAACGTTGTGCGGAAGTGGTGCTGTCGACACCAAGATTAAAAACGAAAATCGACTCATTAAAGAGGCTCGGCCAAAGAATCCACCTCATCTATAAAAACTGTTAAAACCGCTATCTAGGGTAGGCTAAATCAATTGCTATTCTGTAATAAACAATAGCAACTGTTGTCAAAGCCAAAGTAAGGTCAGCTATACTGTAAAAAAGCACCAAAACGGGCAGGGCCGGGCCGAATTTACGATATGGTACAGTGCCAGGGGCTCCGCGCTTGGATCATAAGACCTTGTTTCTTTTTGGTCTTCATCTTTATTTGAAAGAAAAATACAGCAAACATCTGGCGAAGACTTTTTTTTGGCAGGAAAATGCAGCAAAAATAACAAAAGCGCCAAGATACCCTCTCAATGTAGTTTAGGCCTTGAAAACGTGCCTTGTTCTATTTTTCTTAAACCTAGTATTTTGTACTAAATTGTAAAGACACTAATAACTCCACTTATTTTAGTTAGTTCTGATACTTTTTCTGCATTAAAATCTTGTTCAGGGGACATTCAAGTCAAGTTTGTTACTGTTCACCAAAACGATGGAAAAAGCTTAAAATGCATTCTCGCCAAATTTGGACTTTCACGTTTTCCAGTTTTCAAGATATTCCAGTTTAAAAATGACAATTTTCCTCTTTCTTACTTCAGTATTTCCATTTTGTCAATACTGCGACCGAAGATTAAATTTTGGAAAGTTGGCTTATATTTACATGAATAGCAGCTAATTTACGACTCTGACTCTTTGGTTTGTCTTGGCAACAACTCTTCTGAAAAACACTTTTTGAGAATTAAGAAGATGCAGTAACTTTTTTAAATTTTGATTCAAATTGGCAACCCTGGCAAACTTTGAACGAAAACAAGCTTTTTTAAGGAAAAATCTAATCTGATATATTTCGCGAAGGGAAGGACGTAGAAAGTCCGAATTTGGTAAATTTGGGGTTGTATACAATCATGATTAACTTTGAACAACGCAGATTAACTTTGATCCGAGAATTAACAAAACTTTGGGGGGAAAATTTAGGCAAATGGCTGAATAGATGGGCAGATTGCTTTAACTTTTAATTAATTCAAGAATGACTCTTTTGAACTTACGAATACAGTTTATTTTAAGGTAATAAGTCGAACGGTGCTGAAGATAAAAAATTATTAATCCGAGAATTAAAGTTAATCCTCGTTGGTGCATACGAGCGTTAGTCTTTTGTTCTTTCTGTAAATTTTTTGGGAAAAAATCGAGCAAAACGTTTTCGACTTGTATGCTCTCTCAAGGTGCAACGAAGCACTGTTACCTCCTGGGCCATTCCACAATCTCCATAAGCTACAGTTATGTCGATTGTATCTTCTGGTCCACTTGGAAACTCGGTCAAACTGCAAGACGAATTTTGAAATTGGAGCATATCCGGTGTCAAACCGGCTAGAGGACAAAGGGCCAAGGAGTATGTCATGCCTTCTTCATCACAAGATAACTCCATCAATGGATCCGTTTCTGAAATTGAAACATTCCATTTCAAAACAGATTCTTAGCAGTTTTTTTATTGACAAATAAACAAAAGTTTAAAAATTACCAAAAACGTAAAAACTTTTAACTGACTGCAATTCACGCTACTAAGTAGCTAGTTTCCGAAGCTGTCCACACGCAGCATTACTGATGAGTTCCAATAGAGCGAAAAGGTTCCGTCTTACGTTAAAAACTAATTACGAGTTATCATTTATGCAAGACTGCACGTAAATCTTTATTGCGTCATTGAGTCAGGTTGCTGCACGTTTGATGGAGATTCAGTTCTGTTTTTTTAGTTTTGTAATGCATTCTACAAATTGTATTTTCAAACCAACAACTTTTATACCAAAAGTTTGTAAACATTATTATTTGAAATATATTAAAATATTTATATCTTCGAAGCTTTTCGTCTGACACTTGTCAGGAAGAATCGCCAGAATGGAAAGCACTGGAAAAAGAACGATTATTTATAGAAAAAAAAGCATTTTATATGAACATTTTAATCAAAGCAGTTCTCAAGTTCTGTTGCATGAACCAACTTTTCAAAACACATTATTTGAAAAAAAGATCAAAATTTTTAAAATATCAAATTTAAACACAATTAAATGAACTAAAAATCGTAAATTCAGCGAACAACAAAATTTACAATAATAATGAATCCCAAAAAATTTTTAAAAGTTTACAAGAATATATTTGATTAAATTTAGCAATATTTTAAAAAACAATAAATAAATAAAAAACGATTACATTTTTATTGCATTATTTAAAATTGTAAGGCAATATTTAAAAACAAAAATATTTCGTTTCCGAAAATCTTTATCAAGTAAAACAGGAAATATTCGGCATTCAGATAGTTTTATGTACTTTCGGAGCTAAAATCTTCTGCACAACAAACTTTCAAATACACCATCTGCAATTTTTCATCTTACCTACTAAGGCTATGTTGCAATCATCAGTTTCCATAGTTTGAAGCAAGGATAAATAGTCAAAAGGTACGTCAAAATCGTTGTTTTTGTCAATCCAAAATAGATTTCTGCATGGGGCAGTAGCATTTCCACAAGCAATCAGCCTATGCAAAGCCAAACCAAAAATAGGTAACTTACACGCAACGTAGAAAACAGGGATTTACACTCCAGAAAAAAATTATAGCTTACAAGGATAATTTCTAGCTTGACTAAAAAACATTAATTATAAAGCAATATTATTGGTACAAGATCACTCTGACATGAGTTTAGGGTTGAGAAACTTGATTACGAAAAATAGGGGATAAATAAGTACCCCAGCAACATAAACCACTAAGGCACTTTTGCACTATAAAGACTTTTACTATACTGTAGTTGTAGTACGCCGTATCTGCAACTACAAAGGTGCCAAAAGAATGCAGTAAAACGTTTGTTTTGCAAAAAGTTGTCAAACATGAAATTTCGTGATGAAAAAAAAATGAAAGAGTGCAAAGCCTGGGTTTCTGCAGTTATGTCATTTTAAAATCACAGGTCTCATTCCATTGGGTAATTAATTTCAAACGCCAGTTTTTATCACAGTACCACCATAGGTTACGAAAAAGCATGTCATTGTTATCAACAAAATTGGTGGGTATGTGACACCAGCAAATAGACAATTTGAAGTGAGTAGAATTTTCGGCTATGGGTATGGCCAAAACTTTTTAATTTGAGGCCTTAGATTTATAAAATTACGCCAAAGAGTTCGGGAAGTAAAATCAAAAACTGCCACTGAAAAATGCATTTCGATTGAGTTAAATTTCTATATATTTTCCTGTGGTCAAAATTTTACCGTGATCTTTCTTCATTTCGCTGGTTTTCGGTGGGGTCAGAAAGACTCCTTGTGACGACAATTATTTGATCCAAGAATTCCATGATATTATTGTGAAAAGTTAAGAGAGTTTCGTCGTCAAACTCATCGGTTTGTTGGTATACGAAAAGGAGAGCTAAAATTTAATTTAGGCAAAAATTTTTTTCCATACTCTTCAAAATTAAAAAAAAATGTGGCTGTTTGGTTATGTAGATAAACTTTTCCTCTTAACTTTGTTCGGAAAAGAAATGTGTTTACAGCACGGGCGTTCTTGAAGTGGATCGTAATCAGGGGCTCTTACAGAAAGCAACGAAATCATATATTTCTATTATTTACCAAATAAAACATGGCTTCTGGCCTAAATTTGCGGCAAAATGTGCTGATGAAGAGCTGGAAGACCCTTTTTTTATCGATCTTCACCTTTTTTCTGACGTATCGGTACATCGTATCGAAACTTATATAATGAAAGCCTATGTTAGTCATCGTCTTTATTCACGCACTTAGGTAGTAAAATGATACTGCTGCGATGCACATTTTATTTTGAGTGGGTTCTTTTTTGAGAGCCTTATTTGAGGATGGACACTTTGTAGAGAACCTCATCTTTTGAGGAGGGTCCAAAAATATTTCTCCTCGTCTCCATCTTTTTAATACGATCCTGTTACTGAAAATGGCACGAAATAGGTTACTGCATTAAAAAAAAGCTGTTGAATAGTCTTCTGAATGACGTAGTGGTAAGGACGCGTTTAATTTTGACGTCACACGGTATAGATCAAGAGTTTAATTTTCTATACATTGCAAATGCAGAAAATGAGTGTAAATGCTTATGCTTGTTGTCTAAAAAATGCCATGTTGGTGGTATTTTTCTGTTTGTCTGGTTTTCCTCTGTAATAACTTTTTGGTAATGTGATTGGCTTCAGCACTTTTTTTGCAAGTTTTTTGTTGCCCCCTCCCCCCCCCCACTGTCAATAGAGCAGGTAATGGCATCTTTTTCTTGTCTTACTTACCTATTCTTGTAGTGTTTAATTGGGTTTGGAAGGAATCTGCTGGTCCAGAGTAGGCTGGGTCAGATGGTTCTTCTGCAGCTCCGGAAAGTGCAGATAAGACAGAGCCTATTTCTGAGTCACAAAGCGGCATGATAAATTGCGAAATATTGAGATTCGCAAGGGAGTCGCTGGTATAACTATACAGAAAAAAAGCGTTAGCTAATTAATCAAAGCGAGTTAAGCAATCATTTATATTTTGACGTTATCAATGTACCGTAACTCACAAATTTATTGATAATATCCAAGATTTTCGATTATTATGATAATGACGTTCGTTATCACAATAGCACTCTTATACAACGACCCCATTTGTATGACAACAATTATTAAGCGTGACGCCAATGTGGATGCAGTTTTGAAGTTTTCTTGTAAGTTCCTGCCCGACATGTTTCAGTGTCATCTTTTTTCTTTCAGGCGACATTGTGTAGCAGCTACGTTTTCCTACGTTTCCCGGATTTACCCTCTTTTTGTTTAATAAAAACAATTTCGTAAGAACACAATGCTCATTTTTGCCCAAAATTTAAGAAGAAATTACGAACAAATTAAGAACAATGCCAGTTTCGGCAGCAAAAGATTATTAAAAGCAAAAAAGAATCAATTTATACCGAAAAAACTAAGGTATGTTTTAATTCTAAGCAATAAATTTCAGTGATTTTACAGTGTTAGTTTGCATGCAAAATTGCAATTATTTCGAAATTATGAAACGTTGTTGCGCATTAGACAGAGCATTGAAAAATAAACAGTTGGTTACTATACCAACATAGTCACTAAAATGGATATAAATACCCTAAAAATTTAAGAAAAATGAAGAACAAATGAGACAAAAATTGGCAAAAAATTGAGGACTGCCAGCCTCAACTCAAAATTTACTAGTTTTTATATAAAAAAAGAGAGCGTAAATCCTTGTGATTTTTTCCTATTGGGTCAAACCCACAGCATATGAACATTTACTATCAATTCAGAAGAACTAAGTAAGGCAGTAGTTTAGAATAACTGACAAAATTAACGCTATTTCACAGAACATGGGTTAAAGGAAATGGTTAAGTTTTTGTGCAGCAACGACAACCTCGTCTAAAACTAATTACGGCACGGATGAGGCGTTATAATGCTCCTTTGACCACTTACTTATCAATAGTCTCCACAATTGAACCATAAAGTTGGACTCCGACTCTGTAATTAGGGGAGGCTTCAAGGTCCGCAAAGTTTAGAAGAAATCCCAAGACTGAATCCCTCCAATCCTGCACCAAAAAAAGAACTTGTTTGGTTGGAGTTGATGCCATTGACCGGATATCCTGTTGTTGTTGTTTTTTTAATGTACTTTTTTTTTGTGTTACATGCATACGTAATAGCTGCGCAACCAGAAGAACTAAGAGGTAAAGCCTTTCCCTCGTAGCAAAGAAAGAGCTTGACCAATATAACTTTTTCTGGCCGATACCGATATTTTTAGAACTTTTTAGCTGACTCCGATATATTTTAATTGCAAAAACAAGGAGGTCAGTTTTCGATTAACTTAGAAACATTCTAAAATCACGCGCCACATACTCAAGTGCATTCATGCCAATCAATAAAAATAATTCATCAGTTTTACTTAATGATTGCGGCCTATAGTTTAAAGTCGAGCTTTTAGCATTAAGCTCACCAAAACTTCGCTTATCATCATACTGCAGTATTTCAGTGCTGATTTGAACACTCGCTCACTGGAAACAGACGTGGAGATTGTTCGGTTTCGGCAAGTTTAGTAGTTATAGTTATATATTCAAAGTGAAAGCGTGTGTCTGTGCGTGTTTAATGATTTTTGCAGGCCTATTTTTACTTGCAGAAAAAGCCAAAACAATTGTTATTGGCTTGCTTCATTCTCGGCCGATAAATATCCGCCAGCCGATTGTCGGTCAAGCTCTAGCCAAGTACTTCGAAAATTTACCTAACTAGCAACCAACTAGCAAGCATTTTAAACATGTTTGGGCTTGACTAGCAAATGGGAAGCCAAACCCTTCCCTTCTGTTTTAGCAGTAATTCAAATTTATTAAACGACTCCAAAAACAAGTAAAATGTTTTAAAAAATGCCGCAAAAATCTCCTTTTTCAACAAATCTCAAAAATTGCCACGCGGGTGAGAGCTCCGCCCACACAGCCTTGCTTGTGATACACTGGAGACGCCTCAATTTACTCATCAAATTAATGTTGTTGGAGCAACTTTCGCACATGATAATTTTTGCTCTGTCATTAGCCTATGGGAGTGACAACAAATTTTGAGTTATAAAGCGAATAAAACGAAAATGAGGAATAGCCATTCACGTAATTTTCATGTACTTGTTTTACTTACAGGTTAAGACTAAAGTTTGGGTTGGAGTTAGGATTAGGGTTAGTTTTGGAGTAAGTAGTTTTAGGTTTAGGTTACATCAGGGTCAGAATTGAGAAAAAAGCAGATGGAAATTTCGATGAAATAGTCTTTTTCTTAAACTTTTGGCTCAGTCCATCCCTTATAGTCAAGTCCTAGTTGCTCGTTTGGTACAAAAAAGGGGAGTAAACTGCAATTAAATGTAAGATTTTTTAAGTTGTAAACTGAACCCCCATGCGTTGTGATAGTATCCAGTCGCGGTGAAAGTGAGCCGGAACGCTGTTCTGGTAAAAGATGTTGAGCTGGAACGGTTTTCGGGTAAAAGATTTAGAGCCGGAACGGTGTTCTGCCTGTAAGAAACTCGAAAATAAAATTTGCGGACGAGCAAACATGCTTGGCAATGTGAGACATGGTAGACAAAAGCTGTGATATTAGATCCCGAAAAATGGAACGGTTTCCCGCAAGACCTTTAGGTCTTCACCAATCTTTTCACAACAAAAGCGAGAAGTTGGTCCTTTTCGCACTCATTTAGGACGCTTCGAAGATAAATCGCTAAAAGCCCAGTTTAGAGAATTTAGGGACAGCTTTCCTGAGAGAAAATTTGGGAGGCATGCAGTGGTGCAGAGTTTCGCCTAAAAACTGGTGAGCACAGCGTTCCGGGAAAAGGACAAAACTACTTTCACCTCCGGTATCCAGTTATCTGCTTTTTGACATTATCTTCATGGGACCACGTAATAAACAACGTAGTGTCAAAAATAAAACAAACTCCAAAGCTTTTTACGCGTTTACACTTTACATATTCAGACCGTATGCCTAGACAAAAGCATTCAAATTTGATTTTTTTACGTAGAGCAATTTGCAGAAGTTGAATCTATGATTCGTATCAAACAAATCCAGGCTACTAGCATCACTCGATATGATTAGTAACTCTTCTACATATACTCTAATAAAATCTGTGAGAGAAAAATTGCTTACAAGCCAATTAGGAAAAGGTCCAACTCCAGAATCGCATCCAGTTGGATCTATGTGGGAATTGGCGTCGATTGCTACGTACAAATCAACACTGCAATTAACAGTGAGAGCACACGTGCGATTGTCCGCCAAAAGACTTTGGCCACATGGACAGGCACAAAATGAAGCCATTCCATCACCGTCAAAGAAGCAAAAATGCGAACAATTTCCATTGTCTATCAGACAGTGAGGCGCTGCGACAAAAACAGATTTTTCCTTTTATTGCTATTTTCACAAGTCAATTAGTTGCTTTCGTTTCCGGGTTTTCGAAAAAATACAAAAAAGGCAGAAAAAAAAGCAAAACATTTAAAAGGAAGAACTGTAGCCCGAAAAATGGACACTGGACAGGTTAAAAAAGTATTTACAGTGTACAATCTTTTGGCCTGATTCTTTGTTTTCGAACTTCGTTCGATTGCTTTTTTGCTTTAGTTTTTGTTGTTGAGCTTCTTTTTTTTTTTTTTTTTTTGTTAACAAACTAGTCCTGGGTATATGCGAACAGAATAATAATTTATCGTCAAAAATTTTAAATTGTTGACTACTTTTTTGAACCAAATCATCGTTATTGTTCTAAGCTCGTCTTGTAGTAGTTTGTATTGTTTGTAATTTTAAGTTCTCAATAGATCTCATCAGGGGCGTATTTAGGGGGGCTTGGTGCCATGGCCCCCCTCTTTGGGTCGCCAGGATAGTATAGTTCGCATGGAATAGTATGCAAAATTGCGGCATGCCCCTCCCTTCCCTTTGTAACTTGCGCAGGAAGTTTGAGGCAGAATCTGGGTGAGGATCTTTTTTTTTTTGATTTTCACTTAATTTTGGGCAAGAAAACGGACTGATTCTGAATGGAGCAATTTTTCTTTTGGTCTTCATTATTCTCAAATTTCCTGGCCTCCCCCTTTCGAAAATCCTGCGTAAGCTACTGGATCTCATTCCCTTTTCAGGAAGACCTCAGCCATGAAGTCGAGCCCAAGCGACAATTAATGGGCTGCCAGAATTCGCTCTCCCAATGTCGAAATATGTAAAATTGTAATTTATCAAGTTTTTTCACCAAGTTGCCTTGGCCAGGGGACAGTATAAAGACCTTTAGGTCTTTGAGTCAACTGCCACCTGTCCATCTCACAACCACGCACGGTGGAGGCTTCACACTGCCCTCTTTATTGCTGAACGTCAAGCATATGGTAGCTGTGGCCTGTGAAAATCAGTTTTTATCGTCTTTGATTTGCCCCGACCGGTAATCGAACCCGTGTTTACCGTTTCAGTAGCAGGAGCTTTGTCCACTCGAACCTTGATATGATAATTTATTAACCAATACAGATATCATCTCTCTAAAAATCTTCTGACTAAACGTGTAAGATATAAGTTACTAATTATAGAAATTTGAGGAAATAACTTGCAATTAAAGAGGATGAAGCATCCAGCCAATTTCGGTAGTTTACAATAGCTAAAATCAAAATATGATGTTCAAAGTGTTGTTCTCATTTTGGGGCTGCGGTTGCACAGATCTTCAACAAAATAATATACAGAAAAGCTTGACGTCCTTCGTGGTCGACGCCTGGGAAATCAGAACGACTTCCACTGGCAGTTAGGATGGCCAGATCAACCACCAACCCTGCAGCCGCAAAGCAGCTTGAGTCATAAGATGCACAGAGCTGGACAGCGCTGTTTCGAGCTTTTAGATCTCATCGGCAGCCCTCAGCTTCTTTTATCAAAGGTTTTCGCCACCCAGCCATACCTTTTGGCCGAACTTGACAAACCTTAATGGCTTGAACAGTGGCAGAGTCTTTTCAAGGAATAAACGATTTTTCACTTGGTACTTTAAAACAAAAAAGTGAAAAATCTACTTACGAAAAAATTTTACTACACGGGTCCAGGGATTTTTCACTTTTTTTTTTAACCCTATATATACTGGGCTATTTTTACACCCTATTTGAACCGGGGGGGGCAAATTTGCCCCCCTATATAAAAACCGATTGGTAAGTGAAAGAATCGAGATTTTTTGCTTGCTGAAGCTATTTTTTTGTTAAATTTTTAAAAATAAATTTTTTGAGGTTGTGACGTCACGAAAACGATGATGACGTCATCAAAACCAGAAAATCCTTATAACAGCAGGCAAATTTGCATAAATGTTGCAAAATATTAGTTTTAGTTTGGACTTTTGTTATTTCAAAGACATCTCTGATAAAGTTACCGCAAATGATGACGTCATCATGCATGATGACGTCACATGCATGATGACATCATCGTTAATATATTGTGTTGATTATTTTTTGTAATTTTTTGTGACTGAAATATAGTATATTTCACAAAATTGTAGATACTGCCGTATAAATTTCATTTTATCATTCAACAGCTGATGAAAATGAATATTTTTTTCTGCAAACGCAGTTTATTTCGAGAAACAGCAGAAAAATCAATATGTTTGAATTATGACGTCATCAATGACGTAATGATGATGCAATGCATTTATCAGAAAATAAAGTATTTTATTCCAGCAGAAGATTAGCATTGACAATGAATACGCAGTACAATGAATAGAATATGCGCACTGATAAGCATGAATAGTGCTCAAAACTGCATAAAACTCCTAAGGTGCCTCCAACAAAGGCAAAAATGACGTCCCCTCCGGTTGTCCGGCTGACCCCAAACTTTCTGAAAATGTGTGTTATTAAATTTGATTCAAAGTCAGGGTGCATCAAAGCAAAACTTTGCTTGCGTTTGGGTGCTATATTAAAATAACTGAGAGGGGGGGCAAATTTGCCCCCCCGGTACAAATAGGGTTAAAGTACCGCAAGTGAAAAATCGTTTATTCCCTACAAAAACTCTGCCACTGTTCAACCCATTGAGGTTTGTCCAGTTTGGCCAAGAGGTTTGTCCACTTAAAAGGGAGTTGGAAGCGGACGCTTGTCAGGTTGCTCCTCAAAAATAGGTACTGTTTGAATGTTTTTAAAGTTTGATTTTTTTAGAGTTTGTAAATCAAGTCTTTCATTACTAAAAGGGAAGTATAAAGTTTACTTTGCTTTAGTGAAGCTTATTGCAGCAGAAATAGTTTTGTCTCGCTAACACTAAGTGTTAGGTGACTGATTTTCACTTTATAATTAGCTTAGGCCCAGTTTACAGAGCTCTGTGGTTTAGGTAAAGCAAGTTTCATCGTAAATTTTTGAAACTAAGGCAGGTTAAAAGCGATTTTATTCA
Source organism: Trididemnum nubilum (assembly GCA_963965965.1). Classification (NCBI taxonomy): domain Eukaryota; kingdom Metazoa; phylum Chordata; class Ascidiacea; order Aplousobranchia; family Didemnidae; genus Trididemnum; species Trididemnum nubilum. The sequence goes on from OZ014490.1 coordinate 15,668,518, forward strand.
GAACCAGTCTTGTCACCAAAGTAAGTACCTTATTTTTTTCTGATTAAACTTGCTCAATAGTTAGCCTATGCGCAGGTTACAGCTGTGGTTTAGGAATAGCCAGATTTTGAAAAATTTTGAAAGGAAAGCAGGCTAAAAGCTACTTGAGGCGTGTCATAAGAGATCATGCTCCGATTGCGGTTAACAGGCTCGGTTGTACAACGTCAAGCTCCAAAGATCTTTTGATTTATAAAGCTATCGGTTCCAATTATCTTTCATTTGTGGTTACTTCCATGCTAGTTTCCACATCGCCATTGGATGAAGCAGGAACTGCGACATAGTTAATTTAAAACCAGTCTTGTCATTAAGGTGAGTACCTACCTTAACTTTTTTCTAATTCTACTGGTTCAAAGTCACCGATTTTCCATTAATTTAGGCTTTTCAAAAACTTTTTTTTGAAATTTTTCTTTGGCTGTCGCCATCTTGTTCTCCTTCCCATTGTGCGGCAAGTTAATTTGTTACGTCACATTAAACCTTTTGTCAAATCTATTTAGTTGCAAAAGACGGCTTATTTGTAGCCTAGCCTCCGAACCTTTTAACCCTTTCTTCGTTGGCTTTTCTGGTTCAGTATTTCATCGGCGTTTTATGGGCGTGCAGCCGTGCACGATAATATCTTTTACTGAAAAGCGAACCATTATTGCTACGGTAGAACCACAAAATCAAGATTCCTTTGACCTCAATGACTTTCTTTCCCTCTTTGTGGATAAAAATCCTTTTGCTTATCTATCCAGCTTTGTTTTTGGAATAATTTCTTTGAACGCTTAAGCCAAGCAATACTCAGTGTCTTTTAAGACCGGTAATGACACAGTTATGCAAGAATTACTTCAACGCTTCCAATACAGCCAGAACATCGAAACAGTATCCCACCGTATAGTTAAAATTTCGTTTCCAAAACCAAAACCTCCCCGTCAAACGGTCACTCTCTGGCCAGTTAGCCATGAAATGACTTTTGACATGCTCAAAAATCTGGTGAAAGGAAATAGATGGGGCAAAATGCTAAATTTTGCGTATGGTCGACACAAACTTTTTCCGCAATTCCATAACGCATATTTGCTCTTGCATATTGGCAATTCAGGCGCGTCGCCAGCGGGGGGGCAATGCCCTCCCCCCGATTTTCGTTTTCCCCCCGATTTTTTTCTTGCCTCCCACGGTATTTTTTTGGGAGGAAGAAGTTGGTGTTTTTGGGCATAAAAACGTTAAAATTTGCGATTTCGGCCAGAGAAAGCCTTCGGATTTCGGCGAAGACCTTTTTTTGTGATTTCGGCCAGAAAAAGCCTTCGGGTTTCGGCGAAGACCTTTTTTATTTCTTTTTTTTTTTGGAGATCGCCTGCATTTGGTCGGAAAATTTGTGATTTCGGCCAGAAAAAGCCTTCGCATTTCGGCGAAAACCTTTGCCCCCTGATTTTAATTTTGCCCCCCCGATCTCGCGAAGCTGGCGACGCCCCTGTGACAATTACTCGCCAAACTCGGTTCCGGATAAAATCACGGTGAATAATGGTACCGTCATGGTCATAAAACCAGGTTAAGGAAATGCGCTTCGATGCAATTTTTGTTAAAACAAGGGGCATTCACTGACATCTTGCCCGCAAAAAAGGCAACTTTCTCAACATCCCAGCAAACGCAACCATCCCAAGGTATCTTATTCTGCTATCGTCAATCCACAAAATGACTTTCCACCTTTGACCCCTCTTCTATTCCAAAAAACACACAACCGCCTGTACATACAATAAATAATAGTCCTGGAAAAACAACACCAGGTACAGACAACGCTGTTTTGTCAAATGGAAGTTCCCATTCCTCTGCTAGTCCACACAACATGGCGCCTGCAAGCCGAACCATCAGTGTCTCCAATGCAGGGAACAGCCAGCAGGGTAATCCTTCCCCGATAAAAAGCAACAACAAACCCAAAGACCATAACTCCAAAAACCTTGCACTTCGCCCTCAAGGCGACGAAAATCTTTCTGCTTACAAAGACAGCGAAGCTCCTCCAGAAGATAATGATATTGTCGCGAGTTCTAAAACCGAATCATCTCCAATGGATACCGCTAAGCTGCAGCGACTACTGAACGAGCAGTCCTTTATACGAGAAAAAAGTTCTGCCTCCAACGCCGGATTGCAGACATTAAAAGATTCTTCTCTGCCACAAGACTGTCCCGAACTCGGTTTTACCGCAAATTTAGAAAAACTAAGTCAACTCTCCGCAACTAAAGCGACTCATTCCTTGAGCAGCGATTCTTTTGAAAGCAGTTCATTAACTGCTATAGAAGAACTTTCAATGTTGTTTCTAAAGAACAAATCGCTACGACCAACACTAACAATAAAGTTCATTTTGGCGTTGATGCCCCGGTATTCAGTGATAGCTTGCCAAGTGAGGAAGACTCCAAACCGATTTCTGAGCTGCTCAAAAATAAGACTAGAAAAGGCACTTGGCAAACAAAGAACAAGAAAAAAAGAAAATATAAACCACGTGAATCTAATAGTCCTTCTGGGCTTACCCCTCCAAACAAAATGGAACATAAACAGCTCACAAATCCCAACGAAAAAACATTTCTCAACAAATAGATTTTCTTTTTCTTGGAAAACTTTTATCCAGTATCTTTTCTTGTTTGGCTTTAAATCTGGGTGTCGAACCGTTTTAAATAACGGTTCGGGTTCAGGTTTAGCTCCTGCTCAAAATATTTTAGCGGTTCAGGTTTGGTTCGGGTTCACTTGAGCACCATTTTCGAGGTTCAGGTTTGGTTCAGGTTCACTGAAGTAAAATATTACTGGTTCAGGTTTGGTTCGGGTTCATAGACTTAAAATTTATCTGTCGTTACTCGTTTCGTCCAGAAAAAAAAAAAGGAGAAATTGCTGATCCTGCTGATGATCACCACTGCTCTTATTGTGCGTGTACCAGCGCCAGCGGCATCCGGATATGGAAAAATACATTCTTACTTTTGTTAGGGGTTCAGGTTCGGTTTGGGTTCACTTGAGTACAATTTTGAGGGTTCAGGTTTGGTTCAGGTTCACTGAAGTAAAATTTTGCTGGTTCAGGTTCGGTTCGGGTTCACCAAAATGAAGCGGTTCATTCGGGTTTACGGTTCGGGTTCAGGTTCGGTTCGACACCTTGCTTTAAATAGTGATCAATGGCTACGGTAAGAGATGGAAACTCAATTAATGAATTTCTAACCCTATCCTTTGCCAATATTAATGGCATCAATAACTCTTAGCCTCAAATCTCTAATTTAAACCAAGACCATAAGATTGATGTTTTGATGATGCAAGAAACGCACCGAATCAATCAACTGGCTTTGCAAGCATTGCTTAACCAGTCTGATTTCACGTTGTTTGCAAATGTCCCGTCCGTTAATGAAGCTCTACCCTATTTCAAAAGTGGCACTGCCATACTTCTTCATAATCGCACTAATTTTATATTGCAACCGACTGTGCAAAATATCATTCCTTACAGAGCTCAAGCGTTTAAGTTCTGCGTTCACTCTGTCACCTATCTCCTGATTAACGTCTATATGCCGTCGGGGAAGTCAAGTCGTCGACGTACGCAACGGGACCAAAACGTTTATCGCACTTCAGAACTACATCGAAAATAAAAGCTTTGACTACCTCTTCGTTGTCGGTGATTTCAATGTTACGCTGTCTCGGCTTGACAGCTCCTCTTCTCTTGTTAAGAGTGTCGATTACTTCTCTCCCAAAACCTTGCTACTACAGAACAATCTTAAAGGCGGTGAATCATCCAGCCAATTTCAGTGGTTTACAATAGCTAAAATTGAACTATAATTTTTGATATTTTTTGTTTTAATTTTGGGACTGCGGTTGCACAGATATTCAACAAATACAAAAAGATATCCCCCCGAAAAAAGTTTTTGGAAACTCTGAGTTTTGTTCTTCCCGCCAAAACCACAGTAGGCCTAATGGTTAGAGAACTGTGGTAGGCCTAATAGTTTAGAGATAGTTTATTTCTAAATAGTTTAGGTTTAATTAAGCCTAACTATCTCTAAACTATCAGGCCTAATAGTTTAGAGATAGTTAGGCCTAATAGTTTGATAAGATTACAGTAGGCCTAATAGTTTAGTGAACTGTGGTTTTGGCGGGAAGATCACAACTCCGAGTTTCCAAAAACTTTTTTGGGGGGGACATCTTTTTGTATTTGTTGAATGTCTTTGCAAACGCAGCCCCAAAAACAAAACAAAAAATATCAAAAATTATAATTCAATTTTAGCTATTGTAAAGCACCGGAATTGGCTGGATGATTCACCGCCTTTAAAGATAGTTTTAGAATTTTCAACCCTCAATCAAAAATCTTTTCATACATCAGAAGTAATGCAGCCTCACGACTTGATCGAATTTACATTCCGGTCACTATACAACACAAACTAATTTCTTCGAAGTACGTTCCCTTGACCTTTTCTGATCATAGCTTCGGTCCTCTGATTCAAATTAAACTTAATTCGACTTTGAAGTTGCGACCGGAATGTCTTTGGAAACTAAACGCTTCTCTTCTGTCTGCCGACTTCAATAAAACGCGTTTTAATTTCTTTCTTAAAAAACGGTTAGGCAAACGCATACGATTCGAAAATCCTTTGAAGTGGCGGGAAAATTTCAAGCTTAGCCTAAAGTTTTTCTTTCAAACTATTGGCACTATTAATTCAAAATGCCAAAAAACTCTCTGTTCTCGAACGCCTAAAGACAGCGACCCCCAAAACGTAAATTCACTCATTGCCGAACTTAGATGTTTGAAGGAAAATAAAGAACGAGGCGCTTTTGTACGTTCACGATCTGTTATCCAAGTTAAAGACGAATCACCAGGAAAATTTTTTTTCAAAATTGAGCGTCACCAACAGCAAAAAACTACGATAAACGCACTTCGCAAAGATGACTCAACTACAATCATAGATCCTGCCGAAATAAAGCAAGAAGTCGCCGAACACTTTAAGCAACGTTGGAACTGCACCAGCACGTTATCCGCATCATCTTTAGAACAATGCCTTGATGACATTGCGACCATAACTAAATCATATGAATATACCCCTATTGATAGTCTAATTACAAAGGAAGAAATAAAACTTGCAATTAACAGCTTAAATCCCAACACTTCACCTGGATCTGACGGTCTTACTCCGCAATTCTATCAAACTTTCCAAACCCAACTCATTCCTACTCTACACCAATTATATAACAACATGTTCATACAACAACAAGCACCCTTTTCTCACAAAACATCCATTGTCAAACTTATTCCGAAGCCCGGAAAGTCCACAGATATTCGAAACTGGCGACCAATTTCACTTCTCAACTGCGATTGCAAAATTCTTGCCAAAATTATTACTTTTCGTTTATTGCCTTTCTTAGAAAATTACATATCCCAAACCCAACAAGCTGCAATCAAAGGAAGACAACTTCATAATGTCTTGTTAAACATCAAATCAGCCATTGACTATGCAAATGACATCAGCCATCCTCTAGCCTTATTCCAACTTGATTTTGCTAAAGCATTTGACAACGTTTCCCATAAATTCATTTTATCTCTCATGCGCCATATCAACCTCCCACCAGCTTTGTTTCAGTGGTCCACTATTCTTTTGCAAGATATATCTGCCAAAATATTAGTCAATCATACTCTCACCGACCGCATTCCTATTACTACCGGCATACGACAAGGTTGTCCACCTAGTACGCTTCTATTTTCCATGGCAACGGATGTTTTGTCTAAGAAAATTAGCTCTTCATCTTCGATCAAAGGCCTTTCCTTAGGCCCTGCATCAATAAAATTACAACAATATGCTGATGACACCATGCTTTTTCTCACTGACCTGTCTGAAGTAAACCCTGCACTGCAACTCATTCAAGATTTCTCTTCTCATGCCAATCTGCAACTCAATAGGAAAAAAGACCACAATTCTGTCCAACAACAAGCATCTTTCAGATGAAATTAAAAAGCATTTACCGGAAGCTAAATACCCAAACGAAGCAAAAATACTTGGCATTCGATTCTCTTTGATCTTTTCTACCCTAAAACTAAATTGGTCTCGTATGACAGGTATTATTAAGGGCATAGCTGATAGCCACAAACACCGCAATCTCTCAATGCATGGTTAACTTTTGTTAATCAAGACTCTACTCCTGCCTCATATCACTTTTATAGCAAAAATTTTTCAGTGTCCGAGAAAAACACAAATGTCAATCTCGAAGATTCTTCAAAAGTTTCTCTGGTCACCGTCTTATTTTGAGCCAATCAGTCGGATTACTCTATCCAAAATTTCTCAACATGGTGGTATTGGAATGCCATCGTCTTCAGCTTGGACCAATACTACTTTCTTGATAAGATTTAAATCTTTCACTGCCAACCCAACTCCCAACCTCTTTTGGATGTCGTATGCGCTCTACAACCTCAGCAATCGAATCCGTAGTCTTTACCCGGAAATGTTTTCTAACAGCATACCTCACAAACCGGAGCCTAACTCTGACTGGAAACAAATTCTTTTTTTTACTTCGTCAGCTGCGTTTTTCTTCGGACCAAAGGAACACCATCACTCACAAACAACTCTACCTCTCTCTTTTGGATTCAAAACAAGCAGAACTACCAAAAATAAACAGCTGCTAAAAACCCTCTTCTTGGTCTGAAGTTCTACTTCTTTCAAAACTTTTCAAAAATCTTTCCAATAAGGAGAAGGAAGTGACATTTAAAGTGGCACATTTTGGATATTTCTTTGGCAAATTCAACTCAAAGCACGGTATCAATCGTCTTACAAATGGAGAAAAACGAATTAACACATGTAAATTCTGCTCAAGCTTGAATGATACTATCGATCACGTTTGCTATGATTGCCCGATCTCTCGTTTGATTCTTTTGCGACTACAAGATTTCATCAGGGACAAAATTTCCACGAACGTTATTTTGAGCAAGCCCTTAATTCTTTCCAACGTTTGCAATCAAGCAGGGTGTCGAACCGAACCTGAACCCGAACCGTAAACCCGAATGAACCGTTTCATTTTGGTGAACCCGAACCGAACCTGAACCAGCAAAATTTTACTTCAGTAAACCTGAACCAAACCTGAACCCTCAAAATTGTGCTCAAGTGAACCCAAACCGAACCTGAACCCCTAATAAAAGTAAGAATATATTTTTCCATATCCGGATGCCGCTGGCGCTCGGTACACGCACAATAAGAGCAGTGGTGATCATCAACAGGATCAGCAATTTCTCCTTTTTTTTTTCTGGACGAAACGAGTAACGACAGATAAATTTTAAGTCAATGAACCCGAACCGAACCTGAACCAATAATATTTTACTTGAGTGAACCTGAACCAAACCCGAACCTCGAAAATGGTGCTCAAGTGAACCCGAACCAAACCTGAACCGCTAAAATATTTTGAGCAGGAGCTAAACCTGAACCCGAACCGTTATTTGAAACGGTTCGACACCCTGCAATCAAACTGCCTCTTACAAAACTTTGATTCTGAAAGCTACATCAATCTTTCGCGTTGTTGTTCTAGAGCAAAAGATGCTTCTTGACATTTCTAATCAGGTTCTCGCAAAGAAAAATGCTTTTATACATTCTTCCTGTGAACACATCTATTCTGAGGTGAACAACTTGATCAAGACAAAATTTCCTTTTCTTCCAGCTCAATGCTCTGGTGTAACTTAAAATCAAGCATCCGCTCTACTGAATGCTTACCATCTGAATTGTCTAAAAAAGTTATGTTGCTTGATAATGGATAAAGTTCATATTCATGAGTTTTTCTTACTCTTGTGACATGCTAATAGATCTTTTTTTTTTCTCAGTACTCTTACAGTTTTTTACAACCTTATCACACTAGTACTCGACATTCCTTATTTTTGCTGAAGCTCTGTTTCACAATGAAGCACCTACTGTCCATTTACCATTGTCCACATTTTTTGTCAATTTTGCATATTGATGAAGATGTCTCTTAGGATGAAAATTGTCTGGATCATAACGTTTGTGGATTTCTTTTTCTCTTGCTTTCAATATCTATCTTTCTTGCACTTTAATGATAAGATTGGTCAAAATTTTGGCAATAAACTAAAACGAAGCAAAGTAGGTAGGCCTACTAATTCTTTTTTTTTTTTACTCTGAGGTACTTAAAGTGACGAGACGTTAAATTTATCGGCCTGCTTTTGTGTGTGTGTTTAGAAACAAAAATTTTTTTTTTGCAAATTTACTGAGAAGTGTTTCCAAAGCCCTAAGCAACAAGTCCAACGCAAAACGCAATTTCCTGTTCAGCAGCATGAAACAAAAAAAAAGGACAGCAAAAAAAACCCATTAATATATTTCCGTTTTCAATAAACCAACACGACAACAACTTCTAACTCCTGCAATCTGCAACTGGATCCTTGTAGCACGGAAATGCTTGCATGTGGCTTGAAACAGTAGAGTTCAGCTGCGGTCACACTTCTCCAATGCACTGCACTGTGGCTACTCAAAGTTACGAATAGCTTATAAAATTTACAACTTTCTAGTCGATTTCTATCATTTTTTGAGGAATTCTTATCACTACGAACCAGAGTTGTAAACGGGCCGAGTACTCCTGGATCGAACCGAAAATATAAGCCCGAACCCGAAAACTAATTTGAAGCCCAAATCATGCCCGAAAAAACGAAAGTAAAGTTTGGTTTGAAAAATTTAGCAATGTTGCCAAGTTGTTTTGATTATATTTTTGTTCACCTAAGACAAAAAGCACTTTCAGGCCCGAATTAAGCCCGAAATTTTCGTCAACTTTAGGCCCGAACCCCACCCGAAAAGCCCGACCTGACTTAAAACTCTGCCACGAACATTCCCGAAAGGACTGGAGTCAGCGACGATCGAAGGTGTCATATTTGCTCTTCTTCCTTTTATGGACTACAACAGCATTCACACTATCTCAATGCAGAACAACATCAGATCAAGTTGACTTACATCGCGCGTTGACTAGTTCATCGCAAATCGCAACAACAGCTATCCTATTGTCTTTTCCCCCTCTTGAACAGCACATTCAAAATAACTTTGTTGATGTTAGCCCAATACGTATCAAAGTGCATCCCCCACCCCCAAAAAACCACTTTTAAACATCAATCAGTGAACTTCGTGATTGAATTCTTTTTAGTGATTGAATTGATTGAATTGCAATTTTTGTGTGTGTGTTTTAAATTTCCAATGAAATCATTTATATTAAAAAAAAGGTGGCGAATACCTTTGATTAGAGAAGCCGAGGGCGGCCGATGAAAGCTAAAAGCTCGAAACAGCGCTGTCCAACTCTGTGCAAAAAAATATACAAAGATACATTCCCCGTAAAAGTTTTTCGAAACCCTAAATCGTGTTTTCAACCTAAACTTCCAGGAAAAAAGAGAAACTGAATAATAGGTACCCTTATCTTTTCTATTACTTTAAATTGGCTGAATGCTTCAACTCTTTTAAAGTAATAAAAGCTTGTTTTTAACTGACAATACTAAGTGATAAGGAAGAGGAAAATTTAACCCAACTATTTTGAAAAAGGAATGAGGCAGTGGCATAAGCAAGATTTTGAAAAAATGGTTAGGCATAGATGAAAATGGATCACCCCCAACCAGGGTCAAGAAAATTTTCTGGCCCGGGTACAGAACAAAAACAAAAAGTGCTTCTCAACCGAGCATTTACTTTTGTTGTCGTCAGAACAAGGCGAAGAACTAAAAAAAAACTTTCCTAAAATTGGGTTTCTGTATCTTTTTCAATTTAAGGTAAAGTCGAAAAGCAGAAAGAAATAAAAAAAAGATCATCAATTGGTTTGAGTTTGTTTTCTTTCACAATTTTAGTAAGTGGTGTTTTCCACAATTTTACGATATTTTTCTTCAGATCAAGTGTTGCCATATAGCAGCTAGGGGCCTCTGAAAATCCAGTGCTTAGGAACCTAATTCTCCTTTTCCCCTACTTTTCAACAGCCCTTCCCCAGTACTCAGAAATTTTTACTCCTGCATATTTCAACAAAAATAACTCAGTTTTGAGACTATTATTATTAAATTTTCTCTATATTGAAGATCTATCTTTCAGCAGCGCACAATCATTCAAAGTAAGCAAAAATAACTGGGGTGAGCAAGTTATTTTAATACAGCCATCTCCTTCTGTGCTCCGGTACGCATGACCAAGAAAATAAATTGCAGTAGTTTTTAAGAGCGCCAATTCATTTGCAACGAACGAGCCAGCAAACGCTGCAGTACTTGACCGGCGTTGGTGGAAAAATACTACATTACAAGCTGTCCCCACGTTATGACTCATTGAAAGAAGTATGGGACAAAGTCCATCCCAAAACCTTTTAAGGTTTCAGATGTTTTTTAGACTTTTATGACCCGGGCATAGCCCAAACGAAAGAGACATGCCACACCCCCCTTACTAAACACAATTGGATATGAAATAAAGCTATAGCTTTTTTTGTTCTTTTAAAATTGTGATCTTGAGTCGGATAATTTTCAAGACAGCATAAATATCGTCATGCTGGACTAAAAAATATGAAAAATGTTCTACTCCAACCTACCATAGCTGATTAAAGATGCTTTTAAAATGCCAAGTGTCAAAAGCCTTTTCCAATTTTATGTTCCATTTTATTCCAATTACGCTAATTTAACGTTTTTGTGTTTTTTTGTGTGTCATGGCCCAAGAAACCCATTATACAAAGCAACTACGCTACCAACACGAATAGCAATTTTACCACCGGTAAACCTACTGTATGTGGCAAAAAGCTCCAATTTTTTGAGGATGTATGCCGAGTTTCCGAAATACCCTAAACCTTTTCCTCACAAACCAGGTTCATAGCCAGGATTTTGCTCAGGTAGGAAAGGGCAAATTTGATAGAATTAAAAAGCAAAAAATAGTTTTCACCTCAACGTTATTTTACCGAGAAAATTGTAAGTGAAAACTGAAAAAGTTTTTACTTTTTAGAATGACCTTTTCGAAAAATTGAAAATTTCACCTGCTTAAACATTGTGCTCATAATTGTTGTTTGCCCTGCCTTTTTTTCTTCCGTTGCGCCTCTGCATGAAGCTGACAAAAACTCGTAGACAACCGTATACCATTTTAAACTTACCGTTATTAGGACAACTAGGCCCAATGCAAAATTCGAATTCGATGCTGCTGCCTTCACATGGACCATGTACTTCTTCTAGGACGCACGTTCTATTTCTATTTCGAGAGCCTCCCTCTCCACAATTTGCCGAACAATTCGACCAGTCTCCAAATTCAGACCAAAAAGCTGCAAAAAATAGGTTGCCATAAGATAAACAGAAAATACTGGACCTTTTACAAATAGATTGACAGTAGGCACGTGGGCATGCGATATTCGCATCAAATTTTTCACATTTTTAAAGCAATTTGAAAAAATAAATAGCAAAGATTTATAAGCTAGTTGAAGAATTAAATTGCCTTGCCCCTTCAGTCTCTACTTACACATCAAGTCTGAAGCAAGTTTAAACTCGCATTTTCGGGTTAAATTATCTAACCGACTTGGCTAAGGGGGGGTCGATGCCCTTTTACCCCCCGCAGTCGACTGCGCTACTGTAGCAAAGTAGACTTTCGATCTTCAAGTGAACGCAACGGCAATCTGCTGCTTATAGTTCTTCCACACGCGTTTGAGGTTTCGCTGTTTCTTGGCGAACATCAAATGGGAAAGCAGACTAATTACAGAGGTTTTCGGTTTAGGCCGTGAGGCAGCGTGGCGGAAAGGGCAAAGACATCGCTTTTACGAACTCCTTGATCGCATGATCTTGGGTTCAAACAGCACCTTGGTCACGTTGTTGCGTCCTTGGATAAGACGCTTTATGATGATTATCTATGCTTAGTGGTTTCGAACAAGCTGCCAATGTGCGTGGGAAGAAGTGCATCGTCAACCGGAAAACTTGAAAAATGGTCAAGTCCTAAGCGGGTGTGGATTTGTCCAGAGCTAACGCCACCTTTGCTTTCTTGTGAAAGGCAAAGGCATCGGCAGAAATTTTTTTAGGGGGGGGGGGGCAATAAGAATAAATCCAGTATTAACTACTAAAAATGGAAATTTTTTTGAAAATCGGGAGGTTTAAGAGAAGTGTGTGAAAATCCAGGGGGGGCAATGGCCCTCCCCTGCTCCCCCTTTGCCGACGCCCATGGTGAAAGGAGATTAAATATGCATCAATCAACCGAACCGTCCTTTTTTATGAGGTTTTGAAATGGAATTATAAAGAAAATCTAGACGATTTCGTCATAAAAGATATCACGGTTGTTGTGGAAACTTTTGTATTGCAACGATGTTCGTTATACAACCTTTTGAAATGCAATAGTCATTATCTACGACGACGATGATGTTGGAATTTTTTATTAACATCGTTGTAAAACCTAATGTAAAAAGGTAGAGAAAATTAATTATTGTAGTCTAAGTTGTAGTAGTAAAAGAAGACGCTCTAGCCTTTAAATTATACAGGGAGTCCCAGAAGTCGCGCACCATCTAGAGTTTCATTCTTAAGTCGCGCACCAACTTCACAACAGATGTTTAGGTAGCACAATCCTTTTGATATGGGCGTTTTATGATTCAGATTCGAGAAATAAACTTAAATTCAAAATTTAAACCGCTCATGACGTCGTTGAACTACGTATGACGTAATTGAAAAAATGACGTCATTTTGTAAAAATTGGTGATGATGTCACTATGATGACGTCCACAACTCATAACTAGTTTTTCTGAAATTTTTTGCTGAACAACCACATGCCAAATTTAGTGTTCTCATGACTTTTGGTTAATAAAATCTGCAGATGGTGCGCGACTTCTGAGACACCCTGTATATCTAAGATGTTAGTTTTTTCGCTCCCGCAAATATCATCTATCGGTTAATATCAGAAATTATGAAAGCTGAGCTATGCGAGATATTAAGTTAGAAAAATGCTTGAGAGCAATTAATCATCTCCTGAAAGGCAAATGCTCTACTATATATAAATACATTGTCCTTGAGTCCACTGAAATTCCACAGCTATCACCAGAAGAAAGATCAAGATAGAAGTGTTCTTCATCACTACAACATTGATATAATAGATCTTATCCAATATCGTGTATTACAGCAATTGTTGAACAAAAACGATTTTCTGTACGTTAAAGAAACAGTAACTCACTCACTAACCAGATTAGTGGACTACTGTAGTGCTCTATATGTTAGTAATTCGTTCAAATAAGTCCAAATTTTTTAAACTTCTTCATTTCTGCGAGTAAATCAAATCTTTCATTATACTCGCTGTATTACGCCGAAGAGCGTAACGAGTTTATGGGGCCTATCTCTGTGTCATTGCGCGCGGGCAACGCAGCTACTTTCGAAGAAATGTTGCAGCGGTGGCGATCCGTTGACAACACTGTGTACAATTTGACCGGCCTGAGATTTGAACTTCGTACCTCCTGCTCCAGGACGAACGCGTTACCGCTACACTAACTGGAAAATATTTCTATGAGCATTAACTTTTAAAATTTTTACGAAGTATTTTGTTTGTTTTACAACACATTTAAACGTCCACGATTTCGAGCTAGTTGCGAGGTCACATCACATTTTCTGCCACTTTCCTTATCTCCCTTTTTAAATGGATTCAGTCCATTGATTTGATATTCTTGCTCTGAAAATTACAGTAATAAAATTTGTTGAGGGTTGCGCACTCTTACAACAGATCTTTTCCACCATTTTGAGTAATTTTGTTAGAGACATACAATCAAGGGCGTGCTGGTTAAGTGTGACCGTTCCTGTTCTAAAAATCAGCTAGCCGAGCACATGCAAAATCAATTGGCTCGGAACTTTGGTAAGTTTCAGAAGGGAAAAAACTTAAATCCATATTCGTCTTTTTAGACGCTTATTTTTGGGCAGATTAAAGTTTTTTACCTTGCTGTAACCTACCGAAGTTTCGCTCCAAATGATGGTAGATATGTGCTCGGATCGGTGGGCTTTCAAAATGAGGGGTAAATGCCATTCTTTGCTGAGCAGTATATGGATCGGAAAAAATTACTTTACTTTGCTTGACATCTTTCTGTGCAAAATAGCTTCAAATAATTAAAGAACTTAAAAAGGCATTCAAGTGAAGTTTTTCACTATTGACCAAAATATAGGGATAAGCCATCTTGCCAGTATTGTGACAGAAGATTAAGTCTTGGAAAGTTGGCTTGAGCTTATTTGAAAAGCATCTCCTTTACAATTCTCACCTTTTGCTTAGTTTTGGGACCAACATTGCCGTACAAACACTTATTGAGAGTTATCAAAATCTAGTAACTTTTTAAAGTTTTTTTGTATTTGGCAACCTTGGCAAAATTTCTAAAGGAAAAAAAGCCTTTCTAAAGGGCAATCTAAATTGTCATATGTTGGAAACGGAAGATCACAGAATAGTCAAATTTGGTGAAGTTAGTCTTTTGATCTGTCAAACTTTTTTGAGAAAGAATCGAGTAAAAAACTTTCCAACGTAAATGCCTTTCAAATGCTGCAACTTTACGCTAGTCAAGTTTTGCCCAGGACCGTAGCCAGACACGTTGTCCAGGCGAGTTTAAGCAAAATTTGGAAGTTAAGCCCCACTTCACCTAGCTAAAGTCCTGACTTTGCCCCGTCTTGAGTAAATTCTTGACTATGGGCCACTGCAATAATTCTGCTTGGTCGATGATCTACCCAACTACAAAGTCTACGGGTATTAAAGCCAGAGATAGAGTCGAGGACATAAGGCTCAAGGCCAACGACACAAAAAAATTTCGAGGTCAAGGCCAAGGACAGACCCTCTCGAGGCCAAGGACCAAGGACACAGGCGCAAGTGTTCTCCAAAAAAAAGATGGTTTTCAAAAAATTTTTTCAAGCGATCTCAAAAAAAGGTTTTCAAAATTTTTTTTTCAGGCAATTTCCACTTGAGGAAAACAAAAAAAGTTCTTCGCAAAATTTTCTGCGAGGTTTCTGACGCTTTCCAACAAAATTTCAACGGTTCAAAAAATAGTGCTGTCCTCAAACCGAGGACAGGGCAATTTTCGAGGGCTTGAGGCTTCGAGGCTAAGGCCAAGGCCAAGGACTTCAAAATGTGTCCTCGAGGACGTTCTCGAGGACTTCACATCTGATTTAAGCTGAAAAACTTTCAACCGGGTGTTAGAGGAGCAATCCAATTTTTGGCGATAATCGAATCTTCAAGCTCCGCATTTCATAAATATTACAAAATGTGTACTTTGTAGTAATTTCCGTGATTGATCCGTAATCAAAACTCTGTTTCATATTTTTACAACTGCGATTAACTGTCTTCTTTTCCAGAATTCATTTAAAACCATTTCAGGAGATGAAAATGCTGAGGAACGAGGACACAAACGATTTTAAAGACTGCATGAGAGAGAGCGTTTTCAACACTTCTCGTTTTATGACAACTGGATTTGCAAAGTGCACTAAATTACGATTTAGGTTTTAGTTTTTTAAAACCTAACCGAAATTGTGGTCTGTAAGCGTTAATTTCTGTTAATTATTAAAAAAAATATTTTCACATATCCATTTTTCTAGTCTGGGTCTTCGCTTTAGTTCTAGATTTTGTTTTTTTCTTTTTTTTTTCTTTTTGATGTGGTCCTTTCTTCTTTCTCGAACATAAGCCGGAAAAAGGTGGTAGAAAATATTCTTGTAAAGCGTTAAATATGCTCTCAGTTTTATAAACTGCAGCTGCTCGCAAGCAGCCTAGTATAAGTTGTAGCTTTATTAACGATACAGTAAAACTGGTAAAGGGATTTGAAAAGATTTTCTGTGCTTTGGACGTACGACTGTCTCCATCTCTGTTAGCCGAAAACAAATGAAAAACAATAGCACCAAACAGTGATTCATACACACACGGTTCTAACTAATCACAATTGAGGCCTAATAACTTCCTCTTCGCAACAACTGCTCTGCCTAATAGCTGCTAAAAGATGATTTCGTAATGCTGTAAAGTAAGTTGGTCGTTGCGTTTCTTACACTACAGCTATTTGACGCACACAAACTGCTCCAAAAAAAATTCACAAGTATCGCACCGCAATTCTTTGGTTAAACAATCTTTTTTATTAACGCATTCGCTTCTGGAACAAGAGGCTTGGGGCTCAGTTTGCGGGCCGGTCAAACGGGGTGGAGTATTGTCAACGATTCTGCATAGCTGCGACATTTTTAAAAAGAAGCTGTGCTTGCTGTCCAGGTGCAGTGACGAGGAGATGGGCCCCGCCAACTCGTCACACGCTTCAGCGAGTCACAGAAAAAATAATTAGATTTTAATTTGAATTTCCTTCACAATCGTTCAAAACAAATTGTTCTAAGTCAGCACTTTTTGATGATGCAGAGCTAAGAAAATGCACTATCAGACTTGGGCGCACAAAGCTGAGAGTTTAATTTTCTTAGATTAAAGCATAATGATTTCAATACACTTTTATTGTAATTACATCTTCATTCACAAAGTTGCCTTAGCCAGAAGACGGCCAAGGGCCATTTCGGTTATTTAGTCACGCTGCCATCTGTCTACCACACACGGTATAGACTATAAAGGCTTCTTACCGTACCTTTTAACGCTGAACGTCAAGCATGAAAGCTGGAATATCAATTTTTTATATACTCTTGGTTTGACCCGACCGGGAATCGAACCCTTGTCTATACCGTTTTAGTAGCAGACGCCAGATTGGTTAAAGGCGGCTTTCTTGTATATTCATAAACATTTAGTAAACAAATTTTTGTTTCAAATGTCTTTTCTGATAAATAAAATGTTTTCAACATCGTATTTTAATTAAAAAATACACGATGGAGGTAAAACTGTAATACCATGCAGCAGGGTAGAATTTTTGACTCAGAAATATTTTCTTTTTATGAGATTCGTTGTTTTACTGGACATCTGCTCAACCACAAAATCGTTTTTAGCAAGGCACTTTTTATTAAAAATTTAACTTAGGTGATATGTTGCTCTTTTTATGTTTGGACGGAGTTAAAAACCATTGTTCGCATACACAAAATAAAAAAATATAACTTATGGATCAAAATCCAAGGCTGGTTTAAACAATTTACAAAATTCTTAAGTAAGCATTTAAAGCTAACACTTGGACAATAAATAATTGGACTAAATAAAGCCAAAGGATACACTCAAAAAAATTACGCAAAATTAGAAAGTTGCAAACCTCAAAAAGGTAAAAATGAGCGAAAAACACTGTAAAAATAAAGCGCATAAGATAGAAAAGCATTTTCCCCTATTCGAAAGTACAATATCAAAGCGATTAAAAAACCAGGAAAAAACATATATGCAATTCAATAACTTTTGCATGATGATACATTAACGAAACGTGTCCTATGCAGTTGAAAGCTTGTTTAAAGGTCTGTATAAGCGGCCTAATGCGTCATTGATTGTTCGTCGTTTGTAGTCCTGCCAGTCGAACGAACGCTTCAAATTTCGTAAAACATCGTGTTGTTTCGGAAATGGAGGAAACTAGAAAAAAATGCAGTTGCAAAATATAAAGATATTTGGATATTCCTGTAAAAATGTCAGTTTCAAAATATCTCAAGCAAATAGTACAGTACTAAAACTTGGTAAGTGTAAATCAAATACGGTTAAAGCATGTTGATATATAATGGCAAAGTTGAAGTAAAATTTTCAACCTGTCGCATGACAAATTTCAAGTAAGATTTCCAATTTGAAATTTTTGTCTAGTGTTAAAAAGCATGACTGTTTAAAAAGATAAAAACTGAGCACAAACTTATACCAGGTGTGTTCGTACAGGTTGCTCCTTGACAATTTTAAGGTACAAACTTGATGTAAACGCAACAAAACCTTACCTTCATGTTGATTAAACTACAAACTGTTTCATCGGCAAATTTCTGGAAAAATTTTTTGTTTATTTGAATAACTTCAGCACCGCAGCTAATTAAGCTCACGCTGGTACCGCGCTGCTCTTTTGGTAAAACTGCAAGGAATCCCTGAAAATAAAAATATTTGTAGGCCATTGCGTTCAGTGTTGACGGCAAAAGTTCGTGGAAAGCTTTCTCTCACATAACATGTAATTTGTTGTAGTTGCTGCATAATTATCCTTCTGTCACCGGACATCCTCAGACACTTATTGGATGATCAGCACACTTTACCTTACGCTAATTACTTCGCGCTTGGAGGAATCCACACTTGCGTAAGAGTTTTCAGTGATCATGGGCGTCGGCAATTTTTACACACTCTCTCTTAAACTTCCCAAGTTTCAAAAATTCTTCCATTTTTAATAGTTAATGCTGGATCTATTCTTGTTGGCCCCCCTGAAAAAATTTCTGCCGACGCCCTTGCCAATGATCCATATTATGTTCCTATATGGGTTCTTCGAATTCTTGTCCATTGAATTTGCTGCTTGTTAGAAGCCATCAAGCAGAGAGAATCATTCCAAAGCCTTTTATCCAAGGACGCAACAAAGTAACCAAGGTTCGGATTGGACCGTTGAACCCAGATCACGAAATCAGGGTCATCGTAAAAACGACTCCTTTACCCTCTCGGCCACGAAGTCAACGTGTAATTTTAAGTTAAACAACAAAACGTTGCAATTCTTTGATAGATAAATATTCAAATATTCTACTTAGTGCAAGCCAAAAACCTTTACATGCTTGATGAAAATATAAGGCAATGCCAAACAAATTAACAAAATATAACAACCGCAACGTACGAAGCTATCTCCAACTCCAAGGACCTCTAATGCTACGTATGCAATTTGGTCAAGATTGTCACCATACAAGGAAGAAAGGAAGGGGTAGTTGGCCATGTTTGGGGCAGTATGAACCCGGGCTTCTTCCTGACAAAAAAAAATTAGAAATATTAAAAATTAAAAGAAATTAGTGATAATATATAGACTGTATCCAGAGTCTTAGAGACACAATCAAAACTTAAATTAACAGCCTTAGACATACTGCTTCGTAATCTACTTTCGTCTTTTATTCCTCGTCAGTATAGCTAGGACTACAGGTATGAACATCAGCGTAGAAAGGCAAAGAATCGCAAAGTAACCACATCATAACAGAATATAAAACTTTTTTTTAGAAAATATAAAGCAGCCACAAAACTACAAGAGATATGTTAGTTCAATGCAAAATAATTTCCAATAGCATGCCTTTGACATCTGTTTCTCCCAATTTCAGGGCTCTGCAGTAAGGCTAGCAAGGCCAAAATGACAAATATCACTAGTGATAAGAATCTTCTAAACATACATCTTTACCGATTTGTGGGAGTTTTGCATAAATTGTGGACTCATAAATGTTTTAGTTTGTTGTCTTGCTTGCAAAAGAAGAAAAGAAAGAAATTGCTATCAGCAATGTTAAAACCCTCATTTTTCACACTCACTAACTATTTGACCAACCATTTTACACGGGATGAGAGAGGGGCAAAAAATGCCTCCTTACCTTACTTCTAAACCGAAAGCCATGGGAACACCTAGTTTGGCATGCGGTAGGTGTTCATCCAAGTTTTTTAGAAAAACTGGTTTTGACTTAGTCTCGTTATCATAGTGACGTAAAAGGCATAATTTTGAAATAAATTGACATCATTTTTTTCAATAACGTCATTGGCGGTTTAAATTTTGTACATAGATTTATTTTTGATAATGACTCGTAAAATGTCTCGTCAATGTAGTTACGTCGCAAAAGCGTTTTATAACATCATTTAAGTTGAGTATAGGCCAAAAAATGCTCAGATTTAGGAAAGTAACTTCAGCAAACCTCACAAATGAGAAACTTACAGTTATCTTAGAAACTTCAAAATTTTCAATAGTTGTTTATTAATAAATTTGGCTCAAAGTCAAGTTAATTCAAAGTAAAAAGCTTGTTTCTGAAGGAATTTATCACAAAAAAAGGAATACCCCCTCCAGTAAAACAGGATTAAAATCAGGGATGTGGAAGCGGTAGAAGCGGTTGATTTTTTGTGGAAGTGGAAGCACTTTGATGAAAGAGGTTGGAAGCGGAAGCGAACTCGGAAGCGAAAATGTTGAAAAGGAGCTGGAAGCGGAAGCAATTTTTTCAAAATCAGGCGCTTCCGGTTTTTCAAACTAGCTACAACCCGTTGGGGTAAAAGGTAACAATAATAATAAATATAAGAATCGACAACTAGGGCATGGCGTGGAATGGAATGGAAAATGAAATGGAAGGGAAATTTCGGCAGAGAAAATGGAAGATACCAAAATGGAATGGAATGGAAGATTTCAAGAATGGAATTGAAGACAATCTTTCATACTTCCATATTAATGCCATATTAGATTTTGAGCATTGTATTTACAGAAAAGTACATACCGATGTCGGGTGGTAATAAATAATATAGTCAAAGAAGTACTCAACTTCAATATCTAAGGGTATTATTCGTCGACAAATCGCGGTACTTTGGTTGTTTATATTGCGCAAACAGTGTAGGTATTGCATCATCGTAAGTACATTGCAATTTGCAGCATTGATGTTATAGTTGATGAATTTAATAAGGTTTGACTTGTTTTATTGTTTGTTTTTTTTTGAGATTGACAATTTGCCAAGTCCTAAATTTTGTTTTCTTACATCATCACGAAAACTCGTATTTGCTATTTCATTCCCATTTCAGCTTAATTTTTTTTAATATTTTTAGTTTTTCAG
This sequence comes from Trididemnum nubilum, assembly GCA_963965965.1. Classification (NCBI taxonomy): domain Eukaryota; kingdom Metazoa; phylum Chordata; class Ascidiacea; order Aplousobranchia; family Didemnidae; genus Trididemnum; species Trididemnum nubilum. The sequence goes on from OZ014490.1 coordinate 15,689,108, forward strand.
CTTACAATAATACTTTTGTTGTTAAAGGTTGGTATTTCTAGAACGGTAAGTGTTCTTTAGCAGTTTGGTTATGACAAATTTTATAGTTTATATGAGAGCAAACTTGGACGGTAATTATTAAGCCATAGGCTTAACCAGGAAGCCAAGGCCCTCTGCCCCCTCCCCCCCCAATTGAAATGCTAACAATGAAAATAATAATGACCCAAAGTCTATTTATTCAGTTTTTTAAGCATTTTTTGGGCGCAGCAGTACATGCGTACAACAGCAATTAGCAATAACTTAATATTGACGACCAAGGGGCCAGGGGCCTCTCAATTAAAATTTTTGCCAACCAATTTAGATGTCCAAGCCGGGAGAAATTCAGTGTTTTCGTACTAAAAGGTACAATCTAAAGCCTTATCTAACTGTTTCACGCAATACTGTGTTTTACGCCCCCAGCTAACTTTTGTATTTCAATAACATGATTAGTAACCATTTATTGCATCTAATGTAACAACTTGAAATAACTTTAAATTCCATCTTCACCATCTACCAACTTTAAACAACAGTCCACCTCAATCTCGTTAGTTTTCACGCGACAAAATGCTTTTGAAAAAACTTAGGTAGGGAAATGCTTATTGAACAATAAATTGTAATAATAAATAATAAATTGTATAGATGAATAACTTATGCTTCTAAATGCTAGCCGTGAGGATGGCCTAGGTTACTGGTCAAAACACGAAAATCTATTATACTAATAGTTTTAGGTTGACAATCATCGAATAAAAAAAAATTAAAAAAATTTTATTGAACAAATTATTATTGAAGTTAAATCGAGGGTGCCGGGCTCCTGGTCGTACATACAGTGCCGCAACTAGAACATTGTTCTTAGGGGAGCAAAATTTGTTTTTGGGCGGACCAAAATTTTTGGGTTGGTCTACTATTTTCCAAGTTCTCTGTTGATCTCAAAAAAAAGGTCATCGTGCCAATTTGGTCTACTTTTGTCCGAGTTTTCTGTTGATCTCCAAAAAAAGGTCATCTCGCCAAATTGTTCTACTTGTCTCCTAGTTTTCTGTTGGTTCCCAAAAAAAGCCACCATCTTGAAATTGCCGCAAGGGAAATGGGAGTTTGGGTGGGCATGCTGGGTATTTTAGGGGGGCGAAATTTTTGTTAAGGTGGCGCCGCCCCCTTTTCCCCCCCTAGTTGCGACCCTGCGTACATATTCCTAAAATTGGTTATCTTCAGTACAAAACAAAAATCTTCAAAAGCAAATCTTCGAGTGAGTGATTTAATTTTTTAAATGTAGCAGAAAGCAAAGTACCTTGATTACCCTGACCAAGCCAAGTCACAAAATATAACCCCAAAATGCAAGATTTTAAACGTGGCCTTGACCTGAAGTAAAGGGAGGGATTTGTTCTATTGGCTTTTAAATCTCAAAAATTTTGTTCTTTCAAATGGCTCTTAAACGTGCGAAATGTGATCCAAATTGCATTAAAATAGCCATTTTTTTCCAAAAACTTACAAAAAAGCGCCCAGCGGCTGGGTATTTTGCCCCTAGACTCCCATAGCCTCCGGCAGCTGGTAGCTCTGCCCCCTGGCTACGTCTGTGACACGTTTGAGTTACACCAATTTGCTCACCACGTCTCCCAATTTTGATATGTTAGTAAAACTTTTTAACTTGCGATTTTAGTCTTTTCCCTTTAGCAAATCCTGGTTACGGGCTAAATCAGACGTCCAGCTTTTGATCTTTCATTCTTTGTCCCATAAAAAGTTTCTCTGATCGAAAATTTTTGATGACATCATTGCATGTAATTTACGGTTTAGCCCTTACTCCCAATCCAAAATCCAGGCTACGCCTATGCATTAAACCATGAGCAGTATTCATTCCAGATACCAGTAGTTGCATCTTAGTATTGGTGACGCACCTTCACGAGCAGTTGCATGCTACATTGCAAAGATGCAAGCAGCAAAATATACCTTGCATTGCTTCCAGTCTAAAATATTTTTGGTATGGAAGTATGGAAAGGAATATGGAAAAAAAATATTAGTATGGGAAGAAATATGGAATGGAAGATGTTCAGTATTGAATGGAAATGGAATGGAAGAAATTTGCCTGTATGGAATATAGAAAAATCGCTTTCCATTCCATTCCATACCATGCCCTGTCGACAACACAAGTCAAATAAAATAGCTCACAAAGTAAACTTTCCTGTTTTTTTTTACACTAAAAACAATTAGCTGTTTCATACTAAGCAAGGATGTGGAAGAGGAAGCTGGAAGCGGTGGAAGCGGTTAAATTTTTGTGGAAGCGGAAGCACTTTGATGAAACAGACTGGAAGCGGAAGCGAACTCGGAAGCATAAAACTTCAAAAGAAGCTGGAAGCGGAAGCATTAAAAATTTGACTGCTTCCACATCCCTGGTTAAAATTTTTAGAGCTCCATCATGCACTGCACAAACGTTAATCAAAAGTTTTAGGGCAAAATAAGTTTTCAAACACTCAGTTGCTTACTCTTAAGGCAGCTTGCACAGCCGGGTCAGGGTTGTCAAACGTTTGAGGTCTTGAAATGGGAGTGGTGAAGAATGTGGAGGAAGGAGCCAATCCCGAGCGTCCCTCGTCATCCTCAAGATCTAAACATGCATTTGTTCAATAAATTTTTAGATAACTTTTAGTACTGCACTAATCAGCTGGTCTGGTTATTAAGGATGAGGGTTTGCTATTGAAGCGTTAGATTCAGACTCGATTTTGAGGGGGTTCAACACGAAAGTCTAATTCACTCTTTTTACTGAACGTAATTATACACTAATTCTACAGAAAGGGTGCAACCTTAACTTCAAGTGACAAGCACCCAGATGGCAGTTGGACTCACGGTCGAATGTATGTCACCATCAGTTTACATTACTATTTCTGAGGTGTACTTAGAAAGAAAGAGGAAAAGAATATATTCACTTTGCAAATATAAGCTCAAGGGACAAGGTCATATTTCGTTAAATTGCTTCCGGAACAAGTAAGTTAAAAAATGTTGCTTTACCACTCATTTGGGCGGCAGTTCGGACATTGTTGCTTTCAATTTCTTTGACCAGTTTATCCCTCGCTTGTTTTGCAAGCAATCGACGAACCCTGGCAGGATCTTCTTCAGGTTCCTTTGGCTTCATGCATTTTACGACCTTACACTGGCCTGACTTGATAATGTAAACCCACTCGCATCTTGAACTGTCTTCAACAATCAAAGTACCTGAACAAGAAAGAAGAAAGCATTTTTAGGGAGGGGGACGCAAAACTTCTCGATAAAAAAAAATCTGTGACAGTGTTTTTAAGATTAGCAAATCATCATGTCGTAATGTAACAAATCTGTGCATGCAAGCCATGCATTTTGTTGATTTAATTTAAATTAAAACTGTAAAAAAGTTTCCCACAGTTTACTCCTAAGCAAAATTGTTTACAAAAACTATTACCCCATCAAGAGCTGACCATACTCTTGCAGTTCTCCTTTCGTAAAATCTGAAGTAAAGCAGCAACATATACCGCGATTACCTGGTTTATAGTTTTGCATCGTCCACGAGCCAGGATTTTCGATCAGTTTTTGGATCGGCCAGTGATTGAAAACCGGATTCTTTTTGCATATTTCCAAGCTTGCAAGATCGCTCGCACCTTTAGCGAGACATATTTCACGGTATTCCTAAAAAAGCAAAAGAAATCTTAAAAAAAGCAATATTTTGCGATAAAAACATTTGAATGTGGTGAGCATTGTGCTTCAATGGTAGAGTAATCTAACGTTTGCCTTGCGTTGAAGAATTGCAGCAACCGCGATACTGAATGCGTTTTTGAGGTTGTTGTGGTCATGGATTAAAATACTATTCACCTATAACGACCCGAGGAAGATTTAACTTGTTTGCGTATTATCTGATTCAGTGATATCTCTTCTACAGTATCTTCAAAACAGTCAAACTTACATCCCCATGCACAACAAATAACTCCACAGTGTCCTGACTCATCAAAGTGGCAGTTCTTTTGTTTCCAGTCGCAAGGTCCTCTTCTCCGAACTTGTCTCCCCGTTTCAACAACGTGGTGACAGTGTGTCCATTTTCTTCTTCTTCATTTGACACAACTACAATAAATCACGAAAATATCGGTAATAATTAATAAACCAATTCAAACGGTTCTCTTGAAGATAGTTGAAGAAAGTAACCAATGGGGCTAATCGACTCAAAAGTGCATGATATCTACGCAAGAAACTCTTCGCAGGTCTTCACGAACCAATTGAATAGCACCGCTGGGTACTGATTGCAATAATTTTTATTTGTTGCAATTAGTTTTTAAGTATTACTGCTCAAACTCATATTGGTTTGAAGCTATCATAACACTGCTATAATTATTTTGCTATTACATTTTACGTTTTGCTAGCGCCACTAGGTGACCATTTGGTCTTTCGTTGTTCCTGCCTAAGCGTATTTTCGCGTTTTTGGTGAATAAATACTGAGAATTTATCTCAGAACATGCAACGGAGCCGTGCGGGCATTTTCGTGATGACACAAATGAATAATATCGTACTATAATAGCCTAATATTGGCAAACGCAAGTTAGTTTTAACTGATAAATATAGTTTTTTTACACCTTAAAATTGTTGATTTAGAATAATTTGTATTATGGTTTACAGTTTTTTATACTATGTACGTAATGTTTGATGCGTTTTTGATTTCCCAATAGTCTACAACGGACGTTGCTACGAGCCATAGTCGGTATTGAATCACGGTAACAAAAATAACTAATAAAGCAGAGTTGGTGAGGCTTGAGTCCACTTTTTCAAGACTAGAACTTTGACTCGTGACCTGAGGACTCGCAATCGGACTCGTGAAAATCGCTATGTTTTCAACATCGTAATAAAGTTAAAACGTGCATTATTAAATAATGAAAGTAAACTACGAATAGTAGCTATTCGTACCTCTTCCACTGATAATGAAATAAAAACATTCGGGTCGGTGACCTCCCCTCACTATCACTCGGTTTGGCTCGAACTCTTCCATCCAAGCCTTTGACGCTAAACGTTTCTGAACAGTTATGGGATACCGTGCAAATAGTTCAAGTTTTTGCATGCTTCTCATTATCTGCAGATTGTATCAAAGCAAAAGCGTTTTAATGCAAAAAAATTTAAATACTCAGAAGTTCAAGTGCAGACGTATCTAAAATTTTGATTGACACAGTGTTTTCAGTGACATCACCAATTATTAAAATAAAGTCATTATTTTAATGATGTAATCAGCAATGATATCATATTAATTTGATTAATAAATAATACGATTTTCTAATCGTAATTGCTGACGAAGTCTGAGGAATTAAGAGAGCATTCTTGCCACAAAAAAAATTTAGTTTTTTTGAATTCAAAAATAAATTAGTTTCGGTGGCTTGAAATATACATTTGGAAAGGATTATTTACCTGGCTGCCAATTTGCCTTGCGTATATAAACTTAGTACGACCAATGCATACCTTAATGTTTCATTTATTGCATTTCCTTTAAACCAACAAAAACGATTCCAAAAGAACATCATTTTTTATTTCAGTGCTGTTTTATTGTCATACTATCATTTTTGGTACTTGGTGATTTATTAAGTACTTAATGGGGTTATTTTAACTTGTGCAAAATGTTTATGTTAGCACTATTCAATGTGTTTCGTATATTTTTCAAGTAAATCATTACAATATCAGTAAATATTGCAGTAACACATAAACACAAAACCAACTTTCACAGGATTTGTTCTCACATTTGCATTTTCGTCCGGAGTTCGATGATCAACTCGTTTTCGGAGTAATTCTTTGATTTTAATTGGCATCTCATCGTGGTCTTTCGACATCCGCTTGAACTTGTTTACGTCAAAAGACAACTCAGGATCATCTGTTGTTAGACCTGATTACATAGAAAGTGTTTAATCGTTTGCGTGCTTTCCGACCTAAAGGCTATGCCAGCGCGGAAGTCTTGGAAATAGCCAACAGAACGGCGACCACCTAAAACATGCAATGCTTAAAAGTTGTCCAAAAACCTGTGTGAGGGCAACTTTTTCGCATTGCTTGTTTTAAGTAGTCGCTGTTCCAGTGACTCTTTCCAAGGCTTTCGCGCTGGTAGCCTTTGGTCAAAAAGCACGCAAACGAGTAAGCGATTAAAGCTCCGGACGGCAAACGTCAAAACATTACAATTATATAGAAAGTGATTACTACATATTCAGAAATTCGTACGAGACACCATCCCTCAAATTCATAGTGATCTGCTCTTTTAGAAAACAAACTCCAGGCTATTCCAATGGTAATCTAACCAATGACAAACTGCAGCACCCTCTTTTTAAAATTTTTTGTTTGCTTACTATAATACTAGCCTACTGTTACACAAAAAAAATTACTGAAATTCAAAAGTGAGACCTAAAAAATTTTTCGGACGCAAAGGAGACGAATTTGCAAGCGTATGAGCGCCATCTTTGAACTTAAAGACAAAACATTGAATTCAAAGATTTATAAAAAAAATGCTTCGATCATACCATAATATTTGAAAAAGTTATAGGCTAAAAATAGCATTAAGAAGACCCCAAAATATTAGCATAATGAAACAAAATCGATCCAAAACTACTTCGCACCGAGTTTGCGCAATCTCCATGCAGCCAGCTTAAGTTAACCTGCATCATAAATGGTAGCTTTCACAGATCTTTAGAATGTAGTATATACTGTACTATAATTTTTACCTTTTGATTTTTCTTTGTCTTGTTCTTTACTAACGTCACTTTCTCGCAGCAGAGCTTCCTTTAGCGCCACCCAGCTGTTTTGCGAAACAGAAAAAGTCATGCTCCTGCAACAATATGAGCATTATTAAATGATCATTAAAGTTGAAAATATGACAGAAAATTGTTTGTTTATTTACTTGCTTGCCAAGTCGTCTAAAAAAAGAGACCCGAGAAGATCTTTTTGGTAGTTGTTGCTGTAGCGCATATTTATCCTTCTGTCACCGGACAGCATCAAACACTCACTATTGGACGATCCGCACACTTTTCATTGAGGAATGAAAACTCTCAAGTAGGTGCGGATTCCTCCAATCATTCGTGATTGGAGGAATCCGCACCTACTTGAGAGTTTTCAGTGATCCAATGTTCCTGTGGATTTCTTCGAATTCTTGTCCATTGAATTTGCTGCTTGTTCGAAGCCACCAAGTAGAGATAATCATCGTAAAGCGTCTTATCCAAGGACGCAACAATGTGACCAGGGTGAGGGTTGAACCCAAATCATGCGATCAGGGTCGTTGTAAAAACGACGCCTTGACCCACTCGGGCACGCTGCCAACCATTTACCCAGTCGGTCTTTAATTCACAACTTACTACCTGTCTACTTTGAACTACAGTAGATTTTAATTATTTTGTCAGAAACAATAACTGTGTTTGCAATTTGAACCAAGAAAACTATGATAAAGATAATAAGTATTTCTTTGAATATAAACTGCGGCTTCTATTTATTTTTGTAGTCATTTTGAGCGGTTTCTATTCAAGGGCGGCTTTTATTATTTTTTACCGTCATGCTATTAAAAGAGCTGAACAAACTTCAATCCAGACAAAAATATTTAAAGTTTGCAACTACATGTAAATACCCTACTGTAGCGACTTAAAACATTGTAATTGGTATCCAGCTGTGTGAATTCCGTACTCATTAACAGATGCGTTTGCACATGACGCTTTTAAGTGCGTTTAAGACATACAAATTATACAATAAATGAAGACAGCTCTTTATGCGGCTTTTTTTCGGTTTTTGTGCGGCTTCTAATCGAGGGCGGCTACTAATTAAGGGCGGTTTATATTCAAAAAATACGGTAACGAAAAAAATATTATTGTGTCTTTCAAGATTTTTTTTTAATTGGATTTAAGACAAAATCAATGGGGGTATCTAAAGTTAAGCGAATCATATTGGATTAGATTGGCGTTATTCCATCCTTCTTGATCCAGCCGTTCCAATAGATTAAAACACGACGTAGAAACCTCCCTAATCATAATTTTTATTGGCAACCCAGACGATGATTCTATCGCCGACGCCAACTTAGTTCGATCCAAAGGCAACGCCGCAATTAGACTAAGCTTCAGAGGGCCTTTGGCCGATATATATGTCAATACAGGCCTCTGTGGGCTATTAGGCTATTGCATTGAAACGTCAGGGTTGCCAATAAAAACTATAATTTAGGTGGCCCTTTCGTCGTGTTTGAAGTGAACTATCTCCGGAACGGCTGGGTAAGAAGGATGGAGTTAACACTAATCTAATGCGATTGACCTAACTTTATATACATACCACTGATTTTGCCATCAATCCTCTTTATTAATCATTTAAATCACATTTAGAACAGCAGTACCAACAGTCTAACACTCTCTTTGTAAACGTTAATAACCAATGAATGTAAGCTTTCTGCTGCTAAATAAGAAAGTTTTAGCTACGCCCAAGCTAAATGGGAAAATAGCATAATACTCACTTTCTGCAAGCAATGCAAACGCTGCACAACAGACGAATGATTCTAGCCGCTCGCCGAAAACGTACAATTGGCTAAAAATAATATACAAGTCTAAATAAGCTACTGAACATCCAAAGTCCAATTCGACAATTCACTAAAGAAAATGGCGAATTCTCTTGTGTATACGTGCGCAAAGCTCTCAAACCCAACGCACGATAAGTCGGTAATAATAATAGCAATTACATCTTTATTTACTAAGTTGCTCTGGCCAGGAAACAGGGAAGGAAACGTGCAGTTTTCTAGCCATGCTGTCCACAGGTCTACCACACAAGGTGGAGGCTTGAGATTGTCCTTTTTATGGTACAGCTAAACGTCAAAACGGGAAGCTGTGAACAATAACTCATGATAGTTTTTGGTTTGACTCGACCGAGAATCGTACCCTAGTCTATCCTTTTTGTAGCAGACGCTCTAACCACTCGACCACTGATCGGTACACAACAAAAAAGACAAGGTAGCTGGTTATCGTAGAATAACCTAATTAATATAATTTTATAATTTAGCGACACAATCAGTTCAATGCAAAAAAAATACGAAAGACATCTACTGTAGAAAATCTGTTTTGCTTATAGTAGACTGCACACTACAAAAAAGCAAGAAGAATAAAGTATTTATCGCTAGATTGTAGTTATAAGAGTAGACTTCGTCAAAATGCTTACCGGTATGCAATTAACCGGCCTTTTGTTATTTTGAGATTGATTATACAATCGAGCAAACATGGAGGAACGTCGCACGCCATGTGCCACTCTGGCGAACCTCTGAGGCGGAGGACCTCCCCCATGAAGATTAGGAAACGACCTTCGATGAGGATCCCGTTCATTACCTGACCCAAAAAATAGAGAAATTTATATAGAAGCAGAATGAGCAGAAGTAGATTTGATCTCCATCAATCAAAAAAATTTGTTTCCAATATCTCGTAGTTGAAACATGGTCATTATATAGCCTACAGAATTTTTAGTTTCAAAATTAATATGAGAATAGTTTTATTACCTTGAAAACTCGATTATAATAAACGAAACATTGAATTAAAAGCAAAACGGCAAAAACTAAATGCTAACTACATGAGTACATTTGTGCACATTGCACAATTACGAAAAAAAAAATTAGTAGCACAATTATATTTTTTCTTCTAAATTCTAAATGATTTATTATGCACATTTCACAACTAGAGTTCAAGCTTCAAGTCTATTTTCAGTTTGTCACTGAATTTTAGTCAAAAAACATTAATTTAAAAAACCTGCATCACGGCAGAAAAGTAAAACAAATTTTTGTGGAATGTGTGCAATATTTGATAAAATCATTCCTCTATCTGTCGAAACATGTCAACAGGTTTATATTTACAGGACTAAACTAGCGGTAACTGAAAAGTGCAATAAATTTATTCACAATAGATATGTCGCTTTTGTTGCCTGTGCTTTATTGAAAATTTCATACACACTGGGTAGCTTGATATACCTTATAGTTTTTAACAATAGGAAAGCGGTGTTATTTAATTCGAATCAAAGGAATTTCTATTAAGAGGCGTGTACAATAAATTGATTAACAACATGTAATTTCAGCCCTACGTCTTAACCATAAGCAAATTTGACCAAGTTTCTGTCATTGGTGAAACCGATTTTTTCACCAACAAGAATTAAAAATTAACACGGTACCGGGTACCGCACTTTTTGCGATGATAAGATTATTTGACTCGAACTAAATTAACACAATCTTTTTCATAAATTTTAACACATTAAGTTTTATCTTTTGTTCACAAGTGGTTTGTGCTTTTTTTGTTCTTTATTTTGCCCGATAAGGCGTTACTAAGGCTGCAATGTGAATTACAGTACAGCATGTAGTGTTGTGGGTGTTTATGCCACATTGCCACTACGTTCATTTTCACCCAGGGCGTATACGAGGGGGAGGTTCAGGGGGTAAATCGTGTCCGGGCCCGGGCCTAGGTAAAATATACGTTCGGGAGAACCAATAAGTTCACGCGAGTAGTATCGGCTAAAAGCAGGTGATTAGTACTTAGGTACGATATACGTTCGGGAGAACCAATAAGTTCACGCGAGTAGTATCGGCTAATAGCAGGCAATTAGTACTTAGTGGTGATACACCTATATCGGCCAAATCCTGGTGAAGACTTTTTTCTTTTCTTTTTTAATTATTTTTGGGCTTCACCTAATTTTAGGCCAAAAACTAGTCAGATTTACGGTGAATAACTTTTTTTTGGTCTTCATCTTTATCATTCCGGTAATTCACCTTTATAATTTCCGGTAATTATTTTATTATCACATTAGTCTTCGAATTCCCTGACAAAATTTCTGTCTGAGGTCCTGGTTTCATTTTGTGAGTTATGGTTTCATTCGTGCATTTTCAGATTTCATCAAATCCATAAATACCCTTTTTATCAAAGCAAAATACCTGCTCGACTAACAATACAAAACTTTTATGCGAAGTGGAATGTTAAGAATTTTTCAAGTGGAATTGGCGCGTGGAACCGTTATAGTTCGTTTTCAGTCAAAAAATAGAGTCTTGGTAACTTGTACTTGAGCGAATTCGGCGACAAAACATACGTTTTGTTCTAATAAGCTGATTATATGAATATGAAAACCAAGTAGGGGGCAGCTAAGTTGTGTCCTGAAATATTTGACTGTTAGAAGTACGTTTTTTTGTAAGTCATAACGTACTTCAACCAATGATTGAAAATTAGAAGACATCGCTTGTACAAAGTTTCAAAATTTTTTTCCAAATCTGATTATCCAAAAGCCTAAATCGCCTTTCTAGCCAATTTAGGTAAAAACACAGTCTATCAGCAGCTACTCAGTACCGTCTATCTATTTTGTATTTTGTAAACAAAAGAAATCGATCGTTGGTTATTATCTTTTTTGATGGGATGCGACAACAAAAAATCTGCAGTGATACAAAACTACTGTTAAACTGCAACATTGACAAAATGGTATCTACATACCCGTACTGTGGTAACCTAGCTTGACGAAAGACTTTCAAATTGAACCCAAAAAGTGTTTTTTTGGTTTTTGTTTTCAAGAAGACAAGCCCTTAACTCTGTCGATTGCTAAGGAAAAATTCTTGAAAGAAGTCGAAAAATAAATGAACCACTCTATGAGTTGCACCACTTGTCAAAAGGGATGGAGATAGACCCAGAGAACCTAAACGGGCCGAACCCGAAAAGTGATTTGAAGCTATAAAAAACAGGCCTGAAAAAGCCCGAAACTTAAGTTAGGTTTAAAAAATCATAAAAATATGTACGGTTATTGCTGGTATTCGGTTAATAAAACTACCGACTGTTGGTCAATTGTGACGCAATAATAATATTGTGTAAGAATAATTTTTGTCAATGTTGAGCCCTAACCCGACCCGAAAAGTCCGGCCTGACTTACAACTCTGGTACGTTTCAATATTAAGCAAAAACACCAAAACCAGAACGTAACATCTGACACAGACACAAACCTGGAGGAGAAAATTAAACTCAAGAAAAAAACTTACCCGATTGAAATGCCTGCTGTGTTTCTTCTGATTGCACATTTAGCTCACTTGATGATAAAGAAGAGGCAAACTTTACATGCCTCACTCGCTCTGGCCGCTCCCCATGTTTTGTGGGGGATGGACTGGCCGCAGGAGGCGCAAGGGTGATAGCTACTTTGGGGGTAATATGATGCTGATGATATTGCCCGGCAAGGGCAGTCATTGGAAAGGATTTTAAGCGGTGTTAAGTTAAAAGTTATGCATGTTTAACGATTATTAAAATTTAATCCGCTAATGCAGTAAAATCACTTTAAACTATACTGTAGTAAACGATTAATGAAATGAGATTTATTTTTAGAGGGAAATTTTTTAACAATTTTTAGTTCTGCATCACAAGCAAGCAAATTTTATTAACAATATAGTCAAGAATTAGATTTGAATCAGTCTGAATGTCTAGTTTTAGTCTAGAAAGGGTGCTAAAAGAATGACAACTATCATCCTTGAATGATTATTTTGTTCATATTCCCAAAATTATAAAATTCCAAAAAATCATTAATGCGTTTGAGTTGATTTGGTTTTGAATTTATGAGAAAATCACTACCACAAGCTGCGAATAGTAAGTAATGGTCTCTTAGCACCATTTGTAACTAAACTGTTAAAGTCTACTACCGTAAATGAGCGATAATGGACTATTAAAGAGCCGTTTAATGAATGGACCAATGGAAGACTAAATACTATAAATTGACAACAATACATTGTTTAGAAGTGTGCCAGTAATAAAACAGCAGTTAAACCCATCCAAGCCGATATTTAATTTTGTTCAAATTAATGCAATCTATTTGATTAGGGATTGAAAACTTTTTTTGGCAAAGCCCGTAACGTTTGATGTAAAATCGCACAGCTGTACAGACTTTAGGGTGTGAGTAAAGAATGACCAAAAACAAACAAAACCTTTAGTAACTTTGCAAACAAAGATCTACAGGAGTCAAGTTTAAGAAATGACAAAGATTTATAAAGATCTACCGATAACAATAGTCTTTAAGGCAACCACAACTTCTATATAACTTCACTTGCAATTTCATAATTGAAAATTACTGTAAATGCTATTTTTCCGATTAAAGGATGTTTTCTTGTGTATCAAGAACAACATGTAACACCAAACAACCATTCAGATTAAAAGATATAGGAAAATTTTTGTACCATCAGCCGCAGTTATAGACAACTCAAATCATGATTTTCCTTTGTGAAAAGGTTTTTGCACGAATGGGTGGGAGATGTTTAACTCTTTTGTGTAGATAAAACTAACCGTCCAAGGCGTCTCTAGCCTACACGCAGGGGTGCCGATCTTTGTTGAGCATTGGGGGGGGATAATTTGCAATTTTACCCCGATTTTGCCCTATTTTCAACATTGGGGGGATGAACCTCGACCACGATGTTGTTCAGATGAGCAAATTAAATGAAGACCAAAAAAAAAGGTCTTCACCAAAAATGGAACACTTTTTCTCCCCGAATTCAAGTAGACACCTACGCTCAAATGCACACCAGAGTCAAATAATTGGGGGGATGCAGATGTAGATCATACTCAAACTCATAGGGGGGATACAGTCAAATTATTGGAGGGGATATATCCCCCCGTCCCCCCCCCCCCCCCCGGGTTTTGGCACCCCTGCCTACACGTAAGCTCTGCGAATTCATTGCAAAATGACCATAAATCTTAGTAGCAGGTCTCGGGTTTTTTGACGAAATTCCACAAATTATGCCAAAATTAAACTGTAAACTCACCTCTACTTGAAGCAGTACTGGCCAAGGAAGTCCGGCGGTCCACGGCGGTTGTTCTTTTGGGCGAAGACTGCAATTTTGTCATTTTTTTGTTTCTGTTTAGTTGCAGCAGCAACGATATTATTTGGTCTTGATGTTTCTATATATCCCTGTTTTTGCCTTGCTACATTATCGCTGCTTTTTTTAATATTTGAATTTGCTGTTCACAGATCATACTAAACCTTATGTAAGCTTGCTAAATCATAAGTGGCTGTCCTGGTCAAATAATCGATAGAACTAAATAGCCACTTCACAACTCTGAACTAGTTATTCCCATGCCAATATTTCAGTACTGTGCGAAAGCCATTAATATTTATTTGTGCATAGCCACTCACTGTATGATAAACTGGCTGAATCAACTGCCATAATCTGATTTCCAAGGAGCGGTTTTGAACTAGCTTTAATGTTTTTCCAAAACCAACTGCTGGCTAATACATTGGTGAAATATTTCTCTCATCCTTCTACTCTTGACAAAAAATGGTTAAATTAATCAATACTTTAAAAAGAATGTTTTGGGAGAATTTGTCTAAAATCGATTTCGAATGAATTAGATCATTCCTGAAAATTCCATAGCGTAAAATGGACATTTCCAACTTTCAAAAATAAAACATAACTCCAGTTTTTACATACTGCATTATTATTTCCTGCAATATTTTTTTGTTTTTATTGAGTGTGGTGAAGTGTTTGGTTTAATTTGGTGCCTTTGTACTACGTAGATTGCCTGCAATACTTTCTGTTATTTTTCAATCTTAATTGCATTTTTATCTTTGCGTTAAACGCAACATTTTGTTTGAAGAGTAGTTGCCACTGTGCAGTTGAATTGACAGCAGACTTACGGCATAGCTAGAACGGCATTGCCTTTGTATAAAGTTAACAGTATTGAGTTACAGTGTTTATTACACCCGCATATAAGTTTTACTTGTTTTGCTATTTTACATAGGTTACCATACGTCCTCTTTTTGGAGGACATGTCCTCCTTTTTAATGAAAAATAATTTGTCCTCCGAGGACGTTAAAAAATCCCCAAATGTCCTCCTTTTCGGCATTTTGAACAGATACACCATGTCCACTCACGCAGCCTTTTAGTGAAAAATATATCATCAGTTAGATCATTAAAAGTAGACCTATATATCGCGGACGCGATATAGCTTACGTCTTACCAGCAGAGGTGGAGTCGAGGACACAAGGCTCGAGGCCAAGGCCAAGGACACAAAAAAATTTCGAGGCCAAGGCCAAGGACAGACCCTCCCGAGGCCAAAGCCAAGGACCAAGGACACAGACGCAAGTGTTCTCCCCCAAAAAAAAGTCTTCAAAAATTTTTTTTCAGGCGATCTCTACTTGAGGAAACCAAAAAAAAGGTCTTTGCGGATTTTCCGCAAGGTTTCTGGCGTTTTCCGACGAAATTTCAACGGTTCAAAAATAGTGCTGTCCTCGAGCCGAGGACAGGGCAATTTTCGAAGACTTGAGGCTTCGAGGCCAAGGCCAAGGACTTCAAAATGTGTCCTCGAGGACTCCACCTCTGCTTACCGGGTTACTGTAGGAAAGTGGGGGGTGTTTATGACGTAATAAATTTCTCATTCGATTATGAATTATGATGCAATTGTCGCAGCCACTCTATTGTAAGTTAAGCTTTCTTAAGACATCCAAATCCAGTTAAGTGTTAACTGGCCTATTTTAACACGTGCAGTACTAATGAACTGTTTAGCGAGCAGTAAAAAATACCACAGTTTTACTTCAGCATTACAAGTCATAACGCTAATGTTTAACGTATTTTTCCTTGGTGCAGCCACAATGGTCAAAAGAAACAGAGATTTTTTTTTGATTCGGTTGCAAGCATCTTGAAGTTGGTGTACAATTTCAATGATGTTACGTGCAACCAGTTTTACGACATTGTTAAAGCTGATTCTACACTACTTAAGAAAGTTAAGGAAACGGGCAAATATTCGTGGGCTAAAGTCGAAAAATTAAATGTAATAACGACACTTTGACCTATAGCTAAAATAATTGTTGCTTTCGTTTGTCTTTTGCCGTATAGGTGATGCATAACAACTAGCTATTAATAAATTTCATTAAAAAGGTGTTCTCCTTTATGGTGATGAAAATATGGTAACCCTAATTTTACATATTTCAGACGTAGTTATGTTTTAGCTTGTTAAAGCCAATAATTATATGACTCGTTATGTATTCATTATGTTATTGTTACATTGACGACTTGGCTTTATTGCATTGAGATTGAAGATGTTCATAGACTATAGCGATAGAAATCGATCTTGGATGAATTCTGCCAAAACTGGTTTCTCCAATATATTAAACGATTCAAAGAAAAACTTTAAAAAGACGGTCAAAATTGTTTTGATACATCTCAGTCGACCTCGCTGTGTCTGCTTCTCATTTTTCAAGATTTCTTTTCTCAGCTGTGACAATGCGATTGAACTTCAGTTCAACATCAAGTTAAAGAACTTCAAATGGACTCAAAGCGTTGCTAATACATTTTAAGAAGCCGACTTCTGTTTTGAAACCAAACAAATGTTTATGTGTTCAAAAGATTAAAAATCGACTAAACAACCAGTACTTTAGGTCTCAAGCACTTAAACTATGTTTACATAGTCTTTGCCCTAAGCTTCACACTTTAATAGTATTGGCTATCGGCCCGATAAATAGCTTTTCCACATCTACTTCATGTTTGCCAAGTAAACTGTATAGTCTTTTGACAGTTAACTGAAATCTCGGAAGAATCTTTTTATCTTTTTCTACATGGTTTGTTAATTACCGCTCATTTATTACTATAATAGTTTGCTGGCAGTAAAAGTTCTACGAATCAATTATTAATCCCTAAAATGAAAATGTTTGGAAATTTTATATTTTGGAGCTGCGTCGCTGCAGCTTTTTTGATTCATTCATTAGAACTAACTTTTTACTTTTTCTTTATAATGGCACTCTTTGCTCCATTAATAAACAAACATTGGCAGCTAAGAGCTGATCATTACTTCCTTACTTACATGAACATTTTAAATTTCTTTTTATCACTTTCTAATCAAAAGTAGAGTGGGAGAATTCTACAATATGTAACGCTAATACTTTTTCTTCGCTCATTCAGAAGACTACATACAGTAGAATTAATCACTTGAAATACAAATTAGTAGTAGAATAAATTTCGCAGTAGAGATTTCTGAAGTCCATCAGTAAACTTGTTGGCTACCTGTAACCACTTTTTTCAGTACGAAAAACAACCGTATGCCACAACGATAGAAAATAATAACAAAAGCTATAGGGTCTTCAATAATTAGCTTCCAAAAGAATAGCGAATCTTTTAGTTCTTTATTTTCTTTTCAGCGATAATCAACCGAATCGAAAAACAATAAATTAAAACTTTCCAGATTGTTGTTTGTTTGTGTGCCACAAAGAGATAGTCAATAAATAAAACACT
This sequence comes from Trididemnum nubilum, assembly GCA_963965965.1. Lineage (NCBI taxonomy): Eukaryota > Metazoa > Chordata > Ascidiacea > Aplousobranchia > Didemnidae > Trididemnum > Trididemnum nubilum. The sequence continues at coordinate 15,706,320 of OZ014490.1, forward strand.
AAGATCTCTCAAAATAAAACAACTGTAGTCTGTAGCACAATATCTTAAAAGGGAATTTGGACGTGAGTATTACCAGCTTTAATATAATATGTAAAATGTTACAGTATTGCATCTTTAGTCTTTCTATCTAACCATAGTTAATTTTGTGCTTAAAAATTAAGATTTTGCTCTTTATTTAATGACCGAGAACGTTAGTTTTGAATTATTAACCTAACCAGCGATCATATCACATGCTTAAATTCGAAGTTCGAAGAAGATTTTTTTCTATACGTAGACCGAGTAATCTCACTCCAACTTGCTTCTCTCTTCGTACAGTAAAAATTTGGAATGCAATTTTCGCGCCAAAACTTAACAAGAAATTAAACCTTTCGTCGTAGACCTAGCGGTACATCGACACCTAACTGCAGAATTGTTGTGCATGCACTCAAATGAGATATAAATTTCGCATTGTAACAACAAGACACAGTAATAAATATTTGAAAAACTTCGCTGAGAAATACTACTGTTAAATTAAAAAACTTTTGAAAAGAAGACCCCCAATTTTTTTTAATGATTGCCAGTACTATCATATGCCAAAAAAATTTGATAGCTCACGATCGCTCTCTAGCAGATAGTTTCTGTAAAACCTGAAATCTCTTATCGGATGGAATTGGGTTTTGCAAACAAATCACTGTGATGCAAAAAGAGCCAGAAAAAAGCTAATAAAATATTACCCACCTTTTATCTTTTAGTATTGCAGCTTTCTGGACATTCTTCTTCAAAAAATTTAACGTTTAGTTAGTAAAATTTGCTTGCTTTGTGTACAATATAGTAGATCATTCTTTTCAGTTGTTACAAGTCTGGTACTTTTTTGGTTCTTTTTCAAGCAAAACAAAACGAACATAAAACAGGCAAAAATACCAAAAACATGTTAAAAAGTTAAGACTAGATTGATGTTTTCGCAATAATTTGCTATCACATACATTTTTTGTAATGATTCGAGTTTTTGTATTTGGAACTGAGAAAGCAATTTTCCTTCAGGCTTTGTTTCGACATTAGCCGGATCCAGTGACAAATTAATGCATCAAATTGAGGAAATAATGCTACTATTGTTAAAATTTGCAAAAACAGAATGAAAAGTAATTAATGCATACGCGATTACGCTTTCCAGCAATAACAGGCCTTTGTTAAAACCAGTCAAGTTTTGACTCTTAAAAACCTTGCTTGTTTGTGATGACGTTGTCTCAACAAATTGAAGAATATGATCAGTTTAATGCGGTAAAGTTTTGCAAAGCTAGTAGTAAACTATTGTTTCAGAATCTGCAACAAATTGTAATTACATCTTGAGTCAGTATAGCGGTCAAGTTTTCTTAACCAAGAGAAAATAATGGTCTTTCTCAAGCCCATTGGTCTCTGCTCCAGGCCCGTAGCCAGAAATCTGCAATGAGGTGGCTATTTTCCGGAGCCTAGGGGCAGAGCACCCATCCCTCGGAGGCCATTGAAGGACTAGGGGTGAAGCCCGGGGATTTTGATTTTATTGTATTTTTCCAAACATTACTTAATTTTAGGTCTATTTTGATAAAAATTAATGCTTTTAAAACGTGGTATAGAAATTAGCAGTGCAAAAATATGATTAAACGGCTGTGTAAATGAGCTATGAGGGCAGTGGATAACGGCAAAAACTTTAGCCTTTTTATTACAAGTCGGTAAATCATAAAATAACGAAATCGTATCTTTTAACCAAATTCGTCCGCATTGAAAAAGATTTGGGGAAAGGGGCTAATGGAATGAGATATGAGAGAAGTGATTAGTAATTAGCTAAATTAAATACTACAGAGCCCTCCATTCCACACAATGTTTTTGAAGTCTATCTTAAGCGTTTTTTATCAAACGATCAAATTTGATTGCTTATTTCTTAGCCAGTTTTCAACATTTCTTCTCTTTGTAAGCTTATGTTTGACAAATACAGTATTAGCTCCCTCTTCCCCTGGTAAATTCTTCGAAAATGGCTTTAAATCATATCACTGCAAAAAAATGCCTCATAAGTGCGAAATACGTGGTATTTTTCTTATTGGCAATTTGGTCGACAGGCCAGTGAGCGGACTGCCCCCCCCACCCCCGACCCCCGGCTGCGCTACTGCTCTGCTCACATGTCCATCACGCACGGTTAAAGTTACACTTTTTTTGAATTTTAAAACCAGGTCTGCTCTGGGCGTAAAATCTGAGCGTACGAGCATATTTCTGGTTTAAATAAAAATTCGGCACGCCTCTAGCATGCAAGCTGCCAGTGGTTAAAATACAGGGTGTTCCAAAATGGTTGACTCCATTCTAAATACCCATATCTCGGAAACTACTAGATGGATCATAATGAAACTAAATACGTATTATGTTGAAGGTCGTAAGTTTTATTGGTTAAATTTACAAAGAAAAGTACTAATATTTGTTGGTTCTATGACAGATTTTCATAAATGTTCAATATGAGCGCCGCCTGTGACCTTGCACACGTCGAGTCGGTGTTCGAGCTCGTACCTAGCTCGCTGTAGAATGTCTTTGGTAACAGTTTCCAGTGCAGCTGTAATTCTCTGTTTCATTTCTTCAATGTTTGCTGGAAGAGGAGGTACGAAGACTAGTCCTTTCACATAATCCCAGAGGAAAAAATCACACAGAGAAAGGTCGGGTGATCGTGGTGGCCATTTCACCATGATCACCCGACCTTTCTCTGTGTGATTTTTTCCTCTGGGGTTATGTGAAAGGACTAGTCTTCGTACCTCCTCTTCCAGCAAACATTGAAGAAATGAAACAGAGAATTACAGCTGCACTGGAAACTGTTACCAAAGACATTCTACAGCGAGTTTGGTACGAGCTCGAACACCGACTCGACGTGTGCAAGATCACAGGCGGCGCTCATATTGAACATTTATGAAAATCTGTCATAGAATGAACAAATATTTGTACTCTTCTTTTGTAAATTTAACCAATAAAACTTATGACCTTCAACGTAATACGTATTTAGTTTCATTATGATCCATCAAGTAGTTTCCGAGATATGGGTATTTAGAATGGGGTCAACCATTTTGGAACACCCTGTAAATTAAGGATACGATCGTTAAGTTCTCGATGGTACGACCTGTATAGACCAGGCTAATTTGTAAAAAAAAGTCGGTGAGAAAAACATGAAAGCAAAGCGAAGCATTTCTAATACAGGCCCGGCGCCAGGATAGCGTGACTGGGGGGGCAGAAATAAATTTCGGGGGGGCACGAGAAGTTTATTTATGTGAATTCGAGAGGGGCACGGGGGCACGAGAAATTTATCCCAGTCTGAATCAAATGAACAAGGTGAAGACCAAAAATTAAGAGGGATTTTCCGACGGAAATCAGAAATTCAAACGTTTTTTCCAGCCGAAAACAGGTGATCTCCCAAAAAAAAGGTCTTCACTGAAATTTTAAGGGGTTTCGGGCCGAAATCAGAAATTCAAACCTTTTTTCCGGCCGAAAACAGGTGATCTCTAAACAAAAAAAAAAAAAGGGTCTTCACTGAACTTCTTAGGGATTTTCTGGCCGAAATCGGGAATTCTAACGTTTTTTCCGGCCGAAAACAGGTGATCTCCAAAGAACAAAAAAGTCTTCATCCCAAAATGTCATGAAATCCAGTGTCAGTCCACAAAAAGTACAAAAATACCGGTGGCAAACACCAATGTGGGCCTCGATTTGCACTCCAGTAGCCCCGAGCCTGTTAATTTCTTCGGGGCACAGTCCTTGCTTGGGGGAACACAATTTTCGTTTGGGGGGCACAAGCAGTCATTTGGGGGGACAAGGTCTTGGAATGGCCCCCCGTGGCGCCGGGCCTGTTCTAATAACATTCTTGGCTTACGTTACTTGTGCTACATAGTAAACAAAACGCGAATATCTTGCGCAACAATAAATTATGTGCTATATACTGTACAGAATTTCAAAATACTCTAACTTACGCAGTCTTAATTAAACGTATACTGCCATGTCACAGAGTTGTAAACGGGCCGACTAGGTCAGGCCCGAACCCCAATATACAGTATAAGCCCAAAAATATAAGCAGCCAAAATATAAATATGAACTCGACCCAAACCCAAATCAAATCTTTCATTATACTCGCTGGATTACGCCGAAGCGTGTAATGAGTTGGTGGGGCCCATCTCCACGTCGTTGCGCTCGGGCAACACACTCCTTTCGAAGAAAAGTCGCAGCGGTGGCTAGCCGTTGGCAACACTGTATCCGATTTGACCGGCCCGAGATTTGAACCTCAGACCTCCCGCTCCAGAGACAAACGCGTTACCACTCGACCAACTGCTCGGTTTCGACTAATACCCGAATATTGATTTAAAACCTAAGCCAGGCTCAAAGTCAAATTAGGTCGAAAAAAACGTAAGCGATTAATAATAATTGCTCCTCTTCTTTAAATAAATTGTGGTACAATAATCATAGTAATTGTTCACTAATAATTGCATTGTTGCTTAAGTCAAGTCTTTATTCAATGCCGCAAAGTAATTTTGGTGACGTTTTTGTTGCTACAGTGTATAAAGCAAAGGCACGTATCGGAACCGAATTAAGTCTGAAATTTTGCGAAACTCAAGCCCAAATCCGTTCCGACGTACAACTCTGGACTTTAACTACCGACACCATTAACAGATTTAACCACCTTAATACTGCTCTGCTTACCTAACCACAGTAACATAATATTGTTCTCCTAAAAAATGTAATGTAGTTGTACACCAGGCATTTCAAAGAAGTAAGTTAGTCTTTTGAGTCGCACTTGAGTGATTTCTGGAAGATAGCCTACAACACCAGCAGAACTTTAGAAACTTCTTATTATACTGTTCTGTCGCATGATGTGACTATCTAAATTCATGTCGGGACGTTTTCCTTGCTGCTAGAACGGGCGCTATGTGCTAGACTCAAAGTCATCATGTTTTGAAATAGTCAAAGGCGATAAAGGTTAGCAAAACATACAGGTATTTCAAGAACTGCGCTTCTTCGCTGAAGTGGCACTGTCATGTTATTCTTCTTCTCCAAGTTACTTTCAAACTCTCTCAATTAAAATCCTAAACGACTGTTAATTGAAATGTTAAAAAAATAGTTTGAATTGGTGTAGAATATCGCATTTAATGTCGACTAAGAACAATCAAAACTCTTTCCTCTGTTTTAACACACACTATTTCAAAGACAAAAGAGGCAATGTTTATACAATAAAAAACAAGCTTTAAATGTTGTTTCAGCACGAAAATGGGTGTCGCGTTACATCCAAAAACACGAATTTTAATCGAGAGTAAAGCGGAAAAGATTTTATAGGGGGGGTGTAAAGTACAACATTTTCACTTTCTCCTTTCTATTTTCTAATTATGTTTGTACGCGTGATGGCGCTCTCAAGGCGCTGACTTGTTTATTTTGGTAGCGTGGTTTCATTTTTGAGCTGTTTTAAGATAGACTACCGGTATCTGTTGAGGTAATTTGTTAGCATGTAGGGCAGTTTAGATAGTAGGCAACTGCACTGCAGTTTATTTGGACTTATGTGTTACTGTATTAGGCCTGTCTAGCCCTGGCCTTTCTTTGTAACTGTTTACTGTATGAGTTTTGAATACAGGTTACTTGGCAGGCTACAAATCTTTCTTTAGATCTGTGTGTTTAATCTGTTTAACTGTTTAATCTGGTTTATCTTGTGTAACTGTTTATATCTGTTTTAATCTGTGATGTTAATTGCCTGTCTGCGAGTTCTGTCCTAGAAGAATAGTTACTGAGGTTTACCTGAACCTTACCGATACCTGCCTGAACGTTCTGTTAATTTGGCTATTAATTATTGGCTGCTCATTGACAAATTAATCTTCTGATGTTTGACTCTGGTTTGCGTAAAATTGTAATAGCGATTAAACTTGAATTTAAAGGTTTGTCTGCCTGGTCACCTTAGACTGTGCTTAGAGTCAATAGGGGCGATATAAACTTTAGACCTGCTACGCAACCCCTTGCAAAGAAAACAAGCATTTCTAACTTCTTTTTTTTTTTTGAGAAACGTAGTTGTAGATTTTTGAGAAATGGGACATCCAGAGAATCACACATAGGCCAAAAAATTAAATACAAGCTGAAGCTGTCAATAATTCGTTTTTATTGCTGTTGCCTGTATTTCATGAAATTTCTAATAAATTAAACCAATGCTAAAGTACATAATTTTTTTGAGAGAGCAATAATTAATTCAGGTTTTCTCTTGCTCAAAAATCACATAAATTAAATAAATTAGCTTTCATTAAACAGTGTTTTAACCCTATTTAACACAAGCCGTTTGACCAAAGCATTTTACACGGGAGTAGGCAAAAATGCCCCTTTAACTAACTTCTGAATCGGAGGTTTGGAAACACCCAGAAATGGGCAGCGCAAGTCATAAAAGTTGAAAGCAGACCCGAGATGTTGAAAGCGCTGACTGGAGACGGAATTCTCTGGTTAACGCGAGTGTGTCAAGTTGCTTGGAAGTTTGGCAAAACTCCCAGAAATTGGCAAACAAGTGTGATTATTCCGATATTCAAGAAAGGAGATCGCAAGCAATGTACAAACTACAGAGGGATATCACTCCTTAGTTTGCCAGGGAAAGTATATGCCAAATGCCTTGAAAGCAAATGCCGAGAAATAGTGGAATCAATACTGGAAGATGGTCAGTGCGGTTTTCGTCCGGGTCGCATCACCATGGACCAAATCTTCACTCTGAAGCAAATCTTCGAGAAATCATGGGAGTATGGCAAAGATCTCTTTGCATGCTTTGTCGATTTTGAAAAAGCATATGACCGAGTTCCTCGGGATAAACTTTGGAAGATTTTGCAGGAGTATGGCGTTAATGGTCAATTGTTACGCGCTATTAAGTCATTGTACTGCAGACCGGAGATTTGTGTTCGGGTAGATGGCAAGCAATCAAAGCCGTTCCATGTGGGCGTTGGACTCCGGCAAGGGTGCGTTTTGTCACCTCTCCTTTTCACTGTTTACATGAATTAGATCGACAAATGCAGCCAAGCTGATGAGTGTATCACGATTGGAAATTTCAAAATTAGTCGTCTGCTATTCGCTGATGATTTGGTTCTACTTTCTTCCACAGAATCTGGCCTCTCCAGCGCGCATTAAATAGCTTTTCGGATGCATGCAACACCGCCGGAATGAAAATAAGCACGGCCAAAACTGAGGTACTTTATCTTTCAAGAAACCCTGATCAGTGCGTATTACAAGTGAATGGAGCGACACTGAAGCAGGTAGAGAAGTTCAAGTATCTTGGGGTTGCATTTACGAGTGACGGTAGGCAAGACGAAGAACTGGATACCCGAATAGGCAAGGCTAGTGCAGTAATGCGAGCTTTGCACTACTCAGTTGTTATGAATCGAGAATTGTCGAAAAAGGCAAAGCTCTTAATTTTCAAAGCAGTTTTTGTCCCCATTCTCACTTATGGTCATGAATCTTGGGTAATGACCGAAAGAATGCGATCACAAGTGCAAGCGTCCGAAATGAGGTTTTTACGAAGAATCGAAGGAGTTACACTGTTTAACAAGGTGCGTAGCTCTGAGATTCGAAAATCTCTCAACATCGAGCCGTTACTTCTCCGAATTGAAAGATCTCAGCTTAAATGGTTTGGCCATGTAAGCAGAATGCCTCAGGAAAGACTCCCTAAACAAGCTTTACTTGCCAAAGCAAATGGGAGAAGACCAGTTGGACGACCTAGAACTAGATGGACCGATTACATTGAGGATCTTGGATGGAATCGCTTGGGACTTCGCCCAAGCGAAATGATGGAAGTGATGGAAGACCGTGAGGTGTGGCGGCTTAATCTTGAGCTACTGCCCCCGCAATCCTCACGGAAAAGCGGGCAATGAAGAAAGAAGAAGTCATAAAAGTTGAGCTGCAAGCGCTCGCGCAACTACTCTGAAAATCTTGCGCCGCTAGCGTTTCCGCAAGCCTCAAAAAATAATTGCACTACAAGCGCAACCGTAAGCGCACGCGCAATTGTGACGTTTTGAAAAGTATGATTCAATTTGCAGAGGTGGAGTCCTCGAGGACACATTTTGAAGTCCTTGGCCTTGGCCTCGAAGGTCAAGTCCTTGGCCTTGGCCTCGAGGCCTCAAGTCCTCGAAAATTGGCCTGTCCTCGGCTCAAGGACGGCACTAATTTTTGAATTGTTAAAATTTTGTGGAGTGCTTGAAAAATTTTTTGGAAAACGTTTTTTTGCGGAGATCGCCTGAAAAATTTTTGTGAAACCTTTTTTTTTTGGAGATCGCCCGAAAATTTTTTGTTTTTTTGGAGAGCACTTGCGTTTGTGTCCTTGGTCCTTGGCCTTGGCCTCGAGAGTGTCTGTCCTCGGAAAGGCTGTCCTTGGCCTTCGCCTCGGATTTTTTTTGTGGCCTTGGCCTTGGCCTCGAGCCTTGTGTCCTCGACTCCACCTCTGTCGATTTGACTCACTGCTCAAACCTCATTAGTTTACCGTACGAAACCAATATTTAAAACAAAGTATGCACGCTACCGAATTAGTCAACAAAAAAATTATTGATCTCCTTTAATAAATAGAAGCATTTGAAAATGCGCATCGCTTAACCTCTGTGGACGAAGAACGTCTTTATACCTGACGCAAAAATACTCCCAACACCCGCACTTAAAGGAAACGGGGTGGTAAACAAATCCGCTAATAAAGTCCTCATGTGGTGGTAAGCGAACGACTTCGGAGTCACTGTTTTTTGTTCTAATGGCATGTCACGAAAATGCTTTACAAGCTTTGATACTCTAACATATTTTATGGTTCTGGGGCTATTAGCATCGCTCTCTGACGAATGGAACGAGCAAAAAATATCCTGTTTTTTGTTTAAAGAAATTGAACCATCTCAGTATTACTTATAAGGGGCTGTTCATAAAAGACGTCCGCACTCAGGGGGGGAGGGGGGGTTAATAGATTTGCGGACAAGGGGGAGGGGGGGTTTCTGGAATGCGGACGTCCTTATTTCAACTTTTTCCGCGACGGAAAATCGCAGATTGTTTTATTCCGTTTTCGGTTTTCCGGGCCAGTGTGAACCACGCATAAAACGTACAATCACGTGATTTAAGGGCGCGAAGCGCACACAAAACAAATCACATGACTGTACGTTTTACGTCACCTTGCGCTGTGCTTGCTTTGTGTAAACTTTGTATTAAAGCTTAGTATATAATTAAACTTTGTAATTAAACTTATTATATAATTAAAGTTTGTATTAAAACTTAGTATATAATTAAACCGTGCAAACTTTGTATTAAAACTTTGTGTGTGTCAGTGTCTAATTAACGCATTTTTGTGTCCGTATGGACAAGGGGGAGGGGGGGGGTTTAGTCATTGCGGACATGGGAGAAGGGGGGGTCAATTTTTTGCAATTTTGTGCGGACGTCTTTTATGAACAGCCCCTAAGAGCTATACCAATGCTGTCACTTCTGTTTGCAATATCTTTCAAGTTTTCTCGGACTAGCAAAAAAGTTGTTATTGAAAGTTTTTGTTGTTTCTTGTTTTTGAATTACGGTAAAGTCAGACTGTTGCGAGTATCGCGTTTAATGCCCTCAGCAAGTTTAAGATTTATTCGAAAAGAGTAGCGTATTTCTAGAAAGACAATTACCGGTACAAAATAATATTTCTGACTAAAATTTGATTTTACAACCATTTTTTAAATTACTCAATTGAAAATTTTTTTGAAAAATCGGCAAAAAATATTTCTGAGAGAAACGTTTCAGCGAAAGAAGACCCCCTGCTGTAAATCCAACAGAAGTATTGCAAGCAGTAGAGGAATAAAATTTCCCATGATGGGACTTTTATAAACCTACCTCGTCACAGGCGTAGCCAAGGGGGGGAATCCCCCCCAGCCAATTAAAATGCTACCAATAATAAAAAATAATAAAAACAAAGCCTTATGTTTTTTTTCGGTTTCTGTTTGCATTTTCGCGTACAGTAGTATACGTGTGCAACAGACTAATATTAATGTTGACGGAAAGGTGGCCTGATGGACCCCCTCAAATCAAACTCTTGCCATCCAATCTGAATGTATAACCCAGGAGAAATTCAGGGTTTTTGTCCTAAAATTTGCAACCTCAGGCCCTCATCTAATCAATTTGTAAACTTAATGAAAAAACTTGACTACTTAGTAGCAGTGACGTGCGGTGAGGCTTCTGGTTGGTGAGGCACAATTTTTTTCACACACATGTCAATACCGCAACTAGAACGTAGTTCTAAGGGGGGCAAAATTTGTTTCTGGAGGGGCCAAAATTTTTGGGTTGGTCTAGTTTTCACCAAGTTCTCTGTTGATATCCAACAAAAAAAAAGGTCATCGCGCCAATATGGTGTACTTTTCTGCGAGGTCTCGGTTGGTTTCCACAAAAAAAAAGCAACCATTTTGAAACTGCTGCAAGGGTAACGAAAGTTTGGGTGGGTATGCTGGGCAGTTTGGGGGGGAGGAGTTTTGGTTTGGGGGGCGCCGCCCACTTTTGCCCCCCCCCCCCTAGTAGCGGCCCTGACACATGTTTGCAAAAAAATTATTTAAGACAATGACTGACAAGCAAATAACTGTTTTCATAGCCATTAAAAGAAGACCATATTTTTCGATAATTAATTACTCGTTTAATCTCTGCTGTTCACTTAAAGCCAAATCAATTTTTCAAGTTTCGAAAATCTATAAAGGTAAATTATTATTTGACTTTGAATGTGGACATGATTGAAGTTTTGGTTCTTGCTAAGTCACAAAAACCAGGTTTCAGTCCCAACATTATTATTTGCTGAAAATATGAAAGCAGAAATGACGATTTTTATTGCGCAACCACTCTTTTCTTGAGTACGGTAGTACTCTTTCTGAAATGAGGGATTCTTTCGTATTGATGTCTCGAGCAAATCTTTTAAATCGGTTTTGTTCGAGCTAAAACTTCAAGTTTAGTTATGGAAAAATCTTTCAGAAGACTAAATTTTCTTCCATTTTAGTTCATTTTCTCGTAATAAATTGTTTTTATTTCGCTAGAAAAGTAACTCGTTCAATTTCGCAATGAACGAAAGGCTACAAAAAAACTGCTTTGACTTTTTCTTATTCTATGACGTCATAGGTGAGGCGTGCCTCAAAATCAGATTTCAAACCATTATGCGTTGTCCGCGATTTGTCTGAGAGAAAAAGGCATACTTTTAGTTCGTTTATTAAAATTTGCTTGGCTGAAGTGAGGCACAATCGAAAATGCCTCACTTCGCATATTTCAAGCGATGCTCGCTGGCGCGCATAGAGAGATACCAATTAACCGAATAGTTTCGGCGTTTTAATGCGAAGAGCGTTTTAATGCATAAAAGTTTTAATGCATAAAAGTTTCGGCGTTTAATGCATAAAAGTTTCGGCGTTTTAATGCATAAAAGCAGTGAATACACAAAAAAACTAAATATGATAAAAATTAGTCAAGTTTTTGAGAAATATTTTGATTTGCGTGAAAACATTTTATTTTAATTGTATACTTTTATTTTTGTTTTTCTTTGTACAATTCTTCAGGTGAGGCACGGCCTCACCTGCCTCCCCTGACCGCACGTCCCTGCTTAGTAGCCATCTTTGCTCCAATTTAAAATAGCAATCTATTTCCACCTCGCCAGTTTTTGACGCGACGAAATACTTTTGACAAAAAAACAAAGAAATTAACTAGGAAAAATGCTTATTGAACAAACAACTAAATTTGAATTGAGGATGCCTGGGCCCCATAGTCGTACATGTACCGTACTCCTAAAACTGGTTATTTTCATGACAAAACAAAAATCTGCAAAGCAAATATTCGAGTGATTATTTATTATTAAAAATATTGCAGGAGGTTGTACCTTGCTTCTTCCACCTAGGCTAAGTCACTTACAAAATTTAACCCCCAAAATCAAAATTTTAAACATGTTTTGGACTTGATCTGTAAGTAAAAGGAAGACTCGCAGTGTTCTTTTTTTCAATTGGCATTCAAATCTTAAAAATTTAGTAATTTCAAATTGCTTCAGAAACGTGCGAAACGTAATCCAAATGGCATTCAAACAGCTATTTTTTCCAAAAAAATTACAAAAAATTGCCCAGCGACCGTGGCCCCCAGACCCTCGTCTGTGATACGTTTGGGTTAAACTAGTTTGCTCACCACGTTTCTCAATTTAGACAATTTGGGAAATCTTTTTAACTTTTGGTTTAATTCCTTCCTTTACAAAATCCAGGTTACGTGCTAATCCAGGCCACGGCTTTTGATCCTCCATTCTACGGTATCTTTGTCCCATAAAAAGACCCTCTTCTCGAAAATACTTGATGACGTCATTGCGTATGATTTGCGGTTTGGCCTCCTCCCCCAACCAAAAATCTTGGCTACCTCTATGTAGGCCTACCTCGTCAATATTTTATCTTAACTTTAATCACATTTGATTAAAAAACAATCATTCCTAATCGTACGTGATTTGCGATTGCGCTCAAAATTGCTAAAATACTTGCGGTGCAAGCGTCAGGGCAACCGTTTAAAAATAATCGCGGCGCAAGCGCTATTGCAAATAAAGAAGTTGCCCGCAAGCTTGCGCCGCAATTATTGCGGCGATGGTGGCAACCTCTGGAAACACCAAATTTGGCGAGTGGGATGTTGTCCATTAATATTTTTTGGAAAAATTGGTTTTGAGTTGATGACGTTATCACAGTGATGTCACGGCCAATCTGGCCAATGCGACGTCATTTTTGCGATGGACGATTCACATTTTGCACAAAGGTTTGCTTTTTGAATCTAAATCATTATAGTATTTCTAAGTCGCAAAGATGTCTTATAACTTCATTCAAGTTGAATGCAAAGGCCAAAAAAAGCTCAGATTTCGGAAACCCTCAAAATTGTAAAACTCCCCCTAACTCCAGTAGCTTCTAATTTTGAGAAGTTAGTTGCGAGTAAATTTGACTCAAAGTTAAGTTGGTTTAAAAAAAAGCTTGTTTCTGCCCTCTCTTCGTGTAAAATAGGGTTAAAAAGTAATAATTTAAAAAAGGCTTCAGCTTTGATCTTTCAATGGCTTTATATCATTTTTAACGTGTTATGTCAGCATTCTTAAATAAATCAAAAAAATTTGTTTGAAGAGAAATCTCTTGCAGAATTTACAACAAAAAAATAGAAACTTTCTCCTCTACATCGTGAGTCGCCGTTTCATTAAACTGTATGCAATGCAAACCAAATTTGCATCTTCGCAACGTTGCGCTTGCCTTTGCTAATGGGTATGACGTCATCGACCTCCTCAAAGGTGATCGTGTACAAAACAGTTTCAAAATAATAGTTTCAAATTGACTTAAAGCTTGAAGTTACACATCAAGAGAGGTGTAATCGTAATTTACGGTTGTCCTCTGACAAATTACACTTGCGGTTTGAAGTCTAAGAATGCGCTCTGCTCAAAGAAAACACGACGAACAGCTAAGTTAAATCAATCAAAGAAATCTATTAAGCTTAAGAAAACAAATGAATTGCGTCAAAATTTAAAACAGCTTGGTTCGGTTCAATCGTTAGCAGCAAAAAGTAAATTAAAAAAGGCACAAATTTAATCAAAGCAAATTCTAGTCCTACACAAATATTATAATCCTACACACATATAAATAGCAAATGGCGGCAATTAAACCCAATAAATATCCCACTAATTTATGAATTCAACTATAAACCCCAAACTATGAATCTCAAAAAATACTTTAAAAGGTTACAAAAAAGAGAGAATTTACTTTAGAGAAAAGGAGTCTAAGAAAGTACCTTCCTTCAACCAACCACGGCCAAAGTCCAACAAAGTCTAAAACTGACAACCAAATTGTCTTCGGTAATGGAACAAACAAGAATCGACCAAAGTCCTTGATTGAGAGAAAACTGGTTGCTGGCGTATCAATCAAAGAACGGGGATACCGTACTACGCTTCCTTCACGTAGCGGAGAGTGATGAGCGGTGAGCGATTCTTAGCTGGTTCCAAAACGCGAGGACAACCAAACTTCTGTCTTCGCAAAACGAGTGTGACGCAATCGACTTCTTCGATCCAATTCACAACTCGTCGTGATGCGGCTCTTCGTCCCTTTTGACTTGGAAGCCGCTCTTCAATACCCAGCGAATCGAACGGCACCTAACTTCTTCGGAAAAGACTGCCCAGTGCAGCAATTCCAGAACATAAATCAGCTCAACCTGCCGTGCAGACCAACACTGTGGGGCACGGCGAACGATAATTCAACACTTCAGTCCAACACTCCAGTTCAACACTAAATCCAAAGGAAACACACCAACGTATATATAGGCCAAAGGCACGTGGTCAATTTCGCGAAGGTACAAGAGGAGAAACGGAAAGGTTTCCGGAAAAACAAGTTAGCAAACGCTGTAAATAAGCCCCAAAATAACCTAACCCAGCGGCAAGTCGCCTAGTAAATTTCCAAATTCGTAGAAAAGTAAGGAGAAAACGACCAAAACTACGCAACTTGGCGTCGAGATACGTATGCATCCAAAAACACGTAAAATGAAAATTCTTACTTAATGAGAACTATGACACATCCTAAAGGACAAAACACTACGTAATAAACAGCGGGTATCCGAATTTCCCAACAAAACACTACAATTCGTAGTAAACAAGTGATATCATGGTAAATTTTTTTGAGAAAACAAAAACAAGATAACCAAAATTACGTAATGTGAAAGTTGCTGTAACAAGAGGACTGAAAGCAAGATCAATGGGGGTATCTAAAGTTATAGGAGGAGATTGCCATTGACTATCCTTCTTGATCCAGCCGTAGCGGAAGTAGGCCTACTCCTCTTCAAAATTCAAGATCGGATGTTACCAACGACATTAAGATTGTCATTACAAATCATAATTAGAGAGGCCCCTACGTCCAGTGGCAGATCCAGAAAATTTTGGTGGGGGGGATTTTAAGCACAAAACCGCAAAAATTCGGATGTCTTCACCAAAATTGAGAATGGTTTTTTGGCCGAAATCGGAAATTCAAACGATTTTTTCGCCCAAAATCAGGTGTTCTCCAAAAAAAAAAAAAAAAAAAAGAGGTCTTCACCAAAATTGAGAGTGATTTTTCGGCCGAAGTCGGAAATTCAAACGATTTTTTCGCCCAAAATCAGGTGGTCTCCAAAAAAAAAAAAAAAAAGGTCTTCACCAAAATTGGGAGTGATTTTTCGGCCGGATTCGTTACGTTTAGGCTGGTGGGGGGGATGCATCCCGAAATGGAGCCGAATTATTCGAAATAGAGGCTGATTTTTTGGCCAAAATCGTTACTTTTAGGCTGGTGGGGGGGATGCATCCTCCCCATCCCCCCCCCCCTAAATCCGCCACTACCTACGTCGTGTATGAAGTAGAATGTCTCTGGAACGGCTGGGTCGAGAAGGATGGAGTCAACGCCGTTTTAATCAAATGCGATTACAGTAACTTTAGATACAGGTGCTTCCATTGATTTTGCCTTAATGCAAGTCAAGTTTATTTCAAAATACGCTTAAAAGTAAGCAGGCAGGAAACAGCGATAAGACCATGCGGTCATTTAGGTAGGTCAACTGCACTTTTTAGCACTACTTAACAGTTACAGGCATAAACTTGAGCTTGTTACTGAACATAAAAAGCTCAAAATATCGTTAACAATGTAACAAGTAACAATAACAGTGTTGCCAGCTTTGCACTAAATACTTCGAAAAAAAAACTGACTTTTGTTTGATTAGAAAATTGAATTATTTAGATTTTGCACATCGTTGAAAGCTCAACGTATTAAACAAGGCAAGTCAGTCATAATTTAGTGTAAAGTCATGTTGTTATACAACGATAACATTAAAAAATAAAGACTGAATAAAATTGTTTTATTTTGGGTTAACAAAAATAAAACCAAGTAATAATCTGAAGGAACAATTTTGGCAACAATGCATTTAGCAAAAAAAAAATTTTTTTTCACACTATTTTTCCGACTAACAATTGGATAATAAAGACAATGATTGCAGTTACTCACAAGCAACCCAAAAGCCATAACAATGCATTGTTCAGTTCGTCTAAATTCAATCCTATTTAAGAAAGCTGGGGGGAGATCACGAGCTCATCTCGTTAAGCATTCTCGCTCGCTCATGACGTATAATCTCGGTGTGGTAACTGAGAGCGATCACGAGATTTTTCTCGCTCGTAAAACTTGTGTTTTTCTCTCGGAAAGCCAAGAGGAAGTCAGAGCACTCGTACAGCAGCTTTTTATTGCAAACCGAGTCTGAAAATGGCTGCGTTTTTAGCTCTTCGAAGTGTCCGTAGAAAACAAAAACAATGTAGACAAGAAAATCCATTGCAGAGGCCTGAAAACGAGCTTATTTATGAATACCGACTGAATAAAGCTGCTAGTATGGAACTTTGCGATCTGTTAAGAGAGGATTTAAAACCAGCGCTATGTTGCTCAAGAGTTTTGACGGTGGAGCAACCCCAGTGAACATGCCCATATGGGGACCACATGGGTTTTTGGTGGGCAACTGGGCTACTGGGCTTTGTGTGGGCCAATTTACTGGGGCCCAAGTGGGCTTAGCTTGGGCCTAAATGAACTCCTTTAAAATCATTTTATATGTTTAGTATAAACACCATTGATTGTTAAAAGCCCAAAAATAATTTTCTCATTTTTCTTGAAGCAAAACAAAGCAAAAAAATTGAATCTTTATGATTGTGGGGTGCCCACGCTATTTCCATTCTTAGCCCAATCTTGGGCCATTTTACTGGGGCCCAAGTGGGCTTAGCTTGGGCCTAAGTGGGCTTTTTCAAAATCATTATAAGCGTTTAGTATGTACTCCGTTGGTTGTTAAAAGCCCAAAAATAATTTTCTCATTTTTCTTGAAGCAAAACAAAGCAAAAAAATTGAATCTTTATGATTGTGGAGTGCCCGCGGTATTTCCATTCTTAGCCCAATCTTGGGCCATTTTACTGGGGCCCAAGTGGGCTTAGCTTGGGCCTAAGTGGGCTTTTTCAAAATCATTTTAAGCGTTTAGTATGTACTCCGTAGGTTGATAAAAGTCCAAAAATAATTTTCTCATTTTTCTTGAAGCAAAATAAAACAAAAAAATTAAATCTTTATGATTGTGGAGTGCCCGCGGTATTTCCATTCTTAGCCCAATCTTGGGCCATTTTACTGGGGCCCAAGTGGGCTTCGCTTGGGCCTAATTGGGCTCCGTTAAAATTTGTTTTAGCCGTAGTATAAACACTGTTGGTTGATAAAAGCCCAAAATTAACTATTTAGTTTTTTGTCGCAACAAAATAAAACGATGAAAATTGAATCTTTTAGAATTTGGGGTGCCCACGTTATTCCCACTCTTTGCCCAGTCGTGGGCCATTTTAATGGGGCCCAAGTGGGCTTAACTTGGGCCTAAATGGGCTCCGTTAAAATTTTTTTTAGCGTTTAGTATAAACATCTTTGGTTGTTAAAAGTCTAAAAATAACTTTATTTAGAGTTATTGTTGCAACGAAACAAACGATGAAAAACAAACTTTTTGAATTTGGGGTGCCCACGCCATACCCACTCTTTGCCCAGTTGTGGGCTATTTTACTGGGGCCCAAGTGGGCTTCGCTTGGGCCTAATTGGGCTCCTTCAAAATCTTTTTTAGCGTTTAGTATATGCTCCGTAGGTAGTTTAAAGCCTAAAAATAACTAATTAATTTTTGTCGCAACAAAATAAAAAAAAATTGAAGCTTTTTTGAATTTGGGGTGCCCACGCTATTCCCACTCTTTGCCCAGTAGTGGGCCATTTTGATGGGACCCAAATGGGCTTAGCATGGGCCTAAATGGGCTCCTTCAAAATCTTTTTAAGCGTTTAGTATATGCTCCGTAGGTAGTTTAAAGCCTAAAAATACCGTAACTATTCAGTTAACGTCGCAACAAAATAAACGAAGAAAATCGAAACTTTTTTGAATTTGGGGTGCCCACGCTATTCCCACTCTTTGCCCAGTCGTGGGCCATTTTGATGGGGCCCGAATGGGCTTAGCTTGGGCCTAAATGGACTCTTTCAAAATCTTTTTTAGCGTTTAGTATATGCTCCGTTGGTTGTTATAAAACCTAAAAATAATTTTCTAATTTTTGTTGCAACAAAATAAAACAAAAAAAACTGAATGTTTATGATTTTGGGGTGCCCACGCTATTTCTACTCTTAGCCCAGTCGTGGGCCATTTTGATGGGGCCCCAATGGGCTTCGCATGGACCTAAATGGGCTCCTTCAAAATCTTTTTTAGCGTTTAGTATAAAAACCATTAATTGTAATAAGCCGAAAAATAATCATTTAGTTTTAGACGTAACAAAACAAAACGAAGAAAGTTGAAACGTTTTAAATAATGGGTGCCCGCGCTATTCTTACTATCAGCCCAGTCAAAACTTTATGTTATCTGTCATCGTGGTAGTTGTATCGTGTAAAATTTTGATTCTTAAACGTGTATTAATTTTTGTGAATTGAATTTTAGTTGTTACGGAACATAAAAAATGTCAATAACAGTTTAAATTTTGGGACTAAAAAATTGTTTTAAATATTTTAAATTTAACCTCTTATTTAACATTTTTATTGAAAAATAATGTCAATGTATTAGAAAATTTATTCATGTAAATTTGTTGAGTATAGAAAAACTATTTTGCGATGTTAAAAGGTTTCAGACGGCAAATACATGTTGGAAGTTTCTTTATATTTTCGTAACACTTTATTCTTTTTATTAAAACACTGCACGAGAAAAAAGCGTTGCGAGACAGGTTCTGCGCATGCGCAAAAGCGTGAATTTAGAACATTTCACGCGGCGAGTTTGCGTTAGAGCACAAAACTCTTTTATTGCTGAAAAGTATCATGAACAATTAAGTCATCGCGGTTGGTAGTGTTTTTCATTAACCTAAATTAATGGTGACTAAAATAAGTGTTCTAGATAGCAAGCAGGGTTAAGGAAATTAGTTTCAAGTTTTCTTACGAAAAGGAGCGGCAAAAGTCTCAAAAACTCAGACTGGCAACAAATACCAGATTAATGATGCGAAATTTTGCAATTTCGTTTTGGTAAATGGAAGTTTTTGTTGCATTATGCAGTTCAACTTTTTGATAGTTAGGTTGTTTTACAATCTTACGGGACACAAAGGCAAAGAATCATTCAAGAAGTTGTGGATAATATATGAGTTGCAAGGTAAGTTTTTTTCTTATTTGCTTTTGTTCAAGCAGAATGCTGATAAGCTATTCAAATTTTTTTTTTTCACTAGATCAAATGACTTTGAAACTGCTAAGGTTTGAACGAAAACAGTATAATTTTATGTTGAACCTATTTCGATTTCATCTAGAAATGGTAATTTTGTGCGGTATCGTTATGACGAAAAACGACCATAGACCTTTATATTTTAAGCTTTTTTAAGCAAAGCACAGTGTGACTTAAACATCAAAATATTAAATAGTGATTTAACTCGAATTTGTTGGGTAATGTGCGTTCTTTGTCAAAATGTTTATGTTTTTGAACTACCGGTACTGTTTCTAACACATAATAAATTTTGTAAGTCACTATTGACGGCACAACTGAGATTTCGTTGTTAAACGTCTCTGACTGCTAGTCTTTTGCTCGTAGCCAAGTTGGTCATTGCGAGCAGAAGTTGTGAAGGACTAGGCCTACGTGTTATTTGGACCAGAAAAGTGGAGTTTTTTTTTCAGGAGCGCACCCAAAGTTGGTCAGGAGAAGCGACTGAACTTTGGTTAAGACCTTTTTTTTTTTTTTTGAGATCACCAAAATTTGGTTGGAAAAACCGTTTCAATTTTGGTGAAGACCTTTTTTTTGGAGATCACCTGATTTTGACACAAAAACCGCCTCAATTTGGCTCAAGACTGATGAAAATTTGGGTCAAGTTCGTTTACTGCTGTTTTCACCTCTCAAAAAAGCCCGCTGCCCCTTTGCGAAATCCTGGCTACGCGCCTGACATGTTTAATGTACCGGTATTGATCTTTTGTCACCTTATAGCGTCAAAAGCTAACTGTTTGATGATGCACAAATCTTTCCTTGCCATAACTACTTCTTGCTTGGAGAAAACTGTAATCTACATACTTAAGTTTGAGGATTTCTTCGAATTCTTGTCCACTGAATTTGCTGCTTGTTTAAAGCTGCCAAGCAGAGATAAATCATCGTAATCCGTCTTATCCGAAGACGCAACAACGTGACCATGGTGCAAGTTGAACTCAGATTATGCAATCAAGGTCGTTGTAAAAACAACGCTTTTTCCTTCTCGGCTACGCTAACGACTTGTGTAGTTGCTTCTCATTGCCCATTGTTGTTTTTTCAGATGATGTAAAAAAGAATCTGGCAACCAGTAAATGCAGCGAAGTCGATTTGGAAACCGAAGTGGTCAAATGGTTGACCATTGCGCGAGATCGAGGCGGAAACCGGTCCAAAAGAAGGAGATTCAAAAGCGCTGCCGTGCCAGCTCTAAGTTAAAATGATCTGTAATGTGTTTGCTTTACGTGTACTGTTGTTGTGCGTGAATATTCGGTTATCACTGTAAGTTGGTAAAAATAAACCCTCAAGTTTTGATGAATGTAGTGTTTTTGTATTATTGTGCTTCACGTTGCACCAGTTTTACACGACTTGGGATGTCGAGTACCACAGCATTGGATGCGGGTGGGTTTGCCCACTGAATTAATGGGCTGCCCAGTTAAATCTCAGTGGTAGAAGCATGGGATGTAGGTGGGTTTGCCCAGTAAATTAATGGGCTACCCAGTGGTAAGAGCATGGGATGCGGGTGGGTTTGCCCATTAAATTAATGGGCTGTCCAGTTGAATCCCAGTGGTAAAAGCATTGGATGTAGGTGGGTTTGCCCATTAAATTAATGGGCTGCCCAGTGAAATCCCAGTGGTAAGAGTATGGGATGCGGGTGGGTTTGCCCATTAAATTAATGGGCTGCCCAGTTGAATCCCAGTGGTAGAAGCATGGGATGTGGTTGGGTTTGCCCATTAAATTAATGAGCTGCCCAGTTGAATCCCAGTGGTAGAAGCATGGGATGTGGTTGGGTTTGCCCATTAAATTAATGGGCTGCCCAGTTGAATCCCAGGAGTATGAGCATGGGATGTGGGTGGGTTTGCCCATTAAATTGATGGGCTGCCCAGTTGAATTCCAGTGGTAAGAGCATGGGATGTGGGTGGGTTTGCCCATTAAATTAATGGGCTGCCCAGTTGAATCCCAGTGGTAGAAGCATGGGATGTAGGTGGGTTTGCCCATTGAATTAATGGGCTGCCCAGTTTTATCCCGCGGACAAAATCAAGTGGGCCCCATGTGGGTAGCCCACATGGGCCCCACATGTTGGCCCACCAAGGCCCCAATTGGGCCCCACATGCAATTGTTCATTGGGACAGGTTTTGATATCTTTGAAGTTGCTAGCTTCAGGCAGTTTTCAAACTTCAGCCAAAGATAATATAAACGTGGCACAATCTACTGTTAGTTGCACGCTCTCTCGATTTATGGATAGCTTGCTTTCCAAAAAGAAAGAATTTATTTACATGCCGGACAGTCCCAGTCAGCAAGTGCTAGTGGGACCCAGCTGGGCTTCATGTGGGCATCTTTCTGGGCCCCAGGAGTGGCTGCCCATGTGGGACCCGCAAAAATATGACCGTGGGATTTCGATGGGTCCCATGTGTGGCAGCCCATCTACAATATGGGCAGCCCATGTGGGACCCACAAATATATAATCGTGGGATTTCGATGGGTCCGATGTGTGGCATCCCACCTTCTATATGGGCAGCCTATGTGGGACCCAGCTTTGTGTGAATCTCCGAAATAGATAGGACCCAACCAGCTTCCACCTTAACCCAATGATTAATTGGGCTGCCCATTAACAATCTATGAGCACTGCTTTGCATTTCTGAGCTCCATCCTGATACACCTACGCACGTTGCGCAAGTGTATGCAGTAATGAGCAGTACAGAAAAACAAAGTAGCGCTCATAGCATGTCAATAGGCCATTAGATAGCACAGAATTTAGCTGATAGG
The DNA here is from genome assembly GCA_963965965.1 of Trididemnum nubilum. NCBI lineage: Eukaryota > Metazoa > Chordata > Ascidiacea > Aplousobranchia > Didemnidae > Trididemnum > Trididemnum nubilum. The sequence goes on from OZ014490.1 coordinate 15,728,265, forward strand.
TTTGCCCATAGCGTTTTTAATGCAATTTCACTATTTTTTCTTACAGCAGTTTATTGCAAACAAAAATCAAACACAAATAACACTGAACCATCAAAAATTTCAAAAATGCAAATCGGTATTACGTTCCTTTTTAGCATGAAAGTCCTGCAACTAGTTAAATTACGAGTAACAATCAACCCCTCTTTCATAGGCAATTTCATTTCTTTTCTTGCTTCTTTTTTGCAACACCTGCAACATATTTGAATAAAACAATTTAGTTAAGTTAGATTACACTCTAGTCATCTTGCAATGCTAAACTTTTGAATTTGCCAAGCAAAATAACACAATTCTGGTGATAACCTTGAGAACGTAATGTTGGCAATACCCTACTTCTTTCCAGAAACGGGGGCGTTGAGAAACTTCAAGAAGAATAGACCAGCTACACCCCATAATTTTGAACAGGAAAAAACGAAAAACGCTCCATAAGAGATGCGAGTATTTAAACATTTAGAAAGAAGTAGCCAGCTCATCATGAGGATAGTGATTCAGCCCCTCCCCCTTCAAAAAAAGGGCCAAGGTTGCACTGGAAGGACAGCTTCTGCTACAAACTCTTTTCGCTCCAAATGCATCCAGAAAACTTGAAGCCCAAATAATGAAATATTTTTTCAGTTAACTGTCAGTGAGTAATAAACATAATCCAGTCACTACAAGTCCTTTTCTTCAGTACTGGCAGTTACCTCCTTTTAATCACTGTATTGCTTATCCAACGCTGTCTAATTATTATTAATTGTCAGCTCTATGCATAGTACCGTTTAGGCTGTTAAAGCATGTCTGTTTTCCAACGCTCACGTATCCCTCAGAAATAGATGCCACCAACCTTGTGTTCCCCACCTCCCAAAAGATACACCTATCAGTTACGGTAGATTCCTAAAGTAACAATGCAACGCTGGGTCCTCCGGAAAGACACTTATTTATTATTGCACCCAACACGGTAACACAGTTTTATCATAGGTGGGCACAAGTCCGTTAATCGTTAATCCGTTAATAACGAAGCTAACTTTTTTTTGAATTCGTTAATCCGTTAAAAAGTTTTTTCATGTTAACGGACTAAATTAACTTCCGTTAAGTGCTGTTAACGGACTAAAGTAACTTCCGTTAAGTTCTGTTAACTTCCGTTAAGGTTTTTATCGTTAATATCATGCAGCTTCGTTAGTGCATTTGAACTTGTTTTTATCTTGAAATTAGATTAGACTGTAAAATGTAAATTTCAAAACACAAAAAGACCACCATAGCAATAAATATTTCCTTACAATCAGCTTAACAGCGTCAATGCGTGTTCTAGAAGCGAGTGAATAAAACGAAATGTAAATTACACGCAAAATGTTAACGGATTAACGGACTTTATTAACTTCCGTTAATTAAAGCTGAAAGTAACGGATTAACTTTAACGGAGGTGTGAAGTTTGTTAACGGACTAGCGGTTAACGAAGCTAACGTTTTGCGTTAACTTGCCCATCTATGAGTTTTATGCACATGAATGAATTGATATTGAAAAAAGCGGATAAGCATCAAGTCTGACAACTGCGATAAGCAATTTTTTCCATTTCGTGAAAGGCGTTAAGTTATATTCCGCATTTTCTCTCATTCAGTAGAAAACAAGACTAACCTAACCTTATACAAAAAATATTTGAACTATAATCGCAATCATACTTAGTTGCTTACCATAAATAGGATCACAGAAACATTTCTTGCTCATTTGTTGCATGTACTATAGCCTGCCTGCTGTCATAAAGTGGTTTTTGTGGCATACGAACTCATCAGAACAAGAATCTGTAATTGTAAAAACGTTGTTCATTAATATCAAAAATTGGACCAAACCCTCAATTTACAGCAAATACCGCAGGTTTATTTTTGGTCAATCACTGAAATTTTTAGTAAATAACCAAATAAAAAAAAATTTTTTTTTCATCACAATGACTGAAAAGCTCAGTAGTAGGACCAATCATAGAACTGACATCACAGCTAACTGAATGATAAATAGACAAAGTTATGCATTTACAATTGCAAAAATGACTTCAAGTTTTCAAAAATATTTTCAAATATGTGCATTTGATAGAAAATTTTAAGCAAAAAATAAACCCAGACATAAATCAGTTTACAAAAGAATATTATGTGCCATTATATGTATATCACATGAATGGACCATTAAAGTTTAATTTAAGTGGTAAAGGTATTACTTGGAAAATAGTTCTATGCATCTAATTTACAGTAAGTTTGTATCCAATACATGCCTTACAAAACAAAGTTATCGTAGAATGCCGAATAGCAAAAAGTATTAGAAGCAGGTAAACTTGATACCGTAATTAAAATGACTCATAAAAAAAAAAGAGTGAATATTATGCTGCGAATAATGTCCTAATCATAATGTGTGTGTACACTGCACATGATGTTTTTGTCAGCTATAATTTTGTTCAGTTATCCCAACAAACCCTTTATCCAAGCCACCACTAGTCTCAATTAGTTCAGATGATCAGCAATCTAATCATTTCAGTAAGCAAAATTTTTCTTTCGTGAAATGTGATTTTGAGGTAAACCAAAAGTCATTCAAAAATTAATGTTTATCTAACAATGCCTAGTTGCTGCCTTAGCATGTTTTGAAAATTATTCCAATGTTTAGAAAAACAACAATGAATAAATGGCAGACTTAAAGCTTAACCATCTAAAGATAAACAATTAAACATAGATGACATGTGTAATAGTAAAATGCTTAGTGCAGGATGCCCATCATGCATTTAGCGTTTTGCATCGTTTACATGTTACATATTGTGGTATCATATAGCAAAACTTTCTGTTGCACACAACATCAATGGTTATTTTTGACATTTTTGTTTTTGTCATGCAGAAATCAATTCTAAAAATAACATTAACCAACAAAATAAGATAGCTATTATCTACAGATACTGCATTATGAAAACTTAGGATGCTTCATTCAAAATTCTAATCATTCGATAATGCAGTAAATTGAGTGATTGATGATTGAGATTGATCACAATAAACTTTCACAAATCTCAAAAAAATCACCGTTTTTTTCAAGGAAGAGGCTGCTGTTATGTTACATGAAAATAAGAATATCGCTATCCTATCCTAACCCCAGGGTTGCCACAGAAACTGCACAATCAAATTCCAGGACTTTTTAAGGTCATTTTGCAAGACTGTTTAAAATTTTTTTTACAAGACTTAAAATTTAATTTGGGCTATTACTCTTTCATGCACCTACTTTTTTGTACTTGTCATTGACCAAAAATTTTGATGTAACGCATTTGCATTCCCAATACTGACTACAAGCCAGGAACAAAGCCAGAAATTTGCAATGGGAGGGATCTGCTTTCGGGTATGGGGGCAAGAGTCCAGCTGCCGGAAGCCACTGGGAGTCTGTTGCCCCCAGCGCTCAAAATTTTTGCAATTTTTTGCAATAATGACTTATTTTCAGGCCTAGTTTGGTAAAGATTATTGCTTTTAAAAAGCACCTAAGAAATTAGCATAGCAAAAATGTGGTTAAACTGGTTGCATAAAAGGGTAAACAGTATGTGGGTGATGGCGAGAGCTCGGCCAGTACAACTTTTTCAGGCTGATAGCGACTTATTAATTACCACATTTTGTCACTATTTTTCACTTATCTTGACACTATAAGCTTCAATAATCCTCCTCCAAAGAAATACCATTTCAAACACAAGTCATACTAAGCAAATAGAATGCAAGAGTGCTCGTGCTTGCTCTAAAAATGAACTGCTTAAGGTAATTGTGCTAAGTCAATATTGTATCGGCGTAGAGAGCCAGTACGATATACCAGCTTGGCCCTGAGATCGCCTAGTATATATCGGTAGACCAAATGTATCGGTCGAGCTCTAGTGATTAGTAATGGCAAAACTTCAGTCCTTGCTCTATTTTCAGCCAGTAAATCATAAAATCCAATCATTTGAAAAGAAAGAGTTTATTTGATCGCCAGTGCACAAAAAACGCTATCCTAGCCCTAACCCCAACCTTAAAACTTAACCCAAACTGTAACCTTAGCTCTAACCCTAATGTTAATCCCAAACCAAACTAAAAATCTAAACCCCACCTAACCACTTACGATAATAATTGAAAAAATAAAAGAGTAAATGAGCAAATGAGCACCCATTCTTGTTCTCTTATTCTCTATAAGCAGAGCTCATTTGCTTGCTAAAGAGTAAATAGGCAGTTTCTTTGAAAAAACTCACAAGTATATTAAGCCAATTGTCAGTATTTTATAACGCAACAAAAAGATATAATTTGGGAGGAGGGGTTAACGAAACGAGATTTATGAGAGTTGATTGGTAATTAACAGAATTAAATGTTGAATAAACCCTTTTTTCTACCAAGCCTATGTTAAGCATTGTGCATTATGCGATCAAATGAATTGTTTATTTTTAGCTAGTTGTTACTGGTTTATTTTTGACCAATATTAGCCCTTTCCCAAAATCATGTTCCAACAGGGGCTTTAAATTACTTTAGTGTCCTTATTACTGCAAAATAATGCCTCAGAAGTATAGCGAAAAAAACGTCATATTTTTCTTGTTGTACATTTTGGTCAACCAGCCAAAGCAGGTCCACAACAACTGACCATGAACCAACAGATAACAAACAAACTGATCGCGAACAAACTGACCGCAAACAACGCCGATTGGCTGAAAAGGGCTATCCTGAATTTATTTTTACTATCCCCAGAGCCATCTTGCCTAAACTCTCACTTTGTGACGAAATCACTGGAACGAAATCATTGCTTCACAATCAGGTAGTCGCGGTCAGTTGACTTGGCTCAGCCAAAGCTACGCTACTGCTACTAGAGTATTGCATTGCAATAAAATTATTGTCCATGAATTCACTCTTTCTAATAATATTCAATCATTTATACATACTGTACAGCAAAGTGCAAATTTTGGCATTTTAAAGAGAAGTGCTAATATGTACTCTAGGGTACTAGTAAGAACTGCTTAAAAAGAATAAGAGAGCAAAGAGCAGAGGAATGGGCACTTATACTAACTTTAGGGGAGGAGCTAGGGTTACAGTTTGGTTTAGATTTGCGGTTTGGATAGGGCTAGGATGGCGATTTTTTTTTTGTGAACCAGCATAAAAATAAGCTCTGTCTTTTAACAATAAAGCTTTTTGAACAAACTTTACAAAAGAAATTTTTTCAACAATGGCTTTGTATAATTGCAAGGTACCAATTATTATGAAAAAAAAAAACAACTTTACATTATGTCCAGGTAAATTGCGAGAAAACTTGATAAATATTTTTCCAGGAGTAACAAACAAAATTCAAGGACTTTCCAGAACAGCAAAAAAAATCAAGGACTTTTCCAGGATGTGGCAACCCTGTAACCCCAACCCTAAACTTTACCCAAACTCTAACCCTAGTTCTACCCTAACGTTAATTTTAATTTAAAATCAAAATTTAACCCAAACTCTAATGATGCTCTTTTAATCTCTTTATAAGCATTACGTGATGTAACACCAGCGACGTTTTTTTTTTTTCGAAACAAGCAAGAAAAAAAAGCAAAAAGCAGTCGACTTGCATCCAATAAAAATGCTGATTTACTGATGAAAATTATCTGATGCAGGGTTCAAAATTAATGCCGGCCCACTTGCCCAAAGCAAGCTCAAATTTCCTTGGGCAAGTTATTTTTGAGCTTAACTTGCTGGACGGGCAAGCTAGCAAAATACAGCATCTTAACTAACATCAAGATTATTTTGGTACGTAAATTAGGCCTGCTTTTGTTGCAACAAAATAAAATATAAGTAAAGAAATCTTTTGCTTTATTTTAGCAGTTGGTGATCATCACAACTAGCACTTTGTTTAATCATATGCACATCATTTATCGCAATTTACACAGCTGAATCACACACATATTCGTTCAATACTAAGATGCTCTTTGCAACTTTTTGACACAAAATGCTGCGTTCTTTTTCTGAGAAATATTTTTCGACACTTACCGCGTTAACCGTTCTTTCAAATATCACTAAGTACTACCCAGCGCTGCATATAAATGACGTCAAGAATTATACATTTGTTTTTATGAGTATTTTAAGATCTTTTAGATCCTCTACTTTTTGCAAAAAATTCTCGCTTTTTAGCTGGTTTAGTTTCCAAGATATTCGCGATGAAAATGAGTTTGAGACAAAAGGGCAAAGTTAATTACTGTTATTATAATGTAATAATTAAAATAATTGCAATCAAAAGATCAATTTTTGTCTAAAGCATGATTGAAAAGTTACTTATTATGTCACATTTACAAACCAGTCACGTGCAAAAACTTCATTCTCATAGATAAGCAAATTTTACAAATTAAGTGTTTTTTTGCCAAAAATAAGTACATTTTACAATTTTTTTTGAAGTGAAACAACTTCTAAACTTATTATGTCTATTTGTTTTGGGCAAGCTGGGACTTCCTCATGCGAGTAAACATTTAAAATCACTTGCCGACGAGCACGTTGATAAAAAAGTTAATTTCGACCCTTGCTGATTGTTAATAAAAACCAACACACATATCTTCTTACTAATCATAATAAAAGCACTATTAGTTACAAACAGATTTACCTGCATTGATTAATGAAAAAATTGTTTCTGTAGTGATTGTAATTTCAGCTCACATCTCAGGCATCTTTAAAAATTATATATACCAGTATATTTCTGGTAGGTAGAGCAACAAAATAGCAACTTTTGTTTTGCAAACTAGCTCCTAATTCTGAAAAATGTTTCATGAGCTTTATAAGTGGGATATGACTCAAAGGCGGAAAAGTAGAAAAAAGCAGTTGGGGTTCATCCAAACGTAACCCTAATCCTAACCAAATCTAACTCTTAACCAGCTTTCTAGCACGATTTCTGCCTTTTCCTACTTTTCCGCTGTAGGAAAAGGCGGAAATTATGCTAAAAGGCTTTTAGGGTTAGCCTTAACTCTAACCCAAACCTCAAATGCCCTTTCCTTCTTTTCTGCCTTTTAGAATGATTTCCGCCTTTTCCGTCTTTTAGTCATGTCTCCATAAGTGTTTAACAACAACTTAAGAAAGACATTAAAATGTTCAAAAGTGTCAAGAGACTCTTGACTTCAATCGATACTACATCTCAGATCTTGCACAGTACAAGTGCAGACTTAGTGTACACTAATTTGAAATAGAATAATATTTAAGTTTTAGCGAATGGTGTTGGTAACAAATACTAAGTTTTCAAGCTTCAGTTTTCATTTTTTTAAAGGCAGTGTCCGCTGCACCGGCCCGGTTTCCAACATCTAATCGCTGCTGCACTGGCGGCGGCGGTTGTTTTATTTAGCTGTTCAATTTACTATCTCTCAGCTGGCATCGCTGCCTTAACCCTAACTCTAAAAATAAGATTTTAGAGAAAAAAAAAGGATTATGTAGCGAAATAGCTCTCTAGCGCTATATTTAAAAAGCGTGTCCAGCGGGAATCGATATCCCAACCCTCGCCATTGTAGCCAGATGCTCTAACCACTACGCCATCAGGGCTTGGCAGTTGATGTGTCAAAGTGCTGTATTTAAAGCGAATCAAGGAAAAAAGCGCAATTTGATTGGCTGCCGGTGCAGCAGCGATTTGATGTCAGAAACCGGGATGGTGCACTAGACACTTTCTTTTTTAAATTAATTTAGCAAAAATTTTGATCAAAATTGTATTGGTAAAATTTTTAGTAGATTGGCATCAGAGTTCTTTGCAAGAGATTAGTGAACTCCACCTATCACCATTCACCAATGAAGACTACTGCACACCATCAACAACATCATAATTAAATCAAGGACTTAAGCACTTTTATTAATAAACTTGATCACAAGACTGCTTTTTTGTGCATGAGCACTACTGAACATTTAAAAAAATAAAATAAAAGTTAGAGCTTAGGTTAGGAGCCAGTTTTGATAAATCTTACAAAAAAGTCTATTAATAAACTTACCAATCTTTGCTTAATTAAAAAAAACACTAGAAACAAAGATCAAAATCTAATCATTTATTACATACAAAAAAACTTAAAAATCATTTTACTTGAAATTATTTATATTGTGTCAGTTTCAACCAGTTTGAGAAAAAAAGCTACGCTATCTTATTTTGTACTAAAAAACTAGCTATGGCAACTGTTTTCGACTGTTTTTGTGTGTTTTATGATGCCATAAATTTTGCCAAACTGCATGAATACTCTGACAGTCTGATATTCCGTTGAATAAATAACTGCATACAACAAATTACAACACAAAAAAATTTACTTATCTGGTTTAAATTTTTGACAAAGGCTATTGTTATTTTCAGTGTTCATATACTAAGCTGATTTTTGTTAGTGAATCAACAATTTTTTGGATGAAGAGCAAATAATTTTGGTAGTGTCTAACGCACCAGCGCGGTTTTGCACGTGAAAATGCTGCTGCACCAGTCATTTGTTTTTGCACTTAGATGTAGATGGCATTGCTGCCCGAACCCTAACTCTAATGTAAGATTCTGAAGGAAAAAATAAAATTAGAAGAAGCGCAAATCCACAATATCGCAACATTTGACAAGAACACTCAGCGCAAATTAAACCCAATTGCGTGACTTGCAAGACACATGCCCTAACCACTACTACACCGAAGTGACGCCTAGTATTAGTCAAAATGCTGTATTTAAATAAAAATAATGAGAAAAAAGCATTAATAGATCGTAACGTCGGTGCAGCAGCTTTTTCATATTGAAAACCAGACCAGTGCACTAGAAACTACCAATGGTTTTTTGCAGCTTGATACAGTTGCTTCAGAAAACTCAACAAATGAGACAAAATATGATTTCAAATTTTTCTTAACAGCTTAATAGGCTACCAGATTAGTACAAAATATAGAGCACATATAAATGCACAGTACTGTACAGGTGTAAACTGTAAATTTATAGCTTTGGGCACAATTGTTTTAAGAAAACTTGGACACTTGCTGATTAGTCAAAAAGTTAAGAGAAAACACCGATTACTTTATGTTTGCTTCAAAAAACAACAATATCTTTACCCCAACCCAGGTTGGAAAGTTTACCCAGCCTACACTGCACTAGATTTTTGCACCAACCTAAAACCCACATCTCAGATCTGACATAAATTTTGTGTCAGTGTCCTTCAATACCAAACAAAGTGTGAAGAGCGTGCTGATACAGACCAGAGACATATGATACTGTATAAGAATTTTCACTAACTCCTAGTTCTGCAACTTGATCTCTAAAGAGAAAAAAAAGGTCTACATTTCACTAGTTTCACAAATTTCAAATGGGATTACCAGGCTGTAAAGTCCTTGAATTAAAAAAAAAGGAATAAATAATGACTGCTGTATATAAAATAATGACAAATAATGTCGATTGTCAAGGAGAAATAATGACAAATAATGACAATTTTATTTTTAAAGGATCATACAAGGTTTTTTAGGTGATCTCAAAAAAAGGTCTTCGGGTAGTTTTTGCAAGATTTTTTGGTGATCTCAAAAAAAAAAGGGTCTTCGTGTAGTATTTGCAACATTTTTCAGGTGATTTCCGAAAAAAAGTCTTCATTTCAATAAACACACGATTTATTGCAATTCATCCAGTGATCTCAAAAAATATCAGTAGATTAGGGTGAAGTCGGGTAATTTCGGCAACCAGAAATTTTGGCAGAAAACCAGAAATTTTGGAAGGTGTCAAAATTTAAGGTTTGATGCTGGCAGGTCTTTCTAGAAGTTAAAAGATTTGTAAAAATGGTTTTAATATTTCCTGTTACCTAATATTCTGCAGAAAAATTTGACAATCTTTGAAGACCTCTGCATGTTCTTTTCTCACAGCTACAATATTTCTGTTAATAATAGAATCGAACTTTTAATAACGTTTTAAAGCGTTTGGTCTGTTGCTACCTTTCTAGGCTGTGCTGTAGCCTAACTTTGTTGCTGGTCAACTTGTAAACAGATTTGTTAAAAATAATCTATTCCTCCCTATCCTAAAAGCATCAAAAGCAAAAGTTTTGCAACGTTAACAGAAATTGTAAGAATTAAAAACTCATTTACTTGATACTAATTCAAATTTAAAACAGAAAATTTTTAGAGAATGCAATTGTAATTAAAAAAATTAATAAAAACACAAATTTGTAAAATTTTGCTAAATGGATTTTAATTTTGTTTGGGCTATTGTAAGTAGAATCATAGATCGTATTTGCTGCCTTTTTTCAGCCTTTGAGCCTAGCTGAGCAGCATATTTTGTTCGAATTAGTCAAAAATCTGAATAAATTTTATTCGATTTAACCAAATTTAACACTACTGTAAATAAGCAGCTCAGATAATTAGAGCAAAAAACAAACATGATTTTTTTGCTAGCCAAAATTTCTGGTTTTACCAGAAATTTTGGCAACCCTTATTATGTCATATACCGGTAGCTAGCGAGCATGACGTCATAGTATCTCGATGTTGGTTCGAAAAAAGCCGCAAACGAAATATTATACTGCACAGATGGAGTTCAAAAAGAGTTAGTGTTTTCTGAAAATTAAAAATAAGTGAGAAAGTTGCCGAAATTACCAGACTCTACTACTCTATTTAGAAAATAATAAAATAATGACAACAGCTCCAAACTAATGAAAATGAAACAAAAATAATGAAAAAAATGAAATAACGACACACTTGACAGCCTGGATAACTAACCTGCAACCACGAGTAGGTATCGCTGATATTTGCGTCACGATACTGCCTACCTATGGCCACCAGTACCACTACCCGGCAGGAAGCTATAGCAGATAGGCCTACCGATTTCAATGTTAGTCTGTGGTCAGGTAGTAAGCTCCCTAATGTGATAGGACAGTAAAAACTAGCCAATTGTAGTGCATAATTTTAGTTAATCTGTTAATGGCTAATCTAAATCTTACTGCCAAACTGCTAGGTCAAGTGTCACTGTCAGATTGTACGCTTTTTTAAAATATGCTGGTATTACATTAGCTGATTAGGACCGTATCCTATCCATATTGCTTCTCTAAGCACAATCAAAATAAATACACAACACATTTCTTAGCCAGAGTTTGAAGCAATTTCTCACTTAACGCCTACTCGTGATTCGCGTAACTTAGTACCGGTAACCTACCGTACTTAAGGAAGTGGCTATTTTGCCTCTACTCTAGAGGCAAAATACCGCAATGTTTTTCCTCTGTTCGGGTTAGGGTTGGGATTAGGGTTAGCATTGGGCTTAGGGCTATTTTGGCACTTGCGGCAAAATAGCTGTTAGGACTATTTTGCCTCCAAATGGCAAAATAACATGGGGCTATTTTACCTCTAGAGGGAAAATAGCTAGGCTACTGCTTTTCCTTAACTTTGGCACTTCTGATCAATTTTGCTTTTGATTCATTTTACCAGCAGTCACGTGACCATTTAAATTTTTTTTTCATTTTTGCAAGGTTTTGTAATTTTAGCATAATCAGAATCATCAGAATCAGAATTTATTTGTTTAGTCGACATTTCGAGAAAAAAAATACATGAAGTGAAACAAATTTCACCATTACCGAAGAGCAAAAGGGAACAAAAAATTTCACAATGCGACAAGGAATCGTGAAGGGACGCGAAGTCTTCAAGTCAAATCGACTTTCATTATATACTGCAATTTTTCGACAAATAACTCACTCTTTGAAGATGGAAACGTTTTCCAAGTTTAGTTTTATTATTAATAGTAGGCCTACTTACGCTAATTAGGTTTATCTGTAACACTGTACCTGTTTCATCTGCTAAGTAAAATTTGTGCTTCCGAAAACATTGTAAGTAGGCAATTCTATCAGTTTTATCCGAAGTAAGACAATCAAAATGCTTTCAAACAACAACAACAAAAAAACTCCAACTTTGAAAATCTTAGATACAGCATACTTAAATATAAAAAGTGCTTTAAAATAACCAATATAAATGCTTAATGGGCTGCCCAATAAAATAATGCATGGGTAGCAAGTACAAATTTTAAGTGGGCAAAGCCACAATCCAATCACAAAATTTACTAAAATTAGAAATAAAATGTACTCTAAGCACTTTTTTAAGAAAAGTTACATCATACCTATTAAAATAAACGCACAAAAACAAAACTAATCGATAAAAATTTCATGCGAGCATACCCAGTTGGGGCCTATATAAACTCATGGCAATATTACTTATGGCGCCAGAAAGTAAAAATGCGGGTATTGGTGCATACAAATTATGATTCTCAAGGTTGCTAAAACTTTTTTTGGGACCAATAAATCGCCCTAACGGATAATTTGTTAAAAATGTGATGTTGTTCATATAAATGGGCTACCCACATGAATTGCATCTGGGCTTCGCAGCTCGTAAGTTTTTAATGGGCTGCCCAAGTAGGATATAACTGGGTTGCCCATATGAATAAGTTTACGTGGGCAACCCACATACAAAACAGATTCTTGATGGGTTGCCCATGTGGTATTGACATAAATGCCAGTGCGGTAGCCCATTTGCACAGTTTGCCCACCTGCCCACCTTACACCACACATGGGGCCTATGTGGGAATGCTGACTGGGGTGTTTATGCTGAGGAAATTAAGCTCCAATTCTACTTGCTCGGGAGATTTCCAAGTGTTATTGGAGCGATTGATGGGACTCATATTCCCATAATTGCTCCGGCTGAAGATGAACATCTTTTTGTAAACAGAAAAGGTTTCCATTCCCTCAAAGTTCAGGTGAGACTATAGACGTATTGATACGATGTAATTTAACCTATAATAATTCCGGTTTTAAACGATATTCCAACCCAAAAAACTGTAGCCGAGCAGCCTACAAGAAGTAACAATTATTACACGAACGTACTCACTAACCTTAGATGTCACCAGCTTCCAGGCTTGCGTCTTCGTACTGGAGGTAATGTCTGAAGAAAAAGACCCTAGTATTTGCCTTCGTTGCGATTCAACAGCATTTACTAGGGCATTTATCTCAGCTTCCGACCATTTAGGAGCTCTTTTTTTAACTGCTTTTAATTTTTCCATCTTTTGTTTCCTTAACGGTACCAAAACGAAGTCCAAATCAAAACAAAGAAACTCAAAGATTATGTTTTTCTTTCCGCGTCCACGTGCAGCGTGTCCAAAGTACAGAAGAATCCACGAAGCATATTGCTTTTTTCTCAACTTTTTGACGCAAACTCTCACTTTTGCGTCAAACCTTAAGAGGCAATTAAGAGAAATACTCATGATATCAAAACACCCTCGCTCGTAATTCCCTCGCTGTTTGTCCTTGCACATACCGAGAAGCTGTAACGAGCGAGAAAAAAGTCGTGATCCCGCCCCTGATCGATAGAACAAAACAAACATAAGCACACAATGACTCATCTTCCAAATCGATTGCATGCTAACGCCGCAGATGACTGTTCATATTACATAAAGCAAATTTGAAGGCCACTCACCCTCAAAAAAAATGTTTTTCCAGGCATAACCCAAAATTAAGACCACCATCTTCTCTAGATTTCCAGAATTTCGGTATTTTACGCATTAAATTATAGTGATTAAATAAACGCTTAGCTCACGTGGACTAAGCACAAACACTGTAGTTATGTTTAAAAAAAGAAAAGAATTTCAGACAATCATAAACAAGAAATGGAATTAAATAAATATCTTGCCCGTACCATGGTCAAATTATACATTGCAGCCTTTAGAAAGAAGAATATGAGGATCTAAAGCACAAGCACTGTACGATTTTGAATATAAATTTCTAGAATTTTAAACAAACGCTACAGCGTAAACCCGAATTATATGTAACATCCACACCAAGTCGTTTTTTTACGAGAAACAATTAAGTCATGCAAAAGTCACGCTGGCAGCCGCAATCAAGTGCAATGGTATGTCGCTTTCGTAAACGAAAAAGCTGCTGGCATGTAATTGCTATCTCTGAGGCTTGCATCGCTGCCCCAAATCTAACTGAAATGCAAGGTTTTCAAGCAGAAAAAGAACGCTCCGTGCATCACCTTTCTCACTCCTGCGTACTGCGTCTATACTCCATTCCACGCGTTTGGAACAGTAGAAGCTAGTCATGCAAAAGTCACGTAGCGAGCCGCATTTAAGCGTGACCCTCTGTTGCCTTTTTCTCATACATTTGGTTTAAATTTGATATTTTGTCATTGCGTTGTAGCAAGCTGGCTAGTGTAGTGGTTAATCGTGCTCAACTTCTAACCATTGTACCCGGGTTCGATTCGCACTTGGGTTGTGACAGCGTGGAATGCAAGAATACGGAGTATAAGGAACAGGGAAAGATATGCACAGAGCAGTCCTTTTTTTGCTTCAAAATCTTGCATTACAGTTAGGGTTGGGGCAGCGATGCTAGCCTGAGGGATAGCAATTACATGCCAGCAGCTTTTTCGCTTATGCAAGCGACGTACCGTTACGCTTTAGTGCGGCTTCCTGCGTAAGTTTTGAACGACTAGCTCCTCGTGTTCGGAACCCGAGCCCGATTGTGGTGGTTGGGAGGTGCATGCGATAACCACTCGACTACGCCAGATACAACGCTGCATTATCAAAATGCCGTATTTAAACCAAATGCATGAGAAATAAGCAATTGAGGGTTATGCTTGATTGCGGTTGCTTGCGTGCAGTACTTAAACTGTAAAATTTTGCATGGGGGGACGCTTTTGCAGCTTTGACCAAACGCATTCGGAATGCGAAAGTACTTAAGTAGAAATTATGTCTTTCCGTCCCCGAAATCGAGTGAAGACCAAAAAAAAAGGTCTTTACCGCAATTTGGGACAAAATTTGGCCGGAATTCGTGGGATTTATTCGTTTTATTCACCAGGCTCTTTTTTGTCTGTTCAACCAGCACTCAAACCTCGATGGGGGGGACGCTGAATCTCGATGGGGGGACGCTAAATCTCGATGGGGGAAAGCTAACTCTTGATGGGGGGACGCGTCCCCCTGCGTCCCCCCTACAATTTAAGTACTGCTTGCGTGACTGTTGCATACCTAGCTTCTACTCGCTTTTTTGTTTTTTTTTGAGGGGGGGAAATCATTAATAACGTAGAAAATGCAATCCATGTTTTTAAATAAAATATTACTATTTCAACCAGTTTGATAGGCCTACGTATATCAGTTTACGGCTGATAAAGCAATGAAGAAAAAATAGCAAAAATAATAACCGAAGGTTAATGTATAAGGTATGATTACAATAACAACCAAAGCAATTATTTTTGCTCGAAACTATTCATGCAAATTACTGAATGCTACTTCTGTAATTTAAGAGAAAACAATTAATTAAAATAGATGTACTCTATGAATAGTGGCACAAACATGAAAAGTGCAGCAGATACAAAAAAAAAATGCAAAAATAACGATAAAAAGGCAACAATATCACATAATAATAATAATAATAATTGCAATTTATATCCCCCTTGAGATAACACCAACAAGTGTCAATGCATCTGACTAAGGGGCCAAAGTAACATTCAAATAGCTTTACAGAAATAAAATTAATACTCAACAGAGGTACTAATTCTACAACAATAAGCAGCAAAATACTGGCATCAAACAGTGGTAATATCCTCAAAGGCTAAATTAAAATAAAACGCTTTTAGACGTTTCTTAAAAAGGGACAAAGTTTCAATTTCAAGCAGAGATAGTGGCAACGAATTCCATACTTTGGGTGATGCACACGAAAACATAGATTGGGATCTAGCAAAGTTTAAGCTAGTTACCGTTTGAAGCAGCCAATTATCATAATTAACACGCAAGCTATATCTTTCCGAAACAGAACGAGAGTTGATTAAATTTTTCAAATATGTAGGAGCATAACCATGCAGGCACTTGTGTGTGAGCAAAGCAATTTTGAATTCAATACGAAATTTCACTGGTAAAAAATGAAGGCTTTTCAAATATGGTAGCATATGCTTACGCAAAGCAGAACCACGAAGTGGTTACAGTTTTGAACTGTAACCACCCGAAAAATGAAACCTTATTTGTTTAAACTCGAAACACGAGATTATCACAATTAGTTGAAATCAAGGGCGTTTTAGTGAATTCCCGCCAATTTCATTTTTGATTTTTCAGAGAGTTGTGTAATCAAGTGCTGCTCTGTGTGCAAAGTAATGTACCGATAGCCTAGTACATTCCTAGAGCAATAGCATAAAGACAAAGAGCGATAGTGAAGAGAACTACCGGTATCATACCACAGTTCAGAGTTTGCATCAAAAATTGATTATGATATTTGCTCTGGCCCGGGGCCTACGCTGTCATTGTCATTGTCAAGCCCTTTGTTTTTTGAATCTGTAGTCTTGTTGAATTCAAATTCCACTTATCGTAAAGAGAACTGTCTACTTTTTTTGTGGTAATAGTGTACCACTATACTACCACTGTTCAGTAGCTGAGACTTGGTCAGCTGCCCAGTTTCAGCTGCCATACCAGATATTGGTCTTAGACATAGGTGTGGGCACAAGTCCGTTAATCCGTTAATAACGAAGCTAACTTTTTCACTAACTCGTTAATCCGTTAAAAAGTTTTTTCATGTTAACGGACTAAATTAACTTCCGTTAAGTGCTGTTAACGGACTAAAGTAACTTCCGTTAAGTTCTGTCAACTTCCGTTAAGGTTTTTATCATTAATATCTTGCAGCTTCATTGTGCATTTGAACTTATTTTTATCTTGAAATTAGATTAGACTGTAAAATGTAACTTTCAAAACTCAGAAAGACCACCATAGCAATAAATATTTCCTTAAAATCAGCTCAACAGCGTCAATACGTGTTCTAGAAGCGAGTGAATAAAACGAAATGTAAATTACACGCAAAATGTTAACGGATTAACGGACTTTATTAACTTCTGTTAATTAAAGCTGAAAATAACGGATTAACGTTAACGGAGGTGTGAAGTTTGTTAACGGACTAGTGGTTAACGAAGCTAACGTTTTGCATTAACTTGCCCATCTATGGTCTTAGAGTACAGTTGGCTTACCCGGCTATTCCTTACCTGATTGATAGCACATGACAGCATGATAAGTGACCTGAAGGCTTTGATCAAACATAGAGCACTAATTTTACCGCTATTATAGCCTAAGTTTTAAGTGGTAAATTGGTTACAGTCGGCCTAGATTACATTTGTTAAAAATTATGTTGTGTCACTCTGTCACTGACCAGCTGCCCTCTCTACCTGTAGCCTAATGGTACCACTAGGCTACCAGTGTCACCCAACACTCACAGTCACAATAGCCTACTGTAGACCAGTATTCCTTTTAACTATCAGTATCAGTTTCTGGCTAATCAACAAGTGCCCAAATTTTTTCAAAAAAATTGTGCTGAAAGCTGTAAAAATTGGTGTATCGTTTTATGTGCTCTAAAATTGCAATTATTATGCACCAATTTGTTACTCAGATTCAGGATTAGGCTATTTAAGTATGCTAAAAGTCATAGGGTGAAGTCGGGTAATTTCGGCAACTGGAAATTTTCGCAGAAAATCGGAAATTTCGGCAGGTGTGAAAATTTAAGGTTTGATGCTGGCAGGTTTTTTTAGAAGTTATAAAATTTCTAAAAATGGTTTTAATATTTCCTGTTACCTAATATTCTGCAAAAAATTTGACAATCTTTGAAGACCTCTGCATGTTCTTTTCTCGCAGCTACAATATTTTTGCTAATAACAGAATCGAACTTTTAATAATGTTTAAAAGCGTTTGGTTTGTTGCTACCTTTCTAGGCTGTGCTGTAGCTTAACTTCGTTGCTGCTAGCACTTTGCGGTGTTTGTTGTTACGCGAGCTGTAAACAGATCTAGAAATAATCTATTCCTCTATCCTAATAGAGTAGAAGCTAGTCATGCAATCACTCATGCACGAGCCATTGCCTTTTTCTGTTACATTTGGTTTAAATACGACATTTTGTCACTGCATTGCTGCAAGCTGGGCAGTGTAGTGGTTATGATACTCAGCTACCAACCCTCCGCACCCGGGTTCGATTCGCGATTGGGTTGTGCATGTGTAATACAGCATGCAGGAACTTGGGAGGAGATGCACCAAGCTATCTTTTTTTGCTTCAAAACCTTGCGTTACAGTTAGGGTTGGGGCAACGATGCCAGCATGAGGGGATAGCAATTACGTAGCAGCAGCTTTTTTGCTTACAAAAGCAACGTACCATTATGCTTGAGTGCGGCTCCCTGCGTAAGTTTTGCACGACTAGCTCCTCGTTCCTTAACAAGTAGAAGCTAGTCTTGCATATGCTCATGCACGAGCCTTTGCCTTTTTCTCATACATTTGGTTTAAATACGACATTTTGTCACTGCATTGTTGCAAGCTGCGTAGTGTGGTGGTTAGCATGCTCAGCTACCAACCCTCCGCACCCGGGTTCGATTTGCGGATGGGTAGTGAATGTGTGATGCAGTATGCAGAAACTGGGAAGGAAATGTTGCTCTCCTTTTGTTGCTTTAAAACCTTGCATTACAGTTAGGGTTGGGGCAGGGATACCAGCCTGAGGGGATAGCAATTATGTAGCAGCTGCTTTTTAGCTTATGAAAGCGACGTACCGTTACGCTTGAGTGCGGCTCCCTGTGTAAGTTTTGCACAACTAGCTCCTTGTTCCTAAAAGCATCAAAAGCAGAAGTTTTGCATCATTAGCAAAAATTGCAAGAATTAAAAAATCGTTCAATTGATAATAATTCAAATTTGATACAGAAAACTTTTAAAGAATGCAATGTTAATTAAACAAATTATTAAAAACAAGAATTTGTAAAATTTTGCAAAATGAATTTTAATTTTGTTTGGACTATTGTAAGTAGAATCATAGATTGTATTGGCTGCGTTTTTTAGTCTTTGAGCCTAGCTGAGCAGCATATTTTGTTTGAATTAGTCAAAAATCTGAATACATTTAATAGGATTTAACCAAATTTAACACTAAATAAGCAGCTGAGATAATTAGAGCAAAAAACAAATATGATTTATTTGCTTGCCAGAATTTCCGGTTTTACCAGAAATTTCAGCATCCCTTATTACGTCATATAGCTAGTGAGCATGACGTTGTAGAATCTCGATGTTGGTTCGAAAAAAGCCACAAGCGAAATAATGCGCAGATGGAGTTCAAAGAGAGTTCAAAAAGAGTCAGTGTTTTCTGAAAATTAAAAATAAGTGAGAAAGTTTTTATTTGATTTAACCAAATTTAAAATTTATATGATTTACTTATTCGAAAATTTATTCGATTTAACCAAATTTAACTCTAAATAAGCAGCTGAGATAATTAGAGCAAAAAACAAATATGATTTATTTGCTTGCCAGAATTTCCGGTTTTACCAGAAATTTCAGCATCCCTTATTACGTCATATAGCTAGCGAGCATGACGTTATAGAATCTCGACATTGGTTCGAAAAAAGCCGCAAACGAAATACTGCGCAGATGGAGTTCAAAGAGAGTTCAAAAAGAGTCAGTGTTTTCTGAAAATTAAAAATAAGTGAGAAAGTTTCCGAAATTACCCGACTCTACCCTATTTCCACAAATTTTTTGACTTTTCTTAAGCTATGTTTATCATATAGTTTTGCCAAAAATTATTTACCATAAAACGAATAAACTTTGGACAACACAGTCTAAATTCGGACAGCTCCCCTAGTGGTCGATTTTGAAATTTAGTATTTATGGTTTTTGAATGGGGTTTTGGAAACTCCGTGAACCCTTTCATAAAAGAAAAAAAATTAACAAACTTAAAAACCAGCCACTAGGGCACTGTCCAAAGTTAGAACTGGTGTCTGAAGTATAGTTGTTTTACAGTACCCTTGATCAAACAAATTGCTGATTCGCTGACAAAATCTGGCTAATGGAAACACTGCAATAGACTAGACCTCCTGACTAACCTACTGAGCATGGAGCAGCTACTCAGCTGAGTAGCCGAGTTAGCTATGACTACAGACTATAAAGTATAAACTTTTTTTAGATAGAGGCTGCCTCTACATTATGTGATCTGAATAAGAAAGTCGCTATCCTAACCCTGGACTTCAACCCTAAACCTAACTCAAACTCTAACCCTAGCTGTAACCTTAATCTGTAATGTCTGATGTTAATCCTAACCCAAACTCAAAGTCTAACTCAAACCCTAATGATAACTTACAACTTAAAAAAGAGCAAATGAACGCTCACTCTTTGCTCTCTTATTCTCTTCATGGGCGTAACGTAGGACTAGCCACTTCCTTTTTTTTATTCTGTGTGCTATGTTTTTTTTTGTTTTCCCCATTTTTCAATATTTGCTGAAACATAGGTAATATTTTTGCTTGAAAAATCTCAATTTACCAATTAAATTGGCATTAGTAGCCTAGTATTTTATTAAATGATTAACCTTAAGCAGGGTGGCAGCTGACACTAATGACTGTATGGTCTTTTTGTTATCTCTCAGCACCAACTTTTTTGTATTTATGTGTGAAGTGTTTAAATTTGGTGCGAATAAATAAATCTGAATCTTACTTATTCATACTTTGGTACTGGTATGCTATGGTTTTGATAAGCCATTGCCAGTATGACATGAGTATCATCAGTATGGCTCTCTGCTCTGGTAGTCTGGGCTATATTTGATTTGGTATTGTTGAATTAAAAAGTAATTAGTGTCTAGAGCACCGGCCCGGTTTCAAATGCAAAAAAGTTGCTGCACTGGATTTGCTATCTTGAAGGCTGACATTGCTGCCCAAACCTGGGTGTCTTTAAGTATGAGCCATCGCTTTTTTTTTTCGGAAGCTCTGCAACTTGTGTATGAGCTCACGTGTGCTCTTTCCTCTACGATCTAAGCTATTCTCCAAATCTAGCCCTAACCCTAATGAGTGCACGCATGAGAGGAGCGAGAGTGCGCCCATACACGAGTCGCAGAGATATCAAAAAAAAAGTGGGCGGCTTGATGTCCCCGAACCCTAACTCTAGTGCAAGGTTCTAGAGGAAAAGAATGCAGTGTGAATCAGCCTGATCGCAAGACTTGCCAGAAGTGCTCAGCAGGAATCGAACTCGATCACAAAAATTGTAAGACGCAAGCCCTAACCACTACACCACCAACGCGACACTGTGAGAATGTCAAAGTGCCATATTTAAGTTGAATTAATGCAAAAAAAGCACTAGATTGTTATAATCGGTGCTGCTGGTGCAGCAGCTTCTTATTGGAAACCCGACCAGTGCTCTAGACACTACCTAAAAGTTAATGTCATTGCGCAAACAGGCTATCCTCTGATCCTCTCAACTATATCAGTACCAGTACAAAATCAAATGGTTTGTTTTGCTTTTAAGGCTGTATGGCAGAGACTGCTGTTATGTTGTGTAAGAATAAAAAAAGTTGATATTCTAGCCCTACACCAAACCCAATCTGTAGCCCTAGTTCTAACCCTAAGGTTAATCTAACTAAAACCCTAATGTTAATTTACAAAATAAAAAAGAGAGAATAAGTGCCCATTCTTTGCTCTCTTATTCTGTTTATTGGCGTTATGTAGCATAACATTTGCCACTTCCTACTTTTAATTATTTGATTTTTGAAATATTAATGATTTTGTGACTGATTGTTTGCAGACTAGATCTATCTGAACTATAGAAGTATATAGTTAGTGGGTAAAAATTAGAATTGTATTGTATAATGGCAAAGCATCATCCAGATTTAATTTTTTGTCGCAAACAACCAGGAGTTGGTAAGTTTTTTAATTGGACTACTTGTACTAGTTTAATGTTGCAGATTACCAGCAGTGAAAATCAAGTTTCATTATTTAATCAATGATTTACCGGTACATTTTTTTTTTCATTCATTTATTAAACTTGAATGCTGGACACAGTTGATTAGCATGAAGATAAGTAAACTTTTAATATTTTTTCAAATTTTCTTGAGCTCACTAATTTGGATCAATCTGCCATTAACTCATTTAATCTGGAACTTTGGGATTGTGTTTCTGATTGGTGTAACAGATAACCTTGTTTCAGCTAGTGTTGCTAAAGTTCTAACAGTAGGCCAGTAATTGATGTCAGTTGATGCTAATGATATCGGTACTAGTAATTGATATCACTAGTAAAAGTTTATTATGAAAAAGTAAAACTGGTTGCTTGCTTCATAAACATGTTTTTTGTTTTTCAGCTATTGGACGTCTGTGTGAAAAATGTAAGTTTTTGGAATTAATTACAATGAATGACATTTGGTTGCCTTATACTAAACATAGACCATACATATTATAGTGTTTTGGAGTGACAACTAAGTGTTAGGATAAGTTTTTTCTTCTGTTTTGATATTTTATAGTTTATCTTTTCATATGATACAATGGCTGTTTAGCCAAGCTTGAAATTAAACTTTTGGAGTATTATGGAGTAAAATTTGATCCTATTATCGTGTATATATGTAGGTAGTGTTTGTATCCATAGATTTTGAGTTAAAGAGAATAAAACTAAAATGAGGAATATTTGTCCATGCATTTTTTATTTAACTTTTTTAAAGGTCAAAATTAGGGTTTGCGTTGTGTTTGGGATTCGTTTTAGAGTAAGGATTTGAGTTAGGATTATACAGTGTTTGGGTGAGAATTAATAAAAAAAAAAGTAGATGAAAATTTCAATCCGTGATTGGTAGATGCAGACGGTGCCGAAAATATGTTTCTGATCTGAAAACTTTCGACTTTTTCAAGCACTAAAATTCTGGTTACAGTTTGTGACATCATGACTTTACAGGGCAATCCTGTTCCAGACTGTCAACTTGGATGACTATTGCATTTCCATTTAACTGTGTAGCTTGCATCTGGAACCACCTTCATACCCTTATTGTATCTGCTTATAAATGTTCAATTTTCAGCTTAGATTGAAAGTTTGACTTGCGTAGTATCACTTATGTGGTTTATTGATTAAATTATTTGTTTTGTTTTTTTTGTTTTCTCACAAATAAGTGTGTGATTGTTAATGTTGCACCATTGTGTTTTACAATAATAAAGCATTAAAATAGTTCTTTAATGATGACGCTAAAATGCCTTTGGACTACTATGTGCTCACCAAAGTGTGTTTGATATTGTGAAGTTGCGTCTTGTTGGTCACTGCTCATTATTTTTAAACTGCTTAGCAGCACCTGTTTCACTAAAACTAACAGTTCGCTTTTGAAGTTATCATTGCACACTAAATTTTGATTTTTGCTCTCAAGATTTGTTTTCACATATGCAGTACTTCGGTATAATAAATTTGTAATGAGAAGCAGTGTTCATTTAATCAAGAAAAGTAAATATTTTACCACATTAGCTCTGATTTAGAAGCTTTAGAATGAATTGTTCTACATTTTTTTTTTTTTTACAGGTGATGGCAAATGCGTTATTTGTGATTCTTACGTGAGACCTTGTACTTTGGTTCGAATATGTGATGAATGCAATTATGGATCTTATCAAGTAAGTGATCTACTTTCTTATAATATTAGTAAAATGGTACTGTAGTACATGATCATAAGACCACAAGAGTCTACTGGAAGCTTTAAAGTTGAGTATACCAGTGATCCAGGTTAAAGTTGCCAGGGTGAGCTTAGGTTTGTACTTCATGTGCTCTTCATCTTGTATGTTTTAGCATAGTACCTGATTCAAATTTTAGTGATCTTTGAACTTGCATTGTAAAAGGTCAATTAAGACGTAATTTTATGGTTATTTTTACATTAATCAAAGAAACGTTTAATTTATTATTAAAAAATACAAGTAATACTTTTTACATATTTGTTTTTGTGATTTTTCAGGGTCGGTGTGTAATATGTGGTGGTCCTGGTGTATCTGATGCCTACTACTGCAAAGAATGTACTGTTCAAGAAAAAGATGTAAGTGCATACTTAAAATTTAATCTAAATACCTACGTCTAATTACAATTTACCCTAGATATAACTCATCTAAAACTTTACAATGCTCATCTGAAATAAGCTAACACAATTGCTTCGAGAAATGCCGATGTTTCACCATTTGATATAATTACAGTAACCTATACCGCATAACCGATCAGTGGTCGCATGAATAGAGCGTCTGCTACTGAAACGGAATACTCGGGTTCAATTCCCGGTTGGGTCAAACCACTGACTATAAAAATTGGGTTTCACAGCTTCCCTGCTTGACGTTCAGCAATTAAAGGGACAATGCAGGCCCGGCGCCCACAGTGGAGCATTCCGGGGCCTTGCCCCCCCAAATGACTGCTTGTGCCCCCCCAAACGAAAATTGTGCCCCCCCAAGCAAGGACTGTGCCCCGAAGAAATTAGCAGGCTCGGGGCTACTGGAGTGCAAATCGAGGCCCACATTGGTGTTTGCCACCGGTATTTTTGTAATTTTTGTGGACTGACACCGGATTTCATGACATTTTGGGATGAAGAGCTTTTTGTTCTTTGGAGATCACCTGTTTTCGGCCGGAAAAAACGTTAGAATTCCCGATTTCGGCCAGAAAATCCCTTAGAAGTTCAGTGAAGACCCTTTTTTTTTTTTTTGTTTAGAGATCACCTGTTTTCGGCCGGAAAAAAGGTTTGAATTTCTGATTTCGGCCCGAAACCCCTTAGAATTTCAGTGAAGACTTTTTTGGGGGAGATCACCTGTTTTCGGCTGGAAAAAACGTTTGAATTTCTGATTTCCGTCGGAAAATCCCTCTTAATTTTTGGTCTTCACCTTGTTCATTTGATTCAGACTGGGATAAATTTCTCGTGCCCCCGTGCCCCTCTCGAATTCACATAAATAAACTTCTCGTGCCCCCCCAAAATTTATTTCTGCCCCCCCAGTCACGCTATCCTGGCGCCGGGCCTGGGACAATGTGAAGCCTTCACTGTGTATGGTAGCCAGATGGGCTGGTGACAGCTTGACTCGAAGACCAAAAGGTCCCTTTGCTGTCTCCTGGCCAAGGCAACTTGGTGAATAAAATGTAATTACAATTAAGTTGGTACCCACAAAAGTTCACAAAAAAATTAACAAAAAATTCAGATTCAAGTTTTTCAGAAGTTTCTTGTTAGTTGTTTTCCCTGTTTAAACACGAGCCAAGTCAACTGACCGCTACAAACTATCTTGAATCGTTAGCTGATGTATAGCAAACCAAAGCCCCCTTTGCGCGCAAATAGCGCTCACAAAGCAATTACACCAATTATACAGTCAAGGGGTCGGCAATTGCCGATTTGAACATAAATTGGTAAGTTCGCACCTACCAGTTCAATTTGCAAAAGCTGCTTAGGTTCAAGTTGCAAACTATAACTTAGACTTGATATAATTTTTAAAACTAAACGTTTTAATTCGTACTTGATTCAGGCCTTAATTTCTGGTTCAATGGTGCCATTTTTTTTATTGAAATAATACCAACAAGCTCCCTGCTGTTTAGTAAGTTTGATACAATGAGTAGTACTTGTATCCTACCCACCCTGTGGGTCATGCGAATCTTAGTCGTACGATTCAATCGTAAGCATCGCATATTTTAAAATGGCTGAAATCTTGCGCCAGATTGCTATTAAAAAGTGTAGAATAGTACTTTTTGTTGCAAAAGTACATGTTTGCCTGCGTTGCGATATGATATTGTTCAAACTGCACTTTCGTTGTGCAGTAGTTCTAAATCTGAGTGATGTTTTATTTTTCAGCGCGATGGGTGTCCAAAAATCGTCAATTTGGGAAGCGCGAAAACGGATTTGTTTTATGAACGGAAAAAATACGGCTTCAAGAAAAGATGACGACAACGCTATCATTCTGGAACTATTGAAACCGCGTGAAGTTGACTTCCATGCAGAAGTGCATTCTGCCCTATGGATGAAACTGCTGTAAAAGAACTAGAAAATCTGCCGTTTTCAGTTGATTAGTTCAGACTGCTATCACGATGAGCGTATTGTGATTTCAATCTTTTGTTATTGCGTCTCAAAAAATAAATGTAAGCCTTGTTACAAAAAAGTTTCAACTTTTAAAGGCGGTTAATCATCCAGCCAATTCTGGTGGTTTACAATCGCTAAAATTGAACTATAATTTTTGATATTTTTTGTTTTGATTTTGGAGCTGCGTTTGCAAAGATATTCAACAAATACAAAAAGATGTCCCCCCGAAAAAAGTTTTTGGAAACTCTGAGTTTTGATCTTCCCGCCAAAACCACAGTAGGCCTAATGGTTTAGAGTACTGTTGTAGGCCTTATAGTTTATAGATAGTTTATTTTTAAATAGTTTAGGCCTAATTAAGCCTAACTATCTCTAAACTATTAGGCCTGATAGTTTAGAGATAGTTAGGCCTAATAGTTGAATAAGATTACAGTAGGCCTAATAGTTTAGTGAACTGTGGTTTTGGCGGGAAGATCAAAACTCAGAGTTTCCAAAAACTTTTTTCGGGGGGACATCTTTTTGTATTTGTTGAATATCTTTGCAAACGCAGCCCCAAAATCAAAAGAAAAAATATCAAAAATTATAGTTCAATTTTAGCTATTGTAAACCACCGGAATTGGCTGGATGATTCACCGCCTTTAATTCGGAAGTTGCTCGTTGCCAAACCCCTGGTTGCCAAAACGTTTCAACTTCTAATTCGGCAAGAGCCTGATTAAAAGTTTAATTCGAAAGTTTCTTAGATTGCTCTTTACCACACACGATTCCGACTACGAGGTGTCTTATACAACGGAAATTGGGCACATTGGTCAATTTTTATTCTTTTTTTGTCGGCTCCGTAGCTAAGATAGAGCGTTCTTATCGATTGATCTGGTTCAACCCGCACCCCGTTACTTTGTTTCAATGATGAAGTCAGTAGTTGGTCAAAAAAAAGGTGGCCCTGTGCAGTTGTGCTTTTCAAATTTTGCAAAAACCAAATCTCGAACCGGATATTTCAACAACAACGGGTTCGCTTGAGCCAAAAGCACAGGATATTTATTATATGCAATTTTTAACAAACGGCTCTTTAAATTCAACAATCGGGTCGCGCAAACCGACTAAATAGTACCGCGGGCCCTGTGCAAATTAAATGGGGAGCCCTATCCATTGCGTAAGCGCACAGGCGCGTAACCAGGGTTTTGCTAAAGGTGTGCTTGTCTTGAACGTACTTCTAAAACTTTTGCTAAAGAAACGGCGTCATTATTAAGCGCAGACGTAGAGCAAATTAATGTGCCCGAAGCATAACCAAAACGAAGGTCTGGGGGCGGAGCCGCCAAAGGAATTTTATAATTTTTTTTAAAAGTTGCTGTGTTAACGCCATTTGTTTGGCATTTTGCACTTTTTTAGAACCATATCAAAAAAACTAAATTTTTAGATTTTGCCGTGATTTGAAAAAATTAAATTACACAGCTCCCCTTCAGCTCTACCCTGTACTTATTGGTCAATCCAAAACACGTTTAAAAGAGAGGGCTTCAATCTCCTTAGCTCCCCAAAAGACAAGAAAGCTTTGAAATAGCGTTTTGTTTAATAAATGCTTGGTATGGCTTAGTGATAAATCTAATCAAGTGCTATAGCCCATCTAACAAACTGTAACAGAATTTATGTTTGAATGTAGGTAAAAAAGCAACAACAATACTAATATGCATCGCAAGCATTTTTTGGGTGAAAATTCCCCAGCTGTCGTTGGAGGCTATGAGGGTTACGGGGCAGAAACTCAGCCGCTATTTAGGTTTTAACAGCCGCTTTCATCGCTTTGGCACACAAAAATATACCTTTTAACCTGCTGTATACAACAGTCAGTAACGGTAGCACGTTTAATTTTACCATAATTCTTCTATAACGCTTCGAAGCATAATATAGCCTAGCCCTTTTTTCTCATTCTGCATAATACTGTGTATGTAAGATCGAAGCCGGAGCAAAATGTTATGCCTTTGAAGGAAAAGTACCGTAGTGACTTATGCTTTAAACAATTGCATTGTTACAGTTTTTGCGATTGAAGCACCTATTTGAGGGGTAGGGGTAAAAGCAGAGAAAACCCCCCTTTTCTTCCCTGGATTATGTTGTTTTTAATTACGGATTGGTGGAGTGATTAAAACGTAATTTTAGCTATTCTTGGACTTGGAGAAGGGAAAACTTTAATCATTAGCTACAATTTGCAGATTTTTATGCACGCGACAGTTCAAATGGGGGCCTCCTAAAGGCGTGGGCTGTGCATTTGCACACTTTTTACATTCCCAAAGCCGCCACTGAGTAAGAAGTATTGACTGATAATGAAGTATTGATCTTTATCTTCGTATCACGAAACAGCGATGGTGGCGCTATCCTTTGGACGAATCCATTTTCCCAGCGGTACGGTTGACGTTTGACTTCTCCTCACGTAAATTTGCTGCTTGTTCGAAGCCACCCAGCAGAGTTAATCATCGTAAAACATCTTACCCAGGGACAACAGCGGGACCAGGGTGCGGGTTGAACCCACGGTCGTGGGATCAGTGTCGTCCTAAAAACAACAACTTTACCCTCTCGGCTACGCTGCCGATACATTAGCTCGTCTTTTGCAGAAAAACAATATAGTCTCTAGACAGAGGAGAAGCAATCTGGCTTTTATTTTAAACAGTACATAACGCTGACAATGTGAAAATCATAAAGATATCGTAGTTAACTTTTTTGTAAATGGGAAGATAAGGTGGAGTCGAGGACAAAAAAAATCCGAGGCCAAGGCCAAGAACAGCCTTTTCGAGGACAGACACTCTCGAGGCCAAGGACAGGAATGCTCGAGGCCAAGGACACAAGCGCAAGTGCTCTTAAAAAAAAAAGGTCTTCACAAAAATTTTTTGGGCAATCTCAAAAAAAAAAAAGAAAAGGTCTTTACAAAAATTTTTCAGGCGATCTGCACAAAAAATTTTTCAGGCACTCCACAAAATTTTAACAATTCAAAAAATAGTGCTGTCCTCGAGCCGAGGACAGGCCAATTTTCGAGGACTTGAGGCCTCGAGGCCAAGGACTTGACCTTCGAGGCCAAGGACTTCAAAATGTGTCCTCGAGGACTCCACCTCTGGTCTTAAAGGTTAAAAATCTCTTCTCTTTTTTGACGTTTATCAATCAAAATTTAAACAGTAGCCTGTCAAGGATTATGGGGAGTAAACCAAAAAATCATTCCCAGTATAAGGAGTATAAAAGTATTACGACTAGCAAAGTTTTAAAAAATGGTAATTCTTTTCGAAGTACAGATTTAAACAGTTACATGAATGAAATGTAACTACAAAAAAGGACAAAAAATTGTATTATTAATTATTATCGTTATTATAAAGTTCACCACTTTTGGCGCAATTTCCAACAGAGCCTAAAGAATGTTGCTATAGCTTTTATAGAAGCTGTGTTTACACGAGTTGTATTGGCTAGCCAGCTGATTACGGTGTGTGGTTGTACCGTATATAATTGTAGATTCAAGTTTGCCTTATAAATTTATGAGTTGAGCTAATTGGTTTGCTCACTAGACTCAAGTTGATCATTTTGAACAAGTGAAGCAGTTAAGAGCGTTATAGGTTTAACAATTACGCTTAATTTTAGGCTACAAATAGGCTAGCCTATTCAGTATTACCGTAGTAGGCCTAGGTATTTGCCCAACTCACAATCTACCAGTACGGTAGCTTATGAACCACTTCGCACACCATTTCCATTAAATTTTTCAAAAATTTTCAGGAATTATGTGGCTATCTGATTATATATTCCAAACAATTGAACTTCTCTAAAATGTTCTTCACTTTGCAAGTAGCCTAATTGTAATTGTAATTACGTTTTATTCACCAAGTTGCCTTGGTCAGGAGACAGCGAAGGGATCGTTCGGTCTTCGAGTCTAGCTGCCACCTACCCATCTGTCTACTACACGTGATGTAGGCTTCACCCTGTCCCTTTAATTGCTGAACGGCAAGCAGAAAAGCTGTGAATACCAATTTTTATAGGCCTAGTCTTTGGTTTGACCAGACCGTGAATTGAACCCGCATCTACGGTTTTGTAGCAGACACTTTATCCACTTGACCACGCAATTGCAAACTAGGAATGTCTCAGGATTAGGCTAGTGCATCCACTTTAAAAATGCATTGAAAGTTAGACTTGAAACAGGATGACTGTGTATAATAGCAGATAGCCACTAGGCAGTGGTAAATTTTTGCACCATACGCCATTGCAACTTTGCAAATTATATTTGAAATAGTTAGTTTGGAGTGGAAAACTTGGACAAAGCAACGTTTGTGTAAAAACCCATGCCAGATTTGAAATTATCTGATATGTGATGCCTGCAATTGCAATGCAGTAGGTCTACTGTATTTACCGGCAACTGAAAAGATAAATACTACTGGTAGTGGTAAAAGGTAATTTAGTGTCAGAGGTGGGCACAAATAACATTATATCAAAAGCGCAACGCAACAAAGCGCAACGATCTTTTCAACCAGCAAAAGCGCAACGCAAAATGCGCAATTTAATTTTTTTGCTTTCTGAAGCGCAGCGCAACTTCCGCAATGAACTTTTTGATTCAGTTGAAGCGCAACGCAATTCCGCAATTGCAGAACGGAATTTTTGTACCAAGTTAAAGCGCAACCTAACTTCCGCAATCGAAATTTCACAACACAATGCAAATACTGCGTTTTTTGCAATTTCAGACTGAAAAACAGTAAGTAATTTGCTAAACAAGCCTGAAATTTATCAATATTACGATGGAAATAGAGCAAAATTAAGTTCAATGTATAGAATTGCGCTTTTAACCGAAAAAAATTTTGAAAGCGCAACGCAATTAAAGCGCAACAAATTTTAAAAGCTTTATTCCGCAACGCAACTTCTGCAATGTTTCAAAATAAAAAATTAAAGCGCAACGCAACTTACGCAATTGCGGAGGTTGCGGAAGTTGCGCTTTGCGCTTCTACTTGCGCTTTGCCCACCTCTGTTTAGTGTATACTGTATAGTGTATAGCCTTCAGTATAATTTCAAATCTGGCATTAGCTTTTACAAAAACTTTGCTTCAAGTTTCCACTTAAAATATTTTACTGTTGACCAAAATGTTAGGAAAAGCCAAAGATGCATTCTCACAAAATTTGTTCTTTCTATGTCTTGCTGTTTTCAAGATATTGCTGCTCAAAATTAGCAATTTTCCTCTCACTTCTGTGTTGCCATTTAGCCAGTATTGTTGACAAAAGATGGGAGTTACCAACATGCAGTACTTTAACTTTTCGAAATCTTGTTTGTTGTTGACAACCCTGGCAAAATTTGTAACGGGAAAATGCCTTTTTAAGAGAAAGTCTGAATTGTCATAGCTTTAGAATGAAAGGTTGTAAAAGCTCAAATTTGGTGAAGTTGGTCTTCAGGTTTGTCAAAATTTTTTGAGAGAAAATCAACCAAAATTTTTTTTGATTTCTGAATGCCTTTGTAATTGTCAAGGAAGGAAACCAATGCATAATGGTAGCGTAATAGATTTTTTTTATTATTCTAATAACCTTGATGTTTAATATTTTGTTCTAGTTGAAGGTATACATTGAGATCTAGTTGAAGGTATACTGGTATGTTAACATGTCAGAGGTAGTAAATTGTAATTCTATTACGATATGTTAACTAAATTATGAACAAATTTGAATAAGGTGGAGGATAGAACATTGTATTTGGCAACTAACAAACTAATGAAATGACTTTAGCAATAAAAGCTTGGTAATTTATTAAGTCTAATGGATAGAAAATCATTGGAAGCTCCCATCTTCTTCCCAAGTGCATCTCGAGTAAAAATCCCTTTTGTTGGTGATGATACAAGACATGTAAAGCCAGTTATTTCAAATTTAAGTCCAATTACCAATCCATTGGAACGGCATCAAAAACATGTTGAATCTAACATGCTTAAGCAAGTTAGCCAGTTTGTTGATTTTGGCTTTGATGTTGTCAAGGACAGATGTTCGTATACTTTACCTTATGATGAAGAAGAAGCAGCCAAGGCTTATGATTGGAGTGATTTGGTTCCAACAACACCAAGGCCTAGCAATTATGGTGGTAGATTCATAGGTAGAGGATATCAACAAAAAGCACTGAGTCAGTTCAAGATGATACATAGTCCAAATGCTGCTAGGCTTAAAACTAAATTTCGAACTGTCACAGAAAGACATGGGAACATTCCTCCTTTACCATTAAGTTGTAGTACCAAGCCATGTGAGAGTGTGACAAGCGAACATTCAAGAACTTCAATTAAAGCTGCAAAAATGCCCAGTTCGGTACCTACATTAGTTGGGAGTGCTGAGAAACAAAAAACAAGAAAAAGTGTACCAGCCGAATGGGATGAAGTTCTTTTAAATAAGCTAAGCAAAGACACGGCTCAATGGATTGTAGCAGAAAATACTGAAACAGTATTGCAAAAAGAAAGACTTGATAACCTTCTAAAATACAAATTTGGACCTAAAGTTAGCAGTACAGCTCTGGTTCGAGATAATGTAACAGTAAGTATTTTTTCATTAACTTGGTTTGTTTCTGTATATACCGTAGTATCTGGTTCAAAAGAAGCATACCAAAGAAGTTGACTGGCTTGGCTGTAAAACCTACAGGCTAATGCAACCGGACATTTTTATCATTAACAATCTAGATTTTTTTTATTTGTTATAACTTTATGTAGCTGATCAAGTTATCATTGCACATGTGTGTTTGTATGCAATAAATTCTATAGATATTGGATACCGGTATGCTTGTATTTACTAATTTTCTTGTCAATTAATCTCATCTTTTTTCTATGAACAAATTGGTAAATAAAATAATAGCCTAATTAGTTTGCGATCTCATGGCTGTTTCCAACATTTGCCTTGTAATTAGAGGCAAATAAATGCAACTATGTGCATATTCCCACAAGCAAAACTTGTTTAATGGCAGATAAATTTGCATTGTTGTTTATTTCATAAATAATTAAATTGATCTAACTGACCAATCAAAAATTTGAGCAAGAGATAGTTCTTTTTAGATGGTCTACGACTTTTACGGGTGGACATGTATATGCAGGACGTTTAGACCCTGCCGATTATGCGTCAGTACTATTAGGCACTTGGAATTTGACGTGCTGTGACTTTTAGGTGCTGAAATATTTCAAAAAAAAATTTCCCAAAAAAGTTTTTCTCCAAAAAAATTTTTTTTCATTCAAAAAATTTTATGAAAAAAAATTTTTAATAAAATTTTTTTTTCAAGTAAATTTTTTTGGTTCAAATACCGTATATACTCGTGTATAAGTCGAGTTTCTGGAACCCGATTTTAAGGTAAAATTTCTGGGTGTTTTTGGACATGTTGCTGCTGAGTCGAGTTGAATGTGGTATGAAAAGAAAACTCCGTTATTGCTTAATTACATCATTATTAGTGGTACACATGCAATATACAAACATGTTAAAGTTACTTAACAGTATAGTAGTATGCAGTGTATGGTAGTATTGCTTATTGCACATGTTTAAATGTTCGATCAGTTACCCGATTTGCTTTTCAAGTTACTAGTAATTATTCCAAAATATTCTCGAATTGCGGAGTCGACTTATACACGCGTAATACCTTTAATGATGTAATTTCTTGTCTTAAAATGCGTATCGACTTATACACGAGTATATATGGTAACAGTTTTTTTTCAAAACAAAACTTTTTTAAAACATACAAGTGCTATAGTTTATATTTATGATGCTCACTGCATTCCCTTCAATAAAAATAAAAAGATATACAAAAGACTTATCAAGAAGAGCTTTCTCAATATATTGCACACAGTGCTGTTGCCGAGGGTAGCCTTCCGATTTGACATTTTACATCATTCTTTAGAGGGTTGAGATCATGGAGGAACTTTTGGGAGACTCAACAATTGGTCCACACCCAAGGTCTAAGCCAGAGCTTAGAAGTCAATGATAGATAGAGAAGAAGGAAAAGTGGTTCGGCAGTCACCTTTATCAAAACTTCTAAACCTGCCCTTTAGCGACAAAAAGAATTCGTGTACAGCTTAAAGACTGTTCACAAATGACGCTCTTTCATTGATCCTTTTTCCGCCAATCGCTAATCAGCTTTTTTCTATAGCCGCTTCTTTGCCAGCATTCTCTAGTCTCTATTCGGACAATTTTTCTTGAGAAATTAACATTTTAATCAAAGTAAAACTTTTTGGTTTGGAAAACCTTTTTTTTGAAAAAAACTTTAATTTCAAAAAAAAATAATTTTTTAAAATAAAAATGTTAAAAAAAAACAAAAACTGTTTTTTGAAAAAAAAACTATTATTTGAACCAAAAAATTTTTTTTCACAAAAAATTTTTTTTGTTGGAAAAACACTTTTTTTTGAAAAAAAAATTTCAGGAAAAAATTTTTTTAACCTCTGGCGTGTAAAAGACTCGACGTCTAAAAGTCTCGCTTCCAAAAAGTTTCGGTACCTAATCAGCGGTGACTAAGCATCCCACGCCTAAATGTCCCACACCTAAAAGTCACAGTCCGTTTTTTGATACAAAAGAAGTCTAATCCTACCTAAATAGTGGTGACTCTGTAAACTTACAAGAAAAACTTCCAAGCTGATGACAATTTTTAGTTGCAGTAACTTTCAGCCACAATCATTCCAATTAAATCAAAGACTTCAATAAAGACATCCTCTTTGCTTGCATCAATAAGTTGATTAAAAAGATAATTTTTTAGGAAAAAGAGTTTTTTAAGAAAACCATAGCCTAGACTATTTCCAGCATATTGCATTTATTTGAAGACATTTCGGCTAGCATCTCTAACCACTATCATTCTTATTCAAATAGGAGGAAAAAGAGTATGATTTTGATGAGGAGGAACGTAAAAAAATTGAAAGTTTAAAAGCTGAATTGAAAGCAAAGAAACTTGCCGAGAAGAGAGAAGCAATTGATAAACTTCATCGAGATCCTATCCTTTCTCAAACGTTTGCTCAATACTATAAACTCCCACGATATTTGAAGCAGAAAAGAAAATCAGAAGCAAAGCCCACTGGTAAGTTTTTGATAGTCGGTGGATCAGTGTTTGTAAAATGAATGAATAAAAAATGTTTGTATAATCATAATAAAACATGACATAAATCTCTGACATGTTCAGAAAATTTATTAATTTTTTTTGTATATTAGTTATTGTTTTATACTTTAGCTGTATATTGCGTTTACTTGAGATTGCTCTTACATTAAACAGTGAAGTGTAGCCCCAATTACTTTTTTATTGGGCTAGTTGTCTTGGCTAGGACACGGCAAAAAAACCTTCATTCTTGAAACTAATCTAAAGAGCTTTGAATGTAAATTTTCACAGTTATAGGTTTGAATCAATCAGGATTCCAACCCAAGTCTACTATTTCAGTAGCGCTGTGGCTATCCACTTGGCCACGTATTAGTTCAAAAGTAAAATCTTTTTCTCAGTGTCTAGTTTTTTAAATAAGTTTACTAATTGTTTGGTTCAAGAAGAACTAGCGAGTAGCAAATTCCCAACTGTGTCAAACCTTTTTTGATTTACTGCTTGATTAAAGGAATTAATATGCTTCCAAATTTTTCAAATTTTTAGAAAAACTGAATAAAACTGCTCAAGACATTAAAGTAAAGCATCTTGAGCCACTTCCACCCACCAAGATGGAAGACTTTCTAAATTCCGGAGTTGGCAGTTATGTGTATGCCACAGATAATGCTTTTGAACAACAACTTTTCACAAGTACGAAAAAATATCTAATAGTATGTTTTTTTGTACAAGTCTGACAATAATGAAGTACTATGAAGCCAATGGTGAGCAGCAGTAGTTGTTTTTGATTAATTTAGAGGAATGCAAACATCGAATCTGTAATAAAAATTACAGTATTAATACATAAATTTAATATAGGATAACTTACAGGAAAAAGTTGCCATACTACAGCCTTATTGTCGTGATTAAGTGATTGGATCTCTTGCTCTTTATGAGATTGGATTGCATATATCCTCTATTTTATCTCATCATTTTGCTATCCCTCAGGCAGAAAAGTTGCTCTTACTCGAATTTAATTTCTGCAGCAAAATAATAAAAGAACACGGCGATCAATTGTAGAAATGGTATATTTAACGCGAGAAAAAGCGAAAAAAGCTAAATTGTAAGTAGAAAATCTTTATACGCGACCGGGTTTGATTTTTGCCAAAGCGCTAATGATCACAAAAGGCACCCAGAATTCAGAGCGTTTCGTTACTTCCAAAAGAAGAGTGTTGTGCAGTGGAGTGATAACGACAACTCGTACTACTAGCAACATCCAGTCTTTGTTCTAAACTTAGGTATTAAAAACGGCGGTTGAATTGTGACCAACAAGGCAAATAGAAGCAAAACAAAATAATTTTGTTGCTTTAATTTGCCAAGTTTCTTTGGCCTGGAGACTTTGCAAAAGTAATAAATTTCCATTTGTTTTTTACAGATCAGGCAAAACCAGTCTACCGTGTTGATGGCGATAAAACCCGAATTATCATGAATGATCTATCGGAGTATCAGTGTAACTTACAATCGGTGTATCCTCCATCGTATTACCAATGGGCGACGGAGGACTCGAAAAACATTCAAACATCTGAAAAACCAGGTATGATTCTGAAGCCAAAGGACGGAGATTTAATTTGCGAGATTCAACTCGCTGCAGGGAGTTCAGAATTGTTGAATTGTTTTTGTCGTTTTAGTAGGAAGACAAATGTTTCTTAGCCAATGAATGATGCTGTCATCCAGGTTTTGGTGTACTCATATATAGGACATGACAGCATTATGTGGTCTGCTGTCCCATATTCTCATGTTGGGGAGGCTAGCTAGAACCTTCTCAAGGTACTTCCTGTAATTAGCTCTGTCGGAGTTACACAAAGCTTGTTGCAAGCGAGTGAGCCTCACCAACGAAATCGTTAACTGACGAAACCCGACATAAGGGTGCAGACAAAAGGGCTCAGGACATAAGGCGCAGACATAAGGCTCAGGGACATAAGAGCTCAAGGACATAAGAGCTCAAGGACATTAGGGCGCAGAGACGTAAATCTGCGCTAACATTTTCGTGCTTCGGAAAATAATTATGTAATCAAAGGAACGAAATAGACTAATAAGCACTTTATTTGATTTTTAAAAGCCAAGTACTGAAAGAAGGTTTTTGAATTCACTTCCTGCTTTGTGGGCTCCTCCAACTCCTCACACGAATTCGGCGGAATAAAGCGAGAAAATGAGTGATTTAACTTGATTTGGCTTCACGCGGGGACAAAAGACTAGTTATGATTGTTTGCTTAACAAATTAAGTACAACCGTTAAACACGGACTTCTAAATATTAGCATCTGGACTGGAAACGAAAATCGCGCGCGGACAAGTTGAGGCCTAAGTCAACAAACCAATTTTGCCGATAAACCGTTTCTTTGTTTTTGCGTAGAAGTAGTTTTACTAGCAACTAATATAATAATTCCAAAATCATACTGAAAAGATAGGCACCACACGATATAATCACAAGTTTGGAACTTTAAAACATTTTTATTGACTTGCGGCAAATGTAAAATTAAAAATATCGCTCGTTGATACACAAACGAAAATTTTAGCGAATCATAAAACAACCCTCGGTACCTCAATTTTAATTAGCAAACGCAATGACCTAGAAATTGATATTCAACGCGAATAGCAATTCACAAATCAACTCGACCATGTGATCATTTAACAACTTTTACTCAGTATGATTAAGGGCCCACAGGAATAAAATGCTTCTTAATACAATAACCATTCACAAACATGATGTAACTTATACTCAGAATAAAGAAGTAACAACTATGTATTCTCAAAAGTAGCTTTTCAAGTATCTTAATCAGCATAAAAACATAAAAAATAAATACTGTACCACAAAAAATTTAACAGCGATTGCTATATCACTATATTGAGAGTAGTACCAGCAAATCATTAATTTAGTCTTTTAGTGACATAGAAAAATTGAATATCGACATTGCAGAACGTTTCAGCAGCAAACAAGTCGCAATTCAGTGAGCGACAAATCAGTAGTAAGTATATCAGTGATATTGGGATCTTTTGTTTCACCAGAATAACCAGACCTGCAGTTGAGAGCTGAACAATTATTGACCACAATTAATAAAACTGGTATTAACTAATCATGTTAGATTTAGACCCTAGATTCCTGTAACATAAAAAAGCTTGCTAATCAGGCTCGTAGCCAGATCGAAAGTTTCAGGGAGGCTAGCAGAACTTGGGAGGGGGCAATATTTTTTCCTTCATCATTGCAATTGTATGGTTTTGAAACCTATCATTTTTGTTTTGCTTATGCGTTTGCAGAAGCTTCATATATGCTTGTTATCACAGTGAAAACTTTCCATCGGAATGCATTCGGTCACACATCGGCTACATAATTACGGAATATATGTATGTTGCATGAAATATACATGTATTTTTTTAGTTTTGTATTTTATTCCACGACCGCCAAAACACAAAGCAACAACATAAAAACTAGCAAAAGATCGAGGAAAAGGCAGAAGCAACAAAAACGATATGCGTTATAACATGCTCACTAACAATAGGGTTACCATATTTTCATCACCAAAAAGAAGGACACCTTTTTAATGAAATTTATTAACAGCTAGTTGTTCTGCATCGCCTATACGGCAAAAGACAAACGACAGCAACAATCATTTTAGCTATAGGTCAAAGTGTTAATACCACTAGCGTAAGCAGGATTTTCGAAAAAAAAGGGGGGGGGGGGCAGAAAATTTGAGAATAATGAAGACCAAAAGAAAAAGGTCTTCACTCAGATTTAGTCCGTTTTTCTGCCCAAACGTACGTCATAAACACCCTCGACTGTCTTAGACGAACCTGGTAAGACGTAAGCTATAGCGCGTGCGTGATATATAGGCCTACTTTTAATGATCTAGCTGATGATATATTTATACACTAAAAGGCTGCATGAGTGGACATGTTTAATCTGTTCAAAATGCCAAAAAGGAGGACATTTGGGCATTTTTTAACGTCCCCGGAGGACAAGTTATGTTTCATTAAAAAGGAGGACATGTCCTCCAAAAAAGAGGACGTATGGTAACCCTAACTAACAATAAAATACAATCCAGCTAACAGAATTGTACCATGGCTGCTTCACCTGTATAGGCACTACACAAAGTGTTTACAAGATTTTTTAAGAACTATTTACAAATTGTAACAAACAAACAACAGCACAAACAAAGAACTGTAATACGTGTACTACTATAATCTTTTCCAGAATATCAAAAACACACAACAAGATGATAACAGTACACCAAGTTTTGTAAATGACCTATGCTTTTTGAACGTATTTTGTAACAGTAAGCTAAGGCTAACTTAAGAAGTAGCAGAATCATGAATTACTATGCAGTATGCACGGTACAATTTAGCCATCAACCATTAATTAGTCAGCCCCTGTATGATTATTAAGCAAAGGTTCTACAATATAACAAAACGATTGTAGCCGAAATCATGTTCAAGATTTCCCCTTAAGGAGGTCCACATTTATCTAGATTGAATCCTATCAACATCCGACAAGAATCGAATCAAACATAATGTATAATAAAATGATTGCACGTGTCACTAATTGGAGAAGCTGCACAACGGCTGAGATGTATAATTTAATACGCTGGAATGCTACATTGTGCTAATTTATGTTCCCGTTGACTTAGTAAATTTGATTTTTTTTAAATTTTTTTGCAGTTTGGGAATTTTTGCGTAATATATGCGTTAGAAATGACGATGCAACATGGAAACTTTTAGATGGCGCACACATGTTGGTTTTCACAGCTATTGTAGCTTAAATAACATACTGTGCTAGTGTGCAAAGCCAACTAATACATTTTTAGCTTCGTATAGCCACGCTCAGGGCTGCAAACTCTTCAAACAGAACTCGATCGTTTGACGAGCTTAAAACTCAAAAAAATTTTAAAACTCTAACTTCTCAGACGAGCGAAAATGGGCTGATGTAACCCATGCAAACCAGACACACAAAAATAGCAGTGCTTTCTTAGCTTGCTTCCCTAGCCAATACCGAGTTTTGACTAAATGCTTGACTACCTTCACCCAGTGATGGCCTACTGTAACCTCTCAAATCAAATCTTTCATTGTACTCGCTTTACTATGCCGAAGCGTGTAGCGAGTTAGCGGGGGCATGTCTGCGTCATTGCGCCCTGGGAACACAGCTCCTCTCAAAGAAATGTTGCAGCGGTGGCAAGCCATTGGCAACTTGTGTCCGATTTGAACC
This sequence comes from Trididemnum nubilum, assembly GCA_963965965.1. Lineage (NCBI taxonomy): Eukaryota > Metazoa > Chordata > Ascidiacea > Aplousobranchia > Didemnidae > Trididemnum > Trididemnum nubilum. Next base: position 15,768,229 of record OZ014490.1, read on the forward strand.
TCAGACCTCCAGCTTCATAGACGAACGTGTTACCGCTCGATCAACTGGCCGGCTACTGTAAGGCCTAATCAGAAAATTGCACATTCATTTTTCAATTATTTACTACAGTGTAGCACTGGGAAAAATGATTTAATCTAGGATGCATGTTTTAATCCAATAACCTACATTATACAATCTTTCTTCTGTTGCTTCTACAGCATTATTATAGGTTTCACTAAATATTACGCTAGTACCGGTAGTGATAATGCTTGCTTGTATTGGTGTAACTTCACCAAAATTTTAACTAATTAATGTTATTGTCTTTCATTTTACACAATATGCTTCTTCATTCATTAGCCGAAGCAGTTCTAGTGCACAAACTTATTTGATAGATACTATACCTAAAATTACAGTTTTTACTTCAGCCAACCAACAGCAAATCGCCTTGTCTTTACCAGCTTACTAAAACTAATGATTTCTAATGTAGACTATTGCACTGTTAATAACAAAACTACCTATATACAGACCACCCAAATAAAGCATATTAACTAACATTGCACTCTTATTGCCTCTAGTATACAGTACTGTGCTAATGTCTGCAGTACAAAAGAATTTTCTAAAGTGAAAAGTCGCTGCTTGTTTACATGCGATAGCGGCTCAGATGCGCAGACGCACTACTGCGCAGGCCTCAACTTGTCCGCCGACGCGCTGCTTTTTTCTTTCGTTTCCAGTCCAGATGCTAATATTTAGAAGTCCGTGCGTTAAATGACTGCGTTTGAAAACAACCGCTGACGTGGTTACGTAAAGCAAATAAACTCATTAAAAATAAACATTTCTTTTTAAAGGTTTGTTCAAGATTAGTGTACAGCGACTTAAAAACTGTTTAAGGGTAGTGCTTTTTGCGATAATTGAGAACTTAAAAAAGAAAGCAAATTTAAAAAACTTCTTTCAAAATGTGACTTTCAAAAATTAAATAAAATACTCATTACTCAAGTTTGTTTCTTCGACTATATAATATTTTTCGAAGTACGAAAATGTTAGCGCAGATTACAGATTTACGTCTATGCTTTCTTATGTCCTTGCGCCCTTATGTCCCTGAGCCCTTATGTCGTAGATCGGTTAACTGAAGTATTACCCTTTTTCTCGTGTCTACTTTTTTGAATTTTGATGGTGTGTTTTTTTTAAAAAAGGGCCGAGTTATTCAAAAACAACTAAAAACGAAAGAAATTGAAAATTGCACTAAAAAATGGACATGTTGCAATTACAGGTAATTAAAGACTATCAAAATCGAATACTGCACTATCTTCAGGTCGTCCGATTAGAGGAATGCAGCGGTGGAAGCAACTTCCTGCTCCTGCTGACTTTGCTTCTGAGCTCGGTTTAAATCTACCCAAGAGTGAATTCGAAGAAGAGACGCAAGCCAAACTTTCGCAAAGAAGTTTGAAGCTCAACAACGCCTCAATGGTGAACATCATCGAGGAGTGGAGATCTCAGTGGAAACTTGGTAATTGAAAAAGTGTTACTTTGATAATTTTCAAAACCCAATTGAGTTATTTAACTAGGGCGTATAAAAGCTTGTTTGTTATGAATAGGCAAACTGGGTTCGTTGAAGGTAGTTTTTTGACAATAAACCTGGAAAACGCAAAATGTTTGAGTTGTTAATGGTTTTTGATTTATGTCTCAAGTAGGGTGGTGCAGAAGTAAATTTTGTTCTGCTTTTCCGAGGTGAATTGATTGAGTGATTTAATTTGTAACATTACTAAAGCCATGACCGGATTCGGTTCATATCGAAAGCACTGGTGGTATTCGACAAGAAGAGCACCAGGAATTTGAAATGTTACGGTGCTAATTGCTAAGTCGTATCATACTGCTAGCAACACCCAACCTCTGATCAAAAGTCAGCCATGGATGGTTGACATGAACAAAACAGAAAAATGTCTCTGACATGAAAGTAGGCATGTTTTGTAGAATGGCAGTTTTGTGTTACGAAATTCGAATTTAACTTTTCGGGTCAACTCTCTAACTAGTTTATATCTGATCTAGCTGGTCGTTGGCAAGAAGTGACTTTGGCTGACGTTCTTGTGGACATGGACAGCCTCCATCCCCATGTTCGACTTGGAGCTGTTGCCGCTTGTGCTGTTGCAGCACTCCACAAGATGCCTGTAGAAGAAGTTACTGTGCTGGGTGTGTAGTCGAGTAATTATCCGAGAGGTTTGCGTAATGCCTTTCGTCTGGTGTATCACTATATTCAATGAAAAGTTTGCAATTGTTGAGCATTCTGTGCTGAATCATTCATTGGCTTGTTTTACATTTGTAACGCTACTTACTGCGCTTATTCTTCAATGTTAAATCACCAGACTCGAAGACCCATTGTATTTGGGTCCACAACGACAAGTGCTTTCAAATTTTGTATCTTTACATCTCTTAACTTTCAATGGGATAGATCATCAACAAACTTCATAAACAAGTATTAGATAAACTGTAATATGCATTGAAATAGACAACTCACTAGCGGTTGGTCGAGCTGTAGCACATTCGTCTCTCAGTTGGGAGGTCCGAGATTCGAACTTCGGGCCGGTCAAATCGGACACAGTGTTGCCGACGGCTTGCCACCGCTGCGACATTTCTCCGAAAGAAGCTGTGTTGCCTGCAGGTGCAACGAAGCGGAATTGGGCCTCGCAAACTCGTTTCACGCTTCGACGTAATACAGTGAGTACGATGAAAGGTTTGGTTTGAAATAAACTCCTGTGGCCAAAGGAGATTCTTGTTGCTTGTCTATTCCGCAGTTGACTAAACCTTGCTGATATTTTAGCTGTCCTGCCCAAGATAGACGCTTCGGTTCTATCCAATCAGACGGACGTCGGTCATCTTTTCAAAGATCTGCTAGAAAAAGTGCACGAAAGGTTACATGACGATCACAAGCGAGTTCAGCTGGCGGCTGCGATGTGCCTCTACACACTTAATCAATGTACTGACGAAGTGATGGAAATACTACAGTACAATTTAGAACACGGTACGCCTGGATTGCAGTCTATAGCCGTCTTAAAAAGTATTAAAGTAGCAGAACTCCTTTTATAATTCAAGAAAAACTAATAGGCTGTTTTTTCTGCATGCTGTAGCGGTACCACTCTGAAAGAAAAAGCTAGTATTTTTTCAGTTTGGAAAGTCGTGAATTCTATTTTTTGGAAAACTTTAATTACTTGGAAGAATAAGATTTAAGAAAGCCTAGGAATGAAAAAACGCTGCCCCACTCTTTCTCCTTACTGAATCGCCCCAAAATAGTGATTTGAAGGCTAAGAAATACCTCCTCTTGCTGATGATTGGACGGACGTGAATGACGTAAGTTTTAATCAATAATCATAACTTTTCAAGACGAAATCAATGGTTCAGTTTACCACTCGTGAAAAAATTCGGAAAAATGCGTAAAAAATATTTTAAGTTTCTCAATATTTAGGTATCCCGGTCGACCGCATGGCTTGTGCACAGTGTTTAGCGTTGAAAGGGAGCACTGACGCTAAAGTGGTCAACCTCATTATTCAGATGCTACTTGATGCAGATCAGCATGAACAAGCTACTGCTCTGCTTATTCATCTCAGCCAGTACACGGTGAGACCCTTGCTGGTATTATGCTGTTCTATGCAAAATTTTAAACTGGTTGATTTATTCAACAAAATTTAAAATCTGGTTTCTAGAATTTTGCAGTCTGTAATGAATTTTTTAAACATAATGTTTAATTGTTCATATTTAGAAGATAGCAATTAAATTTTTTCAAGCTTGTCTCACGGTCTGGTATGTAATTTTCATTGGTAGCCTGTCTTTGATAACTTACACGTTTGGCATATCACGCAATTCGTTTCATGGAATGAAAATGGGAGGTAAAAGTTGTATTTCGGACAGTTCTTGATCTCCACGATCCCCTAAATTGGGCAGATCATCTCAAATTTGGGGGTAAATTATACTTATCAAATTTCCAAAACGTTGTTATGCTGCATGCTTGAAATCCTGAAGAAATGTAATGGGAACTTCAACTAAGAATTGCTGTAAAAATTGTGGATTTTGAAGGAAAAACATAATTTATGCTTTGTCAAAATCTCTACAATTTTTGCTAAAAAAAAGCGTGTACGCCATACCCTATACTATCCAGTTTGGTTATAGACTACAGACGACTGTTTTAGGTATTACTAAATTTGTAACGTCAAATAAACCAAAATCTTTTTTTTGCAGCGATTGGCCCATTCGTTACTAGCTGAGCAATTGAACAGTTGCTGCTGGAAAGACAAAGTAATTGCCTGTAACGTGCTGTCGGAATTGAACGGAAATATCAACAGAGATTTGGTGCACAAACTTTCCCATCTAATGTGGGAAGATTGGAGCTGTGAAGTATGTAATTTGCGCTTCCAGTATTGAATAAATATTGGGATATTTACCAATTTAAACCTTTTTATCCACCTGTACTGTTGTTAAATTTTTCAAATTTTTGAATGTTTTCAAGTTGTGGTATTTTATCGACTTATTTTAAAAATTACAATGCAGTATAGGTTTAATTTGTTTGTTATTATTATTTTTTTTATAAGGAATGAAAATTTCACAGTAACCTCATAACACTATTTGAAACTTAACAGACTTTTTTATTTTTAGGAAGTGAGTCTGTCATTCTCAATATTTTTGTTGCTTTTTTTTAACAAAATCCAACGCATACGTGGTTTAGCGAAGGAAAAGAATCATGGATTAGGTGGGAAACGAGACTTGCATTTTTGCATACGGGAAATCTATCTGCCTAACACCCGCTACCCGCCGCATAATATATTATTGTGATTACGTTTAGTTTACCAAGTTGCTTTGGTCAGGATACAGCGAAGGGACTTTTCGGTCTTCGAGTCAAGCTGCCACCAGCCCATCTGTCTACCACACACAGTGGAGGCTTCACACTGTCCCTTTGATTGGTGAACGTCAAGCACGAAAGCGTGAATACCAATTTTTGTTGCCTTTGGTTTGACCTTCCGGAAATCGAACCGGAGTCTACCGTTTTGTTGCAGTCACTCTGCCCACTCCACCAGTGATCATATGTTTTTGTTTTAAAGAAGTGAAATCGTATGCTGGGATTGATTCTACATGTTTGCTTAGCTTGCTGAGGGATATATTGCAGTACTTGAATTTGAATAAGAATCCCGTTTTTTTCATCGCAGGTTCGAAATGCTGCTGCCCGGGCCTTGGGCCGCACTGGCCATGGACGAGACGTCCACTTCGAGTTACGAGAGAAACTAGTCCGTGGAAACGAAAGAGTTTGTGTTGATGTTCTGAAGAAAATTGCCCACCTCGGCATCATGACTGCTAACTTACTGCCGGAGTTTCTGAAATGTTTCAGGTAATTGTAATTGCCATATTTTATGTAACAAGTTGTTGGCCAGGAGACAGCGAAGAAACATGGTGGTCTTTAAATCATTCTGCCCACTAATGTTAGTGAAGCTTCACAAATACTCATTGTTGCTTTTTATTACTGAAAGTCAAACAGGGAAGCTGTAGAAACCAATTTTGAAGCCTCTGACTTAACTGAGAATTGAACCAGACGCCACGTCTCTATCTACCCATCACTCTAAGTTAAACTATAATATGCTGCTCTGTGCGAGAGATGATAAAATCTGTTGGATGTTTTTCGCAGATTTTTTTCTTTTTTCAGCGATGAATACGTTTCAGTCCGGTTAGAAGCGGTTTGTACAGCAATAAAGTTGAGAATAAGAGAAGATAAAATTTCGAGAGAACTTTTACGAATGACCGAATTTGATCCTGCATGGAAAATTAAAGCTTACGCGATTAAAGGTAATGAAAATTTTTAAGTGATCTAATTTTATTTTAAAGCCCTATTCTATTCAACCAGAAAATTAATATTGGTAATTTTTTTTATCGCAATTTTAATGCTAATTCTATCCCTAACTCAAGCCTCTTTTTCAAGCCTTGACTTTTTGTATTTGAATTGCTGTTATTTGTTATCCCACATATGTGATAGCACTAGTCAACGCAAGACGAAAACGTTTCGCTGTGTTGGAGCTCATCAGTAGGGTCTGGACAACTTTGGAAATTGGCTACAAATACCGTTAGAGTCGGTTGAAATTTTTAAAAGTTTGTGGGACTTAAAAACTTCACACCACATTTGTTATTTTAATTTCAGCTCTTGGCGAAATCGGAATTGTTTCGGACAAAATCCGAAGCGCCTTGGTGTGGGCTCTTCGATTTGAAAACGAGCCTGGCGTGAGATTAGAAGCGTGCGTCGCCTTGAAAAAGCTGCATATAGACCTTCCTGAAGTACTGAAGGTGTTGCAAGATCGCGTTTTGGTTGAGCCGGACCCCTTAGTTAAGCAGTAAGTCTTTTCCAAAGCTTTAAAATTTGTTTTGCATCTGCTCACAGTGTCCTGTTACCACTGAGTTTCGCGAGGTATTAGTTGTTGCTTGAACGCCGTTTGTCTGATCACAACCTTTTACACATTGTCAGTAGAAATTTGTTGGTGCATTGCAACATGGCATTAACGAAATGCCATTTGAAACAAGCACCAAGCCTGCTTGCGGCTAGATTCAACTTCACATATTAGTAGATTTTAAAGATTTGTGCAGTTTTTCAACTCGTCGGCTTCAGTCTTTTGATTTTCGAAAACTTCTTCAAACAAAGCCTTACACATGCTATCAAGCAAAGCCGAAGTTATCAGTTTTCAGTAGACAATCATCCGGTCCGAAACATCTTGAAAAATATCTCTTAGGGAGGTGAAAGATACTTTGAATAAATTCGGTATGAGTGGTCCAGAAGACAACATGGAGATGATTCAGCAAATTAAGAAGGAGGTGAAAAAGTTAAGTCGGAAGTCGGTAGTTGCCGCCAAAGTTATTTTATACGAGCAAGAGCTGGACAAGTTTGAACGAAAGGTAATTTTGCTGTGTTTTACATCTTGAAATGAAAAGGTAGCTGCCTCCCAGATTCGATGCCTGAACTGACAATCAGATGTCTTTTTCTTAATGACACTTAACGCTTATTTTGTTGTTGCTGTTCTGTGGATTTATCCTCCTGTCACCGGACAGCGTCAGACGTTAACTGTTGGATGATCCGCACACTTTTCACTGCAATAACGACTTTTCGTGGAGGAATCCACACCTGCATAGGAGTTTCAAGTAATCCAAAGTTCCTGCAAATTTCTTCAAAGTCTTGTCCATTGAATTTGCTGCTTGTTCGAAGCCACCAAGCAGAGATAATTATAAAACGTCTTACCGAAGGACGCAACAACATGACCAGAGTGCTGGTTGAACCCAGATCATGCGATTAGGGTTGTAAAACGACGTCTTTGCCCACTCAGCCACGCTGCCGACTTTCCATCGGGGCCAACCACTTATCCACAACCTTTAAATTTTTTTCGATTTTTAGGTCGTTTTTGCTGCAGTTTAATTTGTGAAAAGTCTAGCTGGTTGGTTCGTAGTTAACTTTCTTTTAGGCTCAGTACATTGGCAGTGTTTCGGAAGATGATTTGTCCGAAGCTGAAAGCGATGATGACGTTGATATTGAAATTACTCGAGCTCTCACACGACCAAAAAGCACAGGTAGATTTATTCTTTTCACTAAAAAGTGTAGTACTTGTCTCAATTCTATTTAATTGTTTAATTTTTTTTTAAATAGAAGTGAAAAAGCAGTTAACCAATTTGGTCAGTCAGCCTGCGATTAAGATTGGAGTTTACAGCAACAACTGTCCGTCTGCGACTTAACTTACCAGAAATAACATTTGCTAATGTTATAATTGGTTACACTTTTAGGTCGTCGCAGCGGAAAAAGCGCTCTGTTGACACCTAGTGATGTTCTAACTCCTCAGATAACAATATCACCAAGCACACCTCTTCCAAACAGACCTTTAACCTCCGGTAAGTTTTACATAACAGACCATCCTTATAGACTGACCTTAGAATCTATTTACTCTGCTAAATTTGAAAGATATTTCTTCAAAAAGCAGCTTTTACCGATCACTCGTGTTTACGAGGAAATACATATGCCATTTGACCGTATACATTTTGTATTTTTTTTTCGTCTGTTGCGTTTACAATGTAAAAGATATCACACGTATTTCCGTATGTACTTTCAATCTATTTCAGCTCATTAATACCGATCACGCGTATGTAAATACATACCATGACAGGTATTTAAATAAGCATGCGTTATAACAATACTTACGAACGGAAATAGAGAATCTTAATCTCTAAAAAGGCTAACTCTTCATGTAGCAAAGGGTGCAGCAATTAAAAATGTGAAAGATTTTTAACTCAGGAGAAAATCGAAATCGAGTAAAATAAAATTTATCTTAATTAGACAAGATAGTCAAGGATGTAGTTGTGGGTGGTTGGAACCGTAGGCGTAGCCAGGAGGGGGGGCCCGGGCCCCCCCCAATCAAAATACCACTAACGACAAAAAGTTATGACAACATAGCCTGGCGATGTTTAGTTGCAGTTTTTTTTCAGTAATTACGCACCTAACAGTAATTAACAATAATATTAATGACAACAAGTGAGTCCTGGGGCCCCCAACTAACAACCAGGGGGCCCTTACTAACAACTAGGTGGCCCTGGAATCCTTAACCGACAATCAGAAGGTCCGGTACCCCTAACTAAAAACCAGGGGGCCCATAACTGACGACCAGGGGCCCCAGGGCCCCTAACTAACAACCAAGGGACCCTTAACCAACAACCAGGGGGGCCCCTTAACTGACAACCAGGGGGGCCCAGGCCCCTAACCGACAACCAGGGGGCCCCAGGGCCCCTAACCAACAACCAGGGGCCCCGGAGTGCCTAATTGACGACCAGGGGGCCCCTGGGCCCCTAACTCACAACCAGGAAGCACCAGGGCCCCTAACTAACAACCAGGGGGCCCCTAACCAACAACCAGGGGGCCAGGAGCCCCCTAACCGACAACGAGGGGCCCTCCTACCTGACGATCAGGGGGCCCCAGGGCCCCTAACCAACAACCAAGGGTTCCTGGAGTCCCTAACTGACGACCAGGGGGCCCCGGGGCCCCTAACTCACGACCAGGTAGCCCCAGGACCCCTAATTAACAACCATGGGGCCTGGGCTCCTAACCGACAAGCAAGGGGCTACGGGGCCTCTAACTGGCAACCAGGGAGCCCAAGGGCCCCAGACTGACGACCAAGGTTCCTGGGCCAGGAGTCCCTTAATACAAATTTTAAACAATTTATATGCAAAACCTGTGAGAAATCTAAGAGTTTTGACCTAAAAGTTGCCACCCCAGGCCTTTGTTTAACGTTATTATGAACTGAATTATTTACTGCTAAAGTATTGCAGGAGGCAATGTTCGTTACTTCCCCCTGTAGACCAAATCACTTACAATTAAAATTTTACATCATAATCAAGATTCTAAGCGTGTTTTGGGATTTAATTGCAAAAGGAGGATTGAACAACTAAATTTTTTCGATTGGCTTTGAAGTGTTAAAAACCTAGTTCTTTGAAATTGCTGTGAACTCGTGCGAAATGTGATCCAATGGGATTTAAATAGCTTTTTTTTCCAAAAACTTACAAAAATCGCCCAGCGGCTGGGGGCTTTGCCCCCAGACCCCCATAGCCACCGGCGGCTGGGGGCTCTGCCCCCAGACCCCCGTCTCTGATACGTTTGAGTACACTAGCTTACTCAACACGTCTTCCAAGTTAGACTTTTACACTTTTCAACAATTAGTTTTCGCCCTCTCCCTTCACCAAAATCCTGGCAAAGTGCCATCAGGCTACGGCTTCAGATCTTCCATTCTACGATATCTTTGCCCCACAAAAAATTACTTTTTCGAAAATTTCTGATGACGTCATTGCGTGTGATTTGTGGTTTAGGCCCCCCCTCTAATCAAAAATCCTGGCTACGCCTATGGTTGGAACTGCCTGGATTTTTTCGAAAAATCGGAACATATTGCAGCGGAATGTCACATTAGAGATGCTGAACATCTAGAAAGTGTTAAGAAGGAAAAAAAAGGTTTTCATTCGCTATGTTAATTTCTTTTATTGCTATGTTTTATACTGAGATTAGATGTTGGTTGTTGTTCGTAACTTGGTGTATCTCGAAGCACTCAATATCTCTAACAGACTTTGTTGTTCGTGCTCGACGAATGCTCTAAAAGTGCTTTTTAAAGAATCGCACCTGTTAACAAATTTACCAAGTTAAAAAATGAATTACTTTGCCACAAAATCGCGGGGTCATTTCTTGAAAAGTGTCGGAAAGAATATTGTCAATGATTTAATAATCAATATTTTACTTTTGCAGAGACGGGTCAAACTCAAACAGAGGTTACCAAAGAAGAACCCGAGGTAACGCCATCTGCCGGTAACGTTACACAAACATTATCACCCGAAGTAGTGTGCACTTAGCTTGTTTTGCGTTATTTTGTATTCAAACAAGAATGTTTTAAAATATTATGCTGTTTGCGCTAGGAATATTTTTCTATTTCGTCAAGATATAAGTTATTTCTTATTTTGTACCAATTTTTGCCAATGGTGCTGAATTTTCAAGACTTTCTTTTTTTTTTTGAAACTTAATTGTTTTTTTTCAATTTCCACTGTTTTTAAAATGTGGTTCAAGCCACTTTTTAAATGTTTCCTTCTGTACGCAGCACTACCCGTGCGCACTACTGCTGAGATTTTTTAGCTTTTTCCTATCAATTTTGCTAGTAGGCCTACAAGCGTTTAACACTGTGTCAAATATATGATGGGATCAATATTCACTATGTTGTGAAAATGTAAATGTCTCATTTGAACAACGATTGAACTAACTATTGTAGTACTCGGTTTTGCTTTCAAAAGTTGAAAAGTTTTGATTCATCTTTAATCTGTCTTTTTTTCGCAGTCATTTTTTGCGTACTGTGCGAGAATTTATTTCTTTGGCAGGTTTAAACCACTTCAAGGGCGAAAATTCGGGTGATAACATTATTTGGGTTCATGATGGAATTTTTTCCGATCTTTGATATATTATATACAAATATCACCATTTTTTCTCGCTTAAACTTGTTGTACCCGTAGTGCGACTTCTTTTCTGACATGAAATACACTTAAAAAGATACTTGCAATAAATTTTCAATAAACAAAATCTTTCCGCCATTGAGATGAATTTCGTAACGACTATATTATGCTTAGAGATTAGCTTCATGTAATTTGTTGTCCCCGAAGACGCTAATATGACGTAGTTTATACGTCATGTATTCGTATAAAGTTTAATACTACTTATGTATTTACGCAGTTCCAATACCTCAGAGCTAGTTATTTTTTCAAGGTCATTCGAGTACAACTTAAAAACATCCACCACCCACCGTTTACCTCCGTCATTTGGGTAATGATGACGTCATATTGTCGTACCTCGATGATTCCTATAGTGTTATTGAAAATCAAAATTACACATTTTCAACAGATTGAATTACCCCCACTATTCTATATAAGTTTACCATTGCCGATTTAAAATAGCGAATGATGTTCTAAAGTTACATAAATCTGAAAGGAATTTGTCAAAAAAATCTCTATAAATAAGATACCGTTCGTTTCGACAGTGCGTTGGTCTTATTCTACACAAGAGGTAGTTTTTCAAACAAAAGGCATGAAACCATCTGAAGTTATTGTTTTAATGAATTCCGCGAGTATCATTATTTGTAAAACAATGGATTCACCAACCTTATGTCATTCACCTCTAAACGTTGTGTAGCTTGGGATTGATTGCAAATCATAGAGCAAAATAAAAACATTTCCACTATCTTTCGTTTAAATTAGGCTCTCGTATTTTCACGCAGTGGCTTTTTAAGTTGTGTTTAGACTATCGAATAAACTATATCACCAGCAGTCTACTTTGCTCGGTTGCTTTGTCGCAAAAGTGTGTTTTGCAAGATCGCAATAACGCAGTGCTAGTGCGCGAATCGAACCAGGAGAACTGGAAAAACAACCTTTCTATTTCTAAGCCTACCATCGAATTTTCAAGTTGTACTGTAGAACATAAAAATATGTTCCAAAAATAATTCTTTACTCAATTGAAAAAACATAGTATTTTGATGGCCATGTTTCAAAGCCTCGTCAAATGCGTATCGGTTCATGATCCATGTATTTTGTTAAGTTTCGAAGCGACTTTAGTTTCGAGTTTGATGTGCAACTGACTGAATCAATAGCAAGTTTAACTCGTAAACTGCCTAAAATCCGATTCGAATCCTGATATCAATATACAGTATAAATTTGTGTAAGCAATTTGATGGAATTTCATCGATTTTTCACGACACAGTGTCGCACCTATGATACGCCCCCTAGCGCGTGACATTGAATGTGAAAACGTTGATCAAGATGATTTGCAATTTCACGTGAACAAATAAAGATGCTGATGAGGAATCGCATTTACGCATGGCTTACGTGACTTTCGGAACGTCATAATGGCGAGCCGAATCGTACGAATTCCAATTTAGTCATTACCTTCAAACATACCCCTCCCAAACCACACAGCCTTGATACTTTAACCAATCAAATTGTTGGAGGCTTGGTTTAGGTTTGAAGTTTTGTCCTCTATGAAAAGCTCGGGATGAAGCATGTGGGAGCTGTTTCCCGCTTAAAATTGTCAGTTTTAGCTCGAAAAATGAGTAGAGTTACTAAAGATGCAAAAAACTTCTGCAGAGGCTTTTTATGCGAGGATCCTGAGCAGTAGCGTACGCAGGATTTCCCAAAGGGGGGGCAGAAAATTTGTGAATATTGAAGACCAAAAGAAAAGTTTCTCGACTCAGATTTAGTCCGGTTTTTGGCCCAAAATTAGGTAAAGAACAAGAAAAAAAAAAGGTCGTCACTCAGATTTAGTCCGATTTTTGGCCCAAAATTAGGTGTAGACCACAAACAAAACAAAGTCTTCAGTCACATTCTGTCCGTTTGTGTGCTCAAACTTACAAAGGGGGGCATGCCGCACTTTTGCATACCATTTGTGCTAATTATACTATCCTGGCGATCCAAAGGGAGAGGCCATGGCACTATGCCCCCCCCTAAATACGCCCCTGATCCTGAGATCAAGTTGCAACATTTTTGTACCGTAAAACTTTATATGCTAGTAAACATTTTAAGAGCTTATTTGCAATTTTGAGATTTTAAATTAGTTTTTGAGGAACTGGAATTTAACTTCAAAAGCGATAATTCTTAGGATCAAATATTTTTTGAAATTTTATTGATGCGTAAAATAGTTTATTCGAATTATTATATTTTGACTGGTTACACTCTCCTAAAAGCTCTGTCATTCTGCAGTAGGGCGTAGGCAAGCTTCAAACAAAGATAACTTTTGCGATTTTCCAGCCACTTTAATTAATTAATTTGAACTGAAGTTTCGCAAAAACAAAATTGAGATAAAAACAATCTCACAAATCTTTGATAAAAAACAAAGTACGTCATGTTTTAAATTTTAATTAATATTTGGATTCGTATGAAGGAAAGCGCAATATTATTATTGAGTCAAATTGCGAATACGGAACTATAATTACCAAGATTTTACTGTTTTTCAAAAAAGTTGGACATGCACAGTGAGTTAAAGCGAAAACATATCTTTTTCTTATTGAAAAAAAAGTAGATTAACGATCACAAAAATAAATTGTTGACTTTTTAATTTTAGCCAATCTATTTGTTGTGGCTATCGAGAGACTGACATTATCTCAGTACCAATACCGAAAATCACATTTGATTTTTTAATAAATTTTTGTTTTTTTTTTCCGGGTGCATAAAGTTTTGAAAAATCTATCATAAACCGCATCGTTACAAATTTGGATTTCGCAGAAACATTGATATGGTGATAGCAACTGGAACAGACAGCAATTTGAAGTCTCAAAAATATTTTGAAAGCTGGCATTTTTGCTTAATTTGTTCTTCAATTTTGATCAAAAATAAGCCTCGTGTTTATATGGAATTGTTGAAAAAAATATTTTAGTTGCCAGGCAGATTACGATTAAAGTTTGTTTTTTGACGTCCTTTTGATCTGTTGTCGCATTCGTATGGTTACGTAGCACAGAAGCCCATCGTGAAGTTTGATTAGTATGTTTCCAAAATCCAGACAGTTCTTGCATGAAAATTTATTTTAAAAATATTAAAAACTAACCAAAACGTTGTTTTGATGGTGATGGATTATGGTTTGGTAACCAAGATACAATAAATTATGCCACAGTTTGCTTTAAAAATCAAGTATTGCGGTGTCCAATGGAAGACAAGCCCTGTAAGTAATGTTACTTTCACGAACTTTTTTACCACCGGTACCCTGGAATCAGTTCTTAAATTGTAAAATTTTGCATGAGGAGACGCTTTTGCAGTCTTGACCAAACGCATTTGGCATGCGAAAGTACTTTAGCGAAGATTACGTAATTCTGTCGCCGAAATTGAATGAACACCAAAAAAAAGGTCTTTGCCGCAAATTGAAGTGTTTTTTCGCCAAAATTAGGTGAAGACCTAAAAAAAAAGGTCTTCGCCGAAAAGGGACGCGTCCCCCTACGATTTAAGTACTACCTGGAATAGAATTTATCGTATTCCATTAATTGAAGGCCCGACGCTCGCGTCGCGTATTTCTTCGTTTTCACTCGGTCATTTTCAAGCTAATGAGTGCGAAGTTTCAGACTTTTGCTTATAACTCGAGAATGGTTAGATCTAGCTGCATGAAATTTTGACTGCAGTTTGAGATTATTGATTTGCATGTTTGTACCAAATTTGAGGCAATTAGTCACGTTACTTTGGTTTAGGGACCCGAAAACCGCTCGGAAAGTTTGGCGTAAAAAGCGGTCTCATTAAAAAACGGCTTAAAGGCGGTGAATCATCCAGCCAATTCTGGTGGTTTACAATAGCTAAAATCGAACTATAATTTTTGATATTTTTTGTTTCAATTTTGGGACTGCGGTTGTATAGATATTCAACAACTGCAAAAAAGATATTCCCCGAAAAAATTTTTTGGAAACTCTGAGTTTTGTTCTTCCCGCCAAAACCACAGATAGGCCTAACAGCTTAGAGAACTGTGGTTTTGGTGGGAAGAACAAAACTTAGAGTTTCCAAAAAATTTTTTTGGGAGAACATCTCTTTGCATTTGTTGAATATCTTTGCAACCGCAGCCCCAAAATCAAAACAAAAAATATCAAAAATTATAGTTCAATTTTAGCTATTGTAAACCATCAGAATTGGCTGGATGATTGACCGCTTTTACCTACGGCAAAAAATATTTCACTCGATTATATGTCTTAAGATATCCTTTCATCCCAACCAACCCACTTTTGGCCGCGATGAGGTTTTTTTCTTTTCCCTTTTTTTTGTTTTTCTTTTTTCCAAAATCTTGTACGCTCTTCTTCTCCTAAATCACAAAACATCGAAATCTAATTTCTATGTAAAGTTGTTGGGTGCAAACGCAATTTTGTTTCCCGAAATTTTTGGAGGCAACTCCGCCGGAAACACCCAAAATGGGGCCCCAAAAAATCAACTTTTTTAACGTATCAAACTAGGGCGCTAGTTTTTTTTGATATCAGCAGATACTTAACAGACAAATATTTTGACATAATTGGGGAGTGCAACTCCTGCAGAGACTCCCCAAAAATCAATTTTTTGAACGACTCATGCTAGGGTGCCAGTTTTTTTGATATCAGCAGATATTTAAGAGACAAATATTTTTACATAATTTGGGGTGCCACCCCCCTACCGGAACTCCTTCCCAAATAGACCCCCCAAAAATCAATTTTTTGAAAAGCTCAAGCTAAGGTGCCAGAGTTTTTTGATATTAGTAGATATTTAACAGACAAATAGTTTGGGGGTACCACCCCCCGAGCACTACCCCAAAATTACTTTTTTGAATGGCTTAAGCTAGGGCGCTAGTTTTTTTGAAATCTGTTGATATTTGCGTCCGTCGTTCAAAGGGGATGCTATTCAGCAAGCTCCCATCCAGTTTTTCGCTTGGGCTTGTGAGTCAATATCTAGAAGGAGCAGTAGCTTGTGCGAATTTTTAAGTTCAAAAATGGGTCTTAGCTGAATTTGCAATGGCAAATTGGATAGTAGATGTATGTTTTCATACAGAAATTTTGGAACGAATTCGCGAACAAAATTCGCAACATATCCAACGAACTTACTAATCTGCAGCTGTGGGACAATTGTTCCACCATTTGCCGCTTTGTTTATATTAGTTCAGGTCGAATTTGACATTGGTTACAGTTTAATCCTCGAATCAAGTTTAGAAACCGTTTTTGTAAAATTTTGTTGAAGTTATTTCAGCCTATTGTAGGCCTCTTTTAAAGACTTAGTCGTAGAAAAAACAATTTGTCCAAAAATACATTCATTCTCTTTTTAGTTTTGTTTGTTTTGACTTTTGCATTTCCGAAGATGATTCCGTTGCGTTATTAATTTCAGTTTTTTGTCCTTCGAGTAAAAAAGGTCACGAATTCTTGCGTCCGTTTGTCGATTTCAAAGCCAAGCTCAAACGGTACTTTCAAAGTCGTGCCTTCAAAGTAAAATCATGATTTCAAAACACTTCCGCCAGTCGCATTTAGAGAGTTCATGTTAATCTGAAATTATTCTCCCGACAATCTTACAGAAATGTTTAGGCCTAGTAGCAACAATTACAACGGATGTTGACTTAATGATTATGGTCGTAGTTTTTTTCAACGATCCGCGTTAGGGTTTGGACAAAGATTAGGGTTTTGCGTCAAAACGTCTTAGGCGTTGGGGCAAGGGTTTGAGTTACGGTTAAATTGGCGGCGTCAAAACCATGTGTGACTAACCGGTCACGTCAAAAAGTCACATGTCTTCTTTTTCATGCATGCGATTGAATCTTGAGTTTTTCGTCAGCCCAATTGCACCAAGACGATAATATAAGTGGACGTTGGGCAGTAGGCTGCCTGGTGTTGCCATCATTGCGGTGATTATTCCTCCACATTTAAAATATTGTTTAAGCTCCATACCACTGTGAGTTGTTTGTTTTTGCCTTTTTCTGAGATATTCCGCTTTTAACCCCGTTATTTGTTCTTAAAAAAAATCGTGAACAAAAAACATTACCTGGAACTAAACGCGAGGAAAAGTACTTAGTACGCATCCAATGTATTGGCTTTCATTGGCAAACAATTTATATGACGAAGCGAATAAAATTTGTTTGCACTTCTCAGTGGATCACGGGATTTAGTACTCCTCGTATTGTCGTCATATGAATAATAATAATAATAATGAATGGCCAACCAAACATTCTATTTAACAGCAAACAAAATATATTTAACTTTGAGCAAGCTCAGAAATATGCTTTTGTTGTTAGACTTGTAAACTCGCTGACAAAAAAAGGAGAAATAACCTGAATTTTTCTTTCAAAAAGATTAGGTAATAAACTTTTTTACCAATTTAAAAATAGGCGCTTTTTCAGCGAGTTTTGGGGTTCTTGGAAATATTTAAAAAGTTAATTTTTTAAATGAACCATTCGGTTATTTTGAATTCAACATAAATTCATGAAAGATTGTATGAATTTGACCTTCTAAACATTAAAAATTTAAAGCTGCCAAACTGGTTTTAATCGTGATTTTCAACCTGATGCCATTAATAAGTTTGACAGTTTTAAATGCATAGCTTGATAGGTGAAAACACGTTAATTGTTAGTATCTGTTGAAATGAAATTTCAAATATTTTCACATCACACAACGATCGGCGTTTGATAGTTACACAGTGCGGTAGGTTGATTGACTAGTACCGGTATTTTCTGTTTGCAAACGGTGTGTTCACTTGGAGAAGGGACTCCAATTTGGAATAGTTGTTCGAAAAATTGTATTTCTCGGTGAAATAATATCACCAAAAAATTTGCAGTATTTCCTACTAAACCCTGCGTTTGGTTGGTTAAGTTGGGGTTGAATGTTTTGTTAGACTGTTTTACAGGTATTGGGAAAATAGTGGGTGCTTAGAGTATTCCCTTTTTTGCTTTTTATTGCATTTTCCATCATCATTCAGCATCGACCCAAGATCAATGGCAATTGCCCTCCCCAGATGCGGGCCCTCTACTTAGAAATGGGCCCCCCTGGTGCAGTAAATTTCTGAAAACTATAAACGGAAAAGATTCCACCAAAATTCTAGGAAAAAACATCTAATCTTTGATGATGACATTTTTTGGTCTTCACCTAAATTTCGTCTAATTGTGGGCTACCAGAATCTCCCCCGGGCACAAACCTTTAGTTACGCCACTGCCCGAGATATTTTACAGGAGCAGTAGGTTTGGGCAGAATAGCCCATTTTTGGTGGCACCCTGGCCTACTTAATCAACACGGCCGTACAGTCTGCCTTTTCGAGAGAAAATCAAAAGGGTCACTTTTCGCTAATTGCATACACGTCCAGCAACAGTTTGCTCTACTTTTTACCGTGTATTATTAGTTCTGCCGTCAGTGTCAGTCGTAAACTTACAGTTTTAAGCAGGCAGATCAATTAAAAGCTTCGCTGTTTTCACTGCATATGAGTTACAAAAAACTTTTGCTTTTCACTGGTTTAATTTGATAATTTAGTTTGTTCAAATTTAAGCTTTACTCAAGAAAATTAGTTAATGTTGCCGATTTCGAAACCACGTTTTGAAAAACTTATGTTGAGAGCATAGGCGTAGCCAGGGAGAGGGGGAGCTGCCCCTCTCCAATCGAAATGCCTTTAATTACGAAAACGTGACAAAAAAGCCATGTTTCTTCAGTTTCGGTTTCTTTTAGCATCTTCGCGTACAACTGTAATTAACCATAATATTGATGGCCAGGGGGCCCGGCCCCCTCGATTCAATTTTTTCAACCAATTTAAATGTTTTTCCCGAGTGAAATTATGGATTTTTGTGTTAAAAGTTGCTACCTCAGGCCCTCATCTAACCTTTTATGAACGTAATGCAACCAGGGCCGGATTTATGATATCAAAGAGTGCCAGGGCCTCGCACTCAGATGGTAAGACTTTTTTTGGTCTTTACCTATATTTGGCAGGAAGATGTTGCAAAAATCCCCAAAGTGCCGGTGGAGCCCGCGCAATGTAAATCCGGCCCGGGAATAACTTGGTTAGGAAGCGTAGCCTTCTATTGTACCATTTTTTGATAACAATTCACTTCCACCTCGCCAGTTTTTACGCAAAAATACTTTAAAAAAAATTAGCTTGGGAAAATGCTCATTCAACAAATTATTGAATTTCAATTGAGGGGCCTGTACTTCTACACATGTAGGCTACTCCTATAATAGGTTAATTTCATGACAAAACAAAAATCTTCAATTGGATTATTATTTACTGCTAAAATATTGCAGAAAGCAATGCACGTTACTTCCCCCTACATGGGCAAAATCACTTGCAATTAAAATTTAACTCCAAAATGCAAGATTTTAAACGTATTTTGGACTTGAATTGCAAGTAAAAGGAGGATCAAACAATTTAATTTTTTCAATTGTCTTTTAAATGTTAAAAATATAGTTCTTTCAAATGGCTTTGAACTCGGGCGAAATGTGATCCAATGGCCTTAAAATAGCTTTTTTTTCCAAAAATCAACAAAAAATTGCCCAGCGACTGGGGCTTCGCCACCAGACCCCCACAAGCCTCCGGCGGCTGGGGACTTTGCCCCCAGACCCCCGTTTGTGATACGTTTGAGTTCCACTAGCTTACTCAAAAAGTCCTCCAAGTTAAGCATTTTCACTAACTTTTTAACTATTAGTTTACGCCCTCTCCCTTCAAAATCCTGTTTAAGGGTCTACAGGCTTCGGCTTCAGATCTTCCATTCTACATCTATGCCCCACAAAAAGTCCCTTTTTTGAAAATTTCAAAATAATGACGTCATTGCATGTGATTTGTGGTTTGAGCCCCCCAGTTAAAAATCCTGGCTACACATGTGGTTGATGGAGTTACAGTTTAAACTATTAGCAGCAGCTTGACACAGCAGCAACCGTAAGAATACTAATTGAAAAAAGATTAATGTTTAAAATCAGAAAGTTTTTCGTTGTCGAAGCAGACTTGTGATGTCGTTATAGTAACGCTGCAATGAACTGCTTCCTTAATATAGGATTTGCTTAGCGAAGGCTGCAAATGTGCTTTAGCGACACGATTCCAAACTGATTTTTTTAGAACTGAGATTTTTAAAGTAGCGCCAAATGAGTGAAGATTTTTTGGAGAAGGTTACGAAAGGTAGAAACATCCGAACGAATTTTGGCCTCGAAAACTTTTCTCAAAGAGTCTATTTCAGTATGGAATTAAGATATTTGTGCAGAACAAACGAAAGCCATTGCATCGGATTGTTTCAAAAAAACAACTTAACACAATAGCGGGTAACCCTGAATACTGCAGTTTGGAAAATAATGCTAAGGAAGTAGTTGATGTTGTTGCTGAATAAGTTGCTGAAAAACCGATAAACAGATCTAAATAAGTTAAATGCCAAAACTCATTGGAGTCCACTACAAAGCTCCAGCGAACGATTACTTTTTGAAATTATCCCGAGGTGATCTTACTCTTCCATCTCTGGACTTGGTACATTTTATGAGTCGAAATCTTTTGCGATGCTAAACATAGCTAACAATTTTCTTTTGAAATCAATTTTACCTGAAAGAGATGCGGGTGAGTGTTCTCTCCATAAACATTTGTGCTCAGCCATTTCCGAAGGCCTGGCGCCAGGATAGCGTGACTAAGGGGGCATAAATAAATTTTGGGGGGCACGAGAAGTTTATTTTGTGTGAATTCGAGAGGGGCACAAAGGCACGAGAAATTCATCCCAGTCTGGATGAAATGAACAAGGTGAAGAGCAAAAAGTCAAAGGGATTTTCCGGCCGAAATCGCAAATTCAAGCAGTTTTTTCGGCCGAAAACAGGTGATCTCCAAAAAAAAAAAAAAGGTCTTCATCCCAAAAACGTCACAAAATCTGGTGTCAGTCCACCAAAAACACTAACTTGGACCTCGATTTGCGCTCCAGAAGCCCCGGGCCTGTTAATTTCTTCGGGGCACAGTTCTTGCGTGGGGGGGCACACTTTTCGTTTGGGGGGGCACAAGCACTCAGTTGGGGGGGCATGGCCCCGGTATGCCCCCCCATGGCGCCGGGTCTGCATTTCTGTGTGAACAACATAAGGCCAACATCACGTTCATCAAGCGGATTAGCCACAATTATATGCAATGGTGTACTTTTAAAATGCTCGGAAGAAATCAGTCAGTGAAATTCGCAAAAACGCAGTGCAGCAGTTTAAGCGTAGAGAAAAACGAAAATTGGCCAACGAATAAATTGAAGTATTCAAAACACGAAATATCGATATTATGATTAGGGTAAGAAAATTAAACGCTTGTTTTTGAAGTGTTGCATGGTGCATTTTCAACATTGTCTGAATGATTGACTTTATATTAAACTACCGCACAAGAGATAAAATTAATTATCTCAAGGACATTATTCAAAACTGCATCTGCTGATGAAATCTGTATTCTTCTTTAATAATTAATTAGCTTGATAAATTTTTGCTGTCAAATTTTAGTCTACAATAATTCAGCTTTGAATAGAATATATTTTGCGTAATTGGCAACGGTAGAATACATAGTCCATTGTGAAGCACAATGCAATTATTTACAGACAGCCGCATCACGAGATGCGATTAGCGAAAACTGACCCTTTTTAATTTTCTCTCGAAAAGCCAGACTTAACAGCCGTGTTGAGGTAGGCCATGGTGCCACAGTTTTCCAAATATCAAGTGGGAAATTTTTATCGAAAACCGATTTTGGTACCCTAAATGGCCTTGACCGTTTTGCAGTTTGTGTTCCGGAGTAATTGCCTCTTAGTTCTCGTAACCTTCTGAAACACTGTTTTTTTTTTATCGAACAATTTCGTAGTGAAATTTACTGTAACATTCATTGCTTCGATGGAATAGCCGTGGAAAAAAATTTAATTAACTTTTTGGGGACAAAAGCAGACATACTTTAGCCACACCCAAGCGGATGATTCTAACTGCTGATTGCTCGATAATGCCACTGGGTCGCACAATGTAAACTTTTATCGGGCAACAGGACAAGGTTATTTTTGCTTAATCGCTCAGGGATACCCTTTTTGACATGTTTCAAAGGCTTCAGCATTTAGTTTAGCTGAAAACCTAAATTGACAATTTGGGAAGTAGAACAGGTCAAGGAATGGGGCCTGAGAAACTCTGCATTTGACTCGGTGTAGCACGAGGAATTCAGAAGAAAGATCTTCTTCGCTTTTAATTAAAAACTTTTTAGAGGTTTTGCTAAACTAATTTTTTAATGTCCATCAATCGCGCCGACAACGGCAACTTGTTGTTTTACTCGAGTCAACCCCCTTCCAACTTCTTTTGCGAATCATCAAGTATCTTACTTTGTTTGCAGTACTAAAAACTGCACTTTCCGGCGGCTACGATTTAAACTGGCTAAAATGAAGAGATCAGAGATTAATTCAGTCCCATTCATTGCAAATTCAAGGTATGTGCAAACGGGCCACTGAAGACGTAATGAAGGTGCTTCCCCTTTGGTTGACACGTACTGTCGGCATTCCTGAATTGTGAGTAGCAACCACCAAGTCCAAAACTTCGTCATAAATACGTTTTGAATGTTTGTGGCGCCAATTGTTAGCATTTCGAGTAATCAATAACTTTCTGCGCGACAAACCAACTTACCGTAAACAGGATTCCCGCAACACTGCCTCAGGAACGTGCTTTGAGCCTCGGCCATTCACAAAGTCCGATGCAATCATAACCAAACATTGCAATGTTTGCTTTTTATTGTTAACATTCAACTAACGCGCAATACCAACAAATTGCTGCACACTTCGAGAACATTACTAAAATATGAAAATTTCCCTCTTTTAAACCAGTGGTAAAATCACAAGCATACTGGAGATCAAACACAAAATCTAAGATGTGCGCTCACTACTTAACGCTAATCGCACCAAAACGTAAAAATGAAAAACATTTTTCCAATTACTTAGCCTTTTTAGATTTCTGCTTTTTCAAGAAAAACTTTTTTAGAATTCAAAAATTTCAATTTTTTGGCTTCGGAAAATTTTGTAACTGACCCAAAGAAACTACTACTCTTTAAGAATTTGTCATCAGTCAATGTGAAAAAGGCTAATAAAAAAAGTATCAGTATTAGCTTTCCGAAAATACACATACAAATACGACGGTTAATTTATACAGCCAAGAACAAGTTTTTAAAACTTTTACTAGGTAGTATAGTGTGTACGTAGGATGTCTAATACATAAGAAAATAGTGGGTAAAAACAGCACGACCTTTTAAAGTCAACTGTCCAACATTAAATGCTCTGAAGTTTAGTACTAAAAACTTTTAAATTTCATTTTCCTCATAAAATTTAATACAATATCGACTATTTTTAGGAAGTCCTTATTTTGGCGTTATTCTGCTCAACAACATGGTAAATTTTGGTCGCAATTAGATAAAGTTAACGCCAGCAGTTCTACAATCAAAATGTTTCTGCAAAATAATACACATTACAAATGACAATTACGAGCACATAGGCGTTAAACGAGCTAATAACCACATAAATAAATAACTAACAAGTGCATTGCCAAAGCGTCTTACAATGTATTATACATTTAAAGTTTGCAATCGTTATTTAAAATGAGCCCGCGTCAAACTGCGAGGCTTTCAAACATGGAGGCAGGGGTTATGTCGTTAATGTAAGATTAGTGTTAAGGCTGAAAAAATATAGCAAAAGAAGCCCGCTTTATCAACTGTAAACCTGTGGGTGATAACTATGCAAAAACCAAAATTGCACGAAATTATCCTACCTTCGTGGGCTTCTATTTAAGTGATTTCGATATCCAGTTCATTGTAAAAAAAAATTACTTCGGAGAAAAATACACCGACATACCAATCCGTTAATTTCATCACGAAGGTATTTGTGAATTTCAAGTAGATGATAGATAGTTAATGCCCAAACTTTACAAGTACAATGGCGTAAGCAGCATGCTCTACAGGAACATAAAAACAAAGTTTGGTCCTTAAAAAAAACACGAAAATTACTGTTTGTGTCAGAGGATTCTACGTCAGTAGGCATCTTACCAATAATGAAAGGTAAGCTAATTATTACTCTAGAGCTGTATTTACGTATTGTGACCAAAGTGGATGAATTTGAGCATAAGCTCAGTGCACTTCGAAAAATGCAGTCTAGATGTTTCAAAACGTATTTAAATTTTCTTGCTACCTCTGGCCAGTCTAGCGCAAACGCATTTTTGCAAAATCAGCATGCAAATTCTACTCACCAAAAAAATATTTTCAAACATATAAAAGCTACAAAAATAGAACTCTTAAATCGCTAGAAAAAAAATTTTTGGTGGAATTCGTGTTTGAAAATTACGTTATTTAATACATACTTGTGTTTTGTAATGTTACTAAAAGATCAAATTGATAAGGAAAATGTTCATATTCTAAATAACGCGACAATCGAAGATCGAATTAAGGAGTGCAATAAAAAATTAACAAAAATTCATCGAAGTTACTAAGCAAACACGGAACTGCTGTTCGATTCGCCTTGTATGAAATAAATACTAACAATTCTAATTAATTATTTCAAGCTCTTGGACATCGCATGAAATAAAAGAACAAAACAAAAAGAACAAAATTGTACTACAAATAACAGATAAAGGGTAAACTCTTAAACAAAAAGCAATATTAGTCCGCACAAGCTGGCACAAAGGGATGAGCTTTCGGACCCAAGGAGACTAGGGCAAAACGCGCCGCGGACCTTTCTTCGACTTGCCATGGTTCTTTTCAATCATCACCGAAAAATTCCATTTTGCTGAAGAAAAAATTATAGCTGTTACAGCTTTGAAGTGACTGCGCAAAGTTTGCTATTAAAGACAAATGCTTTGTTTGGCACTAGTTCAATTCTTACTTAAGACAAGCTGCTGAATGTTCTTTCCAACTCTTGTCAGAACGCAGATTCAACAATGAAATACTAAAATTGTTAATAGCTTATCTGAAGTTTAAGAAAAAAAAGCAAACGACGCACTCTATATTTTTGTAATTGAAAACCACTACACGAGTAGGGACTATGAAAAGTTCCTTTTCCCGCACAATAGGCTCAAGATTCAAAACAAATAAAGTTCATATTAATTTTCTACCTAACTGAGAATCTCTAGGCAGTATTGCAACAGTTCACCCTTACAATGGAAACCAAATCTAGAAATATAATTATATCTGCTACAACATCATCAAGTTTTAAGTCCCAAAGGCTCAAGTTTCTGATTACCGTACCTGACTGTGAACCATGCGATAAGCCACAGCTGTAACCAGAGCGGCACCTTTTCCACTTCCGTCGTACGACAATGCGAAATCAACATCAACACCAGAGCCAGCACAAAGTGTTTTAACTTTGTCAGCCATCAACTTGCTAAAGGTAGGATGTTTTTTGTACACTGTACCGTCAACCCCGACAGTAATATTCAAGGTTTTCTCGTTAGGGTGGTTCAGCTTGATTTTGCGTGCCACTGCGGCAATACCTGAACAAAGAAGCAGTTTAACGCCTGGTCTACGCTCTACATTGTATGAACGAGCGTAATGCGTATCCTTACTTTGTTTCAACCAACAGGCACATTGTACGTTGGTTAGGTGGTACGCCAGAACTACCGAATTTCAGTTCAAAGTAAACTAAAAATAAGCTAGTACGCTCATGATTTTACGCTCAGTGCAGACCGAACCTTATTGACAAAAACAAGCTACAAAAGACTTGAGGAGTTACATACTCATAACTCACAAGCTTGCTTTAATTGAGCCTGCCCATTGCGTCAGCAAAATTACCGCGTAAATTACTCATACTACGGCGACCGTAGAAAATGGAAAAACAGGAAACTTTGACGATATTCGCACACGGCCCTTTAGTTTTCCGACTAGTGCAAGAGTCGTTTCTCCTAAGGTACACAGTAAACAGCTATACAATTACAATAAAAATCTAAGGTCAAAAATTCCATTACGTCACTACGAAAAGGGCGCAAACGAACTCAAGCCAGACGCGAGATCTAATTGGCACGTCATAGAGGTGATCTCTACATACCACCTATTTCCGTAAAACACTTTAAAAAGGTATTTCAAAAATTGCATGATTGAGATACGCGTGTAAAAATAACAGGCATAGAGGCTATGAATTAGAAAAACGAAGTACTATGCTACAGCTGCGAAAACAACGCAGCCAATAAGCGACCGTATTCGCATGGGCGTGATCTGCTACGACACGCATCGGCTGACTTCTAGTGAAGCTCAATTGAACAACTGTTCTGAATGACTCAATGGAAAATTACAGAGTCGTCTAGACTAGAAGAACAAGTTCTGTTCGGCAATCTGCACTTTTTTAAACTGCTCAATATTTTCCCAAAAAAACATAATATCAGATGTTTTGATGCATGGTGATAAAATGCGGCCAGGCTGGTCCTACCAGTTCCAAATAAACAGTACCGGAGACACAAATACGGCTCCTGACGTGAGCTTTTCGAAGGTGTGTTGGTCCAAGTCTATAGGGCGTGATACAAAGCTCAACCAATAGCAGCCTTTCGCTTAAATGTCCTAATCAAATATGCAAGATTTTAATAAGAAAACGACAAGTTCAACGAAATGATAAGAAACCAATCAATGTAGCCAGTTTTGTCCGGTTCAAACCAGTTATGATCTAACCAAATGCTTTTTCTGCCACCACAAAAACCTATGTTTCAATGATGAAAAGATGCATTATCGTTTTTGTAAACAAAATGAAATTTTTGAAAATTAGAAACTACTTTTACCTGCGGCGCACAAATAAGCGGCACGTCTAGACACAGCTTGACAAATGCGTGTTACGATATCGCAATCTGTTTTCAGTGCCCCGATATTCATCTGAGCAAGAATATTTTGAACGGCTGTGACACCTTCCGGTATGGCGCTACAAAATAAATGTGACTGGTTACAACAATATCCTGGCTTTAAAACCTCCACACAGAAAAGTGCAGGCTTATGAAGAAAGCCGTAGAGGCTACGATCCCCCATTCGACCAAGCAGCCATTTAGCAAGCATACTAAAAAGCTCAACGACAAAGAAAAACAATCAAACCACAAAACAGCAATGCTTTAAGCACGTAGGCGTTAATAAGAAACTAGTGGGTAAAAACAGACCTTAAAAACGGTAAAAACAACGTTGTGAAACAAAAGAAATTGGAGGTTAAACTAAACATTTTTAAACTGTAAGCACCATAGCAAAAATACCATCTAATTTCTTCCAGTTTCACAAAGTAGTAGTCAAAACCGAATGGTTTATAAAAGGATCTTTTTGAAAATACGAACATTGTATTTACAAAGCTCGTATTTCTAATGTAACTAATAGTAGTATTTCAGATGCTAGTTCATCAATGCATATCATTTGATCCATTGTTATAGCAAAGAAGTCTAACGCGATGAAATGTTAGAAAGATGAGATAAAATGTAGTAGTATAGCGTATTACCTCAAAGTTTTTTTACTGTCTAGTGAAGAATATTCTTCCTATTTTTGAAGAAATTAATTAATTAATAAACGTAAAACTAAAAGCATGAACTATAAACTAGATTATAAAACAAAAATTATGAGAAAAGTAGTGAAACGCGTCCTTCAGGATGAAAATCAAACGCGAAATGGTTAATCAGTTAACATGCAAAGAGGCCAATAACATCATGCAAAAGTTAAAAAATCTATGAGTACTATACTAGTGAGTGCATGAAGGTTATGACTTTTTAAAGTAAATGGTCTGCCAATGCCTTCTATAGATAATATCGAAATCAAAAAAGTTATTTCTGAAACGAAATAAAAAAATGCTTACCAATCAGAATTTTGTTCTACAACCTTTGCCAAGTACACACATTGCAAATTTTGACAGAAACGTGGAAAAAAGCCATAACCATACCGCCATATCTTATAATAAAGCACTACGTATTATCTCCTTCATTAGCGATGATTAATGAATGGCTAAACATGCAGAGTTGGCAGCCAAATAAACTTACACATCTGAATTAGGGGGGATCTGTTGAGTTGTATTCGCTGGTGCGCTTTATTAAAAAATGCCGTTTTAAACACAGATATTTAAAAAATTGACAATTTATTGCCATTTTCCAGCAAACAAGTCATACTGCTCTAAACGAATTAGAGAAAAATTACATATTGTTGTCTACACATTCCAAAATTGAATTGTAAATTTCTAAAATCACGCATTTTTACATGCATAGAGGTGTACTACAGAATCGAATTGGTTCGGTTAGTTGATATTTGATTATTTAAACGTTAACTACAAGCAAGCTAAATTGATTGGCAGTAAAGAGTAGGTTGTATGCGTCAGATTTTTAGGAAGTTGAGAGCTTGTTTTATTCATCTATGATGTCCTTGTGCTTTGTTACTGCAGTAGTAGAGCAAATTGAAGTGACGTCATAAAAGAATAAATAAACCTCAACTCAGTAACGCCAGTGTTCGTTTAAAATTATTATCAAACGTAATTTTACCCAGTCAATAAGTAACAATTGTGAGAAAAAGACTTGGTGGTGACAGAACACACTACAACACTTCAATTACTCATTAACAACGGCACTAATGATTGCAAATATATTACCATGCTGTAGATTGCAATTTCGAATTACAAGATATTGTGCTTAAAGAAAAGTAAGCAAATATGAAAATCACCTTTCTATTTGGGAAACAAAAGATGTTTCAAAGGTTCCTCGCTTGAACAATGAATCTGATCCAATTCCTTTAAATAGAACTCCGTCTTTTGTAAGCTTGCTTAGTACAAGTCGAACGATTTCGCCCATGTACATTCCGCTGATCATTTTTTCATATCTGAAAAGAGATTATGATGTTATATCACCATGTTTCGAATGATGATTCATAAATTATTAAGTGTTAAATAACATAGTTTCCTCATATCCAAATGCATGTCAAAACATGACATATTACCTACAGTTGAAACAGAAGATCGATAAAATAGTGGAAGAGTTTTTTAAAAGATAGAATAACTAAGAAAGATTATATAAGCATGTACACTGTACAGTTTTTTACTTTTGCTTACTTTTGCTTTCCTTTATTCAAAGAATTAGTGTCAACGTCCAAATCATACTCATTTCGAAACTCGTCCAGTACTCCGTCATCTCCAAACGCCCCCCACTCCATGTTGATAACCATGTTGCCATCGTTGCTATCAATCAACTCAATATTGGACTTCTTTTCCATGTAACAAGCATTTGACCCAGTCCCTGTGTAATAAATTACATTTAGTTTTTGTTTCTTTGAGTGCTGCTACATTAACTAATTATTTAAAGCATAAAATTTGGTGGTATTGGCGCAAAATGAGATCATGCCTATGGTAGAGCCGTGAATTAATGGTTAGGGTCAAAGTTTATGCATTTTAACGAATAGTTTGATGGATGAAAACTGGAATTAGGTAAATTCTTCTAAGCTCTAATTTCACTGTCTAAACATCGCTGGATGTAGAACGGACAACTATTATTTGAATCAATCGAAAGGAAACAACTCAATAAACTATAAATCCGTTTTACCATAAAAGCTTCCAATAACTGAGGACTACAATTCTGAAGCATTGAAAATGGAGTTTAAAACGAATCTACCGCATATTCAACTAAACATAACCGCAACTGCGTAAAAAGTATTCCATAAAAACAAATCACGCAACATGCAAAATTAAGGGCTCATGCGAAACTTAGAACAAAAGCAAGCAGCTAGCTACGCGGCAGTTTCAATTATTTATTATACGTTTAACAGGAAATGCGTTGTTGTGTGGGTCCTTGGGAAACACTATGCATATTTCCCATTGGAGCCAGTGTATCCGTTATGGTGGCCCAGGCTTAGTCTGACGAAAGCTTGCAAATAGACCCAAAATGAATACTAAGCGTTGATGTGATTAGACAGATGTCTAGTGCTTGCTCTTACGTAGGAACAAATGAAAGAGGAAATACTACGAACAAGGCAGTGATAAATGTAGTTGCTAGTAAGGTAAATCACATAAATAACTGGTCAAAACCCAACACAACAACCTATTGGACAATTATGCTAGTAACTGAATGCATTTTACATATAAATCTTAAAGATTTTGCCTTGAAATACGCATGCAAAATTAAAACGTTTATTTAAACAGAACAACAGAAATGTAATTACCAACTATCAATCCAATTAGACACCTTGGATTATCAAAGGAGCACGACATCATAGTGCCAACAGTGTCATTAACAACAGCTATAAGGTCCACGCACATACCCTGAGCAAAAGGTCACTACGATTAGTTTTTAACTTTTGAACAGTTAGTTGTCAAGATAGCTAATTAGGTTAATCCTTGCATAACAAAAAATGCACTTGAACTGCACTGCACATCACTTCGCTAAAACCATTCGATTTTTAACACCAAACTGTAATGGAGGTCTTAATGAATACAGGGATGAGCCAATGTGTTATTGAAAGACATCAAGAGTACCAATAAATTTGCTGCAATTTTTCTTTTTCAGGCGTTTAAAAAAAATTTAATTGAAAGCCACAACTACGCCGCAACTGTTTCCGTTTTTGGATAGAAACTTAATTTTCGAAATTCGTTAATCAAAACCGATTGTTTTTATCTCTACTTAAAGCTCGGCCTAAAATAATGCAAACGAACAACACACCAACTAGCATTAGCATATGATGCTATATTAATAACAATTGGGCACGATTAGAGTTAACAAACATGACGAACAAGTTACGTTTATCATGACTGACATGCAGCAAATTAAACATGTCACGCATGCAGCAAATGCAAGTACTAGTGATTGCAAGCTGTGATAAGTTATTGCTAATCAAAGCAGATCGAGCAATATTGCAAACCGAGCACATGCAAACACTACAAGCTGGTAACCGTACCAACTATGAGGCCGATTTGGCAGTGTCTGTTTTCGTGGGCACACGACATAAGAGTTCCAACCGTGTCATTTACGACAGCAACAATGTCACAGTCGTAATCCTAAAAAAAGAAAACGAACGATAATAATCCATTGGTTCTATATTAGACGGCCTTTCCAGGAAAGTGAGAACTGGAAGAACTACAATGACTCACCGGACGCCCAGCAGAACCAGGACTAAAAACTAAGAAAAGCGAGAAAGAGTTCAAAATAGCATTACCCTTGATTCATACGGCAATGATACAAGACTGTAACTCCCACCCTTTGTACAAGAGAGAGTGAACAACAGAGCATTGATGCCTTTTTTACGATGATTCCAAACGCCCCAAATCAAATCCATTCATTTAATTCGATTATCATTCAAAATCTTTCATTATACTCGCTGCATTACGTCGAAGCGTGTAACAAGTTAGCAAGCGCATCTCCGCGTCATTGCGCCAGGACAACACAGCTTCTTTGAAAAAAAAAAACGTTGCAGTGGTGGCAAGCCGTTGGAAACACTGTATCAGATTTGACCGGCTTGAGATTTGAACTTCAGACCTCCGTCTTCAGAGATGAACGTGTTACCGTTCACTGCTTGAAATATTACATTCGGCGCAATAACATAAAAAAGCTTCAAAATCGCAACGTCATACAATTTCAAACCAGGTATTTTAAACATGTAACCGGAGTCTTTAGACTACAGGCAAGTCAATCAAACAGCTACGCATTTGTCTCCAGCACAAGAGGTCTGAAGTTCAATGCTCGGGCAGGTTAAATAAAACATATTGCCAACGGCTCACCACGGCTACAACATTAAATTTTCTTCGAAAGGAGCTGTTTCTTAGACTTAGTGACACCAATTTATCATATGCGTAAATGTAAAATTACGTACAACAACACGCCAGCAAGTACAGAGAAAAATTTGATTTAAACTTTAGGCTACAATTACTGCCAAATAATAGAATTCTGAGACTAAAGATCAAGTTAGACAGAGAGCAGTAGAATGGAAGATGTGGAGATATGAAACTCCAATCGCTTCAAAATTATTTCATTAATTGCAACTACAAAATTTCTGAGGAAATTTTTTGACTCACCCCTCGCCGATCGATTGCTTCTCTAAGGAGTTTCACAACATCTTCACCAACAACACCTTCCGCAGTAAAGCCCTTGGTCCATGCAATAAGACTCGCCTGTTTATACAAATCACATAATGTGAATTAACAGTGGTCATGATTTGCAGCAAGTCAATGCTAGCTCTAACAAGGCTTACGGACTGAATGACTAAAATAGGCCAAACAATGGGTTTACAACTGACCGCCGCAAATTGACCGCGTACCAATGGACCTCTAACTTACTTTAATGCTGGCGGTCAGTTAGTTTGCAGTCAATTTACGGCGGTCAGTTGACTTGATTTGCAAATTATTGACCATTCCTTTAAAATCCCTTCCAGAACATCCATATTAAAAAGCAACAAAAAAGAGAGGATCATCAATTAAATTTAATACAGCAAATTTGAATTTGATCTGCTGCAACAACAAACCTTTTCAAACAATCCACATCTTGCATATAGGGCACAGAAAAGTTTGTCAAAATTTTGGTACAATACCAAAATTGTCAAAAATTAAAGAATAAACAAGAAAAAAACAGTCAAGATTAATTTGAACTGATCTAAAACATAACAAGCAACTACATCTACTTTACAGTATCGATTGCTGAATACTTTGCTTCAAGTACTGACATTTTTGAAGTGCCAGTGTAAAGCTGTTTGAAAATCCTCTTTCTGGTGACCTTGTTGTCAGACTTTGATCAGAGTAATCTGAGAAGAGGGTACAATGGCAAGTGCAGAAATTGCCCTCGTCTGTGGTTTAAAGGTTCAGGTGGGCTGCCGGGATAGGCTAAGTGTGAATTCAGATGCTGAGGAAACACTAGCCTAATGGGAATGCAGATACCTAATGGGAAGTGCTATCTAACAGTTGTGAAAGGAGTATAAAAAAATACGTTCTTTAAACTTTGAAGGAAGGTACCCTGACGTGATAAAACCAATGCAGCAAAATATTACACTACTTACATTATTTAGGTTTTGCTGCTTACAAGGAAAGGAAAATGTAAAACCAACTGGAAGTTTTTCTCCGTTCAAATTCATCCGTTGTAAGAATTCTGCCATGCACTCAGCTATATGGTCAAAAAGCTGAAAAATGCACAATTAAATTGGGCATATCCTGGTATCACACAGTAGGCTAAATATAAAGTACCTGTTTCTTTTACTGAAGTAACTCAATTTTAGGATCATTTTTAATAAAATTTCAGTTTTAAAAAGATATCTTCTAGCAGCGTAAAATGCACAAATTAACCTTTAAAACAACTGGAGGGCACAAAGCTATTTTAGTGGCCATTCTTTCTTGTGCTACTTAACAAAAGACCAAGGAAGGAAATCAGATCTAATTATGTTGATATTGGTGACACTATATTTGCACCGCAGCAAATTCCAACGTACTATGGACATAGCTGGAGTGGAAAACATCTAAAATTATAAAATATGACACATACCGATTTTGAATATGCATGCTTGGTCCTCAAACCCTCATTAATCTTTGGCAGTTGGGAGCTTAAACAAAATTTGTTATGATTAAAAATAACTTGGATAATTCAATATTTACTTTGGTTCCCTTGCCAGTAATAACGTCTGTAGGCATTTTGTAAATCTGGCTGTCCATTTCAACAATCGGTTTTTCTTGTGAGGGATCATGCGAGATTGTCACCAGCAGTACTCTGAAATTGGTGCCACCCAAGTCCAGTGCCAAAAAGGAACCTTTCTCTAAAAACAAAAGCAAAATTGGTCACCAAACCTTGCAGTATATTCACATGCTCTATTACATTATACAACCGAAACCTTGCAGTATATTCACATACTCTATCACATTATACAACAGAAATCAGCATTGGCAAAGTGTGTATGGTAGTGTTGGGTTAGTAACGAAAAGGATTGATTTTTAAAATGGCAATGCACTGCTGAGTCCTGGGAAAGATGGTTCACACATATCTCCCATTGGGGCAAAACAGTCTTCTCGTTAAGGTGGTCCAGCCTAAGAAAAATTTGCTAACAGAACCAAAAAAAGAGCGATTAGTATAGGCATGGTTAGACAGACGCAGACTGCTTGGTACATATGCATAAACATTAAGTAAAACTAAACGCATAATTTTAACATGCACCCTAAGTCACATTAACTTGCAACCTAAGTCACAATAAACATATTGAATTTTTATTCCAAACCTGTTCCATCGGGTAATGATTCAACATATGAAGGGATCATTTTCACTTTAGCATCAGGGTTTGTGTCCTTTTTCAGTCCTTTGTTCATTTCTGATGTCATTGTGTTCATTATCTTCTTTAGCTTTTCATCACTGAGATTAAATTGTTCTTCCACTGCTTTTACCTAAAAAAACAAGTGTTATAAATAAAAATGAACAAAAACAGTTCTGAACTTAATTTTAGCGACTTTACCCTTGACCAAATGTTCAAATAATTTTTTAAATAATAGCTTATAATGAACTTAAGTAGCGCAGAAGAAAAACTAAATACCATAATACAAAAAACTGTACAAAACAAAAATTGTGCCTAGCTTACCTACAATGACTTTAATTAATTGTGACAAATAGAGCTAAAATAGTCGATAGTTATTTTACAAGAATCTTCAAAAAGCTTGTTATATACCTCTTTATGAACTGTGCAGATCAGATTGGAAGTGTTCTAACAAGTAATGCTACAACATATTACAACTGTTATGTACTACGTAAAAGTGTTACTATTAGCATACTTTTGCTTCAGCCTTTCCTCCAACAATTTGGGAAATTCCTGTTGACATGTACTTCTTCATTTTGGTTCAAATTCAAAAATTCTTTCAAAGCAAAATACTGCACGTATCTGCTATAAATCTTAAAACACTTCAGACAGTTTGAGCAAAAACGATAATAGTTACTGTACTAAATCTGCATTAAACACAACATCAGATTTGAATAAACAAAAGAAAATACTGCAGCTCTAAAGTACTTGTTGCTTTGCCTGTTTTGATACTCAAGTGGTGTGAGCATGGCTGTGTCTATTTTTATAGCAAATATGTAGGCTATTGTATCGTTTCGGTTTTATTTTTGTCCAGTTATAACGTGAGTTTACGTTTTTCTTGCACCTCTTTTTTTGGTGTCAACGTTGTAACTTGGCATACAAAATCAAAAATTTAGAGTATGGATAGACTAAACAATTAAAAATCGCAGTGCTACAATTAAAATTCAGAATGATGCCTGCATATAGTATGGTAGACTACAAAATTCTATCCGCTATGCTTGTTGCTGCACGCACAGATTACTGTTTACGCTAGCAAATTGTGCTTGATTTCATTTTCAAACCATAGTCGCCAACACTGCATAGGCTAAAGCTACCGGTACATAATTAGCCTACTCCACTCACTACACAAACTTTTCCTGATTCACAACTGCTAAATCATGGGTCTGATAAAATACAGTAACAAAAGCATAAGACCTTCATCACCAAATCTAACATGGCCGATGGTAGTAAGCAGAGGTGGAGTCCTCGAGGACGTCCTTGGCCTCGAGGACGTCCTCGAGGACACAATTTGAAGTCCTTGGCCTTGGCCTTGGCCTCGAGGCCTCAAGTCCTCGAAAATTGGCCTGTCCTCGGCTCGAGGACAGCACTATTTTTTGGAATGTTAAAATTTTGTGGAGCGCTTGAAAAATTGTCTGGAAAACGTTTTTTAGTGGAGATCGCTTGAAAAATTTTTGTGAAGACTTTTTTTTTTTTTTTTTGGAGATCGCCTGAAAAATTTTTGTGAAGACTTTTTTTTTTTTTTTTTTGGAGAGCACTTGCGCTTTGTGTCCTTGGTCCTTGGCCTCGAGCATTCCTGTCCTTGGCCTCGAGAGCGTCTGTCCTCGGAAAGGCTGTCCTTGGCCTTGGCCTTGGCCTCGGATTTTTTTTGTGTCCTTGGCCTTGGCCTCGAGCCTTGTGTCCTCGACTCCACCTCTGGTAGTAAGACAAAACTGCTGCAAGCTAGCGCACAGACCTTTTGCTATGGTTGTCCTGCTACACCTCACTCCTTCAATGTCGTTTACACTACTCCTAACTTCGCTTACAACAAGTGATTATAACCGCTTAGTTAGCACTGCGCTTGTGGGCGTCAACAAGGTGTGTTCGTAGTTTTAAGTGCTTTGACTTACGAGGATCAATTACATGCAGGTACTTTTTTTTCTTCCGTAACTTTAACCACGAAGAACAATGAAGCTCTTTGTCACCCACTTGCGGTAAGGTTCATTACTTTTGTTCCATCATTTCATCAATAAACTGTTTTGAGTTGACTGCGGTTTGTTTGTTTTTTGAAACGACTACCGGTTCTTTTTTCTCTATTTGTCACTACTCTTTTTTTTTATTTAATTTATTTTGATTGATATATTTTCATTAATCATCGGCAAAGAGTTTGTTTTAATCAGCCAAATTGCAGTAAGAGACAAAATTTTTGAAGCACATGTCATTTTTTATTTAACGCTAAACGTTTTCGACCATTCTTCTGCTTCTCTTCAGAGCAAATATTTTGGGTCTTCACATTTTATAGACTGATGAGTTGTTTTTTTTTTTAAGCAATTAATTTTACCTCAACGCAACAAGTACACAATTTTGACGTAACAATTGAACCAGTGCCGTGACAAGAGCAAATGAAGTCGGAAGGGGAGCTAGCCGAAAGTGAGCGAGCACTAAAATAGACTGAATTTTTGTACATTTAAACTCATCTTTTATGGTTACAAATTATGTGCATTTAAAAAAAATTCTGTATTCATGTCTAAAAAACAGAACTACGCAATTTGGCCTGCAGCGTTTCTTACTTCTTTTCGTCTGCGCCCAATAATCGCTCGAAAAGTTTATCTAAAGCAGTGACTGCGACCCAGACAATCTTGAGTGGGCTTTAAAAAAAGAAAACAGCTGGTATTTTAATAATAAGAAGTTGGATTTTACCAAAGGGGGTAAGGGGGGAGCATAGGCGTAGCCAGGGGGGGGGAGCCCGGGCCCCCCCCCAATTAAAATACCACCAATGATAAAAATTACGACAACATTAGGCTAGCTCTGCTTAAGTGCAGCTTTTTTTCAGCAATTACGCTCAAAGCAGTAATTAACAATAACATTAATGACAATGAAGGAGCCTGGGGCCCCTAACTAACAATCAGGGGGCCCCAAATTAACGACTATGGGGCCCAAACCAACAACTAGGGGACCCCGGGGCCCCTAACTGATAACCAGGGGGTCCCGGGGCTCCTAACTGCCGACCAGGGGGCTCTAGGGCCCCTAACTAACAACCAGTGGGCCCCAGAGGCCCTAACTAATAACCAGGGGCCTCGGGGCCCCTAACCGACCACCAGGGGGCCCCAGGGCTCCTAACTGACAACCAGGAGGGCCGGGGCCCCAACCGACAAACAGGGGGCCTCAGGGCCCCTAACTCACAACCAGGGGCCCCGGGGCCCCTAACTAACAACCAGGGGGCCCCGGGGACCCTCACAGAAACCAGGGAGCCCTGAGGCCCCTAACTGACAACTAGGGGGCCCCTAACTAACAACCAGGGGGCCCTGGGGCCTCTAGCCGACAATCAGGGGGCCCCGGGGCCCCTAAATGACCACCAGGGGCCCCAGGGACCCTGACCGACAACAAGGGGCCCCTAACTGACAACCAGGGGGCCCCTAACTGACAACCATGGGGCCCCAGGGCCCTTAACTGACAACCGGGGGGCCTTGGGCCTCTAACTGACAATTAGAGAGCTCCAGAGCCCCTGACTGACGACTAAGGGTCGCGGGCCAGCAGCCCCTTAATTCAAATTTTTAATAATTTATATGCAAAACCTATAAGAAATTTAAGAGTTTTTTTTTCTAAAAGTTGCAACCCCAGGCCTTCGTTTAACGTTGTTATGAACTTAATGCTATAACACAGGTGGTAAAGCAAACCCCCAATTAAAATACTATCAATGACAAATATAATGAGAGAATAGCCAATACGTTGTCCTTGTCCGGAATTGCAGCTTCTTTAATTTAGGATTTACGCGTACAAAAGTAAGTAATAAAACTATTAATAATGACGACCACGTTTCCACGTCATAATAATGTCATGCAATTCTTGTACGTTTCAAAAAACTGTCAAGTGACTTGACTCGAGTCCTCCACGTTTTGGAAAAAAGTTATTTTAATTTTGCTTGAATGTTTTTTTTATGAAAGAAATTGAGGTCGCGATCTTATCTCAAAATCATAGGCGAAGCTAGGGGTGTGGCTCAGGGGGCCCAGGCCCTCTCAATCAAAATGCCACCAATAACAAAAATTTGACAAAAAAAGTCTTGTTTCTTCATTTTCAGTTTCTTTTAGCATCTTTGCGTACAACAGTAGCCTACATGGGCACAACAGTAATTAACAATAAATAATATTGACGACCAGGGGCCCAGCGTACCTGCATATTTCAATTTTTTCCAACTAATTTAAACGTATAACCAGAGTGAAATCAAATTTTTTGTCCTATTCATTGCTAACTCAGGCCCTCATCTAAACTTTTTATGGACGTAATGAAATAACCAGCGCCGGATTTGCCATATTGCACAGCGCCAGGGGCCCGCCCTCAGATAGTAGGACTTTTTTGGTCTTCATCTATATTTGGCAAGTAGATGTTGCAAAAATCCCCTAAGTGCAAGAGGCACCGCGCAATGTAAATCCGGCCCTGGAATAACATGTTTAGTAAGCGTAACCATCTATTGTACCATTTTTCAATAACGATTCACCTCCACCTCGCCAGTTTTTACGCACAAAATACTTTTAAAAAATAGCTAGGAAAATGCTCATTGAACAAATTATTGAATTTGAATTGAGGGGTCCTAGGTCCCCTGGCCGAACATGTACTCCTATAACTGGTTAACTTCATGAAAAGAAATTCTTTGATTGGATTATTATTTACTGCTAAAATATTGCAGAAGGTAATGTGCCTTACTTTTCCTGTATGGATCAAATCACTTACAATTAAAATTTTACACCATAATGCAAGATTTTAAACGTGTTTTGAAATTTAATTGCAAGTAAAAGGAGGATTGAACAATCAAAAATTTTCGATTGGCTTTCAATGTTAAAAATCTAGTTCTTTCAAATGGCTGTGAACACGTTTGAAATGTGATCCAATGGGATTTAAATAGCTTTTTTTTTCCAAAAACTTATAAAAATCGCCTAGCGGCTGGAGGCTTTGCCCCCAGACCCCATAGCCACCGGCGGCTGGGGGCTCCGCCACCAGACCCCCGTCTCTGATACGTTTGAGTACCTAGCTTTCTCAACACGTCTCCTAAGTTAGACATTTTCGCTTTCTAACTGTTAGTTTTCGCCCTCTCCCGTTACCAAATTCCTGGTTAAGTGACAACAGACCACGACTTCAGATCTTCCATTCTATGATATCTCAGCCCAACAAAAAGTTCCTTTTTTGAAAATTTCTGATGACGTCATTGCATGTGATTTGTGGTGTGGGCCCCCCCAATCAAAAATCCTGGCTACGCCTATGGTCATAGGCGCAGCCAGTTGGGGGGGCCAGTGGGCCCGGGCCCCCCCCAATCAAAATACCTCTAACGACAAAAAGTTATGACAACATAGCCTGGCGATGTTTAGTTGCAATTTTTTTTCAGTAATTACGCACATAACAGTAATTAACAATAATATTAATGACAACAAGTGAGTCCCGGGGCCCCCAACTAACAACCAGGGGGCCCTTACTAACAACTAGGTGGCCCTGAAATCCTTAACCGACAACCAGGGGTCCGGGACCCCTGACTGAAAACCAGGGGGCCCATAACTGACGACCAGGGGCCCCAGGGCCCCTAACTAACAACCAAGGGACCCTTAACCAACAACCAGGGGGCCCCTTAACTGACAACCAGGGGGCCCAGGCCCCTAACCGACACCAGGAGGCCCCTAAACGACAACCAGGGGGCCCCAGGGCTCATAACCAACAAACAGGGGGCCCCAGGGCTCATAACCAACAAACAGGGGGCCCCGGAGTGCCTAACTGACGACCAGGGGGCCCCGGGGCCCCTAACTCACAACCACGGAGCCCCAGGTCTCTAACTAACAACCAGGGGGCCCCTAATCAACAACCAGGGGGCCAGGACCCCCTAACCAACAACCAAGGGGTCCTGGAGTCCCTAACTGACGACCAGGGGGCCCCGGGGCCCCTAACTCACGACCAGGTAGCCCCAGGGCCCCTATTTAACAACCAGGGGGCCTGGGCTCCTAACCGACAAGCAAGGGGCTACGGGGCCTCTAACTGGCAACCAGAGAGCCCAAGGGCCCCTGACTGACGACCAAGGTTCCCGGGCCAGGGGCCCCTTAATGCAAATTTTTAACAATTTATATGCAAAACCTGTGAGAAATCTAAGAGTTTTGACCTAAAAGTTGCTACTCCAGGCCCTCGTTTAACGTTAATATAAACTTAATTATATACTGCTAAAGTATTGCAGGAGGCAATGTTCGTTACTTCCCCCTATAGACCAAATCACTTACAATTAAAATTTTACACCATAATGCAAGATTCTAAGCGTGTTTTGGGATTTAATTGCAAAAGGAGGATTGAACAACTAAATTTTTTTGAATGTTAAAAATCTAGTTCTTTGAAATGGCTGTGAACTCGTGCGAAATGTGATCCAATGGAATTTAAATAGCTTTTTTTTCCAAAAACTTACAAAAATCGCCCAGCGGCTGGTGCTTTGCCCCCAGACCCCCATAGCCACCGGCGGCTGGGGGCTCTGCCCCCAGACCCCCGTCTCTGATACGTTTGAGTACACTAGCTTACTCAACACGTCTTCCAAGTTAGACTTTTACACTTTTCAACAATTAGTTTTCGCCCTCTCCCTTTACCAAAATCCTGGCAAAGTGCCATCAGGCTACGGCTTCAGATCTTCCATTCTACGATATCTTTGCCCCACAAAAAAATACTTTTTCGAAAATTTCTGATGACGTCATTGCGTGTGATTTGTGGTTTGGGCTCCCCCCAATCAAAAATCCTGGCTACGCCTATGCACTCAATGCCAGATTTTTATAACCAAAAATCCTCCACTCACAAGGAAGCGACGGTTGCGCTTTTGTTTTCGACGAATCCTCATCCGGTTTGGACTTGATGTTTTTCTACGCTTTCCCATTGACATTTTGACTCCTTTCCACGTTAATTTGTTGCTTGTTCCAAGCCACCAAGCAGAGATAAACATTGCAAAGCGTCTTATCCAAAAACGCAACAACGTGACCATGGTGATGGAGTTGAACCCACATCGTGCGATCAGGGTCGTCGTAAAAACGCGTTTGCTCTTTTGGTCACGCTGCCGAAAAACGTTACGTATTTAATGTAAATTAAAAACTTCAACAAAACGTCAATCAAGTAACGTCAAACAATATAATATCAATTTAGGGATACAAAGTACAAAATTAAAGTTAGTTGGAAATTTATTGCTGTTTCGATGCTATTATGAGAGACAAGCGAGGCAGCAAGAAGTTTCTGAAACACGAAGCTTCTCAAACATGTAGCTCCGCTTTAGTGCCCAATCAATTCCTTTGCTTTGTTTCGATTAAACTTAAGGTCAAGCTGAAAAATTTTTCTCGCATAACTAGCTGGAAGAAAATACCATCAACAGCTTGATTGTTTTGACACTTATAGAAACAGATACTCGTTTTCAAGCGATCTCTAGAATTCTATTTCTTTTTTTTTTGCCCGCTTTTTCGTGAGGGTTGTGGAGGCAGCGGCTCGAGATTGAGCCATCACATTTCACGGTCTTCCATCTCTTCCATCATTTTACTTCCAAGGGCAAAAGTTAAGGGATTCCATCTTACTGCAGATCCTCAATGTAATAGTTTATCCATCTAATTCTGGTTTGTCCTAGTGGTCTTTTCCCATTTGCTTTGGCAAGTAAAGCTTTTAATTTGCAGAAGTAGCGGTCTCCAGAATTGAGACAAAGATTCTTTTTTATATCTTGACTGCAAAGTAAAATCGCAAAATCAAATATTTGTTTATACTCGCTGTGGAAGCGTGCAATGAGTTTGCGGGGCCGGTCCCCGCGTCATTGTCCTTGGGCAACACAGCTCCTTTCGAAGAAATGTCGCAGAGGTGCGAGCCGTTGGCAACACGGCGTCCAATTTGATCAGCTCAAGAATTGAACCTCAGACCTCCCGCTCCAGAAACGAACGCGGTACCACGTACCACTCGACCAACTGGTCGGTTTAAGTAGGATCGCAACATAATTCAATCAGTTTTTCTTTTTTCTCGGGATTAGAGTTACATGTGCTGACAACTTTGATGAATGGTGACAAGGAAGCGTAGAAGAA
Source organism: Trididemnum nubilum (assembly GCA_963965965.1). Classification (NCBI taxonomy): domain Eukaryota; kingdom Metazoa; phylum Chordata; class Ascidiacea; order Aplousobranchia; family Didemnidae; genus Trididemnum; species Trididemnum nubilum. The sequence continues at coordinate 15,810,438 of OZ014490.1, forward strand.
ACGCTAGTTTCACTGACAAAAACTCGGTAAAAATAAAAACAGTTTTATAATTAAGAAAACCATTGCAATGATAAGTGGAAAGATTATTCTGCAGACCGGCAAAAAAATTTACGTGTATTGGCGGTTGGGAACAACTCGAGTAGCGAACGCTTCGTGCGTATCAAATTTGGGAGAGTTCGGTCACGTGACCGCAATTTTACACGCCGGAAATTGGCGAAAAGTGGAGACAATTCGAACCGAGGTATATCTCAGTAAGTACCGATGTTGAAGAAAAAGGTTTGCGGTTTTTGAAAACTCTGTGGACCAGCCACCTTTTATATGATTTTTCATCCTTCTACTCTGACTTGGGCAGTACATTTTTTTTTTTTATTCTTCCACGGCTATACCAACTTTTAAACTGTTTTACGCACAAAATTCAAACTTTGAGCAATTGTAGATATCAGGAAGGACTCCGTTCCGTCTGAAATTCACGCTGGGGGTCCTTTCAAACAGTTACTCCAAAATTTTGACAGTTGAAACAGAGACGTTGTTAAGGATGGTGGCATGGGGCGGGATTTCGTGGTGTCATCCTTTTCCAATTTAGAAATAGGCATAGGTGGGCAAGTTAATGCAAAACGTTAGCTTCGTTAACCAGTAGTACGTTAACAAACTTCACACCTCCGTTAACGTTAATCCGTTATTTTCAGCTTGAATTAAGGGAAGTTAATAAAGTCCGTTAATCCGTTAACATTTTGCGTGTAATTTACATTTCTTTTTATTCACTCGCTTCTAGAACACGTATTGACGCTGTTGAGCTGATTGAAAGGAAAAATTTATTGCTATGGTGGTCTTTTTGCGTTTTGGAAGTTACATTTTACAGTCTAATCTAATTTCAAGACAAAAATAGGTTCAAATGCACTAACGAAGCTGCGATAGGAAAATCTTTGAAAATTTGCGAACAGCGATAATTAAAGACCTATGAGGCTGCAGCTTAATATTTGCCACAAAAAAGAGCACTTTTTCTTCTATAAAATTTGCGCTATTATGCATCAAGTGTTACCAGAGCAAACCGGTTTGTTCAGGTACGATGAATGAATGTTGCAAATTATTAACGATGAAAACCTTAACGGAAGTAAATAGAACTTAACGGAAGTTAATTTACTCCGCTAACATTAAAAAACGTTTTAACGGATTTACGATTAACGGACTTGTGCCAACCTATGGAAATAGGTGAAGATCGAAAACAAAACAAAAAAGGTCTTCGCCGTAACATTACTGGGTTTTCGATACAAATGAGGTTGGAGACCAAATAAAATGAAAAAACAAGGCCTTCTCCACAAATCAGTGGAGTTATGATTTAACATCATAATATGGGGTCACACGGGGATCGCCCCCGACCGCAAGCTACGCCACTGAGTTGAAACTAGATGGGTAACATTTTCAGAATGCGTAGGTATTGAAAATAAGTAAAACATAAGAAAAATCGAGGGGTACCATGCATAGGCGTAGCCAGGAGTTTTGATTGGGGGGCCCCAAACCACAAATCACATGCAAGATGTCATCAATAACTTTCCAAAGAGGAAATTTTTGTGGGGCGAAAATATCGTAGAATGGATGATCTGAAGCCGTAGCCTACCGGCACTTAACAAGGATTTTGTTAAAGGGAGCGGGCTTGAACTAATAAGTTAGTGAAAAAGTGCTAACGTCTAACTTTTAGAGACATGTGCGATTAAAGTACTATAACTCAAACGTATCACAGACGGGGGTCTGAGGGTGGAACCCCCAGCCGCCGGAGGCTTTAGGGGTCTGGGGGTGAAGCCCCCAGCCGCTGGGCGATTTTTTATAATTTTTTGGAAAAAAAGCTATTTTAATGCCATTGGATTACATTTCACATGTGTTCAGAGCCATGTGAAAGACCTAAATTTTTAACACTTGATTTAAAAATTAAACTATTCTATCAATTTAGGTCCGAAGCACGTTTAAAATATTGCATTTTGGTGAGAAATTTTAATGGTAAGTGATTTGGCCCGGGTAGGGAAAGTAAGTGCATTGACACCTACAAGATTTTAGCAGTAAATAATAATCTACTCGAAGATTTTTTTAGAGATTTTTGTTTTGTCATTAAATTAGCCAGTTATAGGAGTACATGTATGGCCAGGGGGCCCAGGCCCCCTCAATTGAAATTTATTAATTTGTTCAATGAGCATTTTACCTGGCTAATTTTTTTTTGGAGTTTTTTGCGCGTGTAAAAACTGGCGAGATGGCGGTGAATTTTTATTGAAAAGTAGTACAATAGATAATTACGCTTACTAACAATGTTATTCGTGGGCCGAGTTTACATTGCACGGGCCACGTGGCAGTTAGGAGATTTTCGCAGCATCTTCCTGCCAAATATAAGGGAAGACCAAAAAAAGTCTTACCATTTGAGCACGGGGCCTTGGCAGTGTGCGCTATGTGGTAAATCCCAATCCGGCTTTGGTTTTTGTATTACGTTTATAAAAAGCTTAGATGAGGGCCTGAGGTAGCAACTTTTAGGACAAAACTCTTAATTTCACCCTGGCTATAAATTTAAATTGGTTGACAATATTGATTTGAAGGAAATCGGGCTCCCTGGTTGTCATATTGTTAGTTACCGATGTACGCATGTACTGTTGTACGCGAAAATACTAAAAGAAACTGAAACTGAAGAAACAAGTTCTTTTGTCACATTTTCATCATCGGTGGCATTTCGATTGGGAGAGGCCGGGGCCCCTGCCCCCCCCCTTCAGGCTACGTCAATGGTATCGCGATCTTTTTTGTTTAGTCCTCACCTTTGGAAGAATAAGTGAAACTGCGGTTTTCTTATTTTGTTTTGTTTTTCTGAGTCAAAAATGTGGCAAGCCTAAAGATTTAAGTTACGTTGTTGTCGCAAATCTGCCACAAAAACGCTGCGTAGTACATTAGCAGCAAAGTAGCAGGGAATTTGATATGTAAATAAAGATACAAAAGCACTGACCTGTTTCCTCTCAAGTTTATCCGGTGTGGCAGCGTATGCTAACGCATTGTAACTTACAGTAGAGAGCAGCGAGTATACGAGTTTATAGTGCAGACTGCGTCATTAGTTTCGAATAGCTGAATATCAAAAAACATTTTTAGTCAACAGTAGAGATCACGGGGAAGATATGTGATCAGCAAAAAATATAGCAACGAAGTTGCTAGCTTACTTCAACTGCGGTAGTTATGGTTGGTATTTTAAAGGTTGTTCATGCTAGTGAGACTAGTTTCGAGACCAACAGTAGCCAACCAAAAGTATAGTAATTTGCAAAATAATTAAAAGCCGAGAATAAAGTCAGTGTTGTCCACAACAATCGCGAACGTTGAGCTAAAGTTGAGGAAAACGACGATGTGTTGAAAATAGAATGTTTCTGAAAAAGTGGTCAAGAAAAATAGAGCTTCGCATGTAATGATTTACAGACTAAAAATAGAAGGCCTATCGGCTAGTTGTCAGAGGTGGAGTCGAGGACCCAAAGTTCGAAGCTAAAGACTCAAAAAAAAAAAAAATCCGAGGCCAAGGTCAAGGACCGACTTTTCGAGGACAGACCCTCACGAGGCCAAGGACAGGAAGCTCGAGGCCAAGAACAAAGACACAATTTCTCTAAATAATGTTCGGCAAATTTCCCATTTAAGCACGCTACTGTCTGAAATCTTGCTCTTTGTTAACTTTATGGTGGCAAATTTTCCGCGAGATTTCAGGCGTTTTCAAACACAAAAAATTCATCGCGCAAGAAACCGCAAATTTTCCGCGTAATTTTAAGCGTTCTCCAAAAAAAGTCATCTAGCAAGATTCCGCAATTGAAATTGACAGACTGGAAGTTTAGGTTAATTTTTGTTCGGTTAGTTTCCTTTTCAACGAATCAAAAACTAGTGCTGTCCTCGAGCCGAGGGCAGGGCGTTTTCGAGGTCTTGTAGGCTTCGAGGCCAAGGCCTAGGACGTGAGCTTCGAGACCAAGGACTTCAAAATGTGACCTCGAGGCCAAGGACGTCCTCGACGATTCCACCTCTGCTAATTGTACAGATTTCAGAAACTCTATTGGTTTAGGCTGTTATCCTCCTTGAACTTCACTTTGAAACAGGCTATTATGCAATTACGAAGATTATAGGAATACTAAACACGTTTCCCTAAAATTGAATTTTTGTAGTAATTGTCTATATTTGGGTACCATATTAGGGCAAAATTGGCCTTCTTTCTAAAAATATTGTAATGGTAATTGTTAATTGGATGGATGATAATAATGTGCCAACTTCATATGAAGCCGCTGCAGAAGCTATTGCTGGAAATAATTTTACGGTTTGTACACTTATTTTTTATAAGAATCAGAAAATTTTGAGTTGAGGCTGGCTGTTCTTAATTTTTTGCCAATTTTTATTTGTCTTAAATTTTGAGAGCATCGGTGCCAATTATGGCGACCGTGTTTGTAAAACTATTTTCTTTTCAATGCTCTGTCTGCTTGAGTAAAGGCTTTTTTGCTGTTTTTGCAGCATCATTAAATTGCGAAAAAGCGAGCATTTTCATTTGAACGGGAGCCAAAAAAACTTTTATTAGTTGCCTGCGCGGTGCTTAACAGCACTCTATAGTCTCAGAATTATTGCAATTTGCTTGCAAATGCCGGAAAATCACCCAAATTTCATCGTTTTAAATCAGTGCAAAATTCACTTTCTTTTTTTTTTTTGGTTTGAAATTTTTTCTTTTTCAGTTTTTCTTAATGCCATTTTTGGTTGCTGAGGCTGGCATTGTTCTTAAATTTTGAGCAAAAATGAGTCTCGTGTTCTTATAAAATTGCTTTTATAAAAAAAATTAGTGCATATAACAACACACTTATTATATGTATGTGTGTACATAGGCCTAAAATACACTTTTTTTATACGAACGAATTAGAAGACGATCCTCATTTTTCCTCAAAGTTTAGGAACAAAAAAAAAAGAAGAACAATGCCTGCCTCGAAATGAACAAACTGATTAAAATATGGTCAGCCAAATTTCCATATCAAAAAATCAATCTCTATTTCACTGTATGCGTAACAAAAATAACCAGATTTGGCTATCATGACCAGGGACTGCATTGCTTTGTTTTGTTCTTTGTGCTGCCAGGCGCGTAGCCAGAAATTCGCAATGGGGGGGCTGTTTGGGGGGTCTGGGGGCTCCGCACCCAGCCGCCAGAGGCACGGGGGTCTGAGGGCTTTGCCCCCAGCGCTCGAAAATTTTGCATGTTTTTGCAAAAATAACTTCATTTTAGGGCTATTTTGATTCAAAAATAATGCTTTTAAAACGTGGCTTAGAAATTGGCAGTGCAAACAAGATTAAACTGGTGGCATAAAGGGGCTATTTGGGGGGGTGGCTAATGGTAAAATGTTAGTTCTCTTGTTTAGATGCTGGTAAATTGTAAAATCGAATAGTTCAATAAAACTCACACGGAGTAATCTATTTCGTAAACAGTTTATAGAGAAAAATAATTTGGGGGGGCTAATGAAAAGAGATTTGAGAGAAATGATTGGTAATTAACTAATACTGAATAGCCCCCCCCCCATTCCTTAGTATATAGTATATTTGTTGAAGGCACCTATGTTTTGCATTTTTACACTTGCGATCAAATTTGATTATTTTTTACCATTTTTCAAAGTTTTCATTTCTTTGTTGGTTTTTTTTGACAAATTAGCCCCCCCCCCCCCCTTGAACATATGTTTCAAAAGATGTTTTAAATCGCTATTTAGTTCACTCCAGTGCATAAAACAGTCTCTATAGGGCTAAAAACGTAGTGTTTTTTCCATTCTGCATTTTGGTTGACATGCCAATGAGGGGGGGGGAGGGGCTATAGCCCCCCCCCCCTGGCTACGCTACTGTGTACTGCTTTGACAATCGACAAAATTTATACGCTACACAACTTTTTACCAAGCCAGAATTCATCTGTGTCACACTAAGACAAAATGAGGCTGAAAATACGTGAAAATATAGGAGCAATTAGCCTTAAATTGTATCTGTAATTTTATCCCAAATTGCGTGCAATTGTCCAAATTTTGGATTGCCTTTTATTGCTGTTGGCTACTTACGTTCTTGCTTAGAGTGCTCGGAAATACCGTACGTGCCGAAAAAATGATCAATCTAATCCGCTTTCGCGATTGCAGCAGTGCTTTCAAAAATAGGTTGGTCGCCAGTTTACTAAAAGCCGAGAGAGTGGATTTAAATTGTCGTTTTTGTGACAAACCTGATCGCACGATGTAAATTCAACTGACAACCTGTTGAAGTTTCAGGGTTGATAAGCAAGGACTTTTTAATGGAAAAAATCTACTGGAAAACTTAGGTGAATCATGGCCAGTTTTGATGGCTGCAGCGTGGACAGTGGTTTGTCAAAAAAAGCGCCGTCGTCGACCCTTCCTACTTTTTTCATGAGGAGGATAAAAATTAAAAAGATATCAAACCCTGATCTTATCTATACTTAATGTAAAGTGTTATAGTAATATGTTTTCCAACACCAGAAAAAGTCATTTTGTTTGACTCTTCTTGAAATATTCCAGGTTGCTACTCTACCAAGAAATGAAGAAATGGCAGTTTTTGATATCACGATTTCGGTCATCTGTCTAGTATCCATTTTGATAAACGTTTGCATCATTACTGTTCTAGTTATCGGTCCAAGGGCTTTTAGGTGAGTGGTTTTGATGATTTGGCTAAACATGACAGAAATTATTCGACGTAGTGATTTTATGTTGTCTGGTATCCTGGTACTGAAATACAGTGCAACAATGGCATAGACGAAGCCAGGATTTTTGATTAGGGGGGGGGGGGGCAAATCACAACTCACCTGCAATGACGTCATTAGAAATTTTCAAAAAAGGAAGTTTTTATGGGGCAAAGTTATCGTAGAATGGAAGATCTGAAGCCGTAGCCTGTTGGCACTTAACCAGAACTTTGGTAAAGGTAGCGAGCGAAAATTAATAGCTAGAAAGTGCAAATGTCTGACTTAGGAGACATTCTCAAACGTATCACAAACGGGGGTCCGGGGGCGGAGCCCCCATCCGCCGGTGGCTATGGGGGTCTTGGGGCAAAGCCCCCAGCCGCCGGGCGATTTTTGTAAGTTTTTGAGAAAAAAAGGTATTTTAATCCCATTGGATCACATTTCGCACATGTTCACAGCCATTTGAAAGAACTAGATTTTTGACATTTGAAAGCCAATCGAAAAAATTTAATTGTTCAATCCTCCTTTTACTTGCAATTAAAGTCCAAAGTACGTTTAAATCTTGCATTATGGAGTAAAATTTTAATTGTAAGTGATTTCGTCCATGTAGGGAAGTTAGCCATATGGCCTCCTGCAATATTTTAGTAGTAAATAATAATTCACTCGAAGATTTTTCTTAGAAACTTTTGTTTTGTCATGAAGTTAACCAGTTGTAGGAGTACATGAGCGGCCAGGGGCCCAAGCCCCCTCAATTGAAATTCAATAATTTGTTTAATGAGCATTTTTCCTAGCTATTTTTTTAAGCAGTTTGTGCGTAAAAACTGGCAAGGTGAAGGTTAATCGTTATTGAAAAATGGTACAATAGATGGTTACGCTTACTAAACATGTTATTCCCGGGATGGATTTACATTGCGGGGGGCCCCTGGCGCTTAGAAGATTTTTGCAACATCTTTCTGCTTAATATAAGTGAAGATCAAAAAAAGTCCTACTATCTGAGCGCCGGGCTCTGGCACTGTGCCACATGCCAAATACGGCGCTGGTTATTGCAATACGTTCATAAAAAGTTTAGATGATGGCCTGAGGTAGCAACTTTTAGGACAAAGACCCTTGATTTCACCCTGGTTATACGTTTAAATTGGTTGGAAAAAATTGAATTAAGGGGATGCGCCGGTGCCCCTGGTCGTCAAAATTATATATTGTTAATTACTGTTGTGCGCGTGTACTGTTATACGCAAAGATACTAAAAAACAACTGAAAATGAAGAAACCAGGCTTTTTTTGTCAAATTTTTGTCATTGGTGGCATTTTGATTGAGGGGGCCCGGGCCCCCTGGGCCAAACCCCTGGCTACGCCTATGATTTTGAGATAAGATCGCGCCCTTAAATTCTTTCTTTAAAAAAAAATATTTCAAGCAAAATTAAAATAACTTTTCTGAAACGTGGTGGACTCGAGTTAAGTCACTTAACAGTTTTTTGAAACCTCCTAGAATTGCATGATATTGTTATGACAAGGACTGGTGGTCGTCATTATTATTTCTTACTTTGGTACGCGTAAATCCTAAATTAAAGAAACTGCAATTCCCGACAAGCACAACATACTGGCTATGCTCTCATTCAGGGTTGGAAATATGGACTAGTAATCGATAATCGATGCTACATTCTTTGCTTTTCTGTTATCGATTATCGCAGGTGCTTTGCTTGGAAAACTTAAAACCTGGGTTGGTTATGCCCATCAGCTGTGGTAAGCATATAACCTAGGAGAAGGACAACTCTGATATAAAACCTCTCCGCAGTTAGATTAAACTGCATAACAAATCATGATGAGCACAAATAATGAAAATTACGTGAACGACGTTAATGGGGCCACCTTCACAAGTGGAACCTCGTCCGGTAGGGGAGCGCCTAGGGACTCCCAGGTCGTCATTCAGCGAAACCCCTATGGCGTTCGAGTCTTAGGCAGAGGGGCTCGTTCGAAAAATAAGCGACAATCTCCACCAGCCAGCCCTAGTGGCAGCTCCACCAATGTGCCCGCTACACGTTTGGAGAGGCGAATGGAGGCAGCGCAGAGTATTCGTACTCGAGATAATGTCGCACACTCACCGGTCAACCATCACCAACTGCTGTTGGGCAATTGGAATATCCTCACCCTCACAGGAAAAGAGCTAGAATTGGTTGAGGAAGCAAAGCGGTATCATCTCGATATTATCGGAGTTTCTTCAACCAAACGACGTGGCTCTGGAACTGTGGATCTGGATGGCGGATGGAAACTCTTCTATTCTGGTGCTGATCCTAGTATGTCTGCACAAGCGGGTGTGGGGATTCTCACAAGCCCCCGTTTGTCAGACTGTGTGTCAGATTGGATTCCTTTGGGATCACGGGTCTGTATGTTGAAGCTTAAGGTATTGGATCGGTCATTGTGCCTATTGCAGGTATATGCCCCCAATGCCACGAGTGAATATCAGACTTTTGTGGATGAAGTAAATGATGCTCTTCTACGAGTATCAGCTACTGAATCTACAGTCCTTATGGGGGATTTTAACGCACATGTTGGAACAGACACAGATACGTGGAAGGGCGTGATCGGAAAACATGGAGTCACTGGACTGAATGAGAACGGAAGGTATTTATTGCAGCTCTGTTGTAGCAACGGACTCCGCATCATGAATACCTTTTTCCAGCACAGAGAGGTTCACAAGTATACATGGTATCGACCTAGTATGGATCAAAAATCTTTGATAGATTTTTGCATAGTTTCGTCAGATTTGCTTTCTGATGTGCTGGACGTTCGAGTGAAGCGAGGTGCTGAATTGTCAACTGATCACCATCTGGTAGTATGTTCCTTACGACTTTCGAAACCTTGGCCAAACAAGAGATCCAACCGGTCGTCTGTGACTTACCGGATCAAATGGGAGGCTTTGGAGGACAAAGAAGTAAGAAAACAGTTTGCATCCAGTATATCATCTAAGTTCAGACAACTTCCTGATGTATCCGAGGACATCGAGAAGGAGTGGCTGCTGTTCAGATCAGCAATCATTTCATCAGCTGCTGAAAGTTGTGGGCGAAAACGGCTTAGAATGGCGGGCGATAGTGAGAAAAGAACACCTTGGTGGAACCAAGAGGTTAAAGAAGCTATTCGAGCAAAGAAAGATGCGTTCAAGGCCTGGCTGCAGGACAGATCGTCATCTGATTTGCAATCCCGGTACACTGAGGCGCGAAAAGCGGCAACTTCGGCCGTAAAGAAATCCAAGGAGAAGTCATGGGAAGAGTTTGGTCGTCGGTTGGATTCCAACTATTTTTCGGCAAACAAAGTATTTTGGCAGACCATCCGCCGTTTACGTGGCAAAAGATCGAGTATCACGTACTCCATCAAGGATTCTGACGGTAACATTCTAACGGATGAGAATGAAATCCTTTCACGATGGAGAGAATACTTTGAAGATCTTTTGAATCCTGTAAAGGCATCGACTCGTGACACACACGAAGTGACACATCTAGGAGAGGACGAAGTTTTCACTGCAGCAGAAGTGGCAACTGCAATTAAAGGGATAAAATCTGGAAAAGCTGCTGGTGAAGATGAAATCAGACCCGAGATGTTGAAAGCACTGACTGGAGAAGGAATTCTCTGGTTAACGCGAGTGTGTCAAGTTGCGTGGAAGCTTGGCAAAACTCCCAGAGATTGGCAAACAGGTGTGATTATTCCGATATTCAAGAAAGGAGATCGCAAGCAATGTACAAACTACAGAGGGATATCACTCCTTAGTTTGCCAGGGAAAGTATATGCCAAATGCCTTGAAAGGAAATGCCGAGAAATAGTGGAATCAAAACTGGAAGATGGTCAGTGCGGTTTTCGTCCGGGTCGCAGCACCACGGACCAAATCTTCACTCTGAAGCAAATCTTCGAGAAATCTTGGGAGTATGGCAAAGATCTCTTTGCATGCTTTGTCGATCTTGAAAAAGCATATGACCGAGTTCCTCGGGATAAACTTTGGAAGGTTTTGCAGGAGTATGGCGTTGATGGTCAATTGTTACGCGCTATTAAGTCATTCTACTGCAGACCGGAGGTTTGTGTTCGGGTAAATGGCAAGCAATCAAAGCCGTTCCATGTGGGCGTTGGACTCCGGCAAGGGTGCGTTTTGTCACCTCTCCTTTTCATTGTTTACATGAATTGGATCGACAAATGCAGCCAAGCTGATGAGTGTGCCACGATTGGAAATTGCAAAATTAGTCGTCTGCTATTCGTAGATGATTTGGTTCTGCTTTCTTCCACAGAATCTGGCCTCCAGCGCGCATTAAATAGCTTTGCAGATGCATGCAACACCGCCGGAATGAAAATAAGCACGGCCAAAGCTGAGGTACTTCATCTTTCAAGAAACCCTGATCAGTGCGTATTACAAGTGAATGGAGCGACACTGAAGCAGGTAGAGAAGTTCAAGTATCTTGGGGTTGCATTTACGAGTGACGGAAGGCAAGACGAAGAACTCGATACCCGAATAGGCAAGGCTAGTGCAGTAATGCGAGCTTTGCACTACTCGGTTGTCATGAAACGAGAATTGTCGAAAAAGGCAAAACTCTCAATTTTCAGAACAGTTTTTGTCCCCATTCTCACTTATGGTCATGAATCTTGGGTAATGACCGAAAGAATGCGATCACAAGTGCAAGCGTCCGAAATGAGGTTTTTACGAAGAATCGAAGGAGTTACACTGTTTAACAAGGTGCGTAGCTCTGAAATTCGAAAATCTCTTAACATCGAGCCGTTACTTCTCCGAATTGAAAGATCACAGCTTAGATGGTTTGGCCATGTAAGCAGAATGCCTCAGGAAAGACTCCCCAAACAAGCTTTACATGCCAAAGCAAATGGGAGAAGACCAGTCGGACGACCTAGAACTAGATGGACCGATTACATTGAGGATCTTGGATGGAATCGCTTGGGACTTCGCCCAAGCGAAATGATGGAGGTGATGGAAGACCGTGAGGTGTGGCGGCTCAATCTTGAGCTACTGCCCCCGCAACCCTCACGGAAAAGCGGGCAATGAAGAAAGAAGAAGAAGAAGAAGAAGATTATCGATTATTGCCTTTTCTGAGGTTTTTGCTTTCATGTTATTGATTGGTCGAATCTTTAAACTTTACTTTTGCTCTTGTTGAGTCTGCCAAAGCTTACATCGTTTCGTTTCTCTTATGCTATATTGCTCTTTATAATTATCCTAAAAGTGTATTTTTTATATCTTTTAAAGTACGGTAATGATAGTTTTTTCTCTAACAAGTTTCATTTAATGATCAATACAGCAAAAACTTTAGTGCATCTCAATGAAAAGTAGAATAAAAATTTTTGTTCGCGTTTCGACATCGATCACTGATCTTTACTTTTTGTTTCTGATATCTATGCTTTTTGCTTCTTTAGTCTTTGCTTTTTGGTTCTAATATCGACTATCGACAATTCTTTGCTTTTGGTGTGAACTATTGATATCGATTCGTCTTTGCTTTTAAACAGGATCGACTTCCAACCCTGCTCTCATTATAATATATATCATTGGTAGTATTTCAATTGGGGGGTTTGCATTAACGCTTGTGTTATAGCATTAAGTTCATAATAACGCCAAACGAGGGCCTGGGATTGCAACTTTTAGGACAAAACCCTTAGATTTCTCACAGGTTTTGCAGATAATTAGTAAAAAATTGGAATTAAGTGGCCTCTATCCCGGGACCTTTGGTCGTCAGTCAGGGGCCCCGGGGGCCCTGGTAGTCAGTTAGGAGCCCGGGGTTTCTGGTTGTCGGTTAGGGGCCCCATGTTCGTAAGTTAGGGGCTCTGGGCTCCCCTGGTTGTCAGTTAGGGGCTGCGGGGCCCCCTGGTTATTAGTTAGGGGCCCTGGTTGTCAGTTAGGGGCCCTGAGGCCTCCTGGTTGTCAGTTAGGGTCTCCGCGGCCCCCTGGTTGTTAGGTAAGGCCCCGTAGCCCCCTGGTTGTTGGTTAGGGCCCTTGGCGCCCCCTGGTCGTTAGTTAGGGGCCCTGGGGCCCCCTGGTTGTCAGTTAGAGGCCCTGTGACCCCCTGATTGTCGGTTTAGAGCCCCGGGGCCGTCTGGTTTTAAATTAGGGTTCCTGGGGTTTCCTGGTCGTGAATTAGGGTCCCCGGGGCTCCGTGGTTGTCGGTTAGGAGCTCTGAGGCCCCTTAATTGTTAGTTAGCGGCCCCGGAGCCCTTTGGTTGTTAGTTGGGGGTCCTTTGGCCTCGTGGTTGTCGGTTAGGGGCTCCGAGGGCCCCTGGGCGTTAGTTATGGGCCCCTGGTCGTCAGTTAGGGGCACCGGGGGCCCCCTGTTTATCAGTTATGGGCCCCTGGAACCCCTAGTTGTCAGTTTGGGGCCCTGAAGCACCATAGTTGTTGGCTAAGGGCCCCAAGGGCCCCCGGTTTTTAGTTAGGGGCTCCCACGTCGTCATTAGTGCTACTGTTAATTATTGTTAATGCGTAATTACTGAAAAAACTGCAACTAAACATCGCTAGCCAATGTTGTCATAATTTTTTTTTATCATTGGTGGTATTTTAATTGGGGGAGGTGGGGCGGGCCCTCTGGACTTCTACCCAGGCTACGCCTATGAACAATGGCATTATAAAAATTTACTGTTGATGCAGATTTTTGGGGTAGCAGCTAAGTAAGGATGCATTGATCGTTGATATTAGAAAGAAGTAACTTTTTTATAAACCGTGTAATGATGCCATAAGGGCTACGTGAAATGTAGCTCAAAAACAAGTTATTCGCTTCGAAAATTTCTGGCAAACTTTGAAAACGACACAAAATTTAGATGGAAATTCAATATTGTAATTGCGGACGGCTATTTAAGCTATATTCTTTATTTTTTGAAGCTATGCATGCAGTTACATGATTTACATGTAAATGCTATGCATGCATTTACATTGATTTATTATCTGGGAAACTAGGACAGCTTATAGATTTGAAAATGTTGTTCGCACATATTAATTTTGCACAAGTCATCTTTTTGAGCACAACGGTTCTTATAGGACCCTTTTAGAAGGTAAAAAGGAACCTTTTAAAGTATTAAAAACCTTAAAATTAATAGGACACCAACTTTTCTATTCCTTGGAAACTTGACCTGTGGGAACTTAATCAATGGAATCGTGATATTTTTGATCATATCACCACCTGTGTCTGGTAATTTGAGAGAGCGAACTGCTACCAAGGGTTTGTTCATGTCAAGCGTCAGCTTAGCAATCGACACTTTGCTATTTTTGGCGTGTGAAAGGTAAGTCCATAGCAGCGCAAATAAAGTTTACTGTACCGGCCTGGGTTTCTGTTATTCATACTCAAGGTCGATGAGAAAAATCTCAAAACAAAATGTGAAAAGAAAGCCATCTCACCGAAACAGCCATTCTTCTCTCCGAATTGAGGGTTAAAGAGATACTGCTCGAAATCGGTTTTATTGAAAAAATGAGAACTACTTGAGGTAATAAGGAGGAGCCTCAAATATTTCTCCCTAATTTCCTTTATTCGCAAAAATACTACTTACTCCGTATGACTTCGTACTAATTTGCGACATCACAACAGGCATGAGTTTGCAAAACTTTTTTGCTGACTAAGGAATGCGATGTTCGATGAAAAAGGTAAAAGGATTCTGCTTTAGACTGCGACTCTAATTCAAACTCGATTCATCGGTGGCATTCTACGAGTGATATAATCTGATATAAAGTCATTCTACGAGTGATACAAAGCTGGTCTAACTTTGATACAACAGGTTATATCACTCGTAGAATGCCACCGATAAGGCGCGTAGCCAGGATTTCGCAAAGGGGGGAAGGCTTTTTTGAGAGGTGGAAATAACGGTAAACGAACTTGACCCAAATTTTCGTCAGTCTTGAATCAGATTGAGGCGGTTTTTCTATCGATATCAGGTGATCTCCAAAAAAATAAACAAATATATAAATAAAAAAGGTCTTCACCAAAATTGAAACGGGTTTTCCAGCCGAAATTAGGTGATCTCCAAAAAAAAAAGGTCTTTACCAAAATTCAGTCACTTTTCCAGACAAACTTTGGGTGCGCTCCACAAAACCAAAACTCCACTTTTCTCCAAATAACACAAGTCCTTCACAATTTTTGCTCCCCAATTCCGTTGGAGGGCGGCTGTTTTCATTTTTGGAGCACAAATTGGCCTCAAAAGCACTAAAAACGTGCTATTTTGCATACTTTTTTAGCACATTTTTAGTGCTTTTAAAAACGTGCTATTTTGCATACCCCGGAGCCCTTTGGTTGTTAGTTGGGGGTCCTTTGGCCTCGTGGTTGTCGGTTACGGGCTCCGAGGCCCCCTGGGCGTTAGTTATGGGCCCCTGGTCGTCAGTTAGGGGCACCGGAGGCCCCCTGTTTATCAGTTATGGGCCCCGAAATTTAAGTGATTTTAGGTGAAAGGTGATCTCCAAATTAGGTGATCTCCGAAATTAGGTGATCTTTTTTTTTATTCCGAAATTAGGTGATCCCAGCCGAAATTAGGTGATCTCCAAAAAAAAGGTCTTTACCAAAATTCAGTCACTTTTCCAGACAAACTTTGGGTGCGCTCCACAAAACCAAAACTCCACTTTTCTCCAAATAACACCAAGTCCTTCACAATTTTTGCTCCCCAATTCCGTTGGAGGGCGGCTGTTTTCATTTTTGGAGCACAAATTGGCCTCAAAAGCACTAAAAAGGTGCTATTATGCAAAAAGCACTAAAAACGTGCTATTTTGCATATTTTTCAGGCCGATGGGGAAAGCTATAGCCCCCCCCCTCCCCCCTGGCTACGCTTCTGCTACCGATGAATTGAGTTTGAATTAGAATCGCAGTCTAAAGCAGAATCCTTTTACCTTCTTCATCGAACATCGCAATCCTTAGTCAGCAAAAAAGTTTTGCAAACTCACGCCTGTTGTGACGTCGCAAATTAGTACGGAGTATATTGTATTTTAGTGAATAAAAGAAATTAGGGAGAAATATTTGGGGCATCTCTTTAATACCTAAAGTAGTTCTCATTTTTTCAATAAAACCGATTTCGAGCAGTATCTCTTTAAGACCCAAAAAATGTCTTCGCTTAATTTGGCCTAGTTTTTTCCTGAATCTAAGGGGAAGATAAAAAAAAAGGTTTTCGCTTTAATTCAAGCATACTTGTTTCTCGAATTTAAGGTGAACATCAAAAAAAGATGAAAAAGGTCCCCACTCCCACTTGCCAACGAGTTTCACCCAAACGCCGATATCAGTATTTGGAGGGACTTGCAGCAGCTCAAGATTCAACCAGAACGTGCTCCCCACATAGAGCTGTCAGAGAACCCCTTCAAAAAATCCTGTGGCCCCCATGACTCCCCTCTCAACGGCCTATTCATAGAATAAAAGCTACGCGTGCCGCAACTAATAGCCTGCATATTACGTTTCGGTTAATTTGTACCTCCTGGCTATCAAGTTTTTTGACGCGACATTTCGGGAATATTAGTCTATAGGAAAATCAGACATCTGACAATGCATATCGTTTTGCTGCACTTCCGTTTTAATTCGTGCTACTAATCCGCTTTTTGTCAGATCAAATGTTGTATTATACTCGCTGTATGACGCTGAGGCGTGTGACGAGTTGGCAAGGCCCATCTTCACGTCATAGCACCCAGCAACGCAGCTCGTTTCGAAAAACATGTCACAGCGGTGGCGATCCGTTGGCAACACTGTGTCGAAGATTCGCCTTTTTAAGTTGTATAGTTTTCGTTTACTCAATTTCCTCGCATGTAATAATATTACTTGGAAAAGTTAAAGGCAAGACCCATAACACTTCGAAGAAAATAACAAGTGAAGATCTGACTGCTTTGAATCACTAGATCTTGACCAGCACAGGGTATTGGTCCATAATCTATCAGGGGCCGTATTATGCAACGTTTCGTAATGACATCGTTATAACAAGAGTTATGACATCGGAAGTTTAGTTTGTTTTGAAAAGCTTGCGACGTCTTAATGACGTAATCCTTGCGATGTGTTACATAATGACCCCCAGTAATTGGAACGACCTACGCTCGCGTCGCGTGTTCCTTTGTTTTTACTCGGCCATTTTCTAACTAACGACTATTTCTAACTGCTTATAACTGGAGAACGGTTTGGTTTAGCTTCATGAAATTTTGACAGTAGTGTGAGATTAATGAGTTGTATGTTTGTACCAAAGTTCGAGGCAATAGATCACGTAACTTTGGTTTTAGAACCCGAAAACCGTCTCAATATTTAGCGTAAAAAGGGCTCTCATTCAAAAACTGCTAAAGTACGCCAAAAAATATTTCACGCGGTTATATGTCTTAAGATACCCTTTATCCCTACCAACCCACGTTTGGCCGCCATGAGGCTTTTTTCCTTTTTTTCCCCTTTTTTCCTTCCTAAATCTTGTACGCTCTTCTTCTAAACCACAAAACATCGAAATCTAATTTTTGCGCAAAGTTGTTGACCTGCAAACGCAATTTTTTCTCCCGAAATTTTGGGGGGCAACTCCCGCGAGAACCCCCCAAATGGACCCCCTCATAATCAATTTTTTGAACTGCTCCAGCTAGAGTGCCATTTTTTTTTTTTTGATAGCAGTAGATATTTAACAGCCAAATACTTTAACATAATTTGGAGTACTATCCCCAGGGGACCCCCCAAATACACCCCCAAGAATTAATTTTTTGAACGGCTTAGCCTAGGGTGCCAGTGCTGTTTGATATCAATGGATATTTAAGAGACAAATATTTTGACATTGTTTGGGGGTACCACACCCCTCGAAAACCCCCCCAAAAAATCAATTTTGTGAACAGCTTAACCTAGGATGCCAGTGTTTTGTAATAACAGTACACATTTAACTGCCAAATATTTGACATAGGTTGGGGGTATCATACCCCTTGGGGTCCCCCTCAAATGGACCCCCCAACATCAATTTTTTGAACGGCTTTACCTTGAGTGCCAGTGTTGTTTGATATCAGTAGATAGTTAAGAGACAAATATTTTGACATAGTTTGGGGGTACCATTCCCCGGAGACCCACCAAATGGACTCCCTTCATAATCAATTTTTTGAAAGGCTTAGCCTAGGGTGCCAGTGTTGTTTGATATCAGTGGGTATTTAAGAGACAAATATTTGACAAAGTTTGAGGGTGCCACCCCCCCGAAGACCCCCAAAAATCAATTTTTTGAAAGGCTCAAGCTAGGGCTTTAGTTTTTTGATATCAACAGTTGTTTAAGAGACAAATATTTTGACATAATTCCAACAGCTTAAGTTTGGATAGAATGTTTTTTTTTATAATGATCAGGCACAATGTTGTAATTAAATATATATATTGACAATGTTTTAAATTCCAAACTCTCTTTTTTCACAAAATTTTTCAAATTAATTTCTTAGCGGTAAAGAGAAAGTTTTTTTTTTTGGAATCTCATTGTTCAACATGCGTCGGTCGTTCACTGAGATTGCTTTTCAGCAAGCTCCTATCGAGTTTATCAGTTTGTCCAGCCTCACGGTTATATGAAGGTGGTGAAACCCTTTGACGTAATATTTTGAGTTTCTATCAGGATGCACAAAACCATTTAAGTTCATAACAGACTATCGTATTGTCTATCAATATGTTTCCCCAGTGGATAATGTAGCATAGCAAAGAATGAAAAAGTGGTATGACCTAAATTTTTCAGTGATGTAATGCTTCTAACTTCCGTTCATTTAAGTTTCGTTCTATAAAGCTGAAACCTATTGAACAGCATTATTCGACGCTACTTGCATATTATTTCGTTGAAATTCATTATAATCAAGCAAATTCAATGTAGTCATGATGTTTTTTTACACATATGGCATAGATTCAACTCAAACAATAAAAGCTGTCGTGTGCAGGTTGGTATGTATTGCTATGATGTAATTTCCAAGCTGCTTTATGCCGAGGCCCCAGGATACAGCGAAGGGATATTTCGGTTCTGGATTAGAGCTGTTGCCTATATCTAAATTCAAGGGGTTATGCTAACTCTGCCACGGTGGTCATTTTAAAACCTAGCGTTGTGCTGTGAATAAGCAAGTTTGGAGTTTTTGATTTGTTCCATCATTACAGAAATGTTGCTACAATTTATTCCCCAAGTTGCTTTGGTTAGGTGACAGCGAAATGATTTTGCGGACTTCGAGTCAAGCTGCCACCTGCCCGTTTCTCTACCACACATGGTGGAGGCTCAACACTGTCTCTTGTTATTATTGAACGTCGAGCAGGGAAGCTGCTGTAATTATCAATTTTTTTGTTTTTGGTTAATTCCGACCGGTAATAGAACCCGAGTCTACCGTTTGGAGCGGACGCCTAATGCATTTGACCACTAATCGAGTGATCGGTAATCAAACGCGAGTTTATCGTTTTAGTAGCAGACATTACAACACCGACTGTTACTTCACTTCATTCGTGGTTAAAGCAGAGGTGTTGCTAGGGATGGTGGCACCCGGGATGGGATTACGTGGTGTCACCCTTTTGCGGTCCAAAAATAGGTAAAGACCAAACAAAACAAAGATCCTCGCTGTAAGATTAGTTGGTTTTTGGTCCAAATGGGGTTGGAGACCAAACAAAATGAAAAACAAGGTCTTCACCACAAATCAGTGGAGTTATGGTTTTACATCATAATATGGTGTCACCCCGAAATGGTGTCAGTCGGGGCGGGCCGCCACCCTCCCCTCTAGCGACGCCACTGGATTAAAGAGACTTTATTATTTTCTGGACAAATATTTATGCCGAAGGTTTTTGTTTTAGATTGATGAAAATTTATCACCGAGGAAAATATCAGAAGATATCCACTAACAGTCGCGCTATGGTGATAATTTTTGGGTCGTGGCTGATTTCAATAGGAATATTCCTGATCGCGCCTCTTATTGGCTGGTCTTGCGTCAGTCTGTGTCAATGTTCAATGAACAACCACTGCACTTGCGATTTCGATCCTTTTTGCTCAAAAAGCTTTACGCCATTCACAAAAGCTTACATTGCTTCTGCTGTAATTTACTTTTATCTGACTTTTTCAGTCATTTTTGGAATTTATTTGACTCTACGTAAGCATCTGTGGAATAGGTTGTTTAGTCCAAGAACAAGAAACGGAAAAGTTATAATAGGACAAGTCCCAAACTACGGACCTTTTGTAATGGTACACAGAAGAAGAGACATAAAACTAGCCAAGACGCTGTTGATGGTGACGGTCACATTTTTCGTTTGCTATGCTCCAATGACAATTCTCTTCCTTCTCGAAATCGTTGGGACGCAGAAGAACGTGGATGTTTGGTTTCACTATGTCCTGATACCTGTGCTGATTCATCCTCTAATTTGCTTCGTCATTTACGCCTGCAGACTACCTCGTATGTGGAGCACCTTCAAGTATGTGCAGTGAATATTTGAATATTGTTTTTTTCCAATTCATAGATGTTCTATGAAAAGCGTTAACCTAGTTCAGGGGTCATCAAACTTTTCTCTCTGACGGCCGGATTACTGCGAGAATAACGATTGCGGTCAGGTGTGAATTACGATCAGATAAATAAGTATTTAGAGTTTTGATTGATTTGAATTGAGCACATTAAATAACAAAGCCAGCGGTGGTATAGCAAAGTTGTGAAGAAAATCGCTATTAGGTTGCTGGAATAACTAACTTCTGCTGTAATGCTCTGCGGGCAAGGATGGCAGTACGGTACGGTACGTTCAGAATTTGCGTACTACGTACCTCGCACCTTCAACCGTACCGTACCACCGTAACGTACTTCAGTTCAATTTTTGAAGCGTACCGTACCAACGTACCGTACCCGTACCATTACAAAAAAGGCGTACCGTACCAGTGTACCGTACTTTTTAGCAAAAATTGAGGCGTACCGTACGGTACTGCCATCCTTGCTTTCAACTACACTCAACTTTAACTGACTTTGAAATCACTAATCTATAAATCAGCGATCTCAATTTACACATTTAGCGTCGGTTTCAGCTGTTTGCCTCTGTATACAAAAAGCCGGCGCATTGTGCGAAAAGTCTGGGATTTTTAATTCAAAAAGCGGACCAACGTACCGTACCCGTACCTTTACAAAAAAAGGCGTACCGTACCCGTACCATTACAAAAAAAGCGTACCGTACTTTTTAGCAAAAATTGAGGCGTACGGTACCTACGTACCGTACCGTACTGCCACCCTTGACTGCAGGTTTTCTTGGAAAAAAACATTTTACATCTTTTTCCAAATTTGATTCACGCTGTCCTAATTTGTAGTTGCCTGATGCTATGAAAACAGCATTTTACAAGCTGTCCGTGATATGTGGTACACACAAAACTTGTAGTCTCCCTGCTCAAAAAAAAATGTACAAATTCAACAAGCAACAAATCAACAACGAACTAAGACCGAACGATTTTAACAAAGGAGTTTCTATTACACAAATAACAAAACCAAAGACACATCACGTTGTACGATTTGAATATTTTAACAGATGTTTGGTGTCATCGTGCCAAGCGTGCCAAAGGAAGGGGGAGGCTTGAACGAAAAAATAACATTTTGTTCAAAAATTGTCTCAGGCAGTGTGTTGAGCTAAGTAGTGCAACTAAACCGTATTACATAAGGGGGGTCTGAGGGCGGATCCCCGGCCGCCGGGCAGTTCTTGTGATTTTTCGGCAAAAAATAGCCAAGCGCCTTTAGGAACACATTTCACACGTTTTCAGAGTACTTTGAAAGAACTAAATTACTAAAACTCGAAACTTGTTTGAAAGAATTAAATTTGGTCAGCCCTCCCCCCCCCACCCCCCCCCCCCCCCCCCCTTACAGGACAAGTCGAAATGCAAGTCAAGTCAAAAACACGTTAAAACTCTTGTATTTTAGGGTTGAATGTTCAACGTGACTTGGCTATCCCCCCTGAGAGCGCTATTGTATAGTGCTGACCAAGATTATACTCTTTCAAAACAGCAACACTTTCGTTGCATGTCACACAACTAGCTTTACCATTATTGGCTACTACAAAAAATACTGTTCTTCCCATTTTTCATTAAACACCTGACAATCAGAATCTACTTTTTTCTGTAGTTATTAAAAGAGTACAGAATTACAACAGAACCTAAAAGTTGATTATTTTGTGCTGGTACTGTCCCAATCCTCCTGCTTATGCATCGAAGTCTGCTAAAAACTATAGATATTGCTCTGATGAAGCAATAGTGTTTTTAACAGCAAAATTTGTGGTGTCACGAAAAGAAACGGAATCAAAAAAACCATTAATAGAGTGCCTGTGGCTCAGCAAAAACGTCAGTTTTTTCTTTTTAATTGGTAATTTTTTCCGAATTTTTTTTTTAGTTTGGCTTTTATTTCGGCAACATGAGGCGGGTCGTAGTTTGGTGACCTCTGACCTACTTAATATCACATCAATTAAATGCTGAAACCCTTAAACAACCTTTTTTGTCCAACACAACCAGCTTGCCCCCGAAAACCTGAAACTGACCATACAATAGACCAAAGTAAACATGACTAGTCTCCTGCCCTTCTGGTAAAGTTGATTCAGGTATCGACTGATTGTGTTAGATTGCAGCACAGTCACTATGCATTACATTTTAGTAGCTAAGTAATATTTAACAACTATGATTGCCAGCAGCTTTATCACGAGCTGCGCCCACAAACCTAAGAAAAAGCGGGCAACGAAGAAAGAGTTGAGGAACTAGATTTCTGCAACCCTATTCTCTAACGGCCTTTATGATCATTATACATCGCTTGTTTGCTGACATGAACTTAGAAAACATTTTACAGTATTTCCTGTGTCATTAAGTCATTATAATTTCATCGCTCAATATAAAGGCGGGATAGCGGTAAACTGATGTTGCAATATCAAATAAAAAAAAAATGCTCAACAGTCACATCACGAGTTAACACGTGATGCAAAAAAGGTAGCTTAGCTGCTATCAAACTGCAGTTTCATGAACCGCATCGTTCGTAAAATCTACTGAAGTGTCTTTTATACATACCGCACAGGCGGTTGCATTTCCATTGCCATCGTAATTATTGTGATTATATAATTATTGTGTTAAATCCATGTGCGCAAGCATCCATGTGTTTTTTGCATTAAATCCATCCGTATATTTACCAAATCCATCCACGTGTGTTTGTATTGATTAGGGGGACTATTGAATTCTACTTAGTGGCTGTAACTGTTCAACGCAACATTTACAATCTCAGTAGCAAATCGAAAATAAAGTGAAAGTATGCAGGATTACAGGAAAGCCTATTTGAATATTAAACGTCTTGCAAAAAATTACAGAGATACGGGTAATAAATCACACAATAAGAGCAAACTATAACGCAGGTTCAGCCAAAGGAAAAACACCACATTAGGCCTTCGATCAAGCGAAA
The DNA here is from genome assembly GCA_963965965.1 of Trididemnum nubilum. Taxonomy (NCBI): domain Eukaryota; kingdom Metazoa; phylum Chordata; class Ascidiacea; order Aplousobranchia; family Didemnidae; genus Trididemnum; species Trididemnum nubilum. The sequence goes on from OZ014490.1 coordinate 15,833,449, forward strand.
AAAACAATTGTTAGTACCAGAGATGGAACCGGTCAGGATTTTCTCGACCTGACCCGACCGGTAAATTTCAAAATCATAGCCGGTTGACCGGCCGATCGACCGGTTTTTTTACAGATGGTTTTTCTCCACTGTTCAGTGTATCTAATGAAAAATTTTCAATAGGGGGGGCATGGGTGAGGTGTTAAAATTTGTGACTTTGGACGGGGGTCTCAGAAAAAAAACGCCAAAAAAAATTTGCGTTTTTTGCAAAAATGACTCAATTTTAAGATCTTTTTTCGCTTTGAAAGACCTGTTTTGAGCAGCGCAAAACGTGCACAAAACAAGCATAAAAAGCACTGGAGGGCACAAGCTAAATTATTAGACGTTCTTTCGAATGATATTTTGCGAAAGGCTGAAAAATGAAGTTACAATTTTTTAGCTATTGGTGACAGATTATTTGCAATTTGCCAAGCAGCAAACACTAAACATTTTTTCGGCAGTGCTGCCTTTGCAGTTACAAAAAGATAAATAAGAAAAAAATAACAGCAGAAGATAGGTAACAGTAAAAACATACGAACATCACAATACTTGTACTATTATCCCCAAAAACATTAAAATGACGGAACAATAACATTATATAATATTGAAAATTATGTCACTAACAGCGTAAAAAAAAGGAATACTGAAAAATTATGTCACTAAAAGCGTGAAAAAAGGAAGACTGAAAAATTATGTCACTAACAGCTTGAAAAAAATTAATAATATTCATAACAGCTAGGCTGCTTCACTAACAGTTTGAAAAAGTGTGAAAAGGATCTGTTCCAAAACATTACGTACTGGAAAAGGTTTTTAGCTCCACAGAGATTTATATTAATTGTTCCGTCCGTATATAAACCTATTAGCTCCACAGAGATACTTATCGTACAGCGTCATATCCAAGGACGCAACAACGTGACCAGGGTGCGGGTTGAACTCATGATCATGCGATCAGAGTCGTCGTAAAAACGACGCCTTTACCCATTCGGCTCAAAGCGGCAAGGTTTTAGTATGTACTAAAAAATCTGAAATCTGCGCCACTTCTACTCTTAAGCTGATTAAAATGATGCTAAAATGCCAGGTAGCGCTAGCCTCTTCCACATGCATGCTTTATTATAATGTGATTACGCGATTTTAACGTATATTTTGCACTTTTTTGCTTTGTGCCGTGGCCCAAAGTGGGGGGGCATGGCAAAATACTCCCACCCTAAATACGTCCCTGGATGTGCATGTCTTAATGGTCACAGCATATTAGTCACAGCTTGAAACCATTCAACAAGTGTTTTCGAAAGATGTGGTTTGTTGATACTAATTTTTTATAAATAGTTTTATTTATGATAAAATATTCAAAGTACATTTCGGTTGGTGCATAGATGTCTTTTGGTTGCCAGAAAGGAGAATTTGACCGGTTTTTCAACCGGCTTGACCGCCCGGTCGAAGAATCTCGACCCGACCGGCAACCCGACCGGCCGGTCGACCCGACCGGTTTCCATCTCTGGTTAATATACTCTTTTAACCGCATTCTGTCATTCTTGTGTATAGCAAGTAGCGTTGCTAAGGGGGGGCGATAGCCCTCCCCATTGGCCTGCCAACCAAAGTATAGAATGAGGAAAATACCACGTTTTTCGCTCTTCTGAGACTATCTTTTGCACTAGAATAGACTCAAAAACTGTTTTAAAGCATATTTTGAAACGCATATTTAGGGAGGAGGGGCTAGTTTATCAAAAATAGACCTCATAAATTAGAAAAAAAAAGGTTAAAAAAAAGGCCAAAAATTGGTATTCAAATATAATCGCTTATCAAAAAATGCTTAGCATAGTTTTCCTCTAAAAATCTATCAGCTTAGGAATAGAAGGAGGGTTGACTATTCAGTATTAGTTAATTACCAATCACTTCGCTCAAGCTTCCTTCCATTCACCCCTATAATTATATCTTTCTCTACAAAATGTTGACCAAATAGATTACTCCTTTAGAGTTTTATTAAACTACGGGTTTACGATTTTATGATTTACTAGCTTGTAATTAAGAAAACTGAAATTCTAGCAATAACTACCTCCCACATAGCCCATTTATGCAACGAGTATAATCAAATTTTTGCACAGCTAATTTCTTTGCCACGTTTTAATAGCATTAATTTTTAACAAAATAGACCTAACATTAAGTTATTTTTGGCAAAAAAATACAAAATTTTCGAACGTTGGGGGCTCTGCTCCCAGAGCTTCCGTGTCTCCGGTGGCTAAGGGCTTTGCCCCCATACCTCCTGCCAGTGGTGCCGATTTATGTAGAGCATTGGGGGGGATAATTTGCAATTTTACCCCAATTTTTCCCTAGTTTCAACATTGGTGGGAATGAAGCTTGACCAGTGACCACTAATTTTTCACGTAAGCAAATCAAGTGAAGACCAAAAAAAAAGATCTTCACCAAACATTTGAAGACTTTTTGTCCCCGAAATCAAGTGAAGACCAAAAAAAAGTCCAAAGATCATCCAGCGCTCAGATACAGACCATAGTCAAATTATTGGGGGGATATATCCCCTCCATTCCACCGGGTTACGGCACCCCTGCCTCCAGCCTTCGGCGACTAGGGGCTTTGCCCCCATACCTCCAGCCTCCGGCGGCTGGGGACCGAGCCCCCAGACCCCCGTAACAGCCCCCTCTTCACAGATTTCTTGGCTACGCGTCTGTTTACAGCAAAAATCCAAAATATGAAGGCTAGCTGCGAGAAAATATTAGTATACAGTTTACAGTACAGCGTTTGCGTTTAAAGTTTTAATTTTTTTTTCCAGATATTTTACTTTCACGATATGGCGAAGAGTAAGCTGCAAGCGAAAAGCATGCAGATCCAGAATCGTCGGAAAAAGCTGCACAAAATTAAAAGTCAACAGACATCCCAAAACAATTCAAAGTCAGATCCCAGACTCACGTTCCGAAACGACGAATGAAATTTCTTTTCTGAACAACTCATATCCAACTGAAAATGGAGATAGTAGCCACACCAAAGAGCACTTGCGTTTGGACAACAATAGGCTGTCTTTAAAAATTGACCAAGAATCAAAATCGGTTTGCAAAAATGGCTCTACAAAAGGATCTTCTCGTAAAGCCAATAATGTTGGTACAAGTCGCAAAATAACATTGGCAAGCGGTACAATAATCCGTCGCGATCGTATTGAAATATCTAATCCTTTTAATGCCGAAGTAAAAATGACTTGGGGGCAGTAACATCAATTCATCGTCTTAAAAGTTGACTCGTGGTTATAATGTTCCAAGTGCTCTCTTATAGAAGCAGTGGTATAAATGGAGTAGGCTTCTTGGTGACTTCTTAAGCTGCTACTACCACTAATATTCTTTTAATGATGGTATCCTTACACCTCGCAGAAAAACATTTCCCCGAAAATCACTTGCCAGAAAAGTATTTCCCTGAACGTTCTTTTTCCAGAATTAACAATTGTCAGAAATCACACTTGCCAGAATGAACACTTGCCTGAAATTACATCTGCCTGAATGAACACTTGCCTGAAAGTACATTTGCCAGAATGAACAACTGTCCGAAATTACATTTTCCCGAAAGCTTATTTTCCAGAATTTTCACTTGCCTGAATGTACATTAGGCCGAAATTACATTTTCCCGAAAGCTTATTTTCCAGAATTTTCACTTGCCAGAATGTACATTTGGCCGAAATTACATTTCCCCGAAAACTTATTTTCCAGAATTTACACTTATCAGAATGTACATTTGGCCGCAATTACATTTCCCCGAAAGCTTATTTTCCAGATATTATACACATTAAACCGAAAACTCGTTATTGATAGAATTTACATTACAAAAATATATAATATGCTTACTCATTTTCAAAAATTATTAACCTGCGTGTAGAATAAAAGGGGCAAAGGAAAGCAGTCTCTCACGTCTTGTAACTAATTTTGACAAACAACGTTAGGTTTGAAATATTTTTGGTTTTTGATAAAAATAAGAGCCATTTTCAGAACCGAACTATTCTTCCGAAGTTTGTGATGATATTTTGATGTGTTTTTAGATTATTGGTAATATTACGGTCAGAGGTGGGCAAAGCGCAGTTAAAAGCGCAACTTCCGCAACCTCCGCAATTGCGGAAACTGCGTTGCGTTTTAATTTTTTATTTTGAAACATTGCGGAAGTTGCCTTGCGGACTAAAGTCTTTAAAATTTGTTGCGCTTTAATTGCGCTGCGCTTTCAATTTTTTTTTCAGTTAATAGCAGAGTTGGAGTCCTCGAGGACGTCCTTGGCCTCGAGGACGTCCTCGAGGACAGATTTTGAAGTCCTTGGCCTTGGCCTTGGCCTCGAGGCCTCAAGTCCTCAAAAATTGGCCTGTCCTCGGCTCGAGGACAGCACTATTTTTTGGAAAGTTAAAATTTTGTGGAGCGGTTGAAAAATTTTTTGGAAAGCGTTTTTTCGTGGAGATCGCTTGAAAAATTTTTGTGAAGACCTTTTTTTTTTTTTTTTTTTGGAGAGCACTTGCGCTTTGTGTCCTTGGTCCTTGGCCTTGGCCTCGAGCATTCCTGTCCTTGGCCTCTAGAGTGTCTGTCCTCGGAAAGGCTGTCCTTGGCCTTGGCCTCGAGCCTTGTGTCCTCGACTCCACCTCTGGTTAATAGCGCAATTTTATACATTGACCTTAATTTTGTTGCATTTCGATCAAAATATTGATAAATGTCGGCCTTCTTTAGCAGATTATTTACTCTTTTCTGTCAAAAATTGCAAAAAATGCGGTATTTGCATTGTGTTGCGAAATTTCAATTGCGGAAGTTAGATTGCACTTTAACTTGGTACGAAAATGACGTTCCGCAATTGCGGAATTGCGTTGCGCTTTAACTGAATCAAAAATCTAATTGCGGAAGTTGCGATGCGCTTCAGAAATTAAAAAAAATAAATTGCGCATTTAGCGCTGCGCTTTTACTGGTTAAAAATATCGTTGCACTTTATTGCGTTGCGCTTTCGGTATAATGTTATTTGTGCCCACCTCTGATTACGGTATTTCGATAGTATCGGAAATTCACAAAAACATCAGCATACAAGCGTCGTACCATTGAAGTACCTCAGTCAGGTGCGTAGCCAAAAATCTGCAATAAGGGTCTGTTTCGGGGGTCTGATTGCGGAGCCCGCAGCCAGAGACCATTCGAGGTCTGGCCTAGCCGCTGGAAAATTTGGTATTTTTTTGCAAAACGGACTTAATTTTAGGCCTATTTTGACAAAAACCATTGCTTTAAAACGTGGTAAAGCTAAGAAGTTAACAGTACAAAAAGTTGATTAAACTGGTTGCAGAAATGGGTTATGTAGAAAGTGGATATAACCGGTAAAATTTTAGTTTCATATTTACAAGCTGGTAAATCATAAAATTCTAGTTCAGTAAAACTTACATGGGGTAATCTGTTTCGTGTATACTTTAGAGGAAGGTAATTGGAGGGGGAGCGGGCTACTGGAACGAAACTTGAAAAAAGTGGTTGACAGAATTTGAGAGTAGTGATTGGTAATTAACTAAAATTGAATAGCCCCCCTGCTTATTTCTGAGTTTTAATTTTTTTGATGAATATCCAAGCTCAGCATTTTTTAGCAAGCGATCAAATTTGATTGCTTATTTTTGCCATTTTGAGTGTTTTTACTTATTTGTGTATTTTATTTCTGACAAATCAGTTTCCTCTAAATCATTGTTTCAAAAGATGCTTTAAATCATTTTTGAGTCCATTCCAGTGCAAAAGACTGCTGTCTCAGAAAGCTATAGCCATTACCCCAGCAGTGCCGTCGCCAGGGTAAACGAAGCAAAGGGGCACTAGCCGAAAGTGGGGGGCACTAAAATAGACTAAATTTTTGCATATCAAAACCGATCTTCACATCTTGTACGACTACAAATGTATATTCAAAAATGCTGTATTCATGTCTAAAAGAAAAAAAGACCTATAAGGCCGGCAACGTTTCTAATCTCGTTTTTGTCTGCGGCCCCTAATACAGTGCCGCAACTAGAGCGTTTTTCTATGCAGAATTGTAAACGGGCCGACTAGTTCAGGTATAATTTTGATAAGCAATTTTAGTAATTTTGATAAATAATTATAAAAATAATAAATAATTTTGATTAGCAATTTTAGATCTACAACGTCTTGAAGACAATGATGAATAATTGTTATTCTTTCTTGCTTTCGAATTTTGATACAGAAAACCGTTTTTTTGTTACCGTTGTTTTAGAAACGTTTTCCAAAGTTGTTTTTACTTTCCATTATCCGTCGAGACAATTCTAAATCTTTATTGGTGTGATCCAATCGCAGATTGTTGCTTGATCAAGTCGCAGACACATTTCTGTACAAAGTTGGGAAAGGCCTGCTCTATAAAATGCTCCGTCCGCTATGTTGTCCACTTGAACTGCAATTTCATTTCTACTCAGTTCCTCACATTTCCAAATCTTTTCATCAATTAAATCTTTTTTAGATCATCATTAAATTGAATTAACGATATATGTCGAGGGGAAGCCGAAAGGCGAAAAGCGTCGTTTTTGCCAAGATCGCACGCCTTGGGTTCAACAAGCACCCTGATTACGCTGTTGCGTCCTTGATGATTTTAAAGATGATTATCACTGCTTGGTGGCTTCGAGCAAGCAGCAAATTTAGTGGACAAGAATTCAAAGAAATCCAAAGGAAGTTTGAATTTTGAAAGTGGAAACTTCTAACAGGACTTCTAAGCAGGAGCCGCTCCCTCCAAGCACAAAGTAGTTATCTGCATAGGTGGGCAAGTTAATGCAAAACGTTAGCTTGGTTAACCACTAATCCGTTAACAAACTTCACACCTCCGTTAACGTTAATCCGTTATTTTCAGCTTTAATTAACGGAAGTTAATAAAGTCCGTTAATTCGTTTACATTTTGCGTGTAATTTACATTTCTTTCTATTCACTCGCTTTTATAACACGTATTGACGGTGTTGAGCAGATTGCAAGGAAATATTTATTGCTATGGTGGTCTTTTTGTGTTTTGGAAGTTACATTTTAAAGTCTTATCTAATTTCAAGATAGAAATAAGTTCAAATGCACGAACGAAGCTGCAATCGGAAAATCTTTGGAAATTGCAAACAGCGATAATTGACCTCTGCATGAGGCTGCAGTTTATTGTTTGTCACAAAAAAGAGCTCCTTTCTTCGCTTTCTTCGACAAAAATCGTGCGAATACGCAACAAGTGCTACCAGTGCAAACTGGTTTGTACCGGTACGATGAATGAATGGTGCAAGACATTAACGATGAAAACCCTAACGGAAGTTAACAGAACTTAACGGAAGTTACTTTAGTCCGTTAACACAACGTAACGGAAGTTAATTTAGTCCGTTAACATGAAAAAACTTTGTAACGGATTAACGAGTTCAAGAAAAAGTTAGCTTCGTTATTAACGGACTTGAGCACACCTATGGTTATCTGCACAGGTGGGCAAGTTAATGCAAAACGTTAGCTTCGTTAACCACTAATCCGTTAACAAACTTCACGCCTCCGTTAACGTTAATTCGTTATTTTCAGCTTTAATTAACGGAAGTTAATAAAGTCCGTTAATCCGTTTACATTTTGCGTGTAATTTACATTTCTTTCTATTCACTCGCTTCTAGAACACGTATTGACGTTGTTGAGCTGATTGTAAGGAAATATTTATTGCTATGGTGGTCTTTTTGTGTTTTGGAAGTTACGTTTTACAGTCAAATCTAATTTCAAGATAAAAACAAGTTCAAATGCCCAACAAAGCTGCAAGATATTAACGATAAAAACCTTAACGGAAGTTAACAGAACTTAACGGAAGTTAACAGAACTTAACGGAAGTTACTTTAGTCCGTTAACAGCACTTAACGGAAGTTAATTTAGTCCGTTAACATGAAAAAACTTTTTAACGGATTAACGAGTTCAAGAAAAAGTTAGCTTCGTTATTAACGGATTAACGATTAACGGACTTGTGCCCACCTATGGTTATCTGTAATGAAAAGTATGCGAATCATCCAATAGTTAGGGTCTGACTGTGTACAGTGACAAGAGAATAATTCATAATTATGCACAATAGCACACCTATATTTTTTAAATCATTTTTCATTCGTTTTTTACTATACTTGCCAACACAACTAGCGTTGAAGAGATAAAATAATGTACCGTCCTTAATCGATTTTCACGCTTCTTTACATAGGCCTAAGTATCCATCTATTCATGCCGACTCCGTTCAGTTGCCAGTTGGTAAATTATCCTTTGACGGTTGACTTAACTGGTCGAAAACCATGGAGCCTGGCGGAGCGTCCAAGCATTGCTCAACTTTCTTAACAGACTACTAGCTCTCCTTCGTAGTTGATTGAGAAAATAGTCGTCAAGGAGCAGTCGTCCTGTTTTATTTAGTTGTATCACAGGTACGACTATAGTAGTATAATAGTCTTGCAGATGAAATTTCAAGTCAAACTAAATAACCAAAATTTAAAAAAAGCATGTAAATTTAACCGAGGTTTTCTGCATATTATGAAACATAAAACAGCCCTTTTTCCAATGCAAAAGTAGCAAATTAAATGTGCTTTAAGGAATTCCAAAAAGCAACGAAATATTGCGTGCAAAACTGCTGCTCAAAAGAGCTGTTTGTAATTGGTTGCCTTTAGAAGTTGCAACCGAAACAAATCAAGCTACAAAATGTATTAATAAAGGCCAAGGATTTTCCTCCAGCATACGACGGAAATAAAATCTGAAACTAGAGAAACTTTTTCAAAACCGATGCTAGAACACTAGCATTGCGAATAAAACAAGTAACTTCTACTAGATCCGATCTAGGACAAAGATTCCAACTAGCAGAGGTGGAGTCGAGGATACGAAAAAATCTGAGGCGAAGGACAGCCCTTCCGAGGACAGACCCTCTCAAGGCCAAAGCCAAGGACCAAGGACACAAGCGCAAGTGTTCTCTGAAAAAAAAGGTCTTCAAAAAAACTTTTCAGGCGTTCTCCAGTAAAAAACACCTTTTAAAATTTTTTTTCAGGCGCCTAATAAAATTTCAACAATTCAAAAAAAAAAAGCTGTCCTCGAGCCGAGTACAGGGCAATTTTTGGGGACTTGAGGCTTCTAGGCCAAGGACTTCAAAATGTGTCCTCGAGGACCTCCTCGAGGCCAAGGACGTCCTCGAGGACTCCACCTCTGCAAACCAGAACAGAGATTCCAACTAGAACAAAGCAATTAATCGGCCACAAGAAAGTGTGATGCATACTTCATGATTTGGCACTAACACCAAATGAAAACATTTTTTGAGTTGACTTGTATTTAAGCATGCCTCATCCAAGGGCGTTGGCAGAAAAATTTTCAGGGGGGGCCAATAAGAATAAAGCCTGTATTTACCACTAAAAATGGAAGAATTTTTGAAATCTGGGAGGTTTAAGAGAGATTGTGTAAAAATCCTGCACCCCCCCTTGCCCACGTCCATGGCCTCATCAACAATCGTGTTTAAACATCTCAGATCAATAAGGTAAAATTTTTAGAAAAATCAGAAAATTTGGTAGAATGAACATTTTTTTTGAAACTGAAAATTCTAAAAATGGCAAAAATGAGAATGAGAAATTTTAGCAAAGTCAAACAAAACTCCAGTTTTTTTTTCATTTCCTGAACGAACTTTGCTGCCTTGTTTAACTTTTTTTGGCCGAGTTACAATTTGAAACAAGGAAAAATGTAGGAACTTCTCTCTCAATAAAAAGCACAACCTTAGCTAAATTACTTTGCAATTTAACATGCTTGTTTTGTTTTTATCTGTGATTTTATCTGATCTCTGTGTGCAAATTTGTTCGACTTGAATTTTTTGCAAAGAGAAGTAGCCCACTATCTTCCCGGCTACGCTTAAATCTTTGTGGCGTGTCAAAAGGTAGTGCGCTCCGATTGCGGTTAACCGGCTTGGTTGTACAACCTAAGAGCAGCTATGATCTGTTGGCTTATAAAGCTATCGGTTCCAATTATCTTTGATTTGTGGTTACTTCCATGCTAGTTTTCCACATCGCCACTGGATGAAGCAGGAACTGCGACATCTTTTACAGCTTGAATTAAATATGTGCCTTGGGTCAAAGGTTATTTATATAGGCAAAGCAGTTTCGCGCCAGTTTTTAGCTGAAAATTCAGCAAGAATTCAGCACTGAGCATTACTGTATATACATGAATGGAAGACTGAATTTGGAAGGCAGTTGGTCTAGTGCCAGGTGGTAGGATATTTGGATTTACTAGACTTTTGAGTAGGCTAGATTGACCAATGTAAATAAACGGCGGTGGTAGACTAGCAAAGACGATGATGTTGTGGACTACAGGACTGCCAAGTACAACATGAAAAGCTGAAGAAAGGCCAAGCAGCTACACCATACCATAGGCTAGTACGGTATTTTTAAACCTTGGTCGCATACCCGCGGCGTACGGCACATATAGTTTGAAGTTTATAGGGCACTTTAAGTGATTTATTGTTGTGGTATGTTTTTGCGTTTTGCTGCTTTTTTTTTATTTGACCTTTAGGCTGTTAGGCATACCGGTACTTCAAGAATCCAGAATCAGTTGTAATTCTTGCTGCGACTTTTACTTCGGTCGGTTCGATAGGATACAGTAACTGATATTAAAAATTAAGTATTACAAAAAAAGCTGCAGTGGTTAAATTATTTTTTGAGCTTATTACAGTAGTACACATGTGCACTTTTCAGGTGCTTGTGCACTAATGATGCGCCTTAGCGCACCAGGTAAGTGACGTGTAACTGCTAATAACTGAGAATACTTTAGTGAAGGATGTGTACTAACAGCAGACTAACGACTGGAACGTCATACGTCTAACGTGCACGTTTTAAAAGTTCTAGTCAGAAGGGTAATGAAGTGTTCGTAATCTGCTAAAGAGAAAGAATTACGGTAACATACCAGTAAGTTTATGGTAGGCTAGCTAATAAAAAAACTCTGCTAGTCTGTGGTGTGGTTTAAAATGAGGACTTCAAAAGTGCTCTTAATTGCTTCTTATTTTTGAAACGTGCATGTTTGAATTGAGATGTGCAATTTTTAATTGCACATGTCACTGTCAGATGTTAGTGCACTTGACTGTTTGAGAAGTGCACTTTCTGGCATGTGTACTAAAGATGTGCATTAAGAAAGTGCACATGTCATTGTCAGCACAGTGCATTAAAAAAGTGCATGTAGATAAGACCAAAACTAGGCAATTGCATTTGTGATTGTGGTACCTTAGCTTAGAAGAAAGACTTGGATCTATTCCAAATCTGTCGCTGTTCAAACTAATGTAGCGCAATAAACTGAACCAATAAGGTAGTGGTCAGCCTACCCAGTAGCTTAAAAAATTTAAATAGGCGTACTGGTACAAGATCAGATGATCACTACTCAGTACTACTAGGCTAAACTATTCAATAGATTCAGTTTGTTCAACATTTGTTTATACCAAAATCAGTAGGCCTATCACTTTTACCAAATATGGTAATGTCAGATATTGTATGCCCTGTCTCATGTCTGGTGTCTGTCTGTACTCGTCAGAACCTATGTACGTGTACCAAAACCAATACTACGGTAATTTTCCAGCTTTACCGGTAGGTGTTAGTGACTGACTCTGGACTGCTGGACAGCATACTGAGTACTGTAAAACGACTAAACTTTAAGCCACACGGTCTAAATTTGGACATCTCCCCCTAGCAGCCTAGGTCTGCTAGTGGTTGGTTTTGAGCAGTGTTCCCTCTAAGCACAAAAAATGTGAAAAGTGCAAAATAATTACCTGTATTTTTGCACAAATTTTTCACAAGTGCAAAATGGCATTTAATTTCTGCCTTTTTTTTTTTTCGGAGATGGTACGGTAGTGGGATTCCAGCACAACGCAATTACCTTTTTTGGGGGGGATTGCTTTATGAATTGCAGAAATCATCAGGTTTGAGGCACAATGACATTTTTTTTGAGATCGTTGTTTTGGTGGACTGGCGGCGTCATAGAGCTTAAGCTACGAGATTTAGCAATGGACAAAATGCTGTAGGAAAAGGCGGAATCATGCTAAAAGCCCATTACGGTTAGGGTTAGCCCTAACCCAAACCCCAATCTCCCTTTCCTACTTTTTGACCTTTTAAGATGCTTTCCTGCTTTTCGTCTTTTGATCTTAGGGTTGGATTTAGGTTAGGGTTAGGTGAGGGTTAACTCTAACGCAAACCCCAACTGCTCTTTCCTACTTTTCCATCTTTCAGAATGATTTCTGCCTTTTCCTACTTTTGTGCCTTTTAGTCATAGTCTTTCGCAACACACTGCAGGATGCTGTAGATCATTTTCTGGCGCTTACAGAGAAGGTAAAAACTTAGAGGAAACACTGGTTTTGAGTATTGGTGTAATGTTTTTTGAAAGGGTTTTTGGAATCTTGTTGAGTCAAGTCAAGTTTATTTCACCATATGCTTAAAAGTACGCAGGCAGGAAACAGCGATAAGACCATGCGGTCATCGAGGTCAACTGCACCTATTAGCAATACTTAACAGTTACAGGCATAAACTTAAGCTTGTCATTGAAATTAAAAAACTCCAAATATCATTTACAATGTAACAGGTAACAATAACTGTGCTGCCAGCTTTGCACTAAATATTTAGGCAAAAAAATACACACACACACACACAAAAAAACAACAACTGACTTTTGCTTGATTAAAAAATTGAATTACCGTATTTATTCAAGTACAAGTCGCATGCATGTATAAGTCGCACCCTCATATTTGACATGAAAAACAGGACAAAATTTTTTTAAACATTATTCATTCATTGCAATTACATTACAAAAAATTAAAAACAATTGAAGTCATCACTGCTGTCACTGTCCTCAAATAGTCCCAGTTTACCTCTGGAACATCCTTATCAGCATCCCATGAGGGTGGCAAGAAAATACAATGTAATGTGACTCGTGTAGATAGGCGATAAGTAACGCGATCATATGAAAGGCGATAGCATAAAAAGCAATAGCATGAAAATATCTCAGAAAAATTTTGTGTCGCATACAATGCACTTGATATATTCGTGTTTAAGTCGCACATGACTTTTTGGCAATATTTTGGAACAAAAAAATGCGACTTATACTCGAATAAATATGGTACTTAGAAATTGAACATGTTATGAACATGTTTGAAATTGTTGAACCCTTTTATAAAAGAACAAAAATTAAAAAGCTTAAAACCAGCCACTAAAGACACTGTCCAACGTTAGACTTTTACGACAGCACTGCAGAGTGTATCAGTATGTAGTCTTGCATCTTATTCAGATAATCCGGGAGTAATTCTAATTCCTGATACTTATGGTAAATTGTCAGGTTGCTATCTGTACATTGTATTGGTAGCTTTTGCTATGACAGTATAAATGTCAGATATGAATGTTTAATTTAGGCTTGTCCACTTTGGTTATCATTACAAATTAGAGGACTGCAGAAAAAGAATGTTCAGTTCATTCTTTAGTAAATTTTAGTAGGCCTGATCCAAAATAGAGAATGTGTTCATCTGATGAGCTAATTGATCGGCTTATATCTATGTGTGATATCCAACATGACCTTATTGCTGAAATAGAAGATGCAGCATCTTATATTAATCAATGGGATAGTTCTGTATATGGCAAGTAAGTCCTGTTATGTAAGTTGTTTGTATTTGACAGTTTAGGCACTTGTTAAATACAGATGTCTTGCTGTTGTATCTACTCATGGGCATATTCTCTGGGTGTTGAAGGTGTACAATGTTCAAAGTGTTCAAGGTGTTCCAGCACACCCAGCTATCGCCCCAGAAAATTTTCCATGTTTCTCAGCTGATTTCTAAAATTGTTTATCGTAAGCGAGAAAGTTTTGTATTTCATGGAGCAAAGTTTTGTGGTTATGAATAAAGTACTGGACAATAAATTAACTTTTATTGATCTATCAAAGTAAAAATGAACATGAAACTTAATGTTTGTGTTTCAAGTTTTCCAAAAAAAATTGGATCTCCTGTGTTATTTCCAGTCCCAAAGCATCATAACATCCAAATTAATGTGTTATGTAAGAATTGTAGCTCCCAACCGTGGAGAGGTAACATCCCAGAAAATTTTCCTTATAAATTTCTCAGCTCTGAGCTGATTCATAAAGTTATTTACGTTGTTGTATGATAAATGATAAGGTTTTCTTTTTTTGGGTATAAATAGTGACACTCTTGCAAAAATAAAACAAACTTTTGAAGCTTAATTTAATAATCTGTGCGTTTGAGGTTTAATGGTGTTTTATTTCAAGTTATTCGAATTTTAGCTTGATGTATTCCTCTCACTTTTATATTTTTTTATAAGGTATGTGTTATGTTGAACCGCAAGTGCAATATTGCACGCAAGCAATAATTGGTGTGCTAGTCCAAGTCTGTTAAAAACGTGAATGTGCATGAATTTTCCATGCTGGATTGATAATAAATCTGAATCGAGCAGAATGGACAGTTAATTTAATTGAGCAGACTGTGCTAGCAGCAAAGTGAGGTACAACTCCTCCTCTTATATTCTTGCAGAATCACCTACTTCTTTCTCGGTAGATTTGTAATCTTGCCAGTAAAATTGGTGTGGCATAAAGTTGAATAATAACAGTGAAAATTAGGGATCAATTCGGAATGTCTTGAGTCATTTAAATATTGTTGTGTGAATTTAAATTATTGTTTTTTACATACCAAACAGTAATTTTTGTTGTTTATTGTAGTTATTCTGTATTGCATTACAAACTATTGCAATTTTTATTATTTGAAATGACTATATCTGTGTCGTTACTTCTGCAAAACTCTTTTTCAACTCGATTGTTAGATGAAAAGCTTGCTATCGTAACAATTGGAAAACCAAAATCAGATATGTCAACAAGCTTATTTAGTAGTTTCAGTCACAAAGGCATAAAGATAAACCGCAAATTTTCCAATTCTGATTTTGAAACCATACCATGACTTAGTGGATGTACTGTAACAAACAAATTATATTGCTCGACTTGCTATCTCTTTAATCTTCAATCTAATGTTTAGAATGCTAAAGCTTATTCTGATGTAAATCATTTGACAGCAGCAGCGTAAAAACAAGAGAAATTGAAAAATCATTTTACAGCTTTTTCGGCTACTATGTTTAGCCGTCAGAGAATTGATACATCTCTAAACTAACAAATTCATGGAGAAATATTATGACACAGTGAAAATGTGAAAGCCAACAGAGACATACTGTTTTCTAGCAAGGCAAGAGTTGCCATTCAGAGGTCACAGTGAATCTTCTAAATCAATCAATCGAGGCAACTCTGTGGAGCTTCTTGAATACACTAGAGAATATGGTGCACTTCTGAATTCTCACGTTCAAAGTGCAACAGTTTCCAAAGTGCAACATCTCCAACTGTTAAAAATGACCTCATTAGCGCATGCAACGATGTTTTGCTTGATGCAATAACAATGAAATGAAAAACGCACGTTTTCCTGCAATTATAGTTAATGAGACTTCTGATATTGCATCAAAATCACAGCTTTCGACTGTGATAGATATGTTTGTTGTGGAGAAGTCTATGAAAGATGCGTAGGATTTGCAGATGTTAGTACCAATGCTGGGCTTATTGTCCATGTTGAAAAAACTGTTGCAGCAAATGGTTTACAGGACAAGTTGTTTGGCCAAACTTATGACGGAACAAGTGCAGTGAGTGGACATCTTGGAGGCTTGCAACGTTTTGTCTTGAACAAATATCCAAATGTGTTGTTTGAGCATTGCTATGCACATAACTAAACTAAGTTTTGCAACAAGGTTTGCAAAGTTTAAGTGAGTGCGGCATTTTTTTCAAATCACTTCTGGATTGGCTGCATTTTTTTCCAGATTAACAAAATGGGTGCAAGCATTAAAAGATTTTGTAGATCGCAAATTACCTACAATAGCTCCTACACGTTGGAGTTTCACTTCTCGATTAGTGATAACAATTAAAGAAAAACGATTCCTTGCTTTATTCAACAGCATTTTACAATCTCCAGGCAGTTAGGATAATGATGATATTGTCAAATCATTGGGCTTTGTCAGATTTTTGAAAAAGCATGATACAGTTTTTTTGTTTTTCGACCATGATTTTCAAGTTTACGGATGTACTTTTCGACATTTTGCAATCAAAGGCTTTTGATGTAATATATTGCAAGAAGAAAGATGAGTTCTCAGTGCTTTTGTTCAAGTAAGAAATAATGACTGTAACAATCTATAGAATAATGTTGTTTCAGGTAGGCAATTAGTTTGTGATTTTTAGCAATATGCAGTTGAAGTTGTGCAATGAGTAACTTAGAGTATTAAAATGAATGTGGATGTAATGCAGTTATAAGCATTACATTTTGTTCTACTGTAGAAACTTCTTTGTTTTCACTACGCTGTTAGTGTTACGGCAGAGATAACACTGTACATACTTTAAATTACTGTTAAGTGCATCTCTCGTATATATCCATGTTATATCTATGATTAAGTTGTTTAAGACAGTGTAATTATAACCTTGGTTAAATCTTCTACATAACTGATGCATCAAAAAAATTTCAACTTTATCAGTTTCGTATTTCGTCTTAAACAATATCCTCTTGCGTTTGTACCAGCGTTACTACAAGACACATAATTTACAGTAGTTCAGAAACCCAGAACTTATTTTGAACTTTAAATAGTTCAAAATTTTGCTTTTGGTAATTACAACATAATTTTTATCAATGGAATAATTTCATCCATAGTCACAAACCATAACATTACATGTAGTTCATCAATTCCCACAATTACTTGTTATAAAGTTAGAAACGCTTGTTACCGTAATCAACTTTTATCATCAGAGATTATCACCAATGATGATGATAAAAGTGTTTCTTCCAAAGGTCCTAGACGAAATTGCACTGCTGATATGGAAGCAGAAAAGATACAATACTTTGTTGTTTACCAAGACATACTGACAATGTGTGCAATCATATTTTACAAAAATTTGATGTCTTTGAAACGTTTGATTTTTTTCAACTTCTTTGCTTTGAAAACTCTCTTCAATTCAAAGGTTTTCAGGAGATTTGCTTGATAAACTATTTGACGTTTATGGAACTATTTTTTGTTACAGTCGGCTGCAATCACAACTTGAGGTATTGTATTCACTGTCTGATTTTGACGAAAAAAGTTTGCATCAAACTTTCGAATATGTTCATGAAAATGTCTTAATTAACCCTTTTGATGAAATGTATAAATTATTCCAAGTTATATTGACAATGTTAAGTAACACTGCCTCTGCTGAGGGAAGCTTTTTGCATTTAGAGCTGATACACTCTTGCAAACATCAAGAACGAATGAGTTTACTGTCATTGCTTTTAATTGAAAAGAGACTTTTGCTTCAATTGCAACAAAAGCAGTCTTTTTATGATGCTGTGACTGAAAAGTTCCTCACACAAAAACAAAAAATTGAACTGTGCTACAGATGAATTGTTTTGTTCTTTTTTGCTACTTACAACATAATAGTGCGAGTTGCGTTTAAATAATTGCTATGATTTTGAAAATGGACTTTCATTATGAATCCTTTTGATGGTGTAGCACTAACCTAAACTTTGTGGTAGCGCAATAAAAATTAAATACAAAAAATGCACCATTATTTGAACACAACTTGGGTCTTTGTGTTGAGTTTTGCGTTTTTTAGATTTTTTTGTTCAAAACACGACAAAAAAAATTTTTAAAGCAATGTAAGGCAATTCCTTTAGCACATTTTTTTAGTTTTTCACACAACTTGCAGAATTTGCAACGGCAGGGAATTGCATCTGAGCCATTGCAAGTGGGGATGATCAAACCTGTGATTGTCTGCTGATGTATTGTTTAGACTTTAAAATGTTTATATTTAGAACTTAAGTTATTTTTTTGTGAGCTCAACGAATTGTGTTTCACCAATTGTGTTTCACCAATTTTAAATCCAAATTGTGTTTCACCAATTGTGTTTTACAGTTGTAGTTTTTTAGCACTAAAAACAGAGCTAACTTAAACTAATTGCATTTGAGTTATTTACTTATTATTATAAAGCGCTGAAAATAGCTGATGCTGATCAACGAACAATGAACACCTCGAAAAATCTTCACCCTACGCCACTGTATCTACTTGCTTTGTGATATTGCTTTTGAGTGAATATGCTGTCGTTCCATACTGTATTGATGTTGAGGTCATAAAATGTTTATGCTGTTGAGTAACCAGAATAGCTGTTTCTTGTCAAATCGTAAACACTTTTTTTGATGAAATTATGTGTTCTATTTGAATTTCCAAATGCCAAACTTTTTTGTTGAAGGAATTTGCATGTTTCAACTTTTAAGCCACAAAAGTTGTTGCAGGTGCAGATCATTTTTAGGTTAGAAAAATATTTGAATTTAAGATCAAACTGATTAGTACACAGTGAAATGACAATGTAGTAGCCTAATAGCGATGTTGCTTTAAGTTAAAACTGAGATGGGGTCGCTAGTGATGCTAAGGCTATGTCAGGGTTGCCAATAAAAATTATTAAAATGTATGAAATTAGAGGCCCCTACATCATGTTTGAAGTAGAATATCTCTGGACCAGCTGGGTCAAAAAGGATGTAGTCAATGCCAATCTAATGTAATACCATTTGCCTAATTTTAAATATCCTTATTGATTTTGCCTTTAGTCGTTGTTTAAGCCAATGACATTTTATCTGACATAGACTTAGATTGTTGAATCTGTTAATGGAATGAAGGTATCGTATTAGTGTTTTACATTTATAAAGAGTACCAATATTAGTAATCACAGGCGTTGATTTTGGGGGTGGGGGGCGGCACCCCCTTAGTTCTGACACTGAAGGGGGCAAATTATGTCTGGCCCCCTTGTTTTTTTGGCAAGTAATTCTCATTTGGCCACAAGAAATTCAAAATTCCGGGCTGAGGTAGAACTAGAATGTAGCAAAGACCTTTTTTTTTGGTCTGCATCTGAATTTGGGGGGAAATTATGGAATAAAATAGAATTATTATGTTTAACCAAACTTTGCAAAAACATTTTGCCCTCTCGCAATTTGCTTAATCAACAAAAATCGACGCCTATGTCAGTAATGTATAATTGTGATATGCAGTATGACTGTCAATATGATTCTAATAACTAAAGGTAAACTTTAAAATCATGGTTGTTCTCCTTTATTCAACTAAAAAGGCGGTGATCAAAAATGAATGTTAATGAGTTTAAAATTTTTGGTTGAAGAATTATGTTAAGTTTGAAAAACAAAAAATTATGTTTTTCAAACTTAACATAATTCTTAGTCAATAGTGCTTGCATTGTTGTCTGTTACAGGGGAAAAATAGAAGACCTTCATAAACTATTTATCATTTTCATGATATTTTTTTTACTCCTTGCAGTGCTTCTTCTTTGCTTGAAGAAATATTTGATCGCTTAAACAAGCTTTGTCATATGATTAAGCCAAATGAGGTCGAGAAGAAGAGAATCGATCACAATACTATTAGTTCAGTCTTTTCTGGAGTAGGAGATGTTCCTGGTAATGTTAAGAAAGAAATTAAATCTGAAGTGGTGGATTCAGTTACTGTGTCTTCATCATACAAGTAAAAATTTTGTGTTGGATGGATGTGTTTTTGCTGCTACACTTTTATCGATCATGTTATATTACATTGTCGGAATCTTAATCTTTAAAAGCTGATTTTGTAAGCAACAATTAGACAAAACAGGTTTACTGTCAAAGCTTCAAATATTGTGTAATATTTAATGTACCAATTTATACTTTATTTTTTCTACTTAATTAAAGTAAATCAACTTTATTTATAATTTGGGATTTAAAGGTTTTACACCACTATGTGACAGTCCTTCTTTTAGGAATGATCCTTTTGTAAAACCAATGTTGTAAATAATATAACTCCTTTTGAGTGCTCTGTTTTTCACCAGATTTGCTCTCATTCTGATAGTATTTTTGTCTTTGTAAAAACTGCTTAATCAATTCTATAGTTGAAACTTCAAAACAATTACAGTTGTTAGTTTTCATCAAGTTGTGATGAATTGATTAATGAAGTTGCTTTAGGAACGCTTTGGAAAATACTACAGTGAAAAATGAGCCAATGTCCATCCCTATAAATGTTCAACCTCATGAAGGCAAAAATTATAAATTTAAACGCACTTCAGTTCTGAAAGGTGAAAGTGTGAAAGATTTTCCTCAAGAAATTGGAGATTATCTGGTAAATGTGAGCAAAAACCATTTCGTTAATAGCAAGAATACTGATGGTGACACTTCAGATATTGATCAGCTTATTGATGAAGAAGATGCACTTATTCAGGTTCATTTGAATCATCCTATGTTAGTAGTTTATGATAAGTCGTTAAAATTACCTGTTGAATAAGATGTCAAATTTTGGTTTTTCAAATGTTTTTAATTTATGATCGTATTCAGAAAATTGGTGATAGTCAATCTTCTGAAACAGTGCTTGATGATATACAGCCTTAAAACCAGGGCAAAATACAACTATAAAAATCACAGGAAAAGGTTAAAAGCACTTTTATAAAAATCACAGTAAAAGGTTAACAGCACTTTTATAAAAATCACAGCGAAAGATTAAAAGTACTTTTAACCTTTTATAGTGATTTTTGTAGTTGTATGCTGGTATTTAGTGTAATTAAGTAAACTTGAAAGAAGCTTTTAATGTTTCGTTGTTTCTGGCATGTCATGCTACAGTTGTTTAATATTTCAAAATGTATTTTTGCATTTACTTTATGTACTGTATTGCATTTACCAGATTTCATAGAAAAGAAATAAAGAAAATAAAATGTGCAATATTTTAATCCCCTTAAATTTAGCATTACCTAATTAGTCTAGAATATTACACCAAAAATGTTATACGTGCAGGAATTACAACCAAAACTCTGTGAAATTGAGTGCAACATAACTGAACAATCGAGTGAAGATAGTAATGTTACTGCGTCTAATCAAAGTGATTTAGTTAACACAATCGCTGATGTAAAAACACAAGCTGCCTCCAACAATAATTGGAATGATGAAGACATGAATGATGATATAAATTTAGAAGAAATTGAGGTAATACCAATCTGCACTAAATGCATCAGGTCTACATTCATAGCTTTGCGTACCGGGTAGTTGGTTGAGCCGTTACGTTCATCTTTGGAATGGTATGTCTGAGGCCCAAATCTCAGGCCGGACAATCGACACAGTGTTGCCAACGGTTTTCCACTGCTGTGACATGTTTTCAAATGAATGGTGTTGCCCCCAGACCCAATTATAGTACGTGGAGATGGGCCTTGCAAACTCGTCACATGTTTTGGTGTACCACAGCGATTACAATGAAAATTTGATTTAACAGCCTCTGTATGATATTCGTGTGGTACAAGATAAAGTTCCCTTCATTAACATAGAGCAAATGAGAACTTTTTTAGTTCTGGCCAACACTGTTCAGCACTTTTTTAATTCAGTTGAATTGAACTCCACCCGTAGTAAAGCAAATGAGAGATAATTCTTAGTCAAACATATTTTGATTTTTCAGTACCAAATGTGATAATGTATATACTCTGGTTTTAGTGGCCATTTAATTGATAATTTGTAGCTTTGCATTTATTGTTAATCGTAAGCCACATCTGTTAAGGCCTTTTAATTACCTCATAAAATAGATATTTAAACCTATCTTAGCAGGGTTCAAAATTAACGCTTGTCCACTTGCCGGAGGCAAGTTGAAATCGCCTCGGGCAAGTTATTTTTTGGCGTAACTTGCCCGACGGGCAAATTAATAAAATACAGCGTATTAATTACACAACATCAAACAAGATTATTTAGAAACGCAAGTTAAATCCGCTTTTGTTGCAATAGAGTAAAATATGTAAGTAGAGAAAGCTGTTGCTTGTTTTATTTTAGTTTTAAAAGCTCATTGTAATCATCACAATTAACACTTTGTTTAATCGAACGCACATTATTAATCGCAAGTAATACTTCTCAATCGCACGCATATTTTTTGAACCTTAAGATGCGTTTAGCAAAATGCTGCTTTTTTTCGTAAGAAAAATTTTTCCACGCTTGTGTTAACCGCTGTTTCAGATATCACAAGTATACTACCCTGGGCTGCATGAAGACAACATCAAGAATTTTGCAGTTTTTTTGTTATGATTATTTTGAAAATGTTTTAGTTCTTGTAACGTATGCAAAAAATTTCGGCTTTCTATGTTGTTGTTTTCAAAGTATTCGTGATTAAAAATGCGCTTGCTACAAACCGCAACGTTTTGTTGCGACAAACCGTAACGTAATAATCGAAATAATTACCATTGAAAAATCAATTTTTGCATAATGCATGATTGGAAATTAAGTTACTTATCATCTCACGTCACATCAAAACGCAAAAAACGTGATTCGCCGAAATAGGATACGCGGTTACGTTTGTTTTGCCAATTCAGTTCTTTTTGCCAAGATGTACATTTCACGTACGTTTTTCCAAAGTTAATCTCAAAACTTATTGGTCCAATTTTTTTTTCGGGCAAGTTGAAATTTTCTAGGGCAAGCAGTAATTGGATATCACTTGCGTGACGGGCAAGTTGTTAAAACAGTTAATTTCTTAGGTTAGCTTTGAAAAAATTTTCAACTTTTAGTGGTTTTGTAATTATAATATGTTTTGCTTATTCAGGAAATAGAAGAAATGTTTAGTGGAAATCTAACTCATCATCCTCATGAAAGAAGTCCAGTTTATTCGGTATGAAAAATTTGGTGTTTTGGAATTAACTTATGTATTAATACTACTTACTCTTTTCTTAAGTTTATTAATATGTTTTTTTTTCCTAAATTTCGTTCATGCTCTACGTTTTTGTGTTATATGGTATGGTTTAACTTTGCTCAATATACAATGTTGAGCTCTTTGCAAACATGCCATATAATTTCTCATTTGCCATTTGAACATTGGTACTGCACGACTGTACTTTTGATTTCCTTGTTTTGCAGACAAATACTCCTAGTTTTACTTACACAAACAACTGCTCTACATATGATCATAAACCTGAGTACGGAGGTGAAGAACTAGATAAGGTTGCAGATAATAGTTTTGGGGATAGTGATAATGAAGAAAATGATGACTTTCCTGATCATTTTGATGATCCAAATTACGTTCTTCCAACTAAGGAATATATCGATGTTTTGAAAGAATATTTTGGACATGCGAAATTTAGACCGTGAGTAGTAGCAGAATTTATTCTTGTTTTCGACGAAAAGAGAACTTTTTGAAAGCAGAATTGATAAACATAGCATCGGCCATGAAAGTTGTAAACTTTGGTTCGATTCCCAGGCGTGTCAATGTTAGTAATTGTTTTTCGCAGGTTTTCTGCTTTTATCTGTAAAAGAAATCTTCACTGTGTGCATTGTCGACCAGATAGTGCCTTGACGTGAAGACTGCAAGGTCTTCGAGTCAAAATATCGGCCACAAAATGCTGCTTGGTATTTACAGAGCTGGTTATCAGTCGTAAATCTGTTTCTAGATTAAACTCTAATGGTAAATCTTTAATATATCACAATTTTTACAATCATAACACAACACAGTACTCGTCAAAAATTTAAAACCTGACAGTTTGTTTCACCTGTAATCGGGATCATCATGATTATTTCGATTACGGGTGAAACAAACTAAAGGGTTTTAATTTTTTTAATTCTTACTTTTTGACGTGTACTGAGTTCTGCTATGATATTCGCTTTGGCTTACATTGTCGAGTACTTTTTTGAATCGGTTGAATTCATACTCCACTCATCACAATTTCTGCTATAATTGATTAAAAAGGGCAGTCATGTCAAATTTTTCTCTCTTGACCAAACTATTGGGATAAGCCTAAAATACATTCTTACCAAATTTGAAGTTTCTACATCTTGCCATTTTCAGGATATTGCGGTTCAAAATTACCAATTTTTCTATTACTTCAGTAGTGCCGTTTCGGCAGTATTTTGACAGAAGTTT
The DNA here is from genome assembly GCA_963965965.1 of Trididemnum nubilum. Lineage (NCBI taxonomy): Eukaryota > Metazoa > Chordata > Ascidiacea > Aplousobranchia > Didemnidae > Trididemnum > Trididemnum nubilum. The sequence continues at coordinate 15,857,372 of OZ014490.1, forward strand.
CACTTTTGGAAAACTGGCTTATGTTTATTGTAAAGCAGCTAATTTTACAGTTCTAAACCTTTATTTTACAATAACTCTGCCGTAAAACATTTATTGAGAATCAGGAATATGCAGTACCTTTTTAAAATTTTACTTCTGGTTGGCAACTCTTGCAAAATTTCCGAAGTAAAAAAGCTTTTCTAAAGGGAAATCTAATTTGTTATATCTCAGAAACAAAAAGGTCACAGAAAGCTCAAATTTAGGGAAGTTAGTCTTCAGATCTGTCAAATTTTTTTTGAGAGAAAATTGAGTAAAAAAAATTTCTGAGCTGGATGCCCTTTTAAGTGTACAATATTGTACTTGAAATTTAAAGTAATTTTTTTTCACTTAAGAAGTAATTATTTAGAATGCAGTGGAAGATCATTAACACTGCTCTGAATGATGGTCGAGATCAATGCGTTGTCATGGCAACAGGTAATTTCAACTTTGTTAATTTTTGCTTCATAATGTATTCTAGTGATCTGAATTTGTGCTTTTATCAAACGTATTTCAGTCGAGTCGATATGCAACCTGTCACAATTCTTTCTTAAGATGGATTTACACAGTATCTGTTTTTTGTTCAATTTTGTATGGTTTTTCTTCTCCATGAAAAATAAGTTCGTTTTCGTCCACATTTTTATATGTCCATATCCGCACTCTCCTGACTGCCACATTCTGGACAAAATTTTTTGTAAAGGACTACAGCGCTATTTTGCAATGTCGCTCTCATCGTTCATACACAAAATTTTTATCTATATGTAGCAGTCTACTGTACTTAGTCCGGATATAGACTTATAAAAACGCGGACGAAAGTGCGCATACTTTTTCACGGAGAAGCAAAAACGTAAAAAAAAACAGACAAAAACGGATACTGTGTAAATTCACCTTTAAAAGTTTGAAGTGGTTGGTTTAAGTCGAACATTTCAGTAGTTCTTCAATGAATCTTAGAAATTTAAGTTTTGCGTTTTACTTGCTGTATTACCTCGAAGGGTGTAATGAGTTTTGCGGGGCCCTTCTCTGCGCTATTGCATGCAGACAACTCGGCTACATTCTAAGAAGTGTCGCAGCGGTGGCTAGCCGTTGGCAACACTGTGTTCATCTGACCGACCCGAAATTTGTCGCTGTAGAGACGAACGATCAAACATGTTACCGCTCGATCAACTGGCCGGTAGATTTAGTCCATACAGTATGCATCATCCAAGTTCGCGAAATCTTGGCGTATCCTTAGAGTAAGCTCGCTCAAATAGAATGAGATTTTATGTTTTCGATTGACTTCCATTGGTTTAGGTTATGGAAAAAGTTTGTGCTACCAATATCCTCCAGTGTATTTGGATAGTACGGCTATATGCATTTCGCCTCTTATTTCGCTGATGGAAGACCAAGTATTGAAATTGCACACAAGTAATATCCCTGCTTGCTTTCTTGGTTCTGGGCAGAAAAACAAGCAAGAAACCTACGCGAAAATGATGAAGTAAAAATTGAGCTTTTTCTACCATTGTGGTGGGCATTGCCAGTGAAAGTTTGCGCTTTGTATATTTGAATTTACGCACTCTACTAGGAGGTAGACTTTTTGGAGTAACTGTTTTTATCCCAGGTTTTTAGTCGTATGTTTTACAGATGTGTTTTGCCTACAACATTTATACTCATTGGCTGTGGCCCCTGTGTAGTGAATAGTGATGTTTGAAAGGGCTACTAACTGACCTATTCCCGTTAATTAGGACATGGCTGGGTTATAACGGTACGCGAGTCACTGCCCCATACTCTCCTTCACAAGAAAGAACTGAGCAACAGTTAACCTAAGCAAGAGCTAATCTGCGTAATTGCGATCCATTTGTATTTGTGAACACTAGGTTACTTATGTCCCGTAGATACTTGATATTTTGGGTTATAACGATTGGCTTTTATTACTGAGAATGTTCTGCTATTTGGTATTAGTATTATCTATGCAAACTATAAAAATGGTTTAAGTTTTCGGGAAGTACAGTAGCCCTTCGATTCAACTTTAAACCTACTTGTAGCAATTGTCATAACATACAACCTCCAGTGGAAACATCTTTCAAATCCGCTTGTTTTTGCAGTGGTGATTATAGGGTGGTATATATCACACCTGAGTATACTGAGGCATGTTCTGACACCCTCTTGAAATTAAATTCGAACGTTGGGATTTCCCTCATCGCTATTGACGAAGCTCACTGTGTGTCACAATGGGGCCATGATTTTCGCGCCTCATACAGAAACTTGGGCCGTTTGAAAAATGTCTTGCCGAAAGTGAGTTGTTTTCTAGTTATCTAAGTATTAATTGCTCCCAGATTGAAAATACAAATTAACTCGATCAAAAAATGAAATTGTGAGACCTGGTAGAACAAATATCAGCTTTACTGTTATTTCTGGTTTTGAATTCAAATTTTACTTTTTTGAGCAGAAGCTTTGATCTAAGTATCTTATCAAACTGTTTGTAGGGGTTAATTTTATTGTTACTCTGCTCTATACTGGTACTGTATTTCTGATCCACGCTCTTGGTCATGATATTGACTATTGAGCACGTTTTAATTGAATAAAGGAAAATGAACTTATTGCTTTAAAACTTATTTAATTAATGATGTAAACAGGAGTTTTGTAATTTTAAATTCTCATTCTGATCAAAAATGATTGGAGTGCTCTTATTTGTATACCTCTGACTTGGCAATTTCTTATTGGTTAGGTTCCTATCATCGCTCTAACGGCAACCGCTACGCCCGAGGTACGCAAAGATATTTGCAATTCGCTGCATTTGAGAAATCCCGTTATAACTTGCACAAGTTTTGACAGGTAAATTACTCTGAAGCGCATTCGCTAAAATACAGTTGGGCTATTGCAGTTAAATAAACGGATTTTGTAACCAAGGGGGAGAAATTCAAACTTTTTTTTTGTTGTCATTGAAACCACCTGCCCAGCTGTCGTAGGGCTGGTAAGAGCGATCGAGAAATACCTTTCTTCAGCGATGGTTGCTATGTGGTGATGACATGCCGACTTTTTTGAAAAAGAAAAGGGTTTGTTGCAGTTCTACCAAAAACAACCCATAGGAGCCATTTTCACGTACTTAGAATACTCATATCTCTAGAATTGGCTTAAAGAGCTAAGACGTTCACTAGTGTAACTGACGGGGAGGGGCAGACAGAGGGGGCATCAACCCCCGCCCTCCAGATTCTACAAGTTTTTAGTTTCCACCTGAATTGACGCAAAACAGCTACGAATTTTCTGTGAAGACTTTTTTTGACGGAAAAAGCAACTAATTTTCAATGAAGGCCTTCTTTCTTCACTTCTAATTGACTATAAAATGCAGCAAATTTCTGGAGAAGCTTGACCCCCCAGGCCCCAAAACTCTGGTTACGCCACTAAACACATTTGTAGAAAGCTACAGTAAAGATTTTATAAAGAAATATTTTAACTTTGTATTTTTTTGAATTTAAAATTCAAATAAAAGATGATAGTTCTTGAATTGCCTATTTTTCTCTACTATTTAATAAGTTATTTTTCAGGGTTAATCTTTATTTGGACGTGTACAAAAAATCGGGCGATCCATTGGATGACCTGCGCAGTTTGATGAAATCTGTGCAAGTGCGAGGGGTTGCAAAATACTCGTTCGGTGGACCAACAATCATATATTGCCCTACTAAAAAAGTACGATCGATTTAATAAAAAGGTTTGATAAAATAAATAGGAAAGAAAAATTTTACTTCGAATTGAAATATCGTTCACTTGTTAGTGATTCAGTTTTGCTAAAAAGCATGTAAATTGGTAAATTTTACTTCGAATTGAAATATCGTTCACTTGTTAGCGATTCAGTTTTGCTAAAAAGCATGGCAAATTGATGAAGTTTTACCGTGTCTCACCTAAATTCGAATTTTTAGTGTGAAGTAGGCTCTTTTTTGTTCGTACTTCAGACCAAAAGCTTAATTGCATTCGCATTTATTTACTGTAGTTTTTCACCGCTGTTCGCCGGCTGTCAATATGTAAACTCAAAGTCGACTGATTTTGATCTCTGACTTACTGAAAAATTGTCGAGATTTAACCATTCCAGCAAAGTTCCAGTCACTCTGTGATTGGAAGCTTTTAATGCTATATATTTTTTCTTTTCAACTCTTTTGAGTGTTTTTTTTTTTTGAACTTGTGTTATCCGCCTCAGCCAGAGCAAATTTTGACTTCAATTTCACAAACCCATAAAAGATGTCTTGTTGTAGGAAACAGCAAACATAGGTCAAGTTGTTAAACGCCTGGGCGTTACGTCAATGATCTACCACGCTGGTTTATCAATGGACCGTAGAAAGGAAGCCCATCATAAATTCGTTCGAGACGAGGTTGAGGTACGAAGACCTAACTTTTATCGATCAAGACATTGGGCCTAACAAATCTTCATATCTATATTCTGCCCCCATTAGTGTTACGTAATGATTCGTCTATCACTGCTAAAAGAATCACATCCAGGGCTTGAATATTGTGCCGCTTTTACTAAAGTGTTGATTGAAATCACTAACCAATAACCATATACATAAATTGTACAGTTGCATTTGTTAAGTGGTATGTCTATGATATTCAGCATACTCAAGTTGGAGTTTTCTTATTTTCTGCATGTGTTTTATGTCTTGGGTACGGATGTTAAAGCGATATGCTGCAGTAGTTATTGTTGATGCCAGTTGTTTGGAATTTTTCCCAAGTTGATAAAACGAAATGTATTTCAAAAAAATCACGAAGACTGAATGGTTAGCTTAAGTTTTGATGAACATTGAAACTGAAAGTTAGCTTCGAGGATTGCTAGTCGCTATGACTTTAATCAAATAACTGGCTATTCCATCCCGTCATATTAAATTTTAAATTGTTAACCTTCTATTAAATTTTGGTTGAATCACAGTGCATCGTTGCCACAGTTGCTTTTGGAATGGGAATCGATAAACCCGACGTTAGACGAATCATACATTACGGAGCGCCGAAAGACATTGAAAGTTATTATCAGGTAACGGGTTGCAAGTTGGAAAAATTGACCAAAAACTAACAACTGCTTTGAATTTGTAGGAAATAGGTCGAGCTGGTAGAGACGGTCTTCCTGCAACTTGCCATACGTTTTTCACATCGGCTGATTTTAATACAAACAGGTAACTTTTAAGTTTTTTGACAATTTTTTCCATGTTACATACAGTAGTTAGGTCTATTCTACAATGATTGGCAGTTGGTCTATTTCACAATGAAGTACCTCGCCTATGTAATTATATTTTTGAAGTTGAGAAAAAGTAGTTCTTTTTAACTACAAAGAATGATTGGTTTTGCGTTACTTTTAAATTATGTTAGAAATCAATTTTGTTCATTGATTAAATCAAAAAAAAAAAAGTTGCCGTATGTGATAAAATCTTTCAATTTCAGCAGCAATTTCAAGTTGTTTTGAAACGAGATTTTACATTATGTGATATTTCACGACAATAACGGAATCGACTACCGGCAAAACCTTCACTTTATTCCCAAACTCCTTTTCAGATTCTTTTTACGAGACATATCGTCGCAAAAGTTTCGTGAGCACAAAGCGACTATGATTTTGAAGATGGAGCAATACCTGACTACAACGAGCTGCCGAAGAAAAGCCATTTTGTCGCATTTTGACAAGCGAGCGCTGAGCAGTATCACTGGGACAGAGAAGTGCTGTGACAATTGCAGAACAAAGTAATTTTCAAGTTTTGATGGTATGCCTCTATTTCACACGAATGGTCAATCATGTTCTTGCTCTAGCATATAAGCATTACTATCATTTTGTGCGATTAAAAATTTAGCACTTTCAATAAAACTTTTACAGGAAGAGTAAACATAATCAAATGTTGGGAATTGGCCATAAAATTTTCGATAATTCTTCAGCTGCCCAAGCAAACAAATTTACAACAAAATACATTTGGTCGATGACCTTAAATCGGCAGAAAAATTTTCACGGAGCATTTGTAATCACGCGTAACTAATCGATGCTATCATACCATATAGAAAGTGCAAGTCCGAGATTGGTTGGTTATTGTATATTTATTGTAGTTGCCTCTTTATTTACTAAGTTGGGTTGACGAGGAGAGAGCGACGAACCCTTTCGGTCTTCGAGTCAAGCTGCCACCTATCTACCACACACGGTGGAGGCTTCACACTGTCCCTAATGCCGCTGAACATCAAGCAGGGAGGCTGTGTATAACAATTTTTTTCAGTCTGTGGTTTGACCTGACTTGTAGTCGAACCCTGATCTACCGTTTCTGTAGTAGACGCTCTATTCATTCTACCAGTGATATTTAATACGCTTCTACAGCAGTTATGGATTCAGTTCGATTTTCTTCGTAGACAAAATTACTAACTTCCTGCCGAAAATTTCAATTAGATGCTAATTTTTTTAAGATGCAAAAGACTTTCCGGAGCAGGGTCTTTTGGTGATGGCCCGGTGAACACAGTAGAGGATGAGCACGATTTTGCTGCAGACGCGAAGCTCTTGCTTGAAGCGATCAAGATAACAGGGGAGCGGTTTGGTCTGGGAATGCCCATCATGTTTCTTACCGGATCAGTAAGTTAAGACTCGTGCTGGAAAAGTAACTTCAAAACAGTTTGATTAAAATTATCGTGCTTTGCGGAATAGTGTATAGGGGTTACTAAAAAGCAACTTCTTAGTTCGAAAATCTTTTATTTATCATTTTTGGAAGGCTTGTTTTGGTAGGGGATGTCATTTTTTGAAAGAATATGTTAAGGAAAATTAATTTCTGCGGAGCTGAGTCGTTTTTTTATCGGTTTTTATTTTTAAAACAAAATAATCTGCCATTGTCAGTAATGATTATGTTATACGTAAGTAGAAAGATACATGAAAAAGTAGTCAAAATATCTATTCGAAGTGTAGCGCTGTAAAAGTTGGAAGCATGCAAATTGTGTCGGCGTTTACTAACCGATCAGTGGTCGAATGAATAGAGCGTCTGCTACTGAAACGGTAGACTCGGGTTCGATTCCCGGTTGGGTCAAACCGAAGACTATAAAAATCGATATTCACGGCTTCTCTACTAGACGTTTAGCAACTAAAGGGACAGTATGAAGCCCGTACCGTGTGGTAGACAGGTGACAGCTTGACTCGAAGACCGCAAGGTCCCTCTTCTGTCTCCAGGCCTAGGCAACTTGGTGAATGAAATGTAATTACAATTCTTCGGCTTTCATTAGATTAGTGGCTGGTTTAGGATAAAACGTAACAATAGTTTCATGTTTCAGAAAGGCAAGAAGATGTTTGATCGATTCATCCAGCATCCGCGGTTTGGTTGTGGTTCAAAACACACTCAAAAGTGGTGGCGTGCCCTTGGGAAGGCTTTGCTTTCTGAAAACTACCTCAAGGAAAAGCAGATGGCAAAGGGCTCGTTTGGTGCATCGGTGGGTAAGTGGGTATCTCCATTATCATTTCTTTTGAATTAGAGCTTGTGTATTATTGAGTTCTCATTAGAGGCTGCACTACTATGATTAGTTTCGCGTCATTCATTCACCTGTTTTCTAGTTTTCAATGAATAAAATACACATAACACTTGCCAAAAAATTCAAAATTGACCTAATTTAACTGCAAATGAAAAATGATAAGTATTACTAGAAAGATTGGTTTTACAGAACTTGGGTAAGAAGAATTGCTTTAATCAGAATGTTCATTTCTTCGAAGCTTTTCGTCGGACACTAGTTAAGAAGAATCGTCAGAATTGAGAGGGCAGGAAAAAGAAAGGCTATTTATAAGAAAAAAGACCAGCCATGATTGGCTAGAGAGAAGGACCAATGAGAGAGCGGCATTAGTATGAAATCTTCAAGCTAAACACGAATTTTTTTTGTCAGAGGAAAAGTTTCAAAATGTACATTCTGATTACAGTAATTGGAACGACCGACCCTCGCGTCGCGTGTTCCTCAGTTTTTACTCGGCCATTTTCCAACTAACGAGTGCGAAATTTCAAACTTTTGCTTATAACTCGGGAACGGTTGGGTCTAGCTACATGAAATTTTGACAACAGTTTGAGATTAATTAGTTGTATGTTTGTACCAAATTTCGAGGCAATATGTCACGTGACTTCGGTTTTAGAACCCGAAAACCGCCCCGCAAGTTTGGCGTAAAAAGCGGTCTCAGTCAAAAACGGCTTAAGTACGGCAAAAAATATTTCATAGGGTTATATGTCTCAAGATACCCTTTCATCCCAACCAACCCACTTTTGGCCGCGATGAGGTTTATTTCTTTTTTTCCTTTTTTTTTCCTAAATTTTGTACGCTCTTCTTCTCCTAAACCACAAAACATCGAAATCTAATTTTTGTGTAAAGTTGTTGAGCTGCAAATGCAATTTTTTCTCCCGAAATTTTTTGAGGCAACTCCACCGGAAACCCCCCCCAAAATGTGGCCCCAGAAAATCCATTTTTTGAACGGCTCAAGCTAGGGTGCTAGTTCTATTTGATATCAGTAGATATTTAACAGACAAATATTTTGACATAGTTTGGGGGTGCCACTCCCCAGGGACCCCCCAAAATGGGGCTCCAAAAATCAATTTTTTGAACGGCTCAAGTTAAGGGTGCTACTTTTTTTTGATATCAGGAGATATTTAACAGACAAATATTTCGACATAGTTTGGGGGTGCCACCCCCCCAGGAACCCTCCAAATGGACCCCCAAAAATCAATTTTTGAACGGCTCAAGCTAGGGTGCCAGTGTTTTATGATATCAGGAGATATTTAACTGACAAATATTTTGACTCCACTTTTCTGGAGGTTCCATAATCAGATATTTTTGAATATTTGCTGATTTTACGGTAGACAAAAAGTACTTTTGAGCGTCACAGCATTAGGTATGCGTCGGTCGTTCACTGGGTTTTCTGGCAAACTCCCATCTATTTATGATATCAGGTGCCAGTGTTTTATGATATCAGGAGATATTTAACTGACAAATATTTTGACTCCACTTTTCTGGAGGTTCCATAATCAGATATTTTTGAATATTTGCTGATTTTACGGTAGACAAAAAGTACTTTTGAGCGTCACAGCATTAGGTATGCGTCGGTCGTTCACTGGGTTTTCTGGCAAACTCCCATCTATTTGTTATTAAAATTTGTAGGCAACTTTTATCTCTTTCAGAAATCTCCAACAAAGGTTCACAGTGGTTGGGAAAACTCAGAATTTCCCCAAACTTACCTTTAATGTTGGTGCCAACCATTGATCTGACCGAAAGAGAAATGCGAACCTCAGTGCAGTCGAAGCCGACCACTTCAGACAACGACTCGAACAAACAGTATGCTTGCTTTATTTTTCAAGTGCAAGTCTTTTGTCGTTCGGATTCTCCTCAATTTTTTATAAGCGCAGATTTTCTATCTATGATCGACGATACAATAGTGTTTCATAGAAAAAGCAAAAAAATATTGCGTAAATACTCCAACGAAATGCATCTTTGCAATACTTAGCTCCACTTAATTTCCGAAAACGAAAAAATAAACGTTCAACGACAGAATTTCAGTAGCTAAACAAAATGCGATGTCGTACTGTTATTTGGTTTAACCAAATTGTAATTACATTTTATTCATCAAGTTTCCTTGCCCAGAAGACAGTGGATGAGCCTTTCGGTCTTCAAAGTGACCCAGAATGCAAGGAAAAAATAAAACGCGTTTTGCTGTTTAATGGAATCTCGAAGCACCACACATTTACACATTTGTTTATTTTTTCGAGATGCGTTAAGTTTTTGCTTAAAATTATCGATTTGGTATTATGGGCAAAGTTCAAAAAGTCAAAATTACTCCCGTAGTTTTCTGCAAAAAACTAAACGAAGCAATTTATACAGTGTAAACTTGATCTATGACGCAACAACAGAAAATTGTGAATATCAGTTGCGGCATAAGCGGTGAATACAATATTTAGCCGGTTAGGTCAATATTGCATACCGGTAGACTACGTTAAACCGGTAAAACCTCGCAGGCATCAGGTTAAAATGTCAGGCTTAAATTACTTTGAAGCAAATCGCAACTCAACCAAAGCCATTAGATCCCTACTGGCCTTCTTACCCTGTTACCGGCTATTAGCCTATACCAGTCCAGATGACTGAACAAAACATATTCTGCCGTACCTTTCCGATGAATTTTGGTTTTAGTCAAATAGTTTGATTAATAAACCACTAAATTTTAGGCCAAGCCTGCAATGACGCTGGCTAAACCAGAAATTGGCGTGCAAATACCGAGTTTTGGCGAGTCGTGTCAAACACCGGTGACCCGCGTGACGAACGGAGAGTAGTAATTTTTTTTGGGAAAAGGCTTGGAAAATTCCATAGTTTTGAATTGCATACTTTTGAACCAAATTCGGACATCGTTCTGCCCCCGTTTCAAGTCAAGCTGGCACCTGTCTACCCACGGTGGAGGCTTTACATGTCTCTTTTACTTGCTGAACATCAAGCAGGAAAGCTGCGAATATCAATTTTGTATGGTCTTTGGTTTGACCCGACCGGGAATCGAACTCAGGTCAACCGTTTCAGTAGCACACGCTCTATCCACTCAACCTCGGATCGATTTAAATTCTTTAGGATTCTTGCCACAGTTCCTGGAGCTGGAGCTTTATCGGCGGAACAGATGAAGAAACTCACTTATGGTCCATACTTGCCCACCACCAAGTTGCCCCCTCAGATTAAACCCACTCAACCGGAAAACGATGTTCACAGTGGCCCACTCTTCCGACTTCTGCTGGAACTTAGAAATGAAATCGCCCAGGTAAAGTTTTTTTCGAAGTTTTCAATAGCAAACCAATAAGATCAACCATTGGAAGGACCTTGTTTGAGCGAGCTATCTTTATGCACTGTGCGGAGTCAAAGTTTGCTGAAATAGTAACTAAGCGCACCCCCCCCCCCCCCCCCCCCCCCATAATTCATACTCCAATGTTAGCTACGCTTTTAACATCTTATTAGCTTGTTGAATTCTTTTGAATTGTAGCTAAAGCGGATAATTTAATTATGATGTTTTTAAAGTTTGTGAGCTAGAGCTATAATGTTTATTGTTTGCGTGCTTTCTGGTCCATAAGCTACCTGCGAGGAAGCGAAGAGAAGAGCCATCAGAACGACGACTACTTAACACAAGCAACCAAATTACTCCCATACTATCCGTAGGAGGATAACTTTTTCGCATTACTTGTTTTAAGTAGTTTCCGTTCTGGTGGCTCTTCCCTAGGCTTCCTCGCTGGTAGCATATGGGCCAGAGAGCACACAAACGATAGAACCAGATAAATAATATCGCGTAGTGAGGGATTCTGACTGGTAAAATTTCGCTTACTCGTTTTTTTGTTTAGGACATGGATATCCCTCCCCATCTGGTGGCAAATAACAAAGACCTACTCGAGCTGTCAAAAGCTCGACCGACTTCAACCGACCAGTTGTTGAGAGTGGACGGTATGTCCGTAGTCAAAGTTAAAAGAATTGGAACTCTAGTTCTAGACGGTAAGTTAAAGAAAGACAAGCTGTGAGTATTTGCAGATAAATTTTCAATTTAAACATGAAATGGCCGAAATTTTTGATAATTTAATCGTTGTGAAAATTACAGTTTAAAAGGAAAACGAAAATTTAACTCCGAAAAATCCGAGTTGATTAGAAGTATGCTTTTCAATGTTTCAATTCTGACAAAATTGTTTGGAGGTAGTATGAACAGATGTTTTGAAATTTTCTAGTAAAATAGTCTCTTCGAATAAAAACCACGATAAAAAAGGTAAATTAAATTTCTCTCCTTATCAAATCGAGCTCCATATTTTTGCAGTTTTTGGCTATTATTTCTAACAGTGATCTATTACAGTCATAACAAAGTACTGCGACGAGAACGAGGCGTCGCGCGATAATTTTCCGGACGATTTTCAAGATACCCCTGCCACCCAAGCCTTGCGTGAGCGCAATGACACTGGAGTGCCAACGCAACCCATCAACGAAAGCATTCGAAGTACTTACTCTCTTTTTCATGAGCGAGGCCTTAGCTTGGTAAGTTGACATACTCGTATAACTGTATATTGGTGTACGCTAAATTTGCAAAGTTTTGTGGATTTGATTCTTGGAAACAGTAAATAAGTGCTACACTATTTTTTTATTAGAACAATTTTATAAGAACGCGAGACCATTTTGCTCAAAATTCAAGAACTTAATACGAACAGTCGAACAATGCTAGCCTCGACATAAAAAAAAGTAATTAAGAGCGCCACACGTCAGCAGTACACTGCATTTGTAAGTAATCAGGGAGCTTTTTTTGACTTTTCTATATTGCTATTGTAAATTTGTGTAAAGACGATTTCATTCCAAGCAAGAATGAATTTGTGTCACTTATTTCGCCAATAAAATTTAAGAACAAATGAAGCTGAAAATTTAAAACAGCTGACCTCAACCCAATATTTATTAGTTTCATAAAAAAAGAGTACTTGAGCTACACCTTTTCAGCATTCGGATCACTTCACTTTTCAAATATAAATTTTTACAATGTTTAGGAGGAAATTTCGAAAGAACGGGGCTTGCAGCTCTCCACACTCGGTTCACATTTAGAATCCGCTTTTGTGGCAGGTCACCCGGTCTGTTTCAGCCAGTTAGGTGTCACTCCTGCAATGATAAAGGAAGTTGAGGAGGCTGTCCGAAGACCACCTATCAGTTCAGGTTCGAGAAATATTTTCATTCGTAGTTTTTCCCCCAGAAAGTATAACTGGTATTTTGCTATTTAAAAAGTTTTAAGCCGCTACCTTCGCAATCATTTCTGCTAAAATTTAGCTGTAGAATGTTAGTTGTAGCTTAAAATTTAATTTTGCACTGTTATCACTTCATGGCACCGGCCAGTTCGTTGAGCGTAACACGTTCGTTTCTGAAGGTCTGAGGTTCAAATCTCTGGCTGGTCAAATTGGACACGGGGTTGCCACGGTAGCGACGTTTTCCCGATAGGAGCTGTGTTGCCTGCAGGCGCAATGGTGCAGAGATAGACTCTGCCAACTCGCTACACTCTTCAGCGTAATACAGCGAGTATAAGGAAAAGTTTCATTTGATTACTGCCTGTATTGTGTTTACTGTTTGGTTGATCTTCTAGTTTACAAATTTCTGCGTAATTAAACTTTTAAACGTTTCGTTGTTTTTCTTTTTTCATTATCAGTGATACTGATTTAGCATTGCTCTAGGCTAGACTTAAGTGTTGTAAATTATGCGATGATGTTCATACTTGTGCGTTGTTGAGACAAATTATGTTTTGTGGAGTATTTTATTAGTTAAAACTTTTGTTTGCAGATATTAGCCGCTTAGCGCCCATCAAAGACAGGCTTGGAACTGCCGTTGACTGGATACAGCTCAAAATAATTCGAGCGTATTTAACAAAATCTTACGGATTGACGTCTGCTCCCAAGTCTCAAGTATCGTCATCAACTAATCAGTAAGTTGTAAATTAACCAAACTAGAAATACAATTTTGTAGGCTACCAGTTAATTATTTCCAAAACGATCCTCATTGGCGCCATCTTTTATTTTTGGATGTTAATTATATTGCATGACTCCGGTGACTGTGGCAAGCTGCTTAAATGTAGCACAGCAGTCATTTGAGGGTTGATAGGTTTACCTAGCTGAGTTGCTTGCCAAGCTGATGGAGATGATTCCTAAAACAGCCGCTGAACTAAGCTGCAATTTTTGTGGATAGACTATCACGTGTTGTGACTTATTTGGGTGGTTATTAATTTTATTACTTTGCTATATTGATAAGCCGAGGTTCGTTTATTTCTCCGGAAATTTTTATGTAGTTTTTGATTAATTTTGACTCAAATTTAACCTAAACTCCAATTTTTACTCTGCAACTAACCTAAACCCAAAACTTGACCCTTAAAAAAAGCAAATGAAAAATGCGCGGATAAATATTATTCTTCTTCGCTTTTCTCCACCTTAAAATTTTCTAATAAAATTTATAGTCACTCCTTTTTTTATTTCATGTGATATTGAAACGTAGTTAGTTAGAACACTCTCAGCGTGTTTGGTTGCTAAGTTTGGATTAAATTTCTCGTTTACGAGGTTTACGATCAAGACCTGTTTTTTTGTTGTTTTTTTGATACATTATTTGACTACGATCGAGAATTTTCCAAAACTTTAGCTTGATCAAATCCTTTGACTTTTCCCTGCATTACAAAAAGATTTGCTTAAGTATTATTAAAATATGTTTTCTGAATTTCCATTGCCTTTAGTTACACTCCGCAATCAGCAAAAACAACGTCCGCGCTAAAGTTCACTCCTCCCGTTATTTCCAGTGCTTCTACGTCAAAACCAAGGTTCGTTATCAGCCAATACCAGCTTCATTTAAGACTTTCAGTGTTAGGTTGTAATAAAAATGTATTCTGATTTTTACAGCTAAGAAACTGTATTTGTCGTACAAGTAAAGGGTCAGTTAGTAAGTAAAATGCAATTCAGTCAAACAAAATTTACTTTGCGTGATCATTATAACAATAAATAAAATATGTACTACACAAGCTCTTTCTTAATGTTTTAGAGCAGGCTTGCTTAACCTTTTTAACTGTTACGGTGTACTTTTACAGGAGGAAAGTATTGCGGGCCCCTTTCATTTTTACCAAAACTAAACTCTAAGTAAATGCAAGTTTATTTCGATGATATCAATCAGTTTAGTGAGCCACTTGACTTGTTTTTCCTGGAGGAGCCAAAAAAATAGTCCATGAGGAACTCGATCCCGCAAAATAGCCCGAAATTACTCGAAATTATGCGCTTGGAACTGCGAAAAGGCTTTTTTTTGCTCTCCACCTATATTGACCGGCAAATTTGTGAGACTTACGAGCTCCCAACAATTTTGCAAATCGCTCCCCTCATTGCCAGTTCCAGGAATAACTGGAATGGAAACAGCACCTTTTGTGCGAAACCCCCCATTAAAAATCCTGCCTACGTCACTGCATGCGTATATGTAAACATTTTCTTGCTCGTCAGCAACTAGGTTAAAGTATCTAACAGTACCAAAGTCTAACATAGCCATAAAACACTGCTTAAAAAAAGTCGTCAACTTTTACCATAGTATACGTTAGTCAGAACTACTAATGTTCTCGTGAAAATAACAATTTAAACCACCTTCTTACCTCTGCTACACCTGCAGGCTAAAGTTGCGTATCTACTTGACTTTTTACCTGTTTGTAACCTCATTCTGCAGCTACCTACTTCGAGCAAACTTGGTCGATTGAGTGTTGTTTTACTATAAAGACTTGACAATAATATTTCGTCGATCATAGTTTCCGAGAAAGCGGCGGTACAAAGGGTTAAAACTTGAAATTTGTTAAGAAAATTCTTAACAAAATTAAAAAGTTAGCTTTTTGAAAATGATATAATGGATGCAAAATGTTTGGAGGTGCTGCAGCTTCTGTGGACGAGCCGCTCGTGCGATTGCGGGCCACATAAAACAATTTCACGGGTGGGGCAGCCTTGTTTTAGGTATAGAAAAAATACTAGCTTTAACAATTCTTGTAATTGAATTCTAGAAACTGTAGTTTTCTAGTTCCTAACGCGTGTTGATTTAGTTCTTCAACTAGACAACCTGGGTTACTACCCGCTACCACCCCGGTCAACAAGAAAGAACTCCAACACTCGAGAGCGTTTTTATCCCCTTCCAATTTGCCTACCGTTTCGACAAAGAAGACGCCGTCCAGTTCTAGTACTTCCGGTTACTTTAATTCCAATCGTGTTCAAGTAGGTTTCATTAGTATTTAAGAAGTTAAAAATGCACTTTTGTAGCTTACCCGTTAAAGTTTTGATTTTGTAGTTCATGGGTTTCTTGAAAATATTTTTTTTTCTTCGTATTAGATTTTAGAATTTATACAAATAATAATCATTAACAATAAAGAGCTACTGTATTCTTAAATGTCTTAAACATTGCGCTGAAGAATCATTTTCGCAGATTATTTCATTACGGGCTGTTAATGATGAAATAGCCTACCAGTCTAATAGAACTGGAATTGACCTCGTTGAATTTCATTATGTTTTTCAGCAAAATAAACGAAAACTTCCTGGAAATTGGGGAAACAGCAGTGGTGGTACCAAGAAGTTTCATTTCAAAAAAAAGGCGGGAGCAAAATTTTTCTAATCACGTTTTCAAAGATCAATTGTGGAAGATTTTCGCCAAACCTGCTAAAAACGTATTTTTTCATCAAAGCTGCTATTTTATATCGTTCGGTGTTCTTAATACATTGTTTTTCTATTGCAAATTCAGAAGACTGATTTTTGTTTGGTAGAGTAAGACTCGGATGGTTGACCCTTATGCTTTTGGTCAAAAAAAAGTAGGAAAATTTTTAAAAAGCATGGTGGCTGCGCCATAACTCAGGTGGTGGAATATCGGTTTAGTGATCGAAAGGTTTCTGATTCCCGGTTCGATTCCTCAACTGGTAATGCTTTGGTTGTGCTCTTGGTAGAGATTGTTTAGGGATTATTTTGGGAGTAAGGAAGTATACGCACTAAACAGTAAAATTCCGTTTTAAAGAATTTTCGTAGCAGCCAAAAACGCCTTTCAGGAAGCCTTTAGAAATGAGAGCATGCATTTTATTGATTAAAAAAAAAAACATCACGCAAGTTATAAAAAAAAATAACGAAATGCATTGTCGAAAAATGTAAAATTGCATTGCTTTTAGGAAATAATAATCATGTACAGTTGTACTTCGCAAGTTGTAGAAAATTATTACGGCTGCAGTTTCAACTCTCTCTAGGCGTAAATGAAGTTGGCCTATTTAGGCTACTGTGTCTCATTTGCGAATGATTAATCAAATCCTTAAGTCATTTACCACCAAACAATGATGCTTATGAAAATAGTAAAACTGGCCAAAATAATTGCTCCTTCTTTCTTCACTTGTCTCATAAAAGGATGATTCTTTAGGGTCTCTTCTATCGCTGATCCTTTCTTGTTTTGCCAAGGATATGGTTTTTGCGGAACATCTTTTCCTAGGAATTTGCAAAGCGGATCCCAACCGTCTTCAGGTTTAGGACCAATAACTTGTCCTACGGAGCTCTCTGAAAACAAGATAATACTGTAGGGTAGGTCAATTGTAAAAAATGGACCCTACGTAAACTCTTTTAAACAAATCCATTAATACTAAGCAGCAATTTTTATTTAAGACCTAAGCAAAGAATTAATTTGCAAGTTTGCGGATCGTCCAATTGTTAGCGTCTGACACTGTCCGGTGACAGCAGAATGAACTATTAAATATGCAACTACAACAAAAAAGATATCGAATGGGGTTAAAATAAAAGTTAATCCACGGCACAGCAAAAATTCTGGTTTTTTTACGAAGTCCTGCAATATACGATCAAATTACTTGATATACTCGCATTACGCCGAAGCGCGTAACAAACTTGCGGGGCCCATCTTCGCGTCATTGCACCCGGTCAACTCGGTTCCTTCGAAAGAAACGGCGCAACGGTGGCGATCCGTTAGCAACACTATGTCCAACTTTACCGGCTGAGATTTGAACCTCAGATCTTCCGCTCCAGAGAAGAACGCTTTAAAACTCGACCAACTGGCCTGTGTACACAACAAAGTAATATTATTTGGAATAATGTGGCTTTTATGGCACAGTATTACTAAACAGTTATCATCTAAATTCAAGTTTAATTTGTTAGTAGGAGCAGGTCATATACTCGATTCCAATAAACTGATCATTTTAAGAATAAACTTACATATAAAACGTAACTGTTGTGTTCTCTGTACTTTTTCCTCATTAACATTCTGTTGAAGCAAGGAGGTTTCCAATCAGACCCGTATAAAACTCCAAAGCATATAAACGCTGAAAATGTAAAACAATTGCTGATCAATTAATCAAAGTTACAGTGTCTAGCATCAAAAAGATTCTAAATTGTATAATTGCAATTAAACATCTTTATTCACCGAATTGTCTCGGCTAGGAGACAGCGGAAGGACCTTTCGATCTTCCGGTGCAGCTGCAACCTACTTACCTGTCTAACACACATGGCAGAAACTTCACACTGTCCCTTTCATTGCTGAAGGTCAAGGAGAGAAGCTGTGAATACCAATTTTTCCAGTTTTGATTTGATCCGATCGCGAATCAAAA
Organism: Trididemnum nubilum; assembly: GCA_963965965.1. Taxonomy (NCBI): domain Eukaryota; kingdom Metazoa; phylum Chordata; class Ascidiacea; order Aplousobranchia; family Didemnidae; genus Trididemnum; species Trididemnum nubilum. The sequence goes on from OZ014490.1 coordinate 15,875,445, forward strand.
CCGAGTCTTGCGTTTCAGTTGCAGACGTTGCTGTACATCCAATTATTTTTAATCTATAACACAGTATTTTTGAACTTAAGGAATCGAGTAGTCGATGGCTCTGTCCGAAAGACTTTTGCTTGTTGAAGTGAATGCTACATCATTTCGGTACATTTTCATCACTTATCTTTTAGTATCTTGATATCTTCAAACGTGACGTCAACCATTCCAAGATGACATCATACAACTTATCAACAAATTTTTTATTGTTTTAGCAAAAACCAAAAATAGTCTTAAGCACACGATCTCCGTCTTAAGAGTGAAACGGGGCTGTAATTTTTTCTTTAGCCAAAATATGGCTTGAAATCACTCTGCTCCATAACAATTGGAATAAATATCAACGTGACACTCACTGAAGTTGACCGCATGCTGTCTAAGTCTTCTTGATGTTGGGCACAACATTGCCATTAAAATTTGAAAAAAATTCAGGTCTCGTACAGCTACGTTTTGTTGATGAAGTCCTTCAACCCATTTGTCCTCGTCCCGTATCGTCAAAATTATCTGCACAAAACCATAATTCCATATTGAAGCAAATTTGTAGACGTTTTACGAAGCATATGTGGTGGCGACCTCAAAATATGGGCAAAAAAATTGAAAACTTTTTATATACCGGCTTTATTTTTGCAGATATGTTAATAGTAATGGAGAAGGAATCAAAAACATCAAGCTAACGTAAGTTATTTTGATAATGGACGTTGGAAACTGTATTGTTCTGAAACCATGTCAAGTATGCCAGCAAGATCTTGTCGGTGTCAGGTATCAAAGTAGAATAAGTAGAACAATAAATTGTAATTTGCTTGTATTGTGAAGGGAAAAAATTGAATCGAATTTCTACAAATTAAAATGACAAAGCAATATGAAGTTTGAAAAAAAAACACGGTACTAAACAGAGGTGGAGTCCTCGAGGACGTCCTTGGCCTCGAGGACGTCCTCGATGACACATTTTGAAGTCCTTGGCCTCGAAGCCTCAAGTCCTTGGCCTTGGCCTCAAAGCCTCAAGTCCTCGAAAATTGCCCTGTCCTCGGCTCGAGGACAGCACTATTTTTTGAACAGTTGAAATTTCGTCGGAAAACGCCAGAAACCTCGCGGAAAATTTGCGAACACCTTTTTTGTTTTCCTCACTTAGAGCATAGGCGTAGGAAAGGGAAGAGCGACAGGGCCTTCCCCCAATTGAAATTTCACTAAGACAGAAATGTGACAAAAAAGCCTATTGTTTCTTCAGTTTCAGTTTCTTTTTAGCACTTTTCGCTGACAACAGTATAATTAATTAACAATATTGAAGATCATGGGCGCCGGGTCCCCTTCAATTCAATTTTTGCCTGCCAATTTAAACGTATAACTCGGAGAAAATAGAGAGTTTTTGTCCTAAAAGTTGCTATCTCAGGCCCACATCTAGCCTTTTTGTGAACGTAATGCATTAATCAGAGCCGGATTTACCATAATATGACGCAGTACCAGCTAGGGGTCCCGAGCTGAAATCGTAAGACTTTTTTTTGGTCTTTACCTATATTTGGCAGAAAGATGTTGCGAAAATCTCCAACGTGCCAGGGGCCTAGCGCGATGTAAATCCGGCCCGACAATAACATGGTTAGTAGACGTAACCATCTATTGTACCATTTTTCAATAACAATTCAGTATTTCACCTCCAACCTTGCAGGCTTTTATGTACAAAATACTTTAAAAAAAATTAGCCATGGAAAAAGCTGATTGAACAAATCATTGAACTTCCATTGAGGGGGCCTTGGCCCCCTGGCGATCGTGTACTCCTATAACTGGTTATTTTCGTGACAAAACAAAAATCTCCAAGGAAAATCTTCGAGTGGATTATTATTTACTGCTAAAATGTAGCCAGAGACAATGCACCTTACTTCCCCCTACCTGGACCAAATCACTTACAATTAAAATTTAAATCCAAAATGCAAGATGTTAAACGTGTTTTGGACTTAAATTGCTAGTGTTGTAGATTTTGTGCCCCTGAATTGTAACTGACTCGACCCTGAGACTGAAGTATGAGCCATGCGTGACTATTACGTCACAGACACGCTTTTTCTCTTTCATAAAGTTAGGTTCGCTTGTTGTTAATGCAATGTTGATGTTGCTAGGCGATTTGGCTAACGCTACTGCTATGAAAGTAAAACGTTGCTAGGTGTTTACTGCACAGTTATAACTTTCACCTGCTCGTTTAGAACGTTGATTAGGGTTGTGTAACTGAATGTGAATTTAGTTTACTGCTAATTTGAATTTGAACACGTTAAGGTTGACTGTTATGATTTCTGTGGTCAATTGCTGAATGCCCAAAGTTCCCGTCTGTGAAGAGCAATACTGGTTTTGTATGACTGCCGGGATACTGTTGATTTTGGGGTATGTAATTAGTTGATTGCATTGCTAAAGTTGTGGTGTGTTACCGATATATCGTTAGATTTGGGCTAAGTCTATCTTGTTGATTTACAGTGTGAAATTTATTTCCTGTGTGCTGGGATTTACTACGTGTGTGATTTGAAGACGATTGCCTCGAAAGTAATTCGTGTCATAAGTGTATTCGCCGGTACTTTGACGATTGGTGAATTGGTCACTATTGAATTGTCGATACGCTGCCTTGGAAAATATTTCGGTATGTACTGCATTACTAAGCTAATTGAATTGTGATATGTTTTTTACCGGTAACATGTGATAGCCTACGGTGTTATTCGATAATAACCTACAGTAGTTGTGTTGTCTTTGCTGGCTACGGTTTACTGGGTTCGTGTTTTGATTTGAACTGGACTAAGTATTAGGAATGTTTTTCCGAATTGCTTAGACTGCGTTGTTTTGTTTTAGATAAACCGTGCTTTCCGTTTTAATCAATATCAAGAATTTTCAACATTCAAACTGTGAGTTGGCTTACGTTATAGCGGTTAGTACGCGTTTTCGAAATACAGTACACTTAGTGAAAGGGAAGGTTTTCAAGGCACCTACGATTCTGCGAACGTCGGAATATCCCCAACAGCTAGTAAAAGGAGGATTAAACAATTTGATTTTTTCAATTGGCTTTCAAATATCAAAAATCTAATGCTTTCAAATGGCTCTGAACACTTGCGAAATGTGATGCAATGGCATTAAAATAGCTTTTTTTCCAAAAAACTACAAAAAATTGCCCAACGGCTGGGGGCTTTACCCCCACACCCCCAAAGCCTCCGGCGGCTGGGGGCCCCGCCCCCAAACCCCCGTCTGTGATACATTTGAGTTACACAAGCTTTCTTAACACGTTTCCAAAGTTAGATATTTGCATTTTTCAACTATTAGCTTAAGCCCTCTTCCTTTGCAAAGACCTGGTTACGTGCAAACAGGCAACGACGATTTCAGATCTTCCATCCTACGATATCTTTGTCCCACAAAAACTTCGTCCTTGGAAAAAGTTTGATGACGTCATTTCATGTGATTTGTGGTTTAGGCCTCCCCCGATCAAAAATTCTGGGTACGCCAATGAATCGGAGATCGCCTGAAAAAAATTTTTGAAGACCTTTTTTTTCTGAGAACGCTTGCGCCTGTGTCCTTGGTCCTTGGCCTTGGCCTCGAGCATTCCTGTCCTTGGCCTCGAGAGGTTCTGTTCTCGGAAAGGCTGTCCTTAGCCTCGGATTTTTTTTATGTCCTTGGCCTTGGCCTCGAGCCTTGTGTCCTCGACTCCACCCCTGGTACTAAATGTACCAGCAACTTTCATTTTTTATTTGTTTTTGCTGATCCAATGACATGCAAGACGATAATAAAAAACTTTTTTTTCCATTTTTCTATACACCATTGGTTGAAATGATAAGGCGTAAGTTTTGTTTGCTTCAGCACTACACACCTTGGCTTCCGGAAAAGCTTCGCAAACTTCCTCCCAAAAGGAACATACCGGAACATCCATAACCACGTCGACGTTTTTGTACATTTCTTTGAAATCCTTCTCTGTACTTCCATGCTCGAAAATATTCTTCCAATAATCTCCGTGTTCCCAAAAATGTTCCATAAAGTCATAGATGACAGCATAACCGAGCTCTTTTAACGCGGCACTGAGTGATTTTGTTCCAGTTTTAGAAATTCCAGCGCAAATTATTTTCATGTTTTTAAATAAAAAAATATCTACAGTAGTTTTACTGTAGCAATTGCAAAGCTTGAAGCGCGGTGTTATCCATAACCAGACTATTACGACCGAGCGATGATCGGTCTCGCTTTTGGAACGAAAGGATGGTCAAAAATTCAACTTCTGAACCTGTCAAATCGCAGACAATGTCGCCATAACACGGCATTGCTGCAACTATTTCGTTGTTAAGAAGTTTTGATTATCGCATTGGTGCAATGACATAGAATTGTTCGACTTCATTTACTCGTTACACACTTCGGCGTCCTTTAAAACATCAAGAATAAATAGTTTTGATTAAGCCTACATTATCGTATGTTTTAGCGCAGGGGTCGACAACCTTTTTAACTAGTGGGCCACATTCAGTCTTAACAAGGTTCCAGCGGGCCGCCACCATTCTAGCGGACCAAAAAAGGAAGGTTCTCGCCAAAAATTCTCGCCTTTTTTTTACGGTCGAATTGACGGCGAAGACCCCCCCCTCCAAACAACAAAAAGGTCTTCGCCAAAAATTCACGCCTTTTTTCGGTCCAATTCATAGCGAAGACCAAAATTGCCAAAAATTCAAAAAATAAGGTGAGAATCATTACGGCGGTTTATTGCTGCATATCTATCATAGAAAAAAGGAAAAGGTTGCGGACCAGATGACAATAAAAGGTCGTGGGCCTGGTGAAATGCCTTGGCGGGCCGTAGGTTGCCGACCCCTGTTTTAGCAGCTTGGTCGGTTAATTCCGGACTATAGAATTAAAAGTCCATATAATCCGCGATGTAGACGCTACTACTGTTGAATTATCTGCCAATTTGATACTCGACAAGTCTAAAAGGTTGAAAAGACTCGATACCCAACAAACAATTATAATGATTCTGATACATCGACGACAAAAGTATCTTGATTTTTCCAAAATGTTTATTAATTTGTTTCAGTTTGGTTTTTGCACTATTCTAAACTAAGCACAAAAAACTCTAGCTTTGCTGTGGTTCTACTTACTCTACTGCTTGACCCAAGGTTTTTATCCTAATGTATAGAGTAGACTCTAGATTCGATTGCACTACATTATTACGCTTGTTGGTTGTATTCACCTCCAATTTAAACAAAAAAACTGAAGGCAAACAGTCAAGCGAGATGCAGCTGTACAACATGTAGGCTATCGCGTTTCCGTGTTCGACTTATGACTAAGCTTTATGATGTTTTATTTTTTAAAATTACGTCCCACATCTTTTTTAATTTATCTTGTTTCCATGTTCCATTTCTGGCGAAACTTTATGGCGTCAATAGGAGAGTACGTTTTGTTTATTTAAATTTTGTCTTTTTGATGTTGTAAAGCTCAGCCTTAAAGGGGTGAAGCATCCAGCTGGGGTAATGCGCACAAAAAAATTAAAGTTTAATCTAAAAAATTATCTTCACCAAATTTCACCTTTCTGCGATTAGCATTTAAGTACTTTCAAACCAATGAGAAAGATAAACGTTATTGTAGAGATGAAATTTTTACTGGCAACACTTTGGGAAGATCTAACAATCAAACAAAATATCTCAGAAGCAATAAGTTCTAGAAAGCTAAAATTTGGTGAAAATATGTTTCAGATTATTTTTTCTTGTTTGCACATAACTCTATAGAGTGAAACTTGGAGACGCGGTAATTGACGTCATGAAGCCTGGACTTTAGTGGGACAAGAAAATGTAAAATAGATAAGCCAATTATCGTATACAACTAAATTACACAAACTCTACAATGATTTTGCAAATACTTTTGCTCGCAATATTTCTCGATCATTAGTTAGCATTCACAAAAAGAAACCTAACCAACACTATCCTGTGCTAATGCTACACAGTTACAATATAGCATGTTCATCTCACTAACTCGGGAAATTCTCGTGTGAAATTTTGGTAAGTCATTTTCTGCTTGCTACCTACGGTTCGTTATTTGCACTGGCAGTCAACCCAAAACAGCGATTTTCTGTGGAAATAAGTAACGTTTTACAGTTTACATAGCGATTCGATGGACGGATTTTGTAGATATTTTGCTCGGTTGGAATTCGCAACGTGGAGAACTAACTCCAGCATTTTCTTCCAGCTCTGGAGTTGGTCTCATTTCAAGGAAAACCACACGACTATTTAAAGCATTGAAAATTTTAGACATTCTGGTTCCATATGCTGGGTAAATGATTGTAAAAATTGTTTTGTTATTCCAGCAATTTTTTTCAATAACATTACAGTCAGTACTTAAATTGTAGGGGGGACGCGTCCCCCCATCGAGAGTTAGCGTACCCCCATCGAGATTTAGCGTCCCCCCATCGACATTTAGGTGTCCCCAATCGAGATTTGAGCGCTGGATGATCATACGAAAAAGCCAGCATGAATAAAGCCTACAAATTCCGGCCGATTATAGTACGAAAGTGCGGAAAAAATTGATTTCTAGGAAAAAACACTTCAAATTTGCGTCGAAGAACTTTTTTTTTTGGTCTTCACCTAATTTCGGGGAAAACAACGTAATCTTCTCTAAAGTACTTTCGCTTTCCAAATGCGTTTGGCAAGGCTGCAAAAGCGTCCCCCCATGCAAAATTTTACAATTTAAGTACTGATTATAGTACTGTTGTTAACTTATTGTTATAGGATGTTAAATTGTTTATTTGACGTTTCGCTTCCCCAAAACCGGAGACCATTACCAAAAATTATATTTTACTGCCAACAACGGGATGTTTAAGAGCAAATTGAGTCACATTATTAATAACGAAAAATCAAACTTCGTCGAACTAATTTTTTTTTTCAGCGCTGCAAATTTTTTTTTTTTTTTGTTATTGATAGTGATTTGACTCATTTTGCATTCAAACGTCGGATGTTGGCTGCAAAATCTTATTTCTGATGATGATCTCCTCTTTTGGGGTAGCGAAACGTCAAACAAACATCCTATGACACCTATGGTGCTTTTAGAAAAATTACTGGAAGAAGGGAAAAAATTTTCAATATTATTTAAAGTATTTCAAAATTGTGTAAAAATTCTACGCGGCACACCCCGATTTTCAATCAAACATTCTAACAATTTAGTTTATTGGTCTGCTTACTGTTTTACAGTGATGGTTTATAGCTACAGGGGCGCCGAGAGCCGAACGTGGGCCCGGGGCCAGCTCAAATATGACGGATTTCCGGTTTTGTGACCGCCAAAACAGACGGAGAAAATGCCGCATTTTTGTCCGTATTATAATGTGATCTCAAAAAAAAAAGGTCTTCACCGAAATTCTAACCGTTTTTGCGGCCGAAAATCAGGGCTCACATGCTGATTTCTCATTCGATGTGCCCCTCTCGAGCTCATGGGCCCGCTGAAGCCAACGGCCTTCCTAAAGCCCAAGGGCCCCCTAAAGCCTATGGGCCCCGGGGTCATTGTACCCCCCCTCTCGGTGGCCCTGTATAGCTATAATTATTGATCAAGCCATCAGTACCGTGTTCAAAATTACGCTTTTAATTCAGCTAATGCTCTCCGTTAAAAAAATCATTTTCATGAATATGCACTCGGCATATTTATAATTTTGATAATGGCACGTTTCTGTTGCTGCTTCCGACCAATCATTTTAAAATTAGTTTTTGAATTTTGATTAATTTTTGATTGACGGAAATACTTTCATCCAGAGAATTCAAACTTTTATTACGCTTGCTGAAGAATACCGCACTATGTAACCATAGACTTTATTTAGTGGACTAAAAACAGACGCGATTGCAAGAGAAGATCACTGAAGAAAAAAGTTTGCTCTTGATACAAAGGTTTTATTGCGGTCATGCGTATTCGACTGATTAAATTGGACATATTCGTAGAACGAGTGAGCCGTGAAGAAAAAAGTCACGCTGATTGGACAAATCGGCATATTTCAGAACAAGAGAACCGTGAAGAAAAAAAGACAAAACTGTCGGTTTCCAGTCTACGAATAATGAGTCTATGCAGTGGCGGATTTAGGGGGGGGATGGGGGGGATGCATCCCCTCCCACCAGCCTAAGAGTAACGATTTTGGCCGAAAAATCAGCCTCTATTTCGAATAATTCGGCTCCATTTCGGGATGCATCCCCCCCACCAGCCCAAACTTAACGAATCCGGCCGAAAACTCACTCTCAATTTCGGTGAAGACCTTTTTTTTTTTTTTTTTTGGAGACCACCTGATTTTGGGCGAAAAAAACGTTTGAATTTCCGATTTCGGCCGAAAAATCACTCTCAATTTCGGTGAAGACTTTTTTTTTTTTTTTTTTTGGAGACCACCTGAATTTGGGCGAAAAAAACGTTTGAATTTCCGATTTCGGCCGAAAAATCACTCTCAATTTCGGTGAAGGCATCCGAATTTTTGAGGTTTTGTGCTTAAAATCCCCCCCCACCAAAATTTTCTAGATCCGCCACTGAGTCTATGGTGCATGTTGACAAAAAAAAACAATTCCCGCGTCATTCCGATGGAAAATGTGACTTCGAAAGCAGGGGCGAATTAACAGATCGCGTAGCCCCTAAATTATGGAAGGCGAAAACAAATATCCTTTTGAATATCAAATTTTATAAAATTTATCAAACTCAGGTTTGGGTCGCGCTCAAAAAGATATTAATGTTGACAACAAATTTTTATTTTGAAATTATTAACTCAGATCAAAGAGGTTGAATTTAATTTGTTATTTTGATTTGTTAAAAACTCTGTAGAAATGTTGTTTTTTAAGATAATGGTTGATGTCATCATCATACGTTCTTTTGGAATTAGTAAACTAATATTTGTTATCTGGTTTAGTCCGTTTTCAAGGATGTATCAGAGTTGTGAACGGGCCGACTAGTTCAGACCCGAACTCGAAAATTAATATGAAGTCCAAATCATGTCCGAAAAAAAACCTGAAAGCTAGGTCTGAAAAATTTAGCGATGTTGTCAAGTTATTTTGATTATATTTTTGTGCACCTAAGACAAAAAGTATGTCTCAGGCCCGAAATGAGCCCAAAATTTTTGTCAACTTGAGGCCCAAACCCGAAAGCCCGGCCCGACTTGTAACTCTGGGATGTATAGGCGGCAATCATCATCAATATTTTCCCACAAAGCTGGATCATTGCTATTGCTTTCAGTTACATTGGTAGATGTTTGCATACTTTCATTTACATCATTCACCCCTTTATTTTCAGATTCAGTATGTAAAGCAGTGTCAAAAGTTTGCTCTGTTGCACTCTAAAGATTCGTAGCTTCTACGGCTTGACTATCATAGCTTAAAGATTGAATGGATGTAGGATCAGCTAACAGCTCATTTACATTAGGAAAGAACTGACTTATTTTCTTACACTTGCTTTTGACTTTTTTTTATTTTGTCTTTCTTTCCTGTTTGCTATTACGCTTTTGACTTCCATTCTCATATTTTCGGCCTAAGTCACGAGTTTTTCCAGTTATGAGCACTTTTAAATATGAAACACTCTGCAGTGATCACGGAAACTGAACTATCTTAATCTTTTCAAATTAACTTTAAGTATTGCTATACGTATAACTAGATGAGAGTTTGCCAGCAAACCCAGTGAACGACCGACGCAAAGCTAATGCTGTGACGCTCAAAAATACTTTTTGTCTACCGTAAAATCAGCAATTATTCAAAAATATCTGATTATGGAACCTTAAGAAAAGTAGAGTCAAAATATTTGTCAGTTAAATATCTCCTGATATCATAACAGACTGGCACCCTAAGTTGAGCCGTTCAAAAAATTGATTTTTGGAGGTCCATTTGGGGGGGTCCCCGGGGGGTGGCACCCCCAAACTATGTCAAAATATTTGTCCGTAAAATATCTCCTGATATCATAAAACACTGGCACTCTAAGTTGAGCCATTCAAAAAAGTGATTTTTGGGGGGGTCCCTGGGGGGGGGTTGGCACTCCCAAACTATGTCAAAATATTTGTCTGTAAAATATCTACTGATAGCAAATAAAACTAGCACTCTAGCTTGAGCCGGTCAAAAAATTGAGTTTTTTGGGCCCCGTTTTGGGGGTGTTTACGGTGGAGTTGCCCCAAGAAATTTCGGGAGAAAAAATTGCGTTACAGCTCAACAACTTTACACAAAAATTAGATTTCGATGTTTTGTGGTTTAGGAGAAGAAGAGCGTACAAAAATTAGGAAGAAAAAAAAAAAGAAATAAACCTCATCGCGGCCAAAAGTGGGTTGGTTGGGATGAAAGGGTATCTTAAGACATACAACCATATGAAATATTTTTTGCCGTGCTAAAGCCGTTTTTGACTGAGACCGCTTTTTACACCAAACTTGCTGGGCGGTTTTCGGGTACTAAAACCAAAGTCACGTGACCTATTGCCTCGAAATTTGGTACAAACGTATAACTCAATAATCTCAAACTGCTGTCAAAATTTCATGTAGCTAGACCCAACCGTTCTCGAGTTATAAGCAAAAGTCTGAAATTTCGCACTCATTAGTTGGAAAATGGCCGAGTAAAAACAAAGGAACACGCGACGCGAGCGTCGGTCGTTCCAATTACCGGTAAGTTTTTCCTATTCCAAAAATTTAGCTCATTTTGGGCTAAGTGCGAAGATCCTACACTCCGAATTCTTTATTTTAAAGTAATCGATCCTTTTAAAGTTATCAGCCAAATTTTTTAGTATCCTATTAGCTATACTTTATCGCCTGAAGCTTATCAAGTTTCCAGCGACTCTAGATATAGCTTGTAATGAAATAGCATATAAATTTACCAAACATTTTTGAAATGAAATAGCTTGTAAATTTCCACAAGCTCAGGATTTGTCTGCACGCCGCCAGATATACGCCAGAGGCCTAGATTTTTTTAACATTTGACAGTTGTTCGCAGCCATTAATGTAAATGCTATTATACCCGTTTGTACTGTGACGTTACAGTTACTTGTCATTGAAAGTCTGCTCTAAACTTTTTTTCGTACAGCTTGTAACTGACCGGTAAGTAAATATTTTGATTTCTCAGTTCAAGTTTGCTGGTAATGTAGGTTATAACTATAAGGTTGTCAATTTATTTCAATTCAATAGTTAATAGCGCAAAAAATTAGTAAAAACGCGGGGCCCCCCAAAGTGCTGGGCCCGGGACAACTGCCCAGTTTGCCCATTGCTTCATCCGGCTCTGTTCGAAAGATGCTACTGTGCTTCGTAGCGGTGACAAGCCATTGGCAACGCTGCGTTCAATTTGATCCGCCTGAGATTTACACCTTAGACTCAAATCACCTCAACACTTCCGAAAAAACTCGCTACCACTTCGACCAACTAGTCAAGTGTTGTTTTGACTCGTCTACTGTCTGCATTATTTTCTCTTCAGTGCAGTTGTTTTGTTTGCTCAATGATCTATGCTAACTTCGCCGCAGTGAAGTTTGATGACATCTGCGATGATCCCTTTGGAAAAGTTTTTCTAAACGATTCTGTAAAATATTAAATTATTTACTAATATTGACCAAATAATCATTTATATAAGCTATGTAGAAATATATGTGCAGTCATTTTACGTTAACAAACGCCAGAAAATTAGATTAACATGCTAACTCTCTTTATGTTTACAGTCATGTAGAATTAAAGCTACATGTGAAATGAATTACGCCTTGCATACAGGGGTGCCGATCTTTGTTGAGCATTGGGGGGGATAATTTGCAATTTTACTCCAATTTTGGCCTATTTTCAACATTGAGGAAGATGAACCTCGACCATGATTTTGTTCAGGTGAAAAAAAAAGGTCTTCGCCAAAAATGGAACATTTTTTTACCCCAAATTCAGGTGAAGACCAAAAAAAAAGGTCTTCACCAAAAATGGAACACTTTTTTCCCCAAATTCAAGTGGACACCTACGCTCAGATGCACACCAAAGTCAAATTATTGGGGGGGATGCAGATGTAGACCATACTCAAACTATTGGGGGGGATACAGTCAAATTTTTGGAGGGGATACATTCCCCCAATCCTCCCCGGGTTTCAGCACCCCTGCTTGCGTAGTACGTCGGGGAATGGTGCAACAGTCGAGACCAGGCGCGTAGCCAGGATTTGGAAAAGGGGGGGCTATTTTGAAAGAGTGAGAAGTGTGCAAACGACCTTGACTCGAATTTTCATTGATCTTGAATCAGTTTCAGACGGTTTGTCCGAAAATTAAGACGAAATGTCTCGGAAAGCTCGGAAATTCAAAGGTTTTTTCCGCCCAAAATTAGGTGATCTCCAAAAAAAAAAACAAAAAAAAACAAAAAAGGTCTTCGCCAAAATTCAGAGTGATTTTTCGGCCGAAATCCGAAATTCAAAGGTTTTTTCCGCCCAAAATTAGGTGATCTCCAAAAAAAAAAAAAAAGGTCTTCACCAAAATTGAGCCTGAAATTTCGTCTTATTTCGCAAATTCAGACGTTTGAGGGGGGGCTGTTTTCGAATGGGGGGGCTATTTTCCATTTATCACAGAAAATCGGCCTCAAAAGCACAAAAAACATGCGATTTTGCATACTTCACAAGCCAATGGGGGGGTTCGAGCCCCCCCCGCCCCCCCCCCTTTTGGCTACGCTACTGGTCGAGACACGAGCAGTAGAAGACTAGCCCAACAGAAGGGAGTGGGCAAGGCTTTACGGTTTCCTGTATTCTTGGCAGTGTTCTACATATCGCTGATGTTAGAAGTATTTAGCGGTAACTGTATAATTAAAAAAAATTTATTTACACTTGTATAGTTACAGTATATAAGAAATAAAAACTCCTCATAAAAAAGTTAAAATTCAAAAGCTTTTCAAGCACATAAAAGAAAGCGAAAGCCAAAAAATATTCAAAATTCATTAATCAAACATGAATGCTTGAAGCTATCGAAGAATTCTGTTCAAAAACTGCTTCTGAAACACAAGTTACTGGTTGTAATTTTTGCTTCCAATTGGTTGCAACAGCCGCTTAAGTTTTACCAAACTTACTAACTTTAAAAAATGTAGTGTAAAACAAATAAATTTTTGGGTTTGATTTGCAGTTTGCATGAGAAGTAAAAGAGACGCAGCAAAGTAAAAAAACAAATTCAAGCATGTTTAATGGACTGTAGGTCGAATGCACCAACGTATGGATTAACTTTAATCCTCAGACCATCATTTTATATTTCGTAAACCGTTGCTCTTACTAGATTGAAATAAATTGAATTTAGAAGTTTAGAAAATTTATCCTTGAATCACATAATACTCATCGCAACATGCCCGACCATTTGTCTAAGTTTTTTCCGTAAAATTTTGTTCACCGCTGATTAAAGTTAATCCAAGTTAGCAGACGTGGAGTCCTCGAGGACGTCCTTGGCCTGGAAGCCTCAAGTCCTCGAAAATTGCACTGTCCTCGGCTCGAGGACCGCACTATTTTTGAACCGCTGAAAATTTGTTGGAAAACGCCAGAAACCTTGCGGAAAATCTGCAAAGACCTTTTATTGGGTTTCCTCAAGTAGAGATCGCCTGAAAAAAAAATTTTGAAGACCTGTTTCGCCTGAAAAATTTTTTGAAGACCTTTTTTTTGAGATCGCCTGAAAAAAAATTTTAGGACTTTTTTTTTTTTTTGGAGAACACTTGCGTCTGTGTCCTTGGTCCTCGGCCTTGGCCTCGAGCCTTGCGTCCTCGACTCCACCTCTGCAAGTTAGTGCATATGTGCGGCCATTGGTTTGCTAAATCCCTCAAGAAAAAAATCCCGAAAGGACAAAATTCTAATTTTAATAAAATCCCGAATGGACAGCAAATTCGTGATTTTGCCCGTAAATAAATTTTAGCATCAAGGTACTTCTGCCAAGTGGCAACGAAACCATGGATCCTACATTTTACAGGATCCAATGTGCATGATAATTGTAGAATCCATGGTGAAACTAAAAGTAAAACAATTTGAAAAATTCCTGATCGATCCGTTTCAATATTACCGTACATCTGATTAAAATTAAATGAAATTTTTCATAATAAAAATTTGCTATCTTGGATGGTGTAAGTTGTAGCTGACTCGCGGTTGTTTTCACAAGAAAATTAATTTAAACGGGCATTGAGGTATATTTTTTTATTTTAACAGTAGATATATGAAAAATAATTGATTACCAGAGTTTTGGGACCAAAAATAAAGGTCTTCACCCAAAATTGGAACGGTTTTTGCATCACAATTGTAGTGAAGACCAAAAAATAAAAAGTCTTCACCTAAAGTGTCTCCGAATTCTATATCAAACAGTGCGAAAATCGATGTCCGAAGTACTTTATTATGATGGGGGCTATAGCCCCTCCCTCCCCTGGCTCCGCTACTGTTTGACGGAGCTTTAACGGGAAAGATTTTGGCTTTACGGGAAACAATTTGGCTGTTGCAACATGACAACATCAAATTTGCATTAGTAATATTATTTTAAAGGAGTTTGTCAAATTGTAGGTCTCAGGGCAGGATAGGCTTCATGCTAGGTTTATGCTGTAACTTTGATGAGACAAGTTGCTTTTCAAATGAAGAAATGCACTATGTTATTGGTTTGGATTTGTTACTTTTGTCAAAAGTCTATGTGATTTGCTTAGCTTGAGGAGAAACAAAAATAGGCCTAGGCTGGTAGGCTAGCATTTTATACCTGATTAATTAACCCTATGTTACTCAACCTTTTTCAGGGTATTGGCTCCTCAACGGCAGGGCTTCTGAAGCTCACGATGGTTTTTCGATAATAACTTGAAAATTACACAAGCTAGAAATTTAAAAATTTTACTGCATGGTAAAGCATTTATGCATCTTTCAATAGGCTATAGCAAAACAACTTCGGAATTTATTCCCGAAAGTTAATAAAATATACATTTTGTTCAAGGTGATCAAGTTTCTAATCATGAGCGCTGACTTAATAAGCGTTAAAAGGGATTATAATAATTGTGCAGAATTATAGTTAAACGGGAAATGCGATTATGGTTGCTTCGTCGTGAAAAGCGGTAACGGTTGCAATCAAGGGCGTACGCAAAGGGGGGGTTTGGGGGTTCAACCCCCCCCCCCCCCCCCCTATTGGTCTGTCGACCAAAATGCACAGTAAAGTCGTGTCGACCAAATGCCGACCAAAATGTCGACCAAAAAATGTCGACCAAAATGCACAAATATCACGTTTTTAGCACTTCTGAGCCTGTTTTTTTGCAATGACACGGACTCCAACATGATTTAAAGCAACTTTTGAAGCATTTACAGTTTTTTAGGGTGATAAATTTGTCAAAGGTATGGCTTATAAATCCATAACAACTTCAAAAAATTGCCAAAATTAGCAAATTTAACCGCTAAAAATTCTTAACATTGGCTTCATCAAAAATATGGAGATGGGGTTTCAGTATTAGTTAATTATTAATCCATTCAAATCTCGTTCCATTCGCCCCCCTCTACCCCCCTTTCTCCAACTGTCTCACTCTATAAAATACAGAATATAAATGCATGTGAGTTTTTTCAAATTATGATTTTATGATTTACCGGCTTGTAAATTAGAGGACTGAAATGTTACCATTAGCCACCGCCCACATAGCTCATTTATGCGCAAAGGCGTACACAGGGGGTGGGGGCTTAAACCATCCTCCCTATTAATCTGACGTATATCATTCAAAATATCGCCTTATTGCGCAAAACAAATAAGCTCCTTCTTTACCCTCATATTAATACAAAATATTTAATTATAATAAATATTTTTTTTGTTATTTAATGCAGCATTGTCAGCGGCTAAGTGTAATACTGAAACTCTGGAATGTCGTGTTACGAGTCAGAGTAACTTTAAGTAGCGTAGGCGGGGGGGGGGGGGGGGGAGGGTTATAGACCTCGATTGGCCTGTCAACCAAAATGCAGAATAAGAAAAATACCACGTTTTTAGCACTTCTGAGACTGTTTTTTTTGCAATGGAATGGACTAAAAAGTGATTTAAAACATCTTTTGAAACATAAATTTAGGGGGGTCTAATTTTTTAAAAATAAAACCCACAAATCAATGAAAATTTTGAAAAATGGCCAAAAACAAGCAATCAAATGTGATCGCTATTGTAAAAATGCTAAACATAGGTTTCATCAGCGAACATATTATATACGTAGGAATAGGGGAGGCTACTTAGTATTAGTTAATTACCAATCACTTGTATCAAAATTTTTTCCGTTAGACCCCCCCCCCCCTATTTATTTTTCTCTATAAAATATAGACGAAATAGATTTACCAGCATGTAAACAAGAGAGCTAAAATTTTACCATTAGCCACCTTCCACATTGCCCATTTATGCCAACAGTTTAATCAGGTTTGCACTACCAATTTCTATGCCACGTTTTAAAAGCATTATTTTTTATCAATATAGCCCTAAAATTAAGTTATTTTTGAAAAAAAATGCAAAATTTTCAAGCGCTAAGCCCCCGTGCCTCCGGCGGCTGGTGGCTTTGCCCCCAAACCCCCAATAGCCTCCGGCGGCTGGGGGGTCCGCCCCCAGACCCCCAAAACAGCCCCCTCAATTGCGAATTTCTGGCTACGTGCCTGCCACGCTTTGCACTGTTTATAATCATATGGGTTTTCGCAGCTTTTGTTTTGAACAATTTTTTCTTCATCGTTCAGTTGCAAACCTTATGATGTTAACTGTGGATGTATGCTTAATGCTTAATTGTTTTTTGTTTGAAAAGTTTGATTTGCATTACGCACTGTGTGACTTTGACTCCATCTTGTTACATTACGCTAAGTTATTTATTCGCCAAAGTATAGATCGCGAACAAATTTTTGATGTCACTTTTGAAACCCCCCCATTGAAAAATCCTGCGTACGCCACTGATTGTAATTCATATAACAACGTACCCAACGTACACAATACGCCTATTGCGAGTCGACGAAATTATTCAGACATCATTATTAACGTGCTTTATAAGTGAATAGTTTTATCTTTAATTTGCAATGAGCGCCGGCAGTGAACAAGTCTGCCGTGATTTAAAAATATGGAACTTTGAGTTTTTTGGTCAAAAAAACTTCTTTTCATCATTTTTCTCTCTGTGTGTGTCTCTTGTGTGTAATGTGTAAGTATTTTTCATATGGACTGCCTTTAGTCTGAAATAAATGTTAATATTTATGATTTTCTCTATTTTTTGCTGAAAGAACGAAGTTTCTAAGTCTTGTGTAGTTTTGGTGATAGAAAAAATCTGAAAATTTCTGGTAAAATAGCCTCTTCCTTTAGTATACACCTTATATGGTTCATCAGTATGACTGTGAATACCAAAACAATTAATCTGCCGATTAACTTAATCGTCGTTTGTCCATCCGTATAAATTTAGTATAGCAGATTGATCAAAAATGAAAATTTGCTAAGCTCAAATCACTTTTGCATTCTGATTGCTGACTAAACCAATGAACCCATTGCAATTGCGCGTTTGGGGTTACCGTTTTAGAATAAAGGACTAACTGGATTGATTGCTGTCTTCCCGCAGTGCCGTCGCCAGAGAAAAGAAGTGAGGGGGCACTAACCGAGAGTAGGGGGGGGGGGGGGCACTAAAATAAACTGAAGTTTTTGCATATAAAAACTGATCTTCAGATGTCGTACAGCTACCGATATGCACAATTTCAAAAATTCTGTATTCATGTCTAAAAAAAAGACATCTATTAGACCGGCAGCGTTTCTTAGCTTGTTTCGTCTGTGACCTATAATCACCTGAAAAATCTATTTACAGCAGTGAATGTTATCAGACACACAGCCAAGGTTTCGCTAAGAGGGGTAAATTAAAAGTAAATTTTTGTTGCACAAAAATTGTCTGATTTAGGCCCCGTGCTAAACAAATCAATGCAACTCAATCGAGTCACAGAATAGTCACTAAACATGTAGTGAATATGGACGAGGGCCTGGGGGCGGAGCCCCTAGCCGCTGGGCAATTTTTGTGATTTCGCGGCATAAAAGTAGCGAATTAAACGCCATTTTAATCACATTTCGCACTTTTTGAAGCCAGCATATGAAGAACTAAATTGCTAAAATTCAGAAGTCACTTCGAAGAATTAGATTGCTCAGCCCCTCCAGCCCCCTTACTTCAGGTCAAATTTAAAATGCGTTTAAACACTCGTATTTTGAGTTTAAATTTTCTAAGTGACTTGGTTTCGGGGGCTTAAGCCCCTTCATCCTGGTTACGCCACTGACTACGATTTCAAAATCTTTAGTGTGCTCTAAAAAGCACAACTGCTGGTCTTTGAAAAATATGTTTTTACGTATTGTTTCATGTCATAATCACCGGCGAAGTGCCGGTAATGAATCTATAGGCTTACACCTACCTTCCGCCACACATCCGTAAAGGCATGTTAATAAGACGGATAATTGTGTAAGATTTATGTAAAGCATTTGGTGGCCAGCTATTTTACATAGAATCGAAAAAACGTCAACGGAGAATTATGTTGAACGTAATAATTATTACTTTTAACATCATTTTTTAACAACATCATTTTTTTTAACAACATCATTTTTTAAAAGCACAGTTTTTTAAACATCATTAATAATGCAGTTCAACTTTCAACAAAACTTCACCCTGGTCATACATTTAAATTGGTTGGCAAAAATTGAATTGAAGGGCACCAGCCTCCTGATTGTCAATCAAATCAAATCTTTCATTACTTTCATCCGCTGTATTACGCCGAAGCGAGTTTGCGGGGCCAATCTCCGCGCCATTGCGTCTGGGCAACATAGCTCCTTTCGATGAAATAACGCTGCGGTAGCAAGCCGTTGGCAACACTGCGTCTGATTTGACCAGCCCGTGCGTTGAACCTCAGACCTCCCGCTCCAGAGACGAACGCGTTACCGCTCGACCAACTGACCGGTTGTATTATTGTTAATTTTACTGTTGCACGCGTGAACTGTATGCAAACAAAGGTAAAAGAAACTGATTCTGATAAAACTATAGTCTTTTTTGTCACATTTTTATCATTGGTGGCATTTCAATTACGGGTGGGAGGCGCCTGCCTCCCTGGCTACGCGTATGGATGGCGCTATATCCTTTGGACGAATCCACAACTGCTTATAGGAGTTGTCCATTTTCCAAGTTTTCCAGTTGATGTTTGGCTTGTTCCCATGTAAATTTGCGGCTTGTTCGAAGCCACCAAGCAGAGGTAATCATTGTAATTGTAAAGCGTCTTATCCAAGGACGCAAAAACGTGACCAGGGTGCGGATTGAACCCAAACAGGGATGGATCCAGAAATTTTTGCAGGGGAGGGTCCGCTCAAGATATAGTATTTTTGAAAAAGTTTAATATGTTTAGATGTACAACCAGCCACCATGTGTCATTCCGAAATAAATTTTTGTACCGGTATACTAGCCTACTGGCTGTTAGTTAAGCCTGGCGCGGATCCAGAAAATTTTGGTGGGGGGGATTTGAAGCCAAAACCTCAAAAATTCGGATGTCTTCACCGAAATTGAGAGTGATTTTTCGGCCGAAATCGGAAATTCAAACGTTATTTTCGCCCAAAATCAGGTGGTCTCCAAAAAAAAAAAAGAAAAAGTCTTAACCAAAATTGAGACTGATTTTTCGGCCGGATTCGTTACTTTTAGGCTGGTGGGGGGGATGCATCCCCCCATCCCCCCCTAAATCCGCCACTGATAGGGGGCCTGTTTCAGAGGTCTGTGGGCGGAGCTCCCAGTGCTATGAGATTTTGCAATTTTTTTTTGCAAAATAAAGTTCGGCCTATTCTAGCAAAAATTACTGCTTTTAAAACGTGGCATAGAAACTAGCAGTGCAAAAACATAATTAAGTTGGCTGAGTAAATGAACTATGAAGGCGGTGGCTAATGGTAAAATTTCAGCCTTTTTATTACAAGCCGGTGAATCATAAAATAAAAAATGATAAGTTTTAACTTAATTCGTCTGCATTACAAAAAAAAAGATAATTCACTCCCCTACCCCTACCGATTCATTGCAACGACTAAGTTTTTCTTGTATTTCTCCGGTTTGAGCAGCGGGGTCCGGACCTCCTGGATCTGCCACTGCCAAGATCATGGTTGTCGTAAAAGCACGAAAATCGACATTGAATCGTTTAAGAGTAGGTTATAACAATGCTTACAGGATATTGTTTGATCTTCCTCGACGCACAAGTATGTCTACCACGTTGGTCCAAAATAATGTGCCTACTTTTCATGCTTTGATCAGAAAGCACACAGCAAATTTCATGCTTCGATGTATCAACTCGTGCAACGTGTGGTTATCTGCGCTAGTAAGATCAAGTGACTTTAGGTGCGGTCCATACAATAATCATTTTGCGAACTTGCACCAGAATACCTAGCTTGGACCATATACTGGTAACGCAAGAACAAACGATTGGATTCTATCTTGCTTAAAGCTTTGTGTGTGTTTGGGTGTGATTAGTGTGTAGTAGTGTTTATGCCTCCGTACTGCTGGACCGATCTTTTTGAGTCCGTCAATAAATAAATAAAAACCACGCCGTTACCTCTCGGCCACGATGCAGACTACAGTTAATGGATTCAAGGTCATGAAATGAACTAAAGGAATTGAAAAAAAAGATATAAATGCATTATAAGACAGTGTAACGTTTGGTCTGGGGAAGAGCAGAGAGAGAAAATAGTTACTTGAGCCAAAATGTTTTTGGTTACTGCAACGTCCGTCATTAAACAAAACAGATGGCAACACTTACAGAAAATCGGCTTGAGCGGCCGGTTGCATCCAAACTTTACGCGCGAAGTTCAAGTTTTCGCGCATGAACATTTTACGATGCAATGCATGAATATTTCTAAGTCTTTTTATGTAAGGCTGTTAACATTTGGCAATGGCATCAATTTGAAATTTCATGAAGGACCTTGAAAAAGATGTTGCATTTCAGTTATTGTAATGTAGTAAGACATTTTGTTACCTACCGGTACGGTGTGTAATGGTAATGTTGCAATATTGTAATCATAAAAATCACAGCCAATGTTATTGTAATATGTTTATTGCGAACGTTTCGGCCCTCTTCTGGTGCCATTTTCAACGAACAGAAAAAACTCATGCGAATTACATCCTGGTCTTGATTGAAATGAAAAGTAAAAATAGTATGTTTAGTAAAAAAAGTAAAAAAAAAGTGTGTTTAGTAAAAAAAGTAAGTTTGTTTAGTAAAAAAGTAAAAAAAAGTGTAGCCTACTGTATTGCTTGTAGCCTACCAATGTCAGATGTAAACTACGGTCCTACCGTAAGTAGGCTATCAGGCCTAAACATTTAGTAGAGTTGCAATTTTAGTTTTTACCAATTCAGAGTAGCGATTCAATAATACTCAGATTTGAAATACAGTAGCCTCCCTATTGAAATACTGTAGCCTATACAGTAAAGTTCATATTTAGGCTGTGTTTCGGATTATAAATTTAACAATTGTAATTTGCCTTAAGTTAAGTGGTTCCACTATGTATATATGTATGTAATCAGATTTGTGATTATTACTTAGGCTACAGATAGCCTACTGGTATTAGACAGTAAAAGAGTTAACTGAATGTTAAGGTACTGGTACTTAGGTAGCAGTCTAGCACTAACTGAGCTCTAAGCAGGTTACCAGTTGTCTGCTGAAATGAGCCAGAATAATGAAGCAGCTTTGTCCGACAATAAGCACAGTAGTCGTTGTTTCTCAGCTGTCATAGAAAATATGCTGAAAGGAAATGCTTTTGATGAAGGTAAGACTGTACAATATGCCATTATATTATCTTAGTAAGTGGTAGTAGTAGACACATACCCAGAAATATGCAATCCAATAAGGGTGCTATTATGGGGGTCTGCGGGTGGAGCCCCATTCCTCAAATATTTTGCATTTTTTGGGCAAAAATCACTTAATTTTAGGCCTGTTTTGACAAAAATTAATGCTTTTAAAGCGTGACATACCAGAAAAAATTCGCAGTGCAAAAACAGGATTATACTAGTTGCATAAATGGGCTAGTCTAGAGTCTAATGTGGCAGGTATTCTACCTGTAGCTTTTGCTAGAATTTCAGTTCTCTTGTTTACAAGCTGGTAAAAATCATAAAATCCTATATCAATAAAACTCTTAAGAAGTAATCTATTTCATCTACATTTTTATAGAGAAAGATATAATTCAGAATTAGTGTAATTGTAATTACATTTTATTCACCAAGTTGCGTTGGCCAGGAGACAGCGAAGGGACCTTTCGGTCTTCGAGTCAAGCTGCCACCTGTGTACCACACATGGCGGAGGCTTCACACTGTCCCGTTTAATGCTGAACGTCAAGCAGGAAAGCTGTGAATACCAATTTTTATAGTCTTTGGTTTGACCCGACTGGGAATCGCACCCGAGTCTACCGCTTCAGTAGCAGACGCTCTATCCACTCGACCACTGATTGATTAAATTAGTGGGGCTAATGGAAGAAAGTTTGAGAAAAGTGATTGCTCATTGGTAATTAACTAATAATGAATAGCCCCCCATAGAAGTCGATATTTTGCTGAGTAACGAAATTCCAAGGGGGCAAAATGTTTTTGCAAAGTTTAATTAAACTTAATAATTCTATTTCAGTCCAGAATTTTGCCCCTAAATTTAGGTGATGACCAAAAAAAGGTCTTCGCAGCAATCTGGTTCTATCTCTGCCCAGAATTTCAGAATTTTTGTTGCCAAGTGGGTATTACTTGCCAAAAAATCGAGGGGGCCAGACATATTTCACCCACCTGGGGGGTGCTGGCCCCCCTAAATCAATGCCTATGGCCCCCCTATTTCTGAGCTTACATTTGGTATGTTTTTGATGAAACCTATCTTATGCATTTTTCAATAAGCAATCAAATTTGAATGGGGTAGTATAGGGTAATTCAGGACAGCAGGAAAATCGGGACAGCATGGGGCAATTCGGGACAGAGTAATAAAGACCTCTCTTTGCATTCATCTATTAATTCAAGTCTTGAAGCATCCAATGTGCTAAACTTTTTTCCAAAATTAGCGGAGTAGCATTGTTAGATCCATTCCAAAAATTATCTTTGTAAGTCCATTTTGCGGCAATCCTAGCCTAATGCTTTAAACCACATAACAAAATTTTGGCATAAAAAAAACAACTAATAAAGACCTCATTTAGCATAAATCATTTTCTTATGGAATATTCTCGAACATTATCCAGATCTTTTTTAATTTTTTTTTTACACACTTTTACTATGCTTTTATCAATGTCCCAAATTACCCTGCGGGTGGGAAAATCAGGATAGCGAAGTGGCTTATTTTAAAAATCCATTATTCCATACTCCGCTTAGCGTTGAAAACCAAGGTATTGCCAAATATAGGTCGGATATCCAAATGTATAAAAAAATTTGATAAACCTAGTTTAGAAGTCCTAGGTCGATAGATAGAGATTGAAAACTGAAATTTTGTCCTGAATTACCCCACCATGCCCTACCAATTTTTGGCCAATTTTCAAAGTTTTTTTTCTGATTTATGAGTTTTTTTTTTGTTTTGACAAATTAGCCCCCTCCCATAAATAAAAGTTTCAAAACATGCTTTAAATCATTTTTAAGTTTATTCTGGTGCAAAAGACAGTCTAAGAAGTGCTGAAAACGCGGTATTTTCCTACTTCTGCATTTAGTTCGACAGGGCAATGGGGGGCTAGCGCCTCTGCTATGCTACTGGGTAGTGGTATGCACAGAGCTGGACAGTGCTGTTTCAAGCTTTTAGCTCTCATTAGCAGCCCTCAGCATATCTGAACCAAGAGTATTCACTAGCCACCTCTCGGCCAAACTGGACAAACTCTAATGGCTTGAACAGTGGCTGAGGCTTTACTGGGAATAATCGATTTTTCACATGTACTTCATAAAAGAACAAATGAAAAGCCGATAGGCTCCTATATTAAGAACAGCCATAAGTTATCCGGATAAGGGCTCCTTCTAAAGGTTGTTTTTCTATTTGAATCTGATTTGTGCTCATGGACAAAAAAGTGTTTGGTAGTTTGATCTTTTGTACCAAAATCTAACATTGGATTATGCATGCAAAGCCCAGAAAGAGAAATATAAGCAGGAGAATGTTTAAAAAACTGGGTCTCTATTAACTTTAAGAACCAGATAAAAGCAAGGATTAAAATGAACGTGTACAGTAACTTAACTGTCATGTGATCAAGTCACTTCTGAGGCTGGTTCCAGGCTCCTTAGCCATTTTTGGATGGACTTGATATAAGCAGCAGTTAAGCTTTTTTCTCCTGTTTTAAACTAGGAGTAGTTCAACCTCGTTTGATTGCTTTATTGAAGATAAGATTTAGGGAGAGACCCAGTCGTTTTTGTGATCACTAATTTAATTATTTTAAAATAAAAACTATTTTTAAATGTAGATTCAGATGAAGATATAATAGAAGAAGTTGTGCTCGATGAAATACCATTTGCACAGAGAGCAGATGAATTTGACGACAGTGGACTTGCTTTTGAAAGTTGTGATAGTTATAAATTTAACAAACGGACTAGCCACTTTAAATCAAACAAAAGAAATGAAGATGACACAGAACATTCAAACAATGAAATTGGAGCAGCATCTTCATCATCTTTTCAAGTAACACCAACAAAGAACTATTGTTGCCTAAAAGCAAATTCTACAAAGCATGCCCCATTGACACCAACAGCAAATTTAAAAGTATTACTTCATGCTGCTAGTCCTGAAATTCGCAATTATGAAAGAAGAAAGTTAATGTTTTCAAAGAAAAAAACAAAACTTGAAACAGTAGAATCGCAAGATGTCAATTCAATTGAGGTACAATTAAAGTTTCTTAATTTTTTTTAGTCAGCTTGTTTCAAAAAATTTGATTCATCTGTTGTAAACAATAGCTATGACAAAAACGACAGGTTTGCTGAAAAATGTTAATTAGTTACACTAGATATAGTATATACTTGCTTTGGTTTTTAAACGTCTTTTTACCAAATATTGTTACATGAACTTAAAATATTTATTGTATTACCACACTACTTTGACTTTGAATCCCATTAAAATATTTTCTACTATTGATTTATGTTGAGTGTTAGCATTAGAGGTGCACATCATTTATAATAATTTACATAATTTTGAAGGATAAGTTTTCCCTTGAATTAAACAAAAATTTTTTTTTGATCGTACGAGGAGTGAGTTGCATAGTTAACTGCTGAAAAGTTATTTTGAAACTACTATTTCTTGTCTAGAGTTCTGTTTCTACTGACTCAAATATGGAAATTATGTGTTCTTCAACTGAAAATTCTCAAACATCTGATGTTGGTATGTGTTTGAAATTTTCCTTTACATAACATAAGAGTGCTATACAGAAATATTAATGATTTATGTGATATGGTTAAATGTTTAATGCTTGAGTTTTGGCCCTTCTGTTATTCAATTTTTTAAGCCTGAATTATGGATTGTCAATCTTATTCATTATAGGAGCAGCTAAATGTTGAAAAACGAATACTAGCAATTTTGGCAGGGGCTGCTGTTATTTAAGGATAAGAAATCGCTATCCTAGCCCAAACTCTAACCCTAACGTTAATCCTAACCCAAACTCAAAATCTAACCCTAACTATAATTTAAAAAATAAAAAAGAGTAATTGAGCAAATGAGCTCTCACTTTTTGCTTTTTTATTCTGTTTATGGGCATTACATAACGTAACATAGCCACTTCCAATAATTTTTATAGGTTGTTTCTAATCAGAACTAGCAAGAAGCAAAATGACCTTAAGGCTTTGACTCTTGTACAACTACATACTAACTATCATTGCAAAGATTCTCTGATTCAACTTGCCTTAAATAAATTGGTCAAAATTTTTACAGTTAAGCATAGGTTAATACAGTAATAAGCTTTTTTATTTATCTCATTGGTTGTTTTTATAGAAGCTGAATCTTCTGTGTCTACACAGCAAGAAGCTCCCACAAGCTCTGTAAAGGACAGAATTCCAACTCGAAAGGAAAAATCTTTAGGTTTACTTTGTCGACGGTTTTTACGTTTATACCCAGAAAATCCCAAGGTAAAAATATTACAGTGCAGAGCTGTTATAAATATACAGCTGATACAGACAATACTGGTTCGTATATTAGGCAACTTTCTTTGCTACTTAAAATTTTTCTGAGCTCTATTGAATTGATTGATGTGCCAGATAATTTTTTAATAAGCGGTGAAGTTAAAGGTTTACTAATACTTTTGTTTAAAAAACCAGTAAATTTTGGGCTGAGGCTGGCTGTTCTTAAATTTTCACAAATTTTTAGCCTCAAGTCAAGTACATTATATTAGCTATGAATTATATTAACTTTTTCCCTAATCCAAACTGCTCTCGAATTTATTCAAAATAGTGAAGCAGAAAAGCTGTGAAGAGCAATTAAAAGGTCGTTGATATCGGTGTGATCCGACTTTGAAACAAACCTGCAACAGCAGACTTTCTAGACAGCTTTTATAAATTGTAGAAAGACTTTTATTTGCAATAATTTTATCTAGGATAACATATCGATTGGTTTGGACGATGCTGCTGCAAAGTTATCAGTCGGTCGAAGGCGAATATATGACATCATCAATGTTCTTGAGTCTATCAAAATCGTGGTGCGATTGGCAAAGAACAATTATGCTTGGAGAGGCCGGCATGGCCTAAACCAAACTTTGGCAGAAATTAAAGTAAGTGCTTTACTGTTCCAGTATTTTTACACTAAAGTAATTTTGAAAATTAATGGTGAGCTATAGACAGTATCAAGAGTCTTATAGGCACAATCAAACCTTTGATTAACAGCCTAAGACATACTGTTTCGGAATCGACATTCGTATTTTGTTCCTCGTCAGTAAAGCTAAGACTACAGGTATGAACATGAGCGTAGAAAGGCAAGGAATTACAAATTAACCAGAACATAACACTTGTTTCTCTGAAAATATTAAGTAATCACAATATTACAAGAGATAACTATACTAGTTCAATACAAAATAATTTCCAACAGCATGCCTTAGACAGCTGTTTCGCCCAATCTCAGAGCTCTTCAGTACGGCTAGCAAGGCCAAATCACAAATATCACCAGTGATAAAAATCTTCAAAACATACAGCTTTACAAATTTATCAATGAATGAATAAATCTTTACCGATTATGTTTATATTACATAAATTTTTACCCATCAATTTTAGCCAAAATAAATAAATCTTAACTCAAAAATCTTTACCCAATGAAACTATATTCTGTAAAAGAGAGATTTAATTAATAGCTTTAGTTTGATTGGGTAAAGAATTTTCAATTAAGGTTTACTTATTTTATCAAAAATTGATGGGTAAAGATTTATGTAATATAAACATTAATCCACAGAGCTGAACAGCACTGTTTTAAGCTTTTTGCTCATCAGCAGCCCTCATCATATCTAAACCAAAGGTATTCCCCATCCACCTTTTTGACAAACTGGACAAACCTTATTGGCTTGCGCAGTGGCATAGGGAATAATCGATTTTTCACTTGTGGTACTTGAAAACAAGTGAAAAACCGACTGGCTCTTATATTAAGGACAGCCATACGCTATCCTCAATGTACAGGCGCCCCTCTGCGTGACCACAGAAATCAAAACGAAAAAGCTTGACGTTTTTCGTGGCCGACTCCCGGAAAGTCAGAACAACTTCCACTGGCCAACTGCCGGGAAGTTACTTATTTTTGAAGTACCACAAGTGAAAAATCGATTATTCCCTATGAAGCCTCTACCACTGTGCAATCCATTAAGGTTTGTCCGGGAGGTGGATGGCGAATACCTTTGGTTCAAATATGTTGAGGGCTGCTGATGAGAGCTAAAAGCTCGAAACTGCGCTGTCCAGCTCTGTACATCAATGAATCGAGCTGCTTGCGGCTGCAGGGTTGGTGGTTGATATTGCCATCTAAATGCCAGTGGAAGTCGTTCTGACTTCCCGGGAGTCGGTCACGAAGGACGTCAAACTTTTTCATAAACATATCGGTAAAGATTTATTCATTAATTAATGAATTTGTAAAGATGTATATTTGTATATTTTAAAGAACACTGGTGATATTTGTGATTTGGCCTTGCTAGCCGTACTGAAGAGCCCTGAGATTGGGCGAAACAACTGCCTAAGGCATGCTGTTATAATCATTTTGAATTGAACTAGCATAGTTATCTCTTGTAATATTGTAATTACTTAATATTTTCAGAGAAACAAGTGTTATGTTCTGGTTAATTTGTAATTCCTTGCCTTTCTACGCTCATGTTCATACCTGTAGTCTTAGCTATACTGACGAGGAGCAAAATACGAATGTCGATTCCGATACAGTATGTCTTAGGCTGTTAATCAAAGGTTTGATTGTGCCTATAAGACTCTGGATACTGTCCTTAGCTTGCCATTAATTTTCTCAGTAAATTGTTCTTAATAAATTTTGAAAACCTTGTGTTGTATTCGTAAATATTCCTATAATATATTTCACATAGCCATGAAAATATTAGGACGAATATTTTTGCTTGGATTATTAAAGCCAGTCCAATAGATCTAATAAGCAATATTTAAAAGTTCAATTAAAATGCAATACTCTCTTCCTTATGTTGTAACGCCATAACCCTGGTGCTTCCTCTCACTATCATTTCATCAGTCCCTCAGAACAGATGAAGTTGCTGTGATTTTGAATTTGATACTACAGTTTTATTTAAGAAAGTAGTAGACTTTTCACTTCGTAAGCTTTTTTAAAATTTAATTTGCAATCATTTCAGAGAGAAGCAGAAGACAGTGGTTTTGCTGCATTAATACGAAATATGATTTCACAGTACAACCAATACAAGTTAACAACAAGCGAAAGGTAACGAAGTACAACCGCTAACTAATCAGCGCTAACAGCGTACATACACGGATTTTGATCAATGCTGTTATTCTACATCCAAAATTAATCGATTGTTACTACATTTCAAAGCAAGCAGTACTTATTTTTTTGTTTTGATAATGCTCTCTCTTTGATATATATTGATTTATTTGCGGTTTTAGCGGTTCTCAGCCTACCTCCAACCAACTTGACCCAGATACTGACTTAGCCAGCGCGAAGAGAAGACACAAGTCTTTGGGAAGTTTAAGCAAGAAATTTGTGACACTGTTTCTTGTTCAAACCGTAAGTAAAACAGTCCTCAAAAAAAATATAAATTACGAGAGTTGTAGTGGGAAAGTGTGTCTCTGAATGGGTTTGAATCGATAAATACAGAAATTTATATGTTTCATGTAAAGTATAGGGATCGTCCAACAGTTAGCGTCTGACACTATCCGATTACCTAAGGATAAGTATGCGCAACAAGAATAACAAATTTGAATGTGTTTAATATATTCTATTTCAAAATTTAGTTTTTTAACAGTTTAGCTTCTTAACAATTCAAGACGCTTAAATTGCAGCTCAGTTGATTGTGGTTAATGCATTTTTTGAGTTTTTTAATCTCTTTCTTTACCGCGTAACGACTGAGCTACAGTAAATAGAAGTGAAATATTCGACTGCAATACAATTTCTACATTCAAACATATTGATATTGTTTATTTGGTTCAGTATTGTATTCTAATATTCTAATGCGTCCTTAATAAATAAAGTAGCATAAAATCGAATCTTGCGTATCATTGAGTTGCTTTTCCAGGATCAACCGATCTCCTTCGACGAGGCAACTCATGTTCTAATTACGCAAGGTTTTCCGACTGATAATAAATTCAAAAGTAAGCTTTCATTTCAATGAGCGTTTTCGCTGTTTAAAGTCACACGGTCTGATACGCTGTGAATTAAATAATAGGTTACTTTACATATGCTGTACGATTATTAGCCCACATTTCAACCGGGGCAAAAATGCCCCTTACATTACCTTTAAACCGGAGAAAAAGTAAAGCACCAATATTGGACGTATGGATTAGTGTTCACCGATTTGAAAAAGAAAGTTGTTGAGTTGATGATGATGTTGGTGGGGGAAATTTACTCCCTCCCGTGTAACAGAAGGTAAAAAATTTAGATACTGCACACATTTCAATAGCTTGCTTTGTGAGATTATAGAAATGATGTAAAGCAATTTGCTTAATTTTAGAGATTTAGACGCTTAACTGCTATAGTCGTGCAATTAAACACAAGTACCACTGTAGAAAAACATTTTTTATATACTAGCAAAAGTTCGACGTCTTTATGACATCGCCAACATCTTGACGAGCTTGAAATTGATCAAGAAGATCAGCAAACCGGGAAGAAAACCACTCTTTCGGTGAGGTGGTTGTATTAAAATACAGTGTATTGTGCTGTCGGTCATTACAGTTTGAACAAATTTTACAAAAAACTTATAAAAAAATCTCAGCAAGTCACCTTGTTTTGTTACAGTTTGCAGCTGCTATATTCCCTTATATTCAATTAGTTTTTCATTTTTGTCAAAATTGACACTCTAGTGTGTTTGAAAAGTAACGGGACTGGGTCTATAAATGTTTTATTTTATTTGACAAGTAAATTTTACTACATGTCGCCTTCAAAGTAATCTCCTTGGGCTCAAATGCACTTTTTCCAATCTCTGCCACGCTTCCACGCACTCCTAGAAGGATTTGAACACCCTCGCCTTTTTGGGTCTTGGTGACAATGCGCTCTTCCATTCAAGGCTCTGCCGTTTGGTGGGTGGATCGTACTCGAAGATCCATGACTCGTCGCCAGTAACAACTCTTTTCAGCAAGTTGGGTTCAGTTTCGAGTTGCTCCAAAATGTCTTAACACCCTCGCACACGCCGCTCCTTTTGTCCTTCATTCAGCAACCTTGGTACCATTTTCGCACAGATCTTCGTCATCCCCAGGTCTTCCATAATGATCCTTCATACCCTCTCTCTATTCATACCCAGCTCATCTGCTATCATTCTAACAGTAAGACATCGATCGCTCCGCACGTTTTGTCTCACACGCTCAACATTTTCATCTGTTCTGCTTGTGGATGGCCTCCCACTCCTATGATCATCTTTATTATTAAGACGAGTTCTTGACATCGTGTCATCACCATAGACTTCTTGAAGCAACTTTAGTGCTTCAGTTGGAGTTTTTCCAAGACGGACAAGAAATTTCAGGTTGATTCGTTGCTCGACGCTCATCCTTCGCACCAAAGGAAAAAAAAAAGCCAAAAATTCTTAATTTTATCAAATTTTCACAAAACGGTCACTAAAAAAGTGCCTTGACAGAAAAACGTGCAAAAAAGAATGTAGTTGTCACAGAATGCTGAAATTTGGTTTTCGAAACCATAAGACATTGTGACATCATAGAAAGCAATGCTTTTTTCGCTGCGATAAAAGTTGTTCGTGCAGCGTGCACAGTCCCGTTACTTTTCAAACACACCTTGTTAGCTACAGCAAGATATTACTGGTTTTAAAGTTCTCGAAATTTTCACTAACTTTCTCTGCGTTCTTCTGAATTGAATGGCTTGTAAATTATGATATTTTAATGTAATTTTGGTCAAATGCTTTGAATCTTGATTAGTATCTTTCACAAGCACTTTGCATGTGATTTAAAGTTGCGCCCCCCTACAAAAATTTTAACACTCCTTAGAATTTTAAGACTCTAAATTTCTTATTTCAAGTGGTATGAAACCTCATGCCTTGCAAATTAAAATGTATGCCTTAGAAAATCCAATCCGCGCTCATCGCTTTTCTAAATTTTACACTAATTTCTCTCAGGTGGACGGGTCCCAACGTCGCTAAATATTCTTCACCAAGCTCTCGCAAAGCCCAAGATGAATTAACTTCTCCCATCACTAACTTATGGACCTCTCCTTCGTTTAAAGTAGTGTCCTTTGATGACGGATTTTCAAGCTTGTGTGAGGTATACTTGATGCAACATACTATAAAATAATCGACAATAAAATCGGATGGATTAGGTTGTATCCACTTAACTATATCGCAGTCGGTTCGTATTGAATTGACACCCATAGCTTTATCTGTTATAAGGCAGGTTTTTGAGTATTGGTATGTTCGGTGTGTTAGAAGTTAATGTTTATTCAAAAACAATTTAGTTAATTGTATAAGGCTAGAAGCCTGAGCCTTCACATAATTCAAACTTATTTTGATGCTATTTCCTAGACTCCTCAAGAACACTCTTTTCAACGTTCTAAAATGTTAGCCGTTTTGCGTGGTAGCTGAAACACCTACTAAAGTTTGTTCTCTTTTGATATAAACCGAAAAGAAACATTTTCAACAGTTATTTTGAATAATTAAATGCTATAAAATATTTAGGTGGTCGAACAAGAAAGAAAAGATCTTTGCATTACAACCCCAGATAAGAGTGGGGCATGTGCTTTTACAACACCAGTGAAAGGGGGCCCTTTCGCTTTTATTACTCCTATCAAAGGATCAAGTAATTTTGATTTGTCCGCTAATGACATCGAGTTGGACGACAACGGCAATATCAACCTAGATTCATCCTTCAACCGTGAGTTTCAAATCGCTACAAAAATAATACTAGAGTATTGTCTAAGAGAAGGCGCGAGCGCATAGCTCACCAGTTTTAGCACAGGATGGTAGTTGTTTATTTTTTGAGTTTCAATTTGTTTAAAAAAAAGACATTTCAAAATTGCTAAAAAAAGAGGTTTTAGATTCGCAATCTTGAGTTGTTTTTTTTGTTATGTTCTTGATGATACCTCGTATACAATTCGCTAGGGCAGGCGTTTTCTTCTGTAAGAAAAGCGAAAAGTTCCTTGTCTGTGCTACTCAAAAAGTAATTCAATAACTCAGGCTAGCTTACTTGAAAAGCATTGCAATCCCTATACTGTACGCATAATATTGAACATGGGGTTCCGAATAATTGTTAATTTTTTTAGATGACGAAGTATTTCGGAAAGAGCTGGAATCGCTTCGAGAGCGATTTCCATCACCAATGTCTCGCTTATTATCGGCCTGTAACGTACAGCAAGCTTTATCGCAACACAAAAGGAAGAAGTTGGAGAAGATTAAAGCTCAACAGTCTGCACGAAGTGAGTTCTTGATGTTTGTTTATTTCTTGAAGTTCTTGAACTTTGTCCTGTCACGAGAAAGCGAAGAATTGACTAACCTGGACCAACTTGTGGTTTGAAACCTCACTGGTTGAATTTTGACATCTTTGAAGCTAAATTTCCTACTTGATTTCTTACCAATGCCGCCCTAAGAATAAGTGCTATCATCTGGCAATTTTGTATTATCTACCATGCGAAATAGCAAATTCGCTAAGTTTGTCGTATATTCGAGAGTCGAG
The DNA here is from genome assembly GCA_963965965.1 of Trididemnum nubilum. Taxonomy (NCBI): domain Eukaryota; kingdom Metazoa; phylum Chordata; class Ascidiacea; order Aplousobranchia; family Didemnidae; genus Trididemnum; species Trididemnum nubilum. The sequence goes on from OZ014490.1 coordinate 15,908,593, forward strand.
TCTGACAATGTGCTTTTTTTTAGGGTCTTTGAATCCCATCAATAACGAACAAGTGAAAAATAATCTTTCGAATTCCTGTAACTTTGAAAATGCTTCTCCAGTAAAGCTTAATTTGGAGTATTTGAAAAAACAGCAAGCAATAATATCAAATGCTGTCGGAAATGCAGTTGAAGCGATAAATAATACCAGCGGCTTTGCGACATCAAGCAAGACAAACAAAGATGTTCAACAAAGCACAAAACTTAGTTCTCGACAACATATCCTTGTACCGTTGTCGCAAATCAAAATGGTTAGAACGACTGAACCAAAACAAACAGCCCTAGTCGAAGAAAAAGCGCCAAGTTGCGCCACTTCCCAACACAGCGAGGAAGTTCTAAAACCGCAGAACTTCACCTTTTCAATGCCTCTGAATAGCCAGCCAACAGCGTCAACGTTTCAATTGGTAGCTTCAGCTGGACCTGTTTTGAAAAGTGGTCCAGTTTCAACAGTTCCTGTTGCACAGACTGTACAAAATCATTCTAAAAAAGCGGTGAAGATGCTTATAAATCCTTCAAAACCTCAGTCCAGTTTGAGCGCTTTTGCACCGCAAGAGCGAACGCCTCAAAAACAGCAAACTGTTAAGTTATTCAAAGTGCAGTTAACTGGAAAAAGTTCGCAGAATCCACCTACTCCTGCTTTGAACACGCAGAATTTTGTTAAATTGGACATCCAAAACCTATCCCATTCTCACAAACCCGCTACAACAATGTTTAAACGTGTAGCGAAAACGGGTGGAAAGCCGCTTACAAGACGAAACTCTTCAGTTGTAACCAATTTAGTAACGAGACTGGAGAATTATTCCACTAAAGACGATTCAATTTTAGCAAAAAGACCAGCGTTGGATGCGCTGTCGAATTTACCCGGTTGTGTGCCCAAGGTAAGCCGTGCGTGCCTCAGCTCGCCCATTTATTTACGTTTCAAACTCGTCGTGTGTTTTACATTGCTCGAGCTCGCGATTTGTTGACTTTTGTGACGTCATGCGAGCGTAGTAGTCCTATCCTCAAAAATACAACGCTTACTTATCGGCTAAACTCTTTAAAAGAATTTTTTTTCTTGACTTGTTTAAAATATGTTGATTGATTTTGGCAAATGTATTAATCTGTAAGACCACTCTAAAAGTTAATCAATGTCTGCAAAGTATAGTATTAGTCTACTGCTTTTTCATAAAATGTGCGTTTGTAGATACCACTTTTTAGGCTTTATGCGTGTTGTTTTTTGTTTCTATGAACAAATCTAAACCTTTACTCGATTTTTAAGTGCTACATTGCATTCTCGATCGAATTATTTGCAGCAAGAAATATTGCCTGTTTTTTTTTGGTTTTGTGAAACTTGACTGAGTTCATTTTGCAATGTAATTTATTGTAACGCATCCATGATCCATAGCCCGATTATTAGGTTGTGATGCGAGATGGTCGAGGTGGTTTTATTTGAACCCAATTTCAACAAGAATTGTGAAAATACCGAAGTAAACAGATTACGAAAGCTGGTTTAGCATTCTTACGCCGATGATCCACATCGAAACTAAAATCGTTAAATAGCTTTTTTACTCCTATGTTATTATTCGCTAATTAACGATTTATGCTTCTTTTATTCCGCTAATAACTACGGGGCATACTAAGTTCAGTTAAGTCGAGATGTAATTGTGAGAAATCAAAATACGGTTTGTTGCTTTAGATATTGCCCAAAAGAAGCAAACTGGATTCCAGCGCGGGATGCTCAAAAGTAACCACAGAAGTGCAGACTCCTGAATCTAGCCTCCCTGCAAATGAAATGAACCGCAACCTCTACTTCAAGCCACTTCACACCAATCTGCAAACTTCTACCCCAAGAAATCAGTTGAAAAGTGAGTCAATTGTTGATTGCAATCACATCTTCATTTATCGAATTGCCTTGGCTAGGAGATAGCGAAGAAACAGCGCGTCTTAGGGTGAAGCCACCACCTGTCTACCACACACGATGGAGGCTTCACGCTGTCCTTTTTTGTCGCTGAACGTCCAGCAGAGAAGCTGTGAATACTAACTTTTATAGTCTGCCAATTCACCAGAACGAGACTAGAACCCAAGTCTACCGTAGCAATAGCAGACACTTGATCCACTGTTATTGAAAATATTTTGAACTGATTCAGCCATAGTTGGATAATGGATGTGCATTGTGCAATTCTTTTCGCAAACTTTTTCATTTACAGTGAAGGACTGATGTTAGTTCGATTCCATACCGTTAATCAAATCAAAGAAAAACTAAACACTGCAGATTGTTGGAGCGTAGTTGAGTATTTAAATATTTCTACAGTGCTAAACATGACTTCAGTAACGCAAGACTTGATATTTAAATCGTTTTTCGCACTCTTTAAATGCAAACCTTGACTTGTGTGTTATAATTCCATTGCAGTTGACAAAGAAAATGTGCTTCCATGTTTCGGCGAAGTGTCGGACCAGTTTGAAGACCATGAAGTGGCTCTTAATTACAAAACGAATAACGGTTCGTTTGGTACGTATTCAGTATGACTGTTGACTAGTGCGTAGAGCAAAATTAAGATGACTGCCCCCAAACGCACTTAAAGTGCGTATTAAGATGTCAAGTTTTGCCAATGTCTAGTTTTTGGCTGATGAGTGATGACCGACCATTCGAAAAAAAACAGTGCATTTTGAAATGCGACGTAAGGCAAATTTTTGGCTAATTTTTTTGTTTCTTAGCATCTCGCAGCTTGTCGAGCACACCAATCAGTTTACAATCTACGAGTCGGCCAGCTTCAAGCAATGATATATTAAATGAGTTTGACAGCACATTTGCTCCAGCAGACAGGTATTACAAGTAGAGGACTTGGCTTTTGAAAAGTTGCAAAGGATAGAATAGTTGAATACTTAGCAGTTTTCAATTGTTGCAGTTTAGAAATTACGTGCATGCTCGAGAACTGATTGCAGTGTCTGTGTTTGAGTTTTCGCTCCAGAATAATGGAAAAGAAATTTTACTGTTCTTGCTGTGTTGCGCTGAAGCGTTTAACAAGTGTGCCTCCTTTGCCTCTACGTTTCATCACGCCTGAGAAACAGCTCTTTTCAAAGAAATGCTGCTATACGAAGTGCAAAACTATTGACCAGCCTGAGAATTGAACCTCGGACTTATGGGTTTAAAGGCAAGCTTAGTAATCGCTCAACCAACTAACTGGTCCACACAAAGAAGTTTTAAAAATGTAATTCAAATGTAAGGTATGGAGCGTGAACTAAAAACTGCTATATCTTATTTTTATACAATCGGTGGAAAGACCAGTCATGAGCTTTCCAACTTCAATTAGCCCCTAGTCCAGGTAATACCATTCTAGTCAATCATGCTGGCAACAATTAGTAAACGTACTAAATCTTATCCTGTTGCAGTACTTGGGTGAATCACAAGTGATCACGGCTCCGGAGGTTTCTAAGAAACTTGTAGTCTCGAGCTATATATAAAGTTTTTAAGAGGGTATTAAGGCAGAATACTGAGAACAGCCATTGATTGCTGTCTTTCGGCAGCAAGGATCTAAATTTTGAAATAGAAGACAGCGAAGTTTTTTAATGGTTTTTTTCAATTACGGAGTACATTCTTCAATATACTTTCTCCTTGTTTTCGATTACTGGTGAAAAATATTCCGTAAAAACTAGCTTGTAGCTGAATTAATGTCATTTGTTTTTTAGGTTGAAGTTCTGAAATAATAATTGTGGAAGACCGCCAAGTTATGAAAGCAATTTCTCGTCCAAGTGCCGCTTTCACAGGTCGTCTGAACTTTTCTTTGCAAGAAACACTCGTATGTTTCTTTATGTCTCCGTGATGACAATCGAATGTGTACCGTAGTTTCTAGATTTTGAATTGGTGAGAAGATAATTCTACGTATGTTGCTTGATAATTTTAGTCTTTTTTGTGTTGTTAATGCTGAATTGATACTATTTGTTATAGCGCCATTGCATAGACACATGGTTCTGCAATCTGCATGGTTGTCGTTTTCTTTTGATTAGGGCCATTTTAATTTCTGTGGAGCGTTAATCCAACAATTCGCTCTTCCAGTGGCTCTTGGTAGGTATACCGATGTGCCGAGAAGATAAAAATTGTGGCGTGATGTAGTGTAGAAAAGTAAGCATTTCCACACCAACTTATGAAAGCTCTCCTAATGTGTTGTCTTCAAAGAATATTGTTGATAACCAGCAATTATCTATTTGCTCGGTGTTTGCAAAGAAATTTACAAGCAACTCGCATAGCAAACTGAACAAAAAAAGTAACGTACAGGTACTTTTTTCTTGAGATTTCAACCAGCTTAAGAGTATCGTTTTGCTGGAGTGCAGCCTAGATGACAATGTTAACGAGTCCAAATTTTGGTTTATGAACGAGAAAAAGCGGCTATGAGTTGCTTTTTTCAGAAAACCCTAAGATTTAGTTTTGTCTGTACTAGTGATTATTTTTGATCAAATGTGAATGTAGTATACTGTAAATTGCTTGCTTCTTGATTCGTTTGTGTTATATCAATTCACACTTGGAAAATTTTGAAGATTTTTTGTGGTTTTGTAAATACATTTAGTTCGAAATGCAAAAACTGCATATGTACAAAATTGTATGAATTGGATGTGCCAACTGTACAGAAAAAAAGTTTATTTTTTCTATTAACTGTACAAAGCAATTTTTCAAGATATGCAAACTTTTCTTGTTGCCTTGTCAAGCAATATTTTCAACAATGTTATGACTGTCATTACGTGGTTTTGTATTTTTAGAAATTCACTAATAAACTGCGTGCTTATAGAGAAATAATTGCGACTACTAGTACTATTGCAAAGTCAAGGAGTTTTGTAAACCTAATACCAAGATTCTTATATTTCTATGTTTTCCCAAACGGCATGAACTGACAGCACAGGCGTAGCTAGGAAGCCCGACCCCCAATCGAAATGTCACCAATGATAAAAATGATGACAACAAACCCCATTGTTTCTTCAGTTTTAGAATTTTTGCGTACAACAATAACATTAATATTGAAGACCAGAGGGCTCGGGCTCCCTCAATTCCAACTTTTGCAAATCAATGTATAACCTGGGAGAAATTCTGAACTTTTTTGTCCTAAAGCTACAACCCCAGGCCCTCATCCAACTTTATGAACTTAATGCAGTAACATCATTAGTAATCATCTATTGTACAAACTTTAAATAACAATCCACCTTCACCTGGCCAGGTTTTACACGACCAAATGCTAATGAAAAAAATTTGTTTGGTAAATGCTCCTAACAGATTATCTAGTCGTTAGCCTACGAAAGACTCTTAAAACTGGTTATTTTCATAGCAAAGCTAAAATCTCCAAGGCTAATCGAGTCCACTGTTATTTACAGCTAAAAATATTGCAGGAGGCAATGTACCTCGCTATCACCTACAAAATTTATCCCAAAACTGCAAGATTTTAACGCGTTTTGGACGTGACCTGTAGGTAGACTTAAAACTTAAGTTATTTCAAATGGCTTCAGAAAACGTGCGAATTGTGATTCAAACGGCATTAAAATAGCTATTTTTCAAAAAAATTACAGAAGTCGCCCTGTGCCTCAGGGCTCCGCCACTAGTCTGTGATACGTTCTAGTTATACAAGTTTAACGACACTCAAGTGTTTTTTTACAATTCTATGTTCTCACTTTTCAAACGTTTAACTTTTTGTTTGCAACTGAGTTTCACGCAATTCTTTTTTGCTTATTTATTCCCAGCACAAAAAGTAAGCTGTAAAACAAAAGTTACCGGTAATGGTTGAGAGATGGGAACATAAAATTGTTAAAAACACAAAGTATCCTTAAACTTTTATCACAGGGGATAGTTTGCTTTTTCCAATTTAAGGCACCTCGTTTCCAAATTTACGACATTTTTGGAAAACTTTTGGTTCAAGTCTTCCCCTTTTTGCAAAATGCTGGTTACATACCTAACTAGGTCCTGGCTTCTGTTCTCCATTCTACAATATCTTTGTCCCATAAAAAATCCCTCTTTTAGTTCATTTCTGATGACGTCATCGCATATAATTTGCAGTTTGGCCCCTCCCCCATTCAAAAATCTTGGCTACGCCTGTGACCGGTAGTAAAAAAGTGGGACAGTGCGAACAAACAAAAAACAAGATTAGTGCAAACGCTGGATTTTATTCCGGATTTTTCGACTAAATTTCTATAATTTCAAATCGATCTTGTGCTATATCCACAACAATGCGAACGGAATGGACAAAAAATTCAGATATTTAATTTATTAAACGCATTTCAAGCAAATAACTACATTAAAAGTCCGCAAAAAATGAAACCAGAATTCAACAAATAAGGTTAATAAAATTGCAGAGAATTTCCATCGTAGTTCAATTTCCATTTTAGCCGACTTTGTAGCTTGCTTTTTAAAACCTCGACAAAATTTTATATTTTTGCCGATCTCAAACTCAGAAAAGTCAAATTTGGGAATCAATCAGTCAAAGTTAGCTGAACTTGAACTCACATAAAACATCAATGGATTTGCATCCCTGGTTAGAAGAATGACAACAAGAATAGAGCATATCGTTGATATGAAAACAAACTTTGAAACTTTTAAACATGAAAAAAAAATCAACGATTAGATCGAAACGATAGTGAATCATGTACAGGCAACTGACAATCAAAGATTGTTTAATTAGTGTATTATGTAACGACGGATCACGCTCAGCAGTGATCGATCAAAGACTTTTTTGGGGGGAGATCCAAGTCAGAACCACTTTTTTGCGTTCAAACATAACAAAGACCGAAGCAATAAGATTTCATCGTTCAGGAACCTCTGAATGCGGCTTGGCTCATACCAAAAAAGGCGTCACTAAGGCTAGTGGTCAAGCCATTAAACAGATCTGTCATTACTGTCATAGTCCAATTTTGATAGAAAAAAGCATCGCTTTAACAAGAACTAAAGGCAAAATCAATGGGTGTATTTAAAGTTAAGCGATTCGTATAAGACTAGATCGGCCTTTACTCCATCGTTTTTGACCCAGCCGTTCCAGAGATATTCTACTTCAAACAAGACGTCAGGGCATCTAATGTTATAAATTTTAATAATTTTTATTGGCAACTTGACGTTGATGGGCTTAGCGTCGCTAGCAACGCCTACTCTGTTTTAACCTAAGGCAACGCCGTTATTATAGGCTACTGCATTGAGTCGTTTCGCAGCGCACTAATCAGTTTGATCTTGTCAGCACCACATATCTGAGCTGGTAAAAAGAGTAGACTGTTTGGTAACCTAGCGATCTCAGTAAAAATTATTCTATTACATACATTTCAGTCTATATTATAGCCTAGCATAGCAAAAAGGCTTTTATTACTAGGCTACGAAGTACAAACTCATACCTGATGATAAGACCACCAGTAGTTGAATAGGCCTATTATATTTGCTAACAATATTTTGCGATCCAAAAATAAACTTTTCCAACAAAGTTACAAACAATGGCCTACTACTCTAATAACTCTACTAGCCTTACTTTCGCTTGTTCTTAGACGTTTGGTACCTAGGCTACCGCACAGTCTACTCTTTTTTCCAGCACGGATCTATTCTGCTGAGAAGATCAAACTGATTAGTGCGCAGCGAAACGACTCAATGTAGTAGCCTAAAAGCGGCGTTGTTTTAAGTTAGAAGCAGGGCATGGTATGGAATGGAACACGATTTTTCCATATTCCATACTGGCAATTTTCTTCCATTCCATACTGAAAATCTTCCATTCCATAGCAAAATTTTCTTCCATTCCATACTTCCATACCAAGGTAAGTACAGACCGAAAGCAACGCGTAATTGGTATTGTACTTTTGCAACGTTAAGCGTATCTCTGTAAGTAGTCGCTCGCAAAGGTAAGCAGTATGGTACGATACATCTCATCCCATATTTGAAGCTCTATCGCAATGAGCGACCATAAATTCATTCAGCATGAAAATATTAACCACTTAATCAATAAACAATAGGTTGACCGAGATGCACTGGGTTTAATGATTGCAAGTTTGTAATCACACCAACTATGAAATTTGGCATAGATAAACTGCCAAGAAGATTTTACAAAAATACCGAAAAAAAGTTTTAACGCAAAAAAAACAACAGAGAATTAAGCTCGATCTAAAATCGAAAAGTAAATACAGATCTTTTCTACGATAGAAGACAAAGTTTTGTCACTTGGCAAATTTGGTGCCGTCGCTACGGGGGCCAGGAAGACCTTGCTCCTCATTTTGGTTTACAAAAAATACCTTTTTTGGAACGTTATGCAACAAGAAAACCAAAAATGATGCAAAAAAAAATATTAACATTCCATCCTACCTACGTGACTAAAGTTACCTACATTACCAGTATATTGAAGTTTCTAAATACAAAAAGTTTAGTGGTCAAAGTTTCAAACGCCAGATTTAACACCCAAAGTTTTTATCTCTACACCTAACAGGTCATCAAGTAATTAGGCTAGTCATATCACTTTCAAAACCATGAGCGTTTGTATCGTACTCAATTCAAAATATTCTTAGCCCGAAGCCTGTGTTTTGCAAACTATGAGTCGGGATGCACAAGAGGCCACTAAGCGTTTAAGGAAATAATGGCGCAACTACAAGCGCAAAGGGGGGTTCAGCCCCCCTCCCTCCTAGCCAAGTCACTTAAAAAAATTAACTCTAAAATGCAAGCGTTTAAATGTATTTTGAATTTACCTGTAAGTAAAGTAGGGGCTGATTGGGCTGGGCACTTTGATTTTTCTATTGGCTTCTACGTCTTAGCAATTTAATTCTTTCAAATAGCTTCAAAAACGGGCGAAATGTGATCCAAAGGCGTTGAAATAAGCTAATTATTTTTCTCGAAAAAATCAAAAAATCGCCCAGCGACATGGGCTTTGCCCGCAGACCCCCGAGTACACACGATCGAGTATCTCCACTTTGCTCAGGCAGGAGCGTACTTAGGGGGAGCCATGGCCCCCCCTTTGGGTCGCTAGGATAGTATAATTACGTAGAATAGTATGCAAAATTGCAGCATGCCCCCCCCCCCCCCTTTGTAACTTGGGCAGGTTTGAGCACACAAACGGTAGGCGAAGACCTTTTTTTGGCCTTCATCCAATTTTGGGCCAAAAACCGAGCTAAATTTGAGTGAAGACCTTTTTTTTTGGTCTTCACCTGATTTTGGACAGGAAAAACGGACTGATTCTGCGTGGAAAAATTTTCAATATGGTCTTTGTTATTCTCATTTTCTAAATTTCCTGGCACCCCCCCCCCCCCCCCCCCCCCCCTTTCGAAAATCCTGCGTACGCTACTGTGCTCAGGTCACCCAATCGAGGCATTTTTCAAACAAAAAATTTTAACAAACAAGCCCTCTTCTTTAGCGAAATTTTGGTCGCACGCCTGATTATGGGTGTGTCGGAGATTAGAAAAATAGGCCAATATAATTGTTTATTTCGTTTTTTAAAAGACCAGCTGCTTTTGGTTTTTTAGAGCACACTCAAGATTGTTTAGGTCGTAGTCACTGCTGCAGATGGACTTACATGTCTCTTTTTTGAGACATGAAAACAGAATTTTGAAATTGCACATAATTTGCAGCCGTACAAGACAGTTGTAATATGCAAAAGTTCAGTGTATTTTAGTGCCCCTCACTTCGCTTGCTCTGACGACGGCACTAGGCAAACTCTCATTTTCAAAACAAAAATTAAGCCAGTCAGCGTACATGCAGCTTCAAATTGCAATAAACATATTCTACCATCTGATGATGCAATGCTTACACTGTTTGCGCAACGTCCCTGACCGAATTACCCAAGTAATTTGTCGACAGATGATTAGCTGCCAAACGCTTCCGCATATTTTGGTTATCATTATCCGTATATATTTTTTTGTAAATGCCATGAGCGAAATCTAGTGTGGAATTTTTATGGAAGTATGGAAGATTGTCTTCCATTCCATTCTTGAAATCTTCCATTCCATTTCCTTCTGGCATCTTCCATATTCCATACTGAAATTTCCGTTCCATTCCATGCCATGCCCTGGTTAGAAGTCGCTAGCGACTCTCAACGTCAGGGCTGCCAACAAAAATTATTAAAATTCATAACATTGGAGGCCCGACGTCGTGTTTGAAGATTATCTCTGGAACGGCTGGGTCAAAAAGGATGGAGTCGAGGCCAATCTAGTTTTATGTGATTGGCCTAACTTTAGATACCACCATTGATTCTGCCTTTAGTTCTCCTTTAAGTCAAATGTGATTTGTTAGAAGTCTAAGGAGTATTGTTGAAAGGGGAATAAACACAAAAACTTAAGAATAACTAGAATTGCACTGAAAACACAAATTCGTTCTGTAATGAAAATCGACGCTAGCAGTTGTCCACCAAACTTTCCAGTTCTCTTGGTCTTGGATCAATCACAGCATCGTTATATATAGATAAACAATGAGTTCCAGTGTGCTATCAAGTCTTCTGAGCTATAATTTGAAACTTGACAGCTGGCATACTGCTAACCTCTGCAGTCACGATACTGGTTATGCCAAAATTATCCAACGCACCTCTGACAAATCCACAGGACAACGCCAAAAACTAAATAAATGTGAAAATGATCATTTATTGGAAATACCACTGTGAAAGCAACAAATTTATCATACCTGTAACCATTTAAACGAAACATTTAGTTTACCATTCGGACAAGAATGCATTAAAGCAGGATTGCCCAGTGCCCAAGTTCATTTCGCGGGCCGCATAGCAAGTTTATGCAGCCTGCGACTGGTCTCGACATTTACTATACGTTTAATTTCGTCGCCAAAGGCAGTAAGCCAAATTAAAAACGAAAGCTTAATCAAAACTAACTGAAAACTGAGTTCGCTGGCCGAAAATTACTTTAAATCTCCGTGATGACCTTTTTTTCTGGGTCGTCACCCAATTTCTGCTGAAAATAACATTAAATCTAACTGAAAACTGACTTTCCCAGCTAAGAATTACTTCAAATTCGATGCAGTACTGATTGTGTGGCCCACTCAAACTCAAAACAGTGTAATGCGGCCCGCTCCTCAAAAACTTTGACGGGCACCGCTGCATTTAAGCAACTGAAACAACTATTTGATAGAATGATAGCAATAAAAACCACGATTGGTCAGATTAGTAATAAATACTCCAATTTGCTGAATCGGAAATTCGCTACTTTCTTAGCAATTAAATTAATCGCTTGAAAGTTAAGTTGAAACATTGTACCCTTGCAAGATTTAAAGTTTTAATAATTTACACCACTGAAAGTCGCTCTTCAAATATATACCAGTACACATTAAATTTTCTTTACCTTAGGTGCACTGTCTATGAACTGCTTTCCTGCTGATATGTGGGTGAAAAGTTTGAAGCTGTTGTCTTGCAAAACAAAAACACCCTGAAACAAATTAACAATAAAATTATCAAGATAAATTTTAAAATAGATGATTAAATTGATGTCATTAGCAGCTGCTATTGATAATACAAATCAAAACTAATAAAATCTCATAAAACAATTCTGCTGGTATTGCAATTACAGTATACAACCTAAGTATTGCTGCAACAAGTTTATTATCAAATTGCTTTAGCTAGAAGTGAGCGAAGGGTCCTTGCAGTCTTCCTGAACCAGTTTTTATTGAATCATGCTGAACAGTCAGCATAGAATCTTTGAATGCCAATGTATATAGTTTTTAGTTTGACCCGATTTGAAACCAAACCTGAATTCACTGTTTTAGAAGCTCTACCCACCACATTACCATAACGGGATATGAAAATAATAACTTTTTCATTGTATCAAACAACTTGATTTCCAACTTTGACAACAACCGAAAATAAAGCACTGTAAGTTGGTAATTAAAAGAGAAAATTAAATAGTTATGATACCAAGTATTTTACAGTATTGCATGTCAAAGTAAACTTGCACATATTTTGGTACAATTTGACACCTAAATCACAAAGTACCTGATGGTTGGTTCGAAGGTTATCAACTTGCTTTTGAAATAGGGCAATCCAAAAATCTCTGCATATGAATTTCATAACCTCCAAATCATCTTTAAATCTAGCAGTGTCTTTTGTTAATTGCTCTCCAAGACTTTGACCAATCCTATAGCCAATTGTCTCTAATTGTGTGACACATTTGTTCTAAAAATTAAATGAAGTTAGTTGGCGAATGGAACATGCGCGGTTAAATAAACAAAGATTCTAGTGACGTCATTTGTTTTTGGAAATTTTTATTTTGATTATAACACTTTTAGGTTTGGGTTAGGGCTAGAATTAGGGTTAAGGTTAGGGCTTAGGGTTAGTTTTTTTAGGCTTTATTTCAAAATGTCTGCGCGAATGGAACATTCGCCAAGCCTCTTCCAAAATTAAAATATAAAATTAATTTAATGCTAGTTAATCTCATTCCAACAGCAGTCACAAGAAAGTGACATAGGTGCTTTCTGTTGGATAATCAAGTCTGCTTAAAAATTATCCATGTCTCTGGTTCAAGTTTTCCAGCTGATTTAGTAATTTTGAAGCAACTAAGCAGATACAATTACATTATCCAAAAACATAACAAGTTAACCTAAGTTCCAACTTGAACACAGATTATGAATCAGAATCACCAATTCACCATGAAAACAAAAGAAGCTCTATTTTACCGAAAAGTTTTCTTTACATTTTTACTAATTCAGACCCAAATCTAGCTGTAACTCAAACTCTTAATCTTCATCCTTAAAAAGCAAAGTCGGCAGTGTGGCCGAGAGGGTAAAGGCATCATTTTTATGATGACTCCGGTTGCATGATCTGAGTTCAACCCACACCCTGGTCATGTTGTTGCGTCCTTGGATAAGATATTTTATGATGATTATCTCTGCTTGGAGACTTCAAACAAGCAGCAAATTCAGTGGACAAGGATTCAAAGAAATTTACAGGAACATTGGATCACTGAAAACCATTAAGCAGGTGCGGATTCCTCCAATCACAAAGTAGTCATTCAATGAAAAGTGTGCGGACCTTCCAATATTTAATGTCTGACATTGTCTGTTGACAGGAGAATAAATATACACACCAACAACCGCCAATGAAAAATGCATGAAGTTTTTTTTTCACCATTTTTTAACTAAAAATTTTTGGTGATACAGTCACTCCCTAAAAGCAATGATTTTGCCACTTTAGTCATTCTACCAATCAATATGAATTAACAGCAGTGAATACATACTGAATAATACAAATTTACAGGTCTGGAAGGCCTATATTAACATTATTGTAATGTAGCAGCAGTAGTACTAGTAGGCAAGTCTACTAGCACTTCGTTTTCACATCACAATCTACCACTATACTGAAAGTAAAACAAGGCTGCAAGAAGACTAAGCATAACAAGTCAGAGTACACACAAAACAGTGCTATGCAATTAGCCTACTCCTGTTCAATTAAAAATAACTTAATATTACAAAATCTAGAAAAAAATTACCTTTTCATCTTGTGTAGCATCTATATAAGCAATTAATTCACTATGAAGTAACTCAAACAAAACACTTGGACCATCATCAGTAGCATTTAGATTCATTGTTATTAAAACCTGAACTGTAAGATTAAGCCTACTTTGGACTTGTTAGCATTCACCATACAGTAGCCTATTAGTAATCTTTCACCTGCAACTAATTGCCAAGGCAAAAATAATAAACATTGTAATCCAAGTTATCTCATGCACTGACCTAGATCTAGGCCTAGGCCAAATTATTTCCCTTTTTTATTTCTATCATCTGCGTTACGTCTCTTCTTTTCAGTTTTAGTAGTTACCGTCAGAAACCAGAATTCCGCAAGAAAAAATCTAAAAAAGGGAAGAATTTAGCCTCATCTGAACAATGATGAATAAATCACATTTTTTGTTTCTTTTAGTCAAACCATGGCCACAATCCTGTGCCATGGTCAAACTACAGTATTTCAGTGCAAAAACAGCTCTAATGCTGAATGTACTGTAGATATCTGCAGTAGTTATTTTCTGTACGATAGGCTACTGAAAAGGCAGAGCTAACAGTATTTGCATGCTAGCGAGCAAGATAATCACTACGGTATTTCTGCTTTAGCCCCAACCTTAAACCTAATCCAAACTGTAACCCTAGCTCAGAGCTCCAACCATAACGTTAATCCCAACCCAAACTCAAAATCTAACCCGAACCCTTACAATGATTTATAAAATGAAAAACAGATAAAAATGTGTGCCCACTTTGTGCTGTTAAAGGTGCCCCAAACAAGAATGGCTGTATGGTACAGTAGCCATCATCATCATCATCATATTTATTTATTTACCAACTGATGTCATATCACAAGAAAAAACTGCATCTTCCTCTAGGTCTATCACCAAAACATCGAAATATGCAATTCCTTTAAAACCAACACACAAACTTGCAGAGTCAAAGGGATATTTAGTCACTTGGTGAGGAGACAGCAAAGGACCAAACGGTCATCTAAGTCTACTGCCACCTCACCAAGTTAAGGTTAAAAAAGCAGCTTCTAGATTTTCTCAGTCTGCTACTTTCTATGATAAAAAATTTTATGCAAAATTAAAACAAAGTGTTGCAAAGATATGTACACTTTGTACAGTGTATACAGTACACAAAACTCACAGTCAACATGTAAAGAAAATGCAAGGCAACATTAGAATTGTTCTAACTCTAAGCATACTAAAAAATAAAAATACTGTAACTACAGATTGGATAGAAATAAAATTAATAAAGTTCATAATGCTTATTTATGTTTTATAGAATTTAAAGTGGGCAATTGGAGTGAAAAAAATCTCCTTGCTTTGTTTTGTATTCTTTGCCAATATGTCATAAGTACTGGTACAATTTCCAATACCAGTATATATCAACCTTAGTCAGTTATTGCAAAATTACTTATAATTCAAGGGCACATCAAAATGAGAGATGACGTATTGTATAAATGTGTGATAGATAAATGCACCAATCTCATGCCATTCAAGCAATAGAATAGGTTATTGTTGAACTAAAGCATAAATATGCAACTATGATTCCTGTAATTACTACGTACTGCATTGCTAATAGAAAGCTGTTATTCTAGCTTTTATCGGTTTCATAGGTTGATAAAAAATGAGCTTTAACAGCTTTTTTAAATCTGTAGAATGAAACTTCTTTTATACCGTACTGCTTGGAATTTCATTCCAAATTTTAATTCCTGCGAATGATAGAGACTTTTGCCCTAATCTTGTTCTAGTTCTTGGAAGAAAAAAGTTGTTTTTGTGGCTCAATCTTGTCGTATGTGTATAGCAGTTTTTTATTAGGTTAAACTTGTCTGAATTTGCAAAAGATAGTACATTATTGTGAATTTTGTACATTAGCTTTGCAGTTTCCAGAGAGTATATATCCTTGAGTTTTAAGCATTTAGCTCGATAGAACAAAGGATTAGTATGCTTACGATATCCACTTCCAGTTAACAATCTAATGCTTCTTTTTTGCAGAATAAAGAGAGGTGCTAATGTTGATTTTGAAGCAGTCCCCCAACTACTTATGCAGTATTGTAGATGAGAGTATATGAGGCAGTGGTAAACAGATCTTAAGGTTTGCTCATCTACAAAGTGTTTTAATTGATTAAGGGTCCAAGATCCGTTTGCTACCTTTGAACATTGTTCCTTGATTTGTTGTTTCCAGTGTAGATTGTCATCTATGAGAACACCTACCGGTAGATACTTTATGTGATGTGATTGCTTGATTGGATTATTATCTAAGTAACTACATTCAAACTTTGAACATGGCATAGTCTACTTTAAAAATTTACCGCTCTAGACTAACAAACCACAAATTTTGCATCCATATCATACCAGTCCAACCTCTTTTGAAGCGCGTAAAACGAGAACTTCGAACAAACCTTACCAATTTTCTTCATCATATGGTACATTTAGACTTTGGAGCCTACAGGGGTCAGACCATGGATGATGAATCCTATGTCAGATGGTCAGACCATAGTCATTAGTCAGTCATACAAGTGGCGCTACTTCCAGGTGTAGCCACCACCAACCTCTAAGCAGAGGTGGCCGGATCCACATTTTACAAGATCCAGAACCGCTCCAAATCCAACAAGATGAGATCTGGATCTTAAACCTTTTAAATTTTGAGATCCAGATTCGGTCAGGTTCCGCCAGTATGCAACTACCAGTACACTTTGTACGGTAGCCTATCTGCAGGTAACGGCCCACCTAACACACTTTTTGATGTCTGCAAAAACCTACTCGCCTGTTTTGGATGAAACGTTGCATGGTAGTCTAGTAGCTTAAGTCCGTGGCCTAGTAAAGCAAAGCCATGATATTACAGTTTAGCGTGATTTCACTTAGAAAAAAAAATTTGGGGGGTCTTATCAGGGTCTTATTACCAGCATAAGCTCTATGCTGGTTAATAAAGCCCATCACTGCAAAGCTTTAATAAAGAAACAGTTAATCTTAAAGTTAATGCATACCGGTATGATATATCGGCAGACCAATAACTTGTAGGCCTATTCTGGTACAGGTATTGTGTCAAGTATAAAAAATAACTGGATGGGAGTTTGCCAGCAAACCCAGTCAACGACCGACGCATAGCTAATGCTGTGACGCTCAAATGTACTTTTAGTCTACCGTAAAATCAGCAATTACTCAAAAATATCTGATTATGGATTATGGATCCAGAAAAGTGGAGTCAAAATATATGTCT
Source organism: Trididemnum nubilum (assembly GCA_963965965.1). Classification (NCBI taxonomy): domain Eukaryota; kingdom Metazoa; phylum Chordata; class Ascidiacea; order Aplousobranchia; family Didemnidae; genus Trididemnum; species Trididemnum nubilum. The sequence continues at coordinate 15,925,252 of OZ014490.1, forward strand.
GTTAAGTATCTCCTGATATCATAAAACACTGGCACCCTAGCTTAAAGGCGGTGAATCATCCAGCCAATTCCGGTGGTATACAATAGCTAAAATTGAACTATAATTTTTGATATTTTTTGTTTTAATTTTGGGGTTGCGGTTGCAAAAATATTCAGCAAATACAAAAAGATGTCCCCCGAAAAAAAGTATTTGGAAACTCTGAGTTTTTTTCTTCCCGCCAAAACCACAGTTCTTTAAACTATTAGGCTTATTGTAATCTTATTAAACTATTAGGCCTAGCTATCTCTAAACTATTAGGTCTAATAGTTTAGAGATAGTTAGGCCTAAACTATTTAGAAATAAACTACCTCTAAACTATTAGGCCTACCACAGTTCTCTAAACTATTAGGCCTACTGTGGTTTTGGCGGGAAGAACAAAACTCAGAGTTTCCAAAAAATTTTTTTCGGGGGGGACATCTTTTTTGTATTTGTTGAATATCTTTGCAACCGCAGTCCCAAAATTAGAACAAAAAATATCAAAAATTATAGTTCAATTTTAGCTATTGCAAACCACCGGAATTGGCTGGATGATTCACCGCCTTTAAGCCGTTCAAAAATTGATTTTTGTGGGTCCATTTGGGGGTTCCCGGGGGGGTGGCACCCCCAAACTATGTCAGAATATTTGTCTGTTAAATATCTCCTGATATCAAAACAGACTGGCACCCAAGTTGAGCTAATCAAAAAATTGATTTTTGGGGGTACATTTGGGGGGGTCCCGGGGGGGTGGCACCCCCAAACTATGTCAAAATATTTGTCTGTTAAATATCTACTGATATCAAAAAACATAGAACTCTAGCTTGAGCCATTCAAAAAATTGATTTTTGGGGGGTCCATTTGGGGGGTCCCTGGGGAGGTGGCACCCCCAAACTATGTCAAAGTATTTGTCTGTAAAATATCTACTGATATCAAAAAGAACTGGCACCCTAGCTTGAGCCGTCTAAAAAATTGATTTTTGGGGCCCCATTTTGGGGGGAGTTCCCGGTGGAGTTGCCCAAAAAAATTTCGGGAGATAAAATTGCGCTTGCAGCTCAACAACTTTACACAAAAATTAGATTTCCATGTTTTGTGGTTTAGGAGAAGAAGAGCGTACAAAATTTAGGAAGAAAAAAAAGGAAAAAAAAAGAAAAAAAAAGGGAAAAAAAAATTAAACCTCATTGCAGCCAAAAGTGGGTTGATTGGGATGAAAGGGTATCTTGAGACATATAACCATATGAAATATCTTTTGCTGTATTTAAGCCGTTTTTGACCGAGACTGCTTTTTACGCCAAACTTGCGGGGCGGTTTTTGGGTTCTAAAACCGAAGTCACATAATCTATTGCCTCGAAATTGTGTACAAACATATAACTCAATAATGTCAAACTGCTGTCAAAATTTCATGTAGCTAGACCAAACCGTTCTCGAGTTATAAGCAAAAGTCTAAAATTTCGCACTCGTTAGTTGGAAAATGGCCAGGTAAAAACAGAGGAACACGCGACGCGAGCGTCGGTCGTTCCAACTAGATGGGAGTTTGCCAGCAAACCCAGTCAACGACCGACGCATAGCTAATGCTGTGACGCTCAAAAGTACTTTTTGTCTACCGTAAAATCAGCAATTATTCAAAAATATCTGATTAGGGAACCTCCAGAAAAGTAGAGTCAAAATATATGTCAGTTAAATATCTCCTGATATCATAAAACACTGGCACCCTAGCTTGAGCCGTTCAAAAATTGATTTTTGGGGGTCCATTTGGGGGGTTCCAGGGGGCGTGGCACCCCTAAACTATGTCAAATATTAGTCTGTTAAATATTTACTGATATCATGAAACACTGGCACTCTAGCTTGAGCCGTTCAAAAAATTTAATTTTTGGGGCCCATTTGGGGGGGTCCCCGGGGAGATGGCACCCCCAAACTATGTCAAAATATTACTCTGTTAAATATCTACTGATATCAAAAAAAAGTAGAACTCTAGCTTGAGCCATCCAAAAAATTGATTTTGTGGGGCCCCATTTGGGGGGTCCCTATGGGGGTGGCACCCCAAAACTATGTTAAAGTATTTGTCTGTTAAATATCTACTGATATCAAAAAAAGTAGAACTCTAGCTTGAGCCGTTCAAAAAATGGATTTTTTCGGGCCCCATTTTGGGGGGAGTTCCCGGTGGAGTTGCCCAAAAAAATTTCGGGAGATGAAATTGCGTTTGCAGCTCAACAACTTTACACAAAAATTAGATTTTCATGTTTTGTGGTTTAGGAGAAGAAGAGCGTACAAAAATTAGGAAGAAAAAAAAGCAAAAAAAAGGAAAAAAAAAGAAATAAACCTCATCGCGGCCAAAAGTGGGTTGGTTGGGATGAGAGGGTATCTTGAGACAAATAACCCTATGAAATATTTTTTGCTGTATTTAAGCCGTTTTTGACTGAGACTGCTTTTACGCCAAACCAATGACATATAACTAGATGATACGCAACTCTTTTTCCCACTCTTTCTCCTTTTTGTTTTTTTATTATGCGGATTTTTGCTCTGTCTTTGCCCGCGCTGATCTGCTGACAGTGACTGTACTGCACAGCCTTAGCCTTGCTTAACAACCAGCAGGTAACAATAATAATAAAAATCGTTGTCTCTAAAAGTAGTAGCTTTGCGTAATTTGCAATTTGCAATGAATTTGCAATTTGCGTAAATTGCAATTTGCAATGAACTTATTATGTCAACTGCTAAATTACCATCCAAAATCCAATTTTTGAGTAATTTTTGCTGGAAATGACAAAAATAATGTCATAAAAACTCGTAGTTTTTTGCTGGATACAGTTAATGGTTGGTTGTTAGGTTAGTGGTAAGTTTGCGCGCTTTCATTTTTTTAATATAATATTTTTTAATATAATATTTAATATAATATTTCATTTTTTTAATTTTAATATAATATTTTTAATATTTTGCCGCATTTAAGCTGTTTTTGAATAAGACCGCATTTTAAGACAAAGTTTGGGATGTTTTTAAGCGCCTAAAATCGAAGTTACCTTACCATGTCACCACGTTATCTTTTTTTTTTTGTATTTGAATTGGTTTTATTGATTTTTAAAACATTGACTTCATAATATTTTTGCGTGAAATTTCGGCTGCTAAGTTTATTTTGAGGGGTCGCCGCTCAAAATAATTTTGCCCTTTTCAACGAAAAATCGAAAAACACTCGATTTTAAAAAGTTTTAGCGAAAAATTTCAAATTTGGATGTGATTAAAATATGGTGTCACCTCAAAACTGTGAAACCCTGATCCGACCACTCTCTTTCTCAGTAACGCCACTGGCTCTTATGTCATTGGTTTGCTTGAATTTTATTCTCTCTTTTGTCGCCAATAGCAATAAAATGAAACTTTTTGCCATTGTTTCAGATTTGTCCGGTGTTGTGTGATTTAATTTTATTTATGACTTTTTTATTGACGAGAAACAGCGCAGTACCTTTAAGTGTGGAGTATATTGTGGAAGTTCTAAGCGATGCTGAGCTCCATATCCATTCTGCTCTGGATGAGACTGGACCGTTTCATACGTTTAGGTGAATCACTTGAATGTCCATCGTTGACCACAACGATAATCTCGGTTTGATTTCACTTGAAAAGCATTATTTTATCCAGCGCCGGCTTTACCGTATGGCAAGCTGGTAAATTCCAGACACCCCGCGCTTACTCGCGAGACCTTTTTTTCAGTTTCTTTTTTTTTAGATCATATTTTCTGGAATAAGAAAACTGTAACTCAATGGTCGATTCTTCTCCGTTTGTCTGGGGATCTGCGCTTTGTAAATCCGGGCCCCCTGTTTACGTTCGACGCATACACCCTAATCACGAAAACTATGTGATAAATAAGCACTATCGCGCCTGTGTTAACAATATTTATTGAACAGCTCCAGCACTGCTCAAAGCAGTTCAAAACAAAGGGAGGAATGAAGCTGCACGTGCAGTCGCAACACATACAAACACTAAAAAGCCCAGATAAGGAACAGAGTGTAAATGAAATTATTAAAGGCCACCTAATGTCTGCAAAGCAATGTCCTTAAAATGAAATAGAAAATTATTACTAATCGAATGCAGTAAACCCGGTTTAGATACACGTTCTCAGTTTCGAGAAAATGAGTAGCCATTATTACCTTTCGCGTTTTCAAAAAATGACACGACGTCATCAGACCCAGGAGTTTGGTGCCTTTGACTTGTTTATCATTGCAGAGAATAGGCGATTTTGCAAAGGCATGTGATAGCAGCTTACTAGTCAAAAAGTGTAGCACAAAAAGGCGTAGTTAGCTCAAAGTAGTTACATTGCGAAGTTCAGAAGTGAATTACCCGTAGCAATCAGCTTTCACTACAAGTATTGAACAGCAGTTTTACTTCCAGTAATGACTCTATCACTCTAAAAACTCCAACAGTACAAAAGTTTTCGTATTCTAAGGTATCTGGCATATCCGTATCCAATAGGAATACCGATAGGCTACCAAAGCGTAAAAAAAAGAAACAATTGAAAGCTTATACTGTAATTATGTAAAAATATTTTACCTTTCTAATACCAGTAGGCTACTGTAGTTTACTGCGTAGGATTAGGAATATACCCGTAAGGATATGTACAGCAGAAATGGTACCAGTACCAAATCATTATTTGTTTGGTTTGTGTTTCAGTAAATATTTTACTCCTGGCAATATATTAGGTTGTTCTAATCTGCTAGGATACCATAGTTTAGCGATACCAGACTAGGCTATCGGTATCTGATCAGTGTACTGGTATCTCAGTTCTGCACAGCCAGACAACTACCAGTGAGTGCAGGTAACTTTTTTACGAGTTCCAATATTGTGAATATGACATTGTAGTACAAAAATGCTTCCTGTAATAGTAACATTTTTACCTATCGTACCAATGTAACATACCGGTACAGGCAATATGTACTTCCTTGCCATAATTAGCCCAACGTACCAATACTCCTACCTACTACACATCTACCAGTAATTTGCTCCCCAAGCTTTCAACAATCTGACTAGGTCATTGTTTTTTTTCTGTTCTACAAGATCAATCACTGAAACACAAACCACATCAGATTACTGATATGATACTGGTACCGGTGTCATTTGTATCGTACGGTACCGGTATATTCCTAATCCTACGCAGTAAACTACAGTAGCCTACTGATATTAGAAAGGTAACATATTGTTTCATAATTATAAGCTTTCAATAGTTTCTTGTTATGTCTAAAATCTTTTTACACTATGGTAGCGTACCAGTATTGAGTATGGATATGCCAGATACCTTAGAATACGAAAACTTTTGTACTGTTGGAGTTTTTAGAGTGATAGAGTCATTACTGGAAGTAAAACTGCTGTTCAATACTTGTAGTGAAAGCTGATTGCTACGGGTAATTCACTTCTGAACTTCGCAATGTAACTACTTTGAGCTAACTACGCCTTTTTGTGCTACACTTTTTGACTAGTAAGCTGCTATCACATGCCTTTGCAAAATCGCCTATTCTCTGCAATGATAAACAAGTCAAAGGCACCAAACTCCTGGGTCTGATGACGTCGTGTCATTTTTTGAAAACGCGAAAGGTAATAATGGCTACTCATTTTCTCGAAACTGAGAACGTGTATCTAAACCGGGTTTACTGCATTCGATTAGTAATAATTTTCTATTTCATTTTAAGGACATTGCTTTGCAGACATTAGGTGGCCTTTAAAGTATCGGGCAGGCTTAGTTTTGGTTGTAGCTTGATTCAATAACGTCTTAGAAAAGTTGTTAACATTCTATTCAACTCCTTCTTAGCAGTAGCTTAGTTGTTTTTAACAATCTTAATTTCCGTACAGAAGGTGGCTGCTAAAATCACCAGATGTTTTCGACTAGAATGCTTTTTACAATATCAAATTGACATATATCTTGCCTTCCCACAAAATTTAAGCAACATTGAATAAAAGCAGTTTTATTACTGATAGCTTGGAAGAATATTTAATTACAGCTCAAACGTAACATTACGCTAAGCCAGTAAAATGACACGGCGATAAAACGATCCACAATATTATAGATATTTTAAAATCTGACAAATTGTGCTGGGGCGCCGTCGCATCTACAACTTTTTCAGGGGTACTGTCTTAACAAGAGAGCTTTTCGACATTGTTTCTTCAGCCTAATCTAAAGACGTACCATTAACTGGTAGGACTACGTTCATGAAGAAAATACTACATGCCCTTAGCATTCCTCTTCAGCGTGGTCGAGAGGGTAAAGGCGTCGTTCTTACGACGACTCTGATCGCATGATCATGAGTTCAACCCGCACCCTGGTCACGCTGTTGCGTCCTTGGATAAGACGCTTAACGATAATTATCTCTACTAGGGGGCTTCGAACAAACAGCAAATTTACGTGGGAAAAAGTAAAACGACAACCGGAAAATGGTCTACTACTAAGCGGGTGCGGATTAGGGTTGTAATCCCGGGAAATCCCGATCCCGAATTCCCGGGATTTGGGGTATTTTTTCCAATCCCAATCCCGGGATTATATGTCTAGAAATCCCGGGACTTATTAAATTTAGTATACCCCTGATTGACCGTTTAATGTCAGCCTACGGAAGTGAGCATCATGTAATGTTACAATTCTAAAGTACAGAATTAAGTTTTGCGTACCCTAGCTCAGCGTTTCTCAAATGGTGCACCGCAAGGGTTAGCTAGATGCGCCAAACTTGTATTTCGTAAATTTACGACCTGTTATTTGCACTATTCTTTATTTTCGGAATTTATAAAATTGGATACGATGACGATGACCATCTTGAAGTTGTAAGATATCCGACATTGCAATTATTACAGTCATATTCTTGGCGCAAAACCCTTTTCCTGGCATGCTGCTCTACATGAGTGGAGTCAGAGTCTCAGAGACTAAATGAAGTTACTATTTTCTACACTCGATAAAGTTGCTGATGGAAACAGTATGATGTGTTGTACGAGACAAGCAAAAGAAGGCCTGAAAATCTTGAAAGGTTGTTTACTGCTCTTAAAACTATTAAGCCCACATCAGTTGAGGCCGAAAGGGCCTTTTCTGCCCTTGGCTATTTTGCTAACAAAATCAGGAGCCAAATGAATGATGCCACTCTAGATGCTCTTATATTTCAGCGTCAATATTACAAGAAATAAAAAGGTTTTTGTTCTTTCCATACTACTTTTTTAAATTATTTGCTCAATCCCGAATAATCCCGGGATTATAAGTCTAAAATACCGGGAAATCCCGATCCCGGGATTGTATAAACTGGTCCCAAATTTACAACCCTAGTGCGGATTCGTCCAAAGCATAGCGCACCGTCGCTTTCTCGTGATAGGAGGATAAAGATACACTAATCAAAAAAATCAAATTAAGTAGTTAAAGCACTGTTTTTTATGGATACTCTTTTTTAACGCAGAAAAACTCGAAAGCAGATGCGGTTTAGTCCGATATAAAGCGCCACCGTCGTATCGTCACAGGAGGATAAAGCAGAAACAAATTACCGGAACAAAATACGAACAAAACTCAAAATGTCGTTTGACGTTTACAGTTAATACCTCCACCCTGGAAGAATTATATTTTAGCAAGTTCTTGCGAGAAAACGTCAGCGCATCATTATAAGACCTACCAACTTACCTACAAATAATACCATTTAACACCATTATTATATACCATCATTATATACCATATATTACATTTCAATACCATAATTATATTAATACCATTATTTTATACCATTTAATACATTATTACCTAAGTTAACTAACATCATTATAATACCATTTGTCAATACCTACCAACCAACAGAAGTCCACAAAACCTGGGACTTCTGAACTTCGTACCAGTAAGTTGGGTAACATCTCTGATCTGAATAGGCTACCCTAAGCTATAAAATCAGCAACAAACTTAAACATATTGCTTTTACTCAAATGACATGAACATAAATCCAGACTAGTTTACTTCAAACACTATTCATAACCTTGCAGGTACATAATTAGCGCTTTAACCGATCTATGTCGGCACGCACGCAAATGGCCAGTACCAGAGAAAACCAGAAGAGTGGGGCCTGCAGTGAAGCGTGACCAAGAAGAGAATAAAATGAGCGTATTTGCGGAGTTTCGGATCATCTAGTTTTATGTCATTGGCCAAACTTGCGGGGCGGTTTTCGGGTTCTAAAACCGAAGTCACGTGACCTATTGCCTTGAAATTTGGTACAAACATACAACTCATTAATCTCAAACTGCTGTCAAAATTTATGAAGCTAGACCCAATTGTTCTCGAGTTATAAGCAAAAGTCTGAAATTTCGCACTCGTTAGTTGGAAAATGGCCGAGTAAAATACCACCGTGTAAAAAAAAAGTTGGAAAATACCATACTGCCATTTTTGTTTGGGGCACCTCTTTAAAGCAAAGTAGAGAATAAGAGAGCAAAGAAATTTAGGAAGGGCTCTCTTTTATTCTTTTTGTTCTGTACGAGTAATTTATAATGAAAGTGAAAAAACAGATAAATTCCCAGTTCTCTCTCTGCCTGTAGTGGTCCTTGTGGATAAACAGGAATACCATATAATCTGTAAGGTTGCCAGTGATCTCGTCACAAAGAGATTTCGTCACAGTTATTTTGTAACAAAGTGATTGCGTGATGACGTGACAGACAGCATTCTAAAAACAGAATAGGCCTATGTGACAATCGTATTGTACTCCGCCTTAAATTCCAGCTTTCGAACGTTTTTTCAGAAAATGCTAATAGACAAACTTATTATTTTGAACTCATACTGAAAAACTACAGAAGCTCTTTATTTATTGCTAATAGCCTACACTTTACGCTTTATAATGGATGTGCTGATTTAGGGTAGCCTTAAAGATACCCTACTTAGACATGCTCTATTAATTCCAGCTCGATAAACTTTAACCAGGGCAAGGACTAAACTTGATAGAGTGCATCCATTCCATTCCATTAACGATTAAAATGAGCGACTAGCCGATAAAACTTACGCAAACAACAACAATCAAGCGCAACGGTATGTCACTTTCGTATGCGAAAAAACTGCTGCATCGGAATTGCAATCTCTCAGGCTGGCATTGCTGCTCGATTTCTAACAATAATGCAAGGTTTTGAAGGAAAAAAAAAACAAATGCAATGCGAATCTTCATTGTTCGCAAGATATGCCACATGCACTTAGCGCAAATCAAACCCAAGTGCCAAGGTTGCAAGGGGCACAATACGATCACCGCCACACTATGATCCTGTCAAAATGTCGTATTTAAATCAAATGCTTGAGAAAAAAGCAATAGAGCGTTACGCTTGATTGCGATTGTTTGCGTGACTTTTATCGGCTAAAGCTACTAGTCCAATTAAATTTTAGCAGATCGTAACTAAAGTCCGTACGAAGTTATTTAGACTTTGATCGTCACACGCTACGAGATTTTGCATCGTAAAATAAAACGACTCGGAGTATATTGCGATAATAGCATAGTCGTTATATTAGATAATAGTATTCCCCGGTTGGACCCGACTGATTATTGGAATGATCGAAGCTTGCGTCACGTGTTCCTTTGTTCTTACTCGGCCATTTTCAACCTAATGAGTGCGAAGTCTCAGGCTTTTGCTTATAACTCCAGAATGGTTTAGTTTAGCAACATGAAATTTTGACAGCAGTTATTAATCTCCTGACTTTGATTTGAACACCCAAAAACCGCCCCGCAAGTTTGGCGTAAAAAGCAATCTCATTCAAAAACGGCTTAAATACGGCAAAAAATATTTCACACGGTCATATGTCTTAAGATACCCTTTTATCCTAACCAACCCACTTTTGGCTGCAATGAGATTTTTTTCTTTTATTTCCCCTTTTTTTCTTTTTGTTTCCTTGTTTTCCTTTTTTTTTTCCTAAATATTTTACGCTCTTCTTCTCTTAAACCACAAAACATTAAAATCTAATTTTTATGTAAAGTAGTTGACCTGCAAACGCAATTTTGTCTCTGGAAACTTTTGGAACAACTCCCGCGGAAACCCCCCCAAAATGGGGCACAAAAAATTAATTTTTTCAAACACTCAATCTAGGGCGCTGGTTTTTTTGATATCAGCAGATATTTAAGAGACAACTATTTTGACATAGTTTAGGGGCACCACCCCTCTCGGTAACCTCTCCAAATGGACTCCCAAAAATCAATTTTTTTAACGGCTCAAGCTAGGGTGCCAGTTTTTTTTTTTTTGATAACACCAGATGCTTAAGAGACAAATATTTTGACATAATTTGGTGGTGCCACCCCCGTAAACCCCAAAAATCTATTTTTTGAATGGCTGAAGCTAAAGCGCTTGATTTTTTTGAAATCTGTGGATATTTGCGTCGGTCGTTCAAAGGGCTTGCTACTCAGAAAGCTCCCACCCAGTTAAAATTAAAGCATTGACTGAGAACGGGAGTCATTAAACTTTTTTCTTGCCCTAACCAGCTAACCCGAAATCACTGTGACAAATCACTGTGACAAAGGAGGCGAAATCACTGTGACAAAGTCACTGTGACGAAATAATTTTGTGACAAGATCACTCAACCTTTTTACATAAAGTTTTGCGATGGTGTTGATTAAAATTTTCTACACCATTTCGTCATAACATTGGCTATTGCATCACAAAAGCTTGAATCACGAAAATTATTGGAACGACCGACGCTCGCGTTGCGTGTTCCTTTGTTTTTACTCGGCCATTTTCCAACTAACGAGTGCGAATTTTCAGACTTTTGTTTATAACTCGAGAACGATTGGGTCTAGCTACATGAAATTTTGACAGCAGTTTGACATTATTGAGTTGTATGTTTGTACCAAACTTCGAAGCAATAGGTCACGTGACTTCGGTTTTAGAACCCGAAAACCGCCCCGCAAGTTTGGCGTAAAAAGCGGTCTCAGTCAAAAACGGCTTAAGTACGGCAAAAAATATTTCATATGGTTCTATGTCTCAAAATACCCTTTTATCTCAACCAACCCACTTTTGGCCACGATGAGGTTTATTTCTTTTTTTTCCTTATTTATCCTTTTTTTCCTTTTTTTCCCATTTTTTCCTTTTTTTTCTTCCTAATTTTTGTACGCTCTTCTTCTCCTAAACCACAAAACATGAAAATCTAATTTTTGTGTAAAGTTGTTGAGCTGCAAATGCAATTTCATCTCCCGAAATTTTTTGGGGCAACTCTACCGGGAACCCCCCCAAAATCGGGCCCCAAAAATCCATTTTTTAAACAGCTCAAGCTATCGCTCTACTTTTTTTTGATATCAATAGATATTTAACAGACAATTATTTTGACATAGTTTGGGGGTGCCATCCCCCGGAGACCCCCCAAATGGACCCCAAAAAATCAATTTTTTGAATGGCTTAACTTAGAGTGCCAGTGTTTTATGATATCAGCAGATATTTAACAGACAAATATTTTGACATAGTTTGGGGGTGCCACCCCCCCGGGAACCCCCAAATGGAACCCCAAAAATCAATTTTTTGAACGGCTCAAGCTAGAGTTCTACTTTTTTTTGATATCAGCAGATATTTGACAGACAAATATTTTGACATAATTTGGGGGTGCCACGCCCCCAGGAACCCCCCTAAATAGGGCCCCAAAATCGATTTTTTGGATGGCTCAAGCTAGAGTTCTACTTTTTTTTGATATCAGGAGATATTTTACAGACAAATATTTTGACATAGTTTGGGGGTGCCACCCACCTGGGAATCCCCCCAAATGGACCCCCAAAAATCAATTTTTGAACGGCTCAAGCTAGAGTGCCAGTGTTTTATGATATCAGCAGATTGTGGCGTGTCAAAAGGAGCGCGCTCCGTTTGCGATTAACCGGCTCGGTTGTACAACCTCAAGTGAGCGTTGATCTGTAGGTTTATAAAGCTATATCGGCTCCAATTATCTTTCATATTGTGGTTACTACGTTGCTAGCTTCCACAACGCCACTGGCTGAAGCAGGAATTGCGACAAGATATTTAACAGACAAATATTTTGACAAAGTTTGGGGGTGCCACCCCTTCGGGAACCCCCCAAATGGACCCCCCAAAAATCAATTTTTTGAATAGCTCAACTTGGGTGCCAGTCTATTTTGATATCAGCAGAGATTTAACAAACAAATATTTTGACATAGTTGGGGGTGCCACCCCCCCAGGGACCCCCAAATGGACCCACAACAATCAATTTTTGAACGGCTCAAGCTAGAGTGCCAGTGTTTTTTGATATCAGGAGATAATTAACAGACAAATATTTTGACTCTACTTTTCTGGAGGTTCCCTAATCAGATATTTTTGAATAATTGCTGATTTTACGGTACTTTTGAGCGTCACAGCATTAAGCCGCTTTTACCGAAAGTCCATACTTACGCATACGCGTGAAAAAAACGCATATCCGTAAATACGGATATGCGTATTTACGCAGGGTGATTTATTGATATGCGGAAATACGCGTATGCGTATTTCAGCAAGCGTATCTCAAAAGCATAAAATAAATGTAAAAACTTTAGTTGCGTTACTTTGTTCAAAACTTTAGTCGCTTTGTCCGTAAGTAAAAACTTTAGTTGCGTTACTTTGCTCAACACCCTTCTCAATTGGGACCCTTTGGATGCAAACCTCCTTTTCCTAAGCAACCTCGTTGCCCGTCTGAGCACTAGCCTATCGGGAGCTTCAAAGCTGTAGCCTAACGTTACATGTTATAAAAGCCTAGCATAAATCTTTAATCGAATTCGCAGCCTGAAGCCCTTTGCAATAATTCAAGGTATATTATTACTTTGGTTTTAAGCTTCTGATTTTTAAGGGTTATGCTAGGCCCGAAGTTGGGCCATGGGCCAAACTTTTTTTGGCCTTGGAATACCGGTATGACAAAACCTGAAACGAGCAACAGAATATCAGGAACTTTTCTTGAATAATTTCTCCTTGAACTTGCTTCATCCTAATTTCATACATCTTTTAAAAAAAAACTTTTATTTTCTAAAATTCTGTAACTAATTGTAAAAAAGTTGTTGCCCTCGGTGGTGTTCGAACCTAAAAGTCCAAACCAGAACAAAAGCACTTAGTAGCATAGGGACGTACACCATGGTCCACTCGGACTTCATTCATTACGCGTGCAATTGCGTAATTTAAATGTTTGCAACAGCAAAGGATATTATTTTACAAACGCATTGATAGCATCTTGTTATGAATTGTGGTTGATTTGTTTGTGGTTCGCTGAACAACTAAAACTTAGAAATGCCTAGTTAGTGATTTACCGTGAGAGCAACTACTTTATCTCAAACATCAAAACATTGACTGAGTTGCTTCCGTAGAATTCAGTTAGATCTGCAAGCAAAAATACTGTAGTAGTAGGCTACAAGTAACCTTTCATTGCCGAACAGATAGGCCCCGCTAACTTATTTCACGTTTCGGCTTATTGCAGCGAGAACGAAAGATATGATTTGATGCGGAACTAAACAATTAAAGAAAAACGTCTACTAGTCAAGTACTATAGGCCTAGTCGTAGAAACTTTGTAAAAATTTCCAAACAAAAGATCCCAAAAATGATTGAAAAAAAATCTCCTACGTTTGTGCAAAAATAAAAGTTTTGATTTTGGTGAGAACCGAACTCAGGTTCAAAGTTTCAAAGACAAGTATCATAACCACTACACTAAGCAACATTGTGACGTCACACCGCAAAAAAATTTCTTTTTAAAAGCCTGAAAAATACGCATACCGTGTCCGTATTTTATTCTTTGCCAAGCGTAAAAATACGCATGCAGATATACGCATGCGTAAATACGCATGTTCGGTAGAAGGCAATATAAAATAAACCAACGAGAGTAAAAATTTTATACGCATAAGCGTATTTTTTTACGCATATGCGTAAATACGGACTTTCGGTAAAAGCGGCTTTAGCTATGCGTCGGTCGTTCACTGGGTTTGCTGGCAAACTCCATTCTAGTTACGTATAAACGTCTTCATAAGAACCGCGAAATTTTTTATGACGAATTGGTGTTGATTTTTTTCATGAACACCCTCAGAGGCTCAGACCCTTGCAAAGCCTCATATAAAAACGGTGACTGGTAACGATCCGGAATAGTAATGCTGGTAGAAACTTCGAAATATTTGGTATAAAATCACAGAGCTACAGAAGTGGGTTACTGCAAGGTACCGTATACTGTAAATACCGTCGCCATCAAATAATGTAGTCACTGACAATGAAGTTGACTAGCTTCAAATGCAGTTAAGCCTAGTTAAGTAGGCCTACAGAGTACAGTACCGGTAGGCTATAATGCAAAGTTAGACTAAGTTAGTTTTTTAAAGCCTACTTTCTATTATTATTCAGAGGTTTGGAAGGAGGTCAGAGGTTGGACTGTTGCATTCAGTTAGCTTAGAATTAATAAATAGCCTACTAAATCCAAAATTGAATCTTTTCAGATGTGTGAAAGTCATTCATACAGTAGGCTACTCTGCAATGCAAAAGTATTTTATTTCTGATTTATACTTATAGAATCTTTTTTACATGAGAATTAATTAATACCGGTATGTGATATTTCAAATCAGAAATTGATTCTTTGCTGAAACAGGCTACTGTCGGTACCGGTAGCAAATATAAATTCTGTCTTGCTTTACTTTAGATATGGTTGGATACCAGTACTACCTGTTTTTGTTTTTTAAAGTTTTTGAAGCATTTTAATCAAAATTTGTGTCCGATAATGAGATTCTACCTTTATATGATTATTTTGATGGCTTATGCCGGTAAAAAGAAAAGCATGTACACAGTACAGTGCAATGCTCCATGCATTTTTGTTGCAGATTATCGTAACTGGCTAAGCGGCTTGATTATTATTTGTGTAGGCTATATTTAATACATTTCAGATTTTAATTTGTTCTTGTTAAAATTACATTGCCACAAAAATGGGACGAGATAAAGCTTCAGATCAACTAAAAGATTTTGCATCTACCAACCAAGTATGTAGCCTAGGCCTACTGGTAAAGCAGTTCCGTAACCACCAAACTTCAGACTTTTTACTGTAGCTATTCCAAGATTCCATGTCTGATGTTTTCTTGGTTCTGTGGTTCAGACTAAGTGATTTTTTACTGATGATAAATCTAGGATACTTTACAAATTATTTATTGTAAGGTTCATTAATTGTTGCCTTTCCCTATCGATAGTTTGTATTTCTGAAGCTTATTTCAACTTCCCATAATGTAAAGAGTGTTTGCATATTAAAGAAAAACATTGCGCAGTTTAATTTGGCATCAAACTTATCAGTTATACTGTATTGGATGGCTTGTTAACTAAACTACTTAGACTGCACGTTTATAAGAAACATTTTTTGGGATCAATGCACTTGCACAATTTGTCAGATAACCTATCTAAACCATTTCAATTTTTTGTAGTTTAGACAGTGTTCTTTGAATAACAAAGTATATATAATTTTTGTGATGATCACTGTAGGCAGGTAGATAGCACATTAATTTTACAACTAGGCTTGATTGAATGGATAGAGAGTCTGCTACTGAAGTGGTAGACCCAGATTTGATTTCGGTTGGGTCACACCAAAGACTATAAAAATTGGTATTCACAGCATCCCTGCTTGACGTTCAACCATACAAAGGATAGTATGAAACCTCCACCATGTGTGGTAGACAGGTGGGCAGGTGGCATCATGACTTGAAGATCAAAAGGTCCCTTCACTGTCTCTTAGCCAAGGTCACTTATTAAATAAATATGTAATTACATTAAAATTTGCTGTGGTACTAGTAATAAGATAATTTCATCTAATCAGAAATCTGACTCAAATGTTTTTCATGCATGAGTCCCAAATTGCATCATTTGATTATAAATTGATTTTCACCTGATATCTTCTCGGATAATTGGAACGACTGACGCTCCATCGTTAAGTTCCTTTGTTTTTACTTGGCCATTTTCAAACTAATGGGTGCAAAATTTCAGACTTTTGCTTATTACTCCAGAACGGTTCGGTCTAGCAACTTGAAATTTGAACAATAGTTTGAGATTAATTAGTGGTATGTTTGTACCAAATTTCAAGGCAATTAGTCAAGTGACTTTGGTATTATAGCCCAAAAACCGCCCTAGAAGTTTTGCGTAAAAAACAGTCTCAATCAAAAATGATTTAAGTATGGCAAAAGTATTTCACCCAGTCATAGGCATCGATTTTTTGTTGATTAACCAAAATCCAAGGGGGCCAAATGTTTTTGCAAAGTTTGGTTAAACTTAATCTATTTCAGTCCGGAATTTTGCCCCCAAATTCAGGTGAAGACAAAAAAAAGGTCTTTGTTGCATTCTGGTTCTATCTCAGTTTGGAATTTCAGATTTCTTGTTGTCAAGTGGGCATTACTTGCCAGAAAACCGAGAGGGCCAGACATATTTTGCCCTCTTCAGTGTTAGACCCCTGCTGCCCTCCAGCCCCCCAAAATCGATGCCTATGCACACAGTTATATGTCTTAAGATACCCTTTCATTCCTACCAACCCACTTTCTGCTGCGATGAGTTTTTTTTCCTCCTAAATCTTGTATGCTCTTCTAAACCACAAAACATCAAATTTAATCATTGTGTAAAGCTGTTGAGCTGCAAACGCAATTTTGTCTCGCGAAATTTTTGGGTAACTCCCTGGGGAATTCCCCAACATGGGGCCCCAAAAACTTACCTTTTTAATGGCCTAAGCTAGGGTGCTATTTTTTTGTGTCAGATCTTTAAACAAAAAATATTTTAACCTAGTTTGGGTGTACCTATCCCCCTCGGAAACCCCCCAAAAATCAATTTTTTGAACGGCTTAACCTAAAGTGCCAGTTTTTTGGTGCCAGTAGATATTTAAAAGACAAATATTTTGACATTGTTTGGGGGTACCACCCCTCTGGAAACCCCCCCCAAATGGACCCCTCAAAAATCACTTTTTTGAGCAGCTTAAGCTAGGGTGCCTGTTTTTTGGATCTCAGTAGATGTTTAACCAAAAAAAGTATTTTGACATAGTTTGGGGGTACCACCCCCCAGAGACCCCCTCAAATGGATCCCCAGAAATGAATTTTTTGAACTGCTCAAGCTAGAGTGCCAGTTTTTTTTATATCAGTAGATATTTAACACACAAATGTTTTGACTTAGTTTGGGGATACCACCCTCCCGGATACCCCCTAAATGGATACCCCCAAAATCAATTTTTTGATTGGCTTAACCTAGGTTCTCAGTATTTTTCTGATATTAGTACATATTTAATGTTTTGCCATAGTTTGAGGATACCATGTGCCAAGGACCCGCCCAAATAGACCCTGCCAAAATCAATTTTTGAACGGCTTAAGCTAGGACAGTTTTTTCGTTCACTATTTCTAATTTCGTATTGTTTGCTCTTCGTTGTTCCTTATTTAATCTTATTTGCTATTCGTTGTTTGATATTTCATGCTCAAATTATACGAATGGTGAATATTCGATCACTACGTCATTTTTGGAAAATATTTTGAATTCTATAAACCATTCATTAACTTTATTTTTATCGATTTTGACACAATATTTTATTTTTGATCAATATGAAAAGTTGTGAAAAAGCAAAAGCCGGTACATTTTTATCACTATGTATGTTTATATTGTCTTCGACAAGAAATTGATTAATGTTTTTGGAAAGACCATGTTGCCAATAATATGCACTATACTAAAAATTTAATATAATAAAAATTGATGAGTAATTGTCGTTCTACCAGTGTCACAATAATAATAATGAGAAATAATAAAAAAATTTACCGAATTAAAGTTAATATAACACTTTTAAGTTTTGAAGATAAGTTGTTTTCTTGAACATCATTTTGCCCGATTGTTCTTAATTATTGTAATCATTATTCACTAACCTTGCTAGTGTTTGGTTAAAAATTGCTCAAAAGTTTGTTTTGCATGATATCATATTATCGTTGTTTTCTCTCTAGGTCTAATTTATGACTAATTTCAGAAGTTGTTATTTGTCTGTGACGGCAAATTCTACAATATAGCTGAAGTTGTAGCTTATTTGAAATTTTGATCCTGATGAATTTTGAGAATGTTTTAATTGACGACATTAGAAAAAAAAACACTAATTACTGGAGTGCAATCACTTATTTGTTTAATGTTATTTAAGAAAAGGAACAACTCTTTATATTTTATTGAAGAGATCGACACGAAAATTCGAATTTTTGGCAAAGCTTTTTTTCATCTTTTAAGGCTTTATTGAACATTTTGCTATCAGTTTGGCATCATTTTTGGTTGAAATTTTGTACACTGTATCACAAAAATATTAATCTTTGTTTTTAATTATAAATAATGTTTGATTTCCCAATTTTTAGAGTTTAGGGAAAACTTTGTTAATTTTTACTCAAAACTTTGCAGAATCATTAATTTTAATCCAATTTTGAAAATTTAAAGTTTGTTAAGTGGTGTAGTAAATTGTCTAGCCAACAACTGTCATGCTTCAGTTGCTACATTGCCATAATGCTTAGAAAAGAGAAAAAAGTTCAAGGCATAACGACTTTGCGATTCTTGAAAAATCAGAATTTTATTGCTATTCGAGGCCATTTTATGCCAGCAAAACTTATTGTTAAACTAAAAAATGAAATTCTGTATTAAAGCTTAGACTTTGGTCATCATTTTGCTAAAAAATTTGTTTGAAAAGCATTCATAGAACTTTACTTAGAACTGTTTAGATTTAGGCAGTTTGCGAAGTTTTTTCAGAACAAGCAAGTTTTTTCAAAACATTTGGCATCATAAAATTCAGTATGATTGACCAAATTTCAAACTTCGAGTCGTTTTTTCTTGAAATTTGCTTTTCAGTGATTTAATATTGAAGGTGATAGCGCAAGATTTGTGGTTGCAGTACTACGGCATGCATTCCCTTGGTGATGGCCGTAGCTGCCCTCTATTGCCCATTCAAAATAAATGGTAGCAATTGTAATGTGATAAACTTGTGCAAAGTGCAGTATGGAACAATAAATCGCCATTGTATTTTGCCGTCGCGAAAGAGTTAATGTCATAACTGATTTTTTATTATGCGATGTTTCTTATAACAACAATTTAATCAAAGCATGAGCCAAATTGAAAAAAAAACAGCAACAACAATAACTTCTGTTTTATAGTACTGTGTCATAACAAAATAGTAAACAGATTTCAACAATCATAGCCAGTGCCATAGGCATCGCCAGGGGGTTAGAGGCAGTGACCTTGCTAGGGAGGGCAGCCTGCTCCTGGTGACACCATTTTGGGATGACACCATGTTATGATGTAAAACCATAACTCTACTGATTTGTGGTGAAGACCTTGTTTTTTCATTTTGTTTGGTCTCTCACCTCATTTGGACCATAAACCCACTAATCTTACAGCCAAGACCTTTTTTTAATTTTTGGTCTCCACCTATTTTTGGACCAAAAAAGGGTGACACAACGTAATCCCACCTTGGGTGCCACCATCCCTAGCAATGTTTCTGGGCAGAGGGCCCGAGCACCACCTAATTGAAATGCACCAATGATAAAAATTTGACAAAAAAGCCTATTGTTTCTTCAGTTTCAATTACTTTTAAGCATTTTTTGCGAAGCAGTGTATGCAAGCAGCAGTAATTAACAATAATATTGACAAACAGAAGGCCCAGGCCCCCTAATGGGCCCCCCAAAACTCAACTTTTTGAATTGTTCAACGTAGGGCATTAGTTTTTTTTGATATCAGCAGATGTTCAAGATGCAAATATTTCGATATAGCTTGGGGATACCACCCCTCTGGGGACTCCCCAAAATGGACCCTCCAAAAATCAGTTTTTTGAATTGTTTAATGTAGGGCGATAATTTTTTTTTATATCAGTAGATATTTAAGAGATAAATATTTTGACATAGTTTGGGGATACCACCTCTCGGGGGCCCCGAAATGAGCCCCCTAGAAATGAATTTTTGAACGGCTCAAGCTAGGGCGTTAATTTTTTATATCAGCTGATGTTTAGGAGATAAACATTTTGACATAGTTTCAATGGCTTGAAGCTTGGATAGGATGTTTTTTTTATTATCTGTCGCTATGTTGTCGATGAAATATAATTTTGACAATGTTTGAAATTCCAAACTCTCTTGGGTGTCCCAGAAGATATTTCTAAGTAATTTCTTAACGAAAAAGTGAAAGGGGTTTTTGAGAATCTCATTGTTCAACATGCATCGGTCGTTCACTGAGATTGCTTTTCAGCAAGCTCCCATCTAGTTATTTTTCATGAACTTGCTTTAGGTAGTTCAATACGACTGGTACCAGAACATCTTACATCATCGTAATTGTTATGTTTTTGTTTCAGGATGGAGGATCTCTTATGACTAGCACGGGTGCCCCAATCGATGACAAACTTAACAGCATGACAGTAGGGCCACGAGGGCCATTGCTGATGCAGGTAAAGACATCCTTGCTGTTGCTGTAAAGATAGCTATTGGGTTTCATTTTGTATGCACTTGTATACTTTCATTGTCCTGTTTGTGAGATTTTATGTCGTGGTTTCTATGTAACATAACACGATTTTTACCAGCCAACTCCTTTTTGGTTTTTACTATTTGTTTACAAAAGGAAAATTGCTGATTTCTGGCAAGCAGACTCACCAAAACCTAAAGGGATCACTGTTTAATCTTGATACAACCATTGATTGTATTAAGAAGTGGTGAAAGTCAAGTTTTAAATCGACGAATTACGATTCTTTATTTCTGCATTAGCACAAAAATTGATAATGCTTTAGAAATTAAGTTTCCATATCAAAACGACAAATTGATGAAGGAATAGCAGCTACTAAATTTTCTGGTAATATTTTAATGGTAACATATGCTAACTAACTTGCTAAACTGTTTTAACTGTAATCTAATTTTAGCTATTTTCTTAATGCACTGGAATTTTTAAACTTTTTATGCATGCTGCTGCAATTATAAGAAGGCTATGTGAAATCAAATTTAGCAAGGTTATTTTGGGTTGCCCAGTGTTTTTTTTAATCTTTCAGGATTTTACGTTTACTGACGAAATGGCTCATTTTAATCGTGAACGTATTCCAGAAAGAGTTGTCCATGCAAAGGGAGGAGGTATGTTTTCTAGTTTTTTAATTAATTTGGAGTTTTTCAATCAAGTTTTAAAAGTAGGCCAAAAAATATTTCGGACTCTCAATTCATTCAATGGCACTGGGCTACTCTTTATATTTCTAATTACATTTATAATTTGAGGCATTGTTTCTAGTTATGGTATATAATTGTACATAAACAAAGCAAAAGAAGAGCTTAACATTTCAATATTTTATATAGATATGAACAAAAAAACTAATATCAATTCTACATTTGTAAAAACATGTCATCAATCTTCTATAAATGTGTGCAATGTGCATGGGACTTTTTTTTTGAAGTATTTGAATTGACTACCGGGTACATGTTTTATTTGATATTGTCTTGAATGATGACTCTTGAAATGCTGTAAGAAATAAAAAAAAGACTGCTTAAGAAACAAGAAAAATATACCATCAGTGCCTTTCTTCTCTTTTCAGAAGCTAAACGAATGCGTGCTTTTACATTTTGTTTCGAAGTTCTTTTCAGTGAATTGTTATAAAAATACAGTGTCTTTAATGATTGAGCTTTCTACTTATGTATTTTCTTTTTAGGTGCAAAGGGTTACTTTGAAGTTACTCATGATATTTCAAACTACTGCAAGGCAAATATTTTTGAGAAAATTGGAAAGAAAACCCCACTTGCTGTACGATTCTCTACTGTTGGTAAGTCTTAGCAATTACAAGATGAAGTTCTGAATAATATGGATGATGGAGCCAGGGTTAAGAAATCGATGTTGAGAGAAGGCGTTTTTCTTACTACGATGAAACTTGAATAGTTGTTGAAACTTAAAATCAGCTTCTAGCGAAGATGAAAGTCAAAGTTTAAATAAGTTCAAGAGGGAGCCTATCCTTGAAAGTAGAAAAATACTTATTAAGCAAGAACTGTCAAGTTGTTCATTTTCAAATCCGTTTAGGTGGTGAATCTGGCAGTGCTGACACAGCTCGAGATCCGAGAGGGTTTGCAGTCAAATTCTACACTGAAGATGGCAACTGGGATTTGGTTGGAAACAATACACCTATCTTTTTTATTAGAGATCCTATTTTCGTAAGCCAAAATTTTTACTTGCGAAATTAAATATCTTGGCACATCACAGATAAAAACATTAAAAACCCAAACACTCTGTTTTACCCTTAACGGGATCTTCAAGGGTTGGCGTATTCAAATAGAATCAAATTAAATTCTTTTATTCTATTTAAATAAGCTAACTCCTGAAGATCTTGTTGAGGGTGAAAAAGACTGGGGTTTATAATGTTTTTATCTGTGGTGTGCTAAATATTTGATACTGCTCTGACTACGACTGTTATTGAGCTCTTTTCAAGAAAACTGAGAGCACAAAGCGGTTTGCAAAATTATATATTTTGTTAACATTGTTTTTACTTATGTTTTGTTTAAACGCAATATGGTTGCACATCAATATCTTGATAAAGTCAAGTCAATTCTGCAATTTGCATGAGGCCAAACTTGAAGTATTAATTGTAGTTTTATCGTTTATCAAGTCGTCTTGGCCAAGAGAGAGAGGAAAAGAAAAATATTATGATCTTGAAGTCAAGCTGCCTCTAGTGCCACATATCTACCACACAAAGTGGAAGCTCCACAATCCACATTGTCTTTTTAATGCTGGACGTCAAGTCAGAATCTCGGGTGACCAACTGCAAAGTTATTGGTTTAACCCAAGTGGGTTCCAAGCCAAAGACTATCATTTCAATTGCAAGCACTCGAAGCCACTGCCAACCCTTTGATTCAACCAGTTTGTAAAAAATGTGATTTTGATTTTTGTATTCTTATTTTTAGTTCCCATCTTTCATTCACACTCAAAAGCGAAACCCACAAACACATTTGAAAGATCCTGACATGTTTTGGGACTTTATTTCTCTGCGACCAGAGACAACTCATCAGGTAAAGATATATATAAATTGAATATTGCTGTTATCATGTGATACCAGAATTTTGTTTAAAATTGCACTCTTTACCATATCAATATCATGTGATCTGCTGTTTTTGCTGCATGAAAGTCTAATCCGTAGAGGTACCGCAAACACCGCTTTTAATCTTATTGTGGTCAAGCTGAATATTCTTCAAAATTGTTTGCCCGCTTTTTAATTTTCTACTGCTCTTGACAGTAATCTTAATTTACATCATACAGGATGGTGGACGATTAATGTCCTTAGCTCCAGAGCTGATCATTTTTCCTAGTAAACTTATACTCAAGTACCGGTAACTTTAGTAAGACCTTTATATATACTAGACCTGTAAAAATCTTCACTCATTTCGAAATCAGTAGTGCAACTACGATCTCCTTTTTTCTGTAGGTGTCATTCCTCTTCAGTGACCGAGGAACTCCAGATGGCTTCCGCCACATGAATGGTTATGGAAGCCACACATTCAAGATGGTGAACGCAGATGGGAAAGCGGTGTACTGCAAATTTCATTTAAAGGTAGAGAATAATAAAAGTTTCTTAAACCATGCATTTTAATGGTTTTATTGCGTCATTTTGTGTAATTACATACCTAATAAATGCATGAATATTCGGTTTTTGCGGTGAATTTAGTTGAGGCTTTTTTTTGTACTAATACTCTTCTAAATTCGTTTGCTTTCCTTTTCTAGTTGCTCAAATTCATTTGCTTTCCTATTCTAGAAGCGCTGAAACGCGCATCTATTCTGTGGAATACTGTATTTGGTGTCTTTGGATTATAGATTGTTTTCTCATGTTAGTCTGCCATAACGTTTTCCTCCAGCCAGATCAAAGCCGTTTTGAAAAAGTTTTACTAGATGTGCTTACATTATGATACTGGTTAGTATTTCTGACTTACTCCATTAATACACATGGTGTACTCATGAATAGAAGTTCCCGGATTTTCTTCATCTATTCAGTTAAAATAGGCAACCCTTCATTTTATCTTTTAGCTCTCCACAAAATTAATTCAAAGTTTTTTTCCTAGACTGATCAAGGAATTAAGAACTTGATGGCTGATGAAGCAGATCGATTGGCGGCCTCCGATCCCGACTACGCTATTCGCGACTTGTTTAACGCTATCGCCGAAAAGAAGTTTCCTTCGTGGACCATGCATATTCAGGTGACTAACACAGAACTTCTCTTCGGAATCATTTACCTGCTCTGCTTAGCGGCGGCTATCATGTGCCTGGAATTTTTATAATAGTTTATTAGGCAAGATTTTAAATTTCTGGTACTTACTGCAATGCACGTGTGATTACTTGATCAGCTTTGTTTTTTTTTGTTTTGTATTTGCGATGAATGTTACATATTTTAAAATGCAATTTTTTGGTAGGTGATGACCTTTGAAGAGGCTGAGAAATTCAAGTGGAACCCATTTGATCTTACTAAGGTTAGACTTGTTTGGCATTAGGCTCAGAGTTGTAAGTCGGGTTCGGGCCTAAACTTGACAAAAATTTCGGGCTTGAGACGTACTTTTTATTTTAGGTGCACAAAAGTATAATCAAAATAACTCGGCAACATTGTGAAATTTTTCAGACCTAACTTAACTTTCAGGTTTTTTCGGGCATGATTTGGGCTTCAAATTAGTTTCGGGTTTGGGCCGGGTTCGAGCTTGTATTTTCGGGTTCGGGCCTGAACTAGTCGGCCCGTTTACAACTCTGATTGGGCTTGTGAAAGTGTATTTGCATGACCTTCGAAATCTTTGGTAGGTAGGCCAGAGAAACATAAACAATTCTTTTATTTACAGTGTAATCAGATTTTGAATTTCTGACAAGTGGCAGCCAAAAAGTTCAGATTAGACTATAGTCATAAACAATATTCTCGGTTGCTCTTACGTTTTCAGAATGAGAGCATAAGCTCGCACAACTGCGCCTTTGGTCATGCAGATCGTTTTCGTCTGGTTATTGTGATCGAACTTCCAGTTTTGCATACGTTAACTAGTTTTGATGAGTCAAATCACATCATTGATGGATTTCGTGCAGAAAACGCCTCATAAAGAATTCAGTCGCTTTTATAATCATTTTAGCATTAACTTTTACAAAATAGTGTAAAATTTTGCCGTGATATCATAAAGGCGGCTTTACCGATCACGCGTATTTACGCACAGAACTATGCGTGATATCTTTTTCGATGTAAATGCAAAAAAAACGAAAAAAGTGTAATGAATGCAATCAAATGAAACACGTCTTTTTCCGCATAAATTAGTTAAAACCGTCTAAGTCTATATCATAATAGCTTTTATTAATCTCCGTAACTGATATGACTTAGCTATTTCTTGAATTTATATTTTTGAAAATACTACTGCTTTGCGTGGAGGCTAGAGATTTAAGAAAAATGTATGTTCTTGAGGCTTGTCAAGTTATTGCTAAATCGCTTTTCCTTAAATCGTTTTGCGATGTATGCCCCTTGTTAAATTTTGTTTGCACAAAATCTTTCAACAATGTCTGTGTTTGTTGTACGAACTAAACACACAGCTATTTGTTTGACTAAGCACTTTCGCTGAGTAATGCCTTAATCATATCCAGGTATAGACGAGGTTAAACTCTGCATGTCCTGTGTGATTTCCATGCAAGATTTAGTAATCGGAGGTCATATGATTGTGGCAGATAAAGTCAGTGCTATTAGAACGATTTACCGGTGTATTTAATGCGTTTGGTGCATTAAATGCGACAAATAATTCAACTTTTTTTCGTAGGTATTGCGTAAGCAGCACAACGTGTCAATGTAAAGCTCACGAATACATTTGTGTGATCAGGAATTTATTAGTTGCCTTATCGTGACTGGAAGATTTTTACGATGCTCTGAAATATGTTTGTTCTCTGCTTTTGCCTGAGTATTTTCGAAGAATTGCCTTTGACAGATAAAGTAGAACCAGAACTAAAAAAGAAAAAAATTTAAGTAAAAGTAACCGATATGTGAACCTTCATCAAATTTACCGGCGAGAAAAAATTTGTACTCGATGTTTAGATTTGGCCACAAGCTGATTACCCGCTCATTCCAGTGGGAAAGATGGTTTTGGACGAAAACCCAGGCAACTACTTTGCCGATGTGGAACAAATTGCTTTCTCGCCATCGCACATGGTTCCTGGCATTGAAGCAAGCCCAGACAAGATGTTGCAGGTATGAAGATGTTGCGCAAGGCAATTAAAATCATCCAATCGCTCACAGTAATGTGTCTTCAAGAGAAGACAGACTTTACTTCTGGTTCGAAAAGGTGAAACGTTTCGCAATATCTGCAAAAAGCGCACGGCTAGGGGTGTGTGAATCTGGTGGCTAAAAAGCACACGCTTAGAAGTGTGTGAGTCTGGTCCCTAACCGGCTACCAGTGCTCCCTCAAACTTTTTGACTTATCACGAGTGCCTAAATTTTCTTAAAATGATTGTGCCCAAAGCTGTAAAAATACGTTTATGTGCTCTAAATTTTGCACCAATCCAGTATTAAACTATACTAAATGTATTTCCACACGTTAGACTACTTTTCTGAAACAATGTTAATCAAATTTCTAAAAATTATTTGCCCATGAAGCCTCTTGAACAAAAATCGGCTTAGCGGGAACACTGGCAGGCTATACCACCTATGCGGTGAGCATGGTTTGTACATACCATTATATGTTGGTGACGGGCCTACAGGTTTTCTGTCAGGTAACTAAAACCCCTTCTCGATCTTGTTGCATTACAGTATTTTGTTTTTTTGATATGGTAATTCAGTGTTAATGCGAAAAGTTGTCTAGGATGTTCAGAACAAAACTGTCAAAGCAGGATGTCATACGTGATATCAAAATTATGAATTCTATGTCTTTTCGTTTGTATAATAGGATAATTATTGCATCGAAACGGAATCTTGCCTTGTCATTTAATAGATCTTTCGCTTGATAATTTAATATATTGCAGTTTTAGTTTTTGTCAGACAATTTTAATTTTTTGATTGCAGTATATTTTGCACAGTCAGTGTCTGCCGATGTTGCCTGAAACCGGCAATATTAGTGACTCGACGAGTTTTTCTACGGGAATGATGTTTGCTAAATTTGTTTTAGTCAAATTTTTCTAAAAATCTGCTCATAAAAGCATGTATATTTCTCATAACGTTTTTATGATGAGTTAAATTTTCGTTATTTCCGGAAATTAATTAACATTCAGCCTAATCATGAAACAGTTCTTGTTGATATGCAGCGAATGACCTCTTTCAATAATTAAAAATTTATAAATTCCTCTGGCTCCTGATAAATATAGCCCGACATCTAGTAATTTGTTATCATTTATACCGTAGATCAAGCCGTAACGCGTTCGTCTCTGGAGCGGGTGTCTAAAGTTCAAATTTCGGGCCAGTCAAATCAGACGCAGTGTTACCTAGTCTCGCCAATGCTGCGTCATTTTTTTTGAAAGATGTGTGCTGTCTGGCAGCAATTACCGGGCAATGGGCCTCGCAAACTCGTTACACGCTTCGCTGTAGTACACCTGGTACAATAGAATGTTTAATTGATTTTATTATAATTTTAAAAAATTGATTAAATGAAGAAAAGGAGAGTTCTAATACCTTTTTGTTGCATTCCTTTCACTAGCGAAGTTTTTAGGGCCGTTTATTCTCTTACCCGGACACCCACCGCCACCGACTTGGGTCCAACTATCTCCAAATTCCAATCAACTGCCCATTCAAGGTTAAGAAGGTGACCAACTATCAGAGAGATGGACCGCAATGCGTCAACGATAACGCTGGTATGTTTAAGATTTCGATTTCATTTTTTGCTTTTTTTTTTAAACAAATTAACGGCTTATGTCTAGCTCGGGAATTTATCTCCGACATTGCTTCATTACTATTGGTTTGTTGGTTAAACTGTTCGACTCTTTTTCGTGGTTGAGAGCAAGATGTGCTGGTGTAGTAGCCGATCGTCACGTCTTGAAACTTCAGCGATGCACTGGAGAACCAGGATCCGGGATTATCTAGCCAACAAATACTAATGTTGCCCAGAAATCCCTGTGAAGAACTTGCGGTACTAGTGGCTATCTTACACCACTTGGTGACGGAGAAACAAGTGACGGTCAAAGCCTACGTGACCTTGCTGTGTTGGTAGTTTTAGTATTCTGCCGCGACGAAACACCGAAACATTTCTTTTGTTCACTGCATAAATACTTCTTGCCAGACCTTCAATTTGGTTTGTATCTGAAAATAATCACTGGCCAGCTAGCCACGTTTTGCAATGCACCAATATGATGTGCTGTTACTTCAAAATTTCTTAGTAATATTTGCGGTCCGCTATGAATTGATGTGATTCGAGTAGACAGACTTAAAGTGCCTTGGTTTAAGCGCATGACGATGAGTTAGTTACTTTTACATGTGAAAAACTTTGTGTGTAGGTGGTGCTCCAAACTATTATCCGAACAGCTTCAATGGTCCAAAAGACGGCAACGTCAGCGGTGGAAAACTTCGGGAACACACTCGATTGCACGCATTGCAGACCACTGGAGATTGCTGCAAATACAACAGCGCAGACGATGACAACTTCACGCAGGTAAAGAAACATACCAATTTTGAACTTTTGACGGTTACCGCACATTGTTAATTTGTGCTTGGCACCATTATGTGCTTATGCCAAGTTAATTATTAAAATTTCGACCATTATTGGTTGGCTCGTACTTCGTACTTCCGAATAACAATGTAAATACCATCCTTCTGCAAATGGGACAGCTTTAAGCATACCTAGAATGTTACATCATGTTGAGCTGAGAAACAAAGAAATGAATGAGTTCGGGTATGTTTTCTTCTACTACAGGAGATGCGCTAATAGAACGTCACTACCATCTAGGAAATTGTAAGTCCTTACTTTTGCAATCAAGGCTATTCCTTGATTGCATGTAATTTCAAAAGCTTGTGAAAATTGTACAATGTGCAATTTGTGCATGTCCAAGACTATTTAGACTCCTTTTATTTGTGTGTTAATCTTGGTAGTTAAAAGATTTATCAGTTTCGTTTAATGTTTTCTGCAGGTGACCAACTTCTGGAACGACGTTCTCAACGATCAAGAGCGCCAGCGTTTGGCTGAAAACATCGGGAACCACCTGAGGAGCGCTCAACCGTTTCTCCAGAAGCGAACTGTGAGTGAGATGCATTCCAAGCTTTTTAACAATTCCTCTTTTCGAAAAAGAACCAAAAAATTTTCGAAAATTGAACATGTTAAAACGACGATACATTATATTAGAATCACTACACGTTTTATAAATTTGGAAATCTCTGCGTATGAGTTTCTTATGAGTCCCTTTAGGGGATACATATTAAAATGTATTTTATTGTTATTGGCCAAAAAGTTTTTATTTTAATTATCTTGAAAACTTATGAAATTCCAAAACCTGTACTTTAGTGTTAGAGCGTTTAAGAGTAAAATCTTAGTGAAATATTTCAAAGTGTGAGTTGAGTGAAATTTAAAAGGGTATTTTACTGGAATTTCTAAGTAGAATGTGCTTGTACTGGTTCAAAAAGGTTGTTTAAAAACTTGTTCAAAAAGCGGCTTAATTGTAGTTCAGTGCAAATTTGTTAAGAATTTTCACTTCCTGGACTAATTCATTTCTCAGTTGTTGGAAGCTTCACGAATTTAGCTAAATTATAGGATACCGAGCCACAAATTTTCTACTCTCGAGTTTGATGCGTTTAAAACCATTCCTAATGAAATTCATAAACAAATTTCGATTTTTATTTCAGATTGGAAACTTTTCGCAAGTTCACCCGAAATTCGGTGAAATGATCCAGAGCGTTATCGATACCAAAGCTTCCTCCAACCTCTGAAGCGCTGCAGCTTTTCGTTAAATGAGCCAAGTGAAACATCTAAAGTTTCCTGGACTTACCGTTCTTGAGATCAAAAGCTAACTTGTACGTTCCTTAATTTGCAATTAATTTGTATTATATTGTATATTGAATGAGCTTCGTCTTGACTGCTTCTAGCTGTGCAATACGCGTGTAATCAAAAATTGAGTTTTTTTATATTTCAAGTATTGTGATTTTTTTGTAATTATCGGGCGCAATTCCTATGTAAAAAGATGAAATAAATGCATATTATATTGCAGTGACGATCGGTGGCAAAAAGTTTTGGGTATTCAATTACAAATTTATTGCGTCGTTTATTTTCGTACATGAAGTAATTGCGCATCCGGTCTGCGCATATAGAATTATGTCCATACGTATTGGTGGCATTTAATATTTATACTGTTTTTGTACTGTACCATTTAAAAATAAAAATTGAAAGACCAAGTTTGACTGGGGGGAGTAGCAGTGCCGTCGCCAGAGCAACCGAAGTTAGGAGGCACTAGCCGAAAGCGGGGGGGGGCACTAAAATAGACTGAATTTTTGCACATAAAAACTAATATTTTACGGTTACAAATTATGCGTTATTTTATCAATTTTGCATTCATGCCTGAAAAAAAAGACGGGTAAGGCCGGCAGCGTTTTTTAGCTCATTTTATATCTGGCCCATCTAATCGCTTGAAAAATCTGTCTGCAGCAGTAAATGCGACCAGAAGCGCAACCAGAATTTTGCTGAGAGGGAAGGGGCTTAAACCAGAAGTAAAATTTTTTTGCGCAAAAATTATCTAATTTAGGCCCTGTGCTGAACAAACTGATGCAACTCGCGTGTCACAGAGAGAGTCTGGGGAGTAGGGCCTCCAACCGCTGGATGATTTTTGTGATTTTGCGGCAAAAACAGCAATTTTAACGCCATTTTAATCACATTTCGCAAGTTTTTAAAGCCATATGAATATCAGATCAATATCAAATCTTTCATTACACTCGCTGTATTACTTTGAAGCGTGAAACGAGTTTGCGGGGACCGTCTACGCGTCATTGCGCCCGGGCAAAACAGCTTTCTTCAAAGAAATGTCGCAGTAGTAGTGAGCCGTTGGCAACATTGTGTCCAATTTGAACGGCCCAAGGATTGAGCCTCAAACATCCCTCTCCAGAGAGGAACGCGTTACCGCTTGACCAACTGGCCGGTAACTGATAATCAAAAAGAGAAGCTGCCCATAAAATTCTATGAAAAGTTTATAATGCAAACTCATTCCAGTTAGTAGCCTATAGTACAGTACAACTACATCCACTTTGTATAACTACATGCACTTTTTTACAACAACAGCCTTATGAATAACAATAGTAAATTGCTAAAATTTAGAATTCATTGAAAAGATTAAATTGCCGAGCTTATTCTGCACCCCTTATACTTCAGGTCAAGTCCAAAACATGTTTAAATGCTTGTATTTCGGGACTAAATTTTCTAAATGACTTGACTAAAGAAAGCTAAAGCCCCCTTAGCCCCTTCCCCTTGGTTGCGCCGCCGACTGCGACCTAAAAAAATCTTGGGAGTGCTCTAAAAAAACAAAATAACTGGTCTTTTGAAGTGTTTTCACGTAGCCTACTGTTTCAGGTCACAATCACTTACCAAGTATCGGAACCGATTCTGTAGGCTTACATCTCTATTCCGCGACACATCCGTAAAGGCCTGGTAATAAGACGAATTATTGCGTCACATTTATGCACAGCAGTTGGTTGCCAGCAATTTCGCAAAAAAATCGAGAAAACTTTTAACGAGAATTATGTTTGAACATTATTATTTCTTTTTTCATTGTTATCTGTTGTCTGGTCGCTGCATGATGTTCCAAAACTGTATTCTGAGTAGACCGAAATGGGGGGGACACAAGCAGTCGTTAGGAGGGCACGGCCCCCCTGCCCCCCCCCCATAGCGACGGCACTGGAGAGTAGCAAAAACACGTTTGGTAGTAAAAAGTTTTGGTTCGAATTGAGGGTAGCGTAGCTGAAGTTGATTTTTCTCGTCTCGCTTCAGCTGTTGAGTGAAATGAGTATAGTGGAGGTGTAGAAAAATCAAAAAGATAGACTGTAACTTCTACACTTAATGCTACACTCAATTCAAGTTATTGATTAAAACTTTTAAAACGCCTTTACCTCATCCAATGATCAGTTGCCTATAAAAAGCAAAGAAATAGTACAAGCTGAAACAGCTTTGGCCGTTTGATTAACAATTCAAACAAAACTGTTTACTACAAAGGGCAGAGCATTAAAATCGGCAAAGTTTCAGAATTACTGCAGATGCAAGAAAGTCATTTAAAAGTAAATTCCATTCGCTTTTCCGCTGAAGCAAATTCTGTTATGACGGAATCCTAAAAAGATTTGGTTTCCATGACTTCTGTCAGTAATTGTGACTCGATGGATAAAAGGCCTAAATCTGAAAGTCTGTCTGGTTCCATTTTATTTTGAGAAAATGATTTGATACGTTTTAAGAAAGAAAACGATCTTTCAACGGTTTGGGTCTACCTGCAACAACGATTGCTTTTTTTCTTAAAAGTTTTTTGAGTGAAGGAACATCCAAATAAACTATCCACAGCATTTGTTGTGTTATATATATTGCTGTTGTAATTTACTTTGACGAATTTTAAGTTTTCTTCATTGTAGGTTATTTTTGCTAAAAAATCTTGCAAGTCTTTTACTGTCAATTGTTTGATACGGAGAAAGTATTATGATGTTTCAGGGTAGTTAATTTAGTTGACAGGTCTGTAACGGTTGATCCAGATCTTGTTGTTTCTATATATCTCTGGGTTGATCGCGCAACCACAGGCGCAGGCAGCTGAAGGCAAGGTAATCACGCTCGCTATCTGAAAACCCAGGATGACGTCAATCGTGACGTTTCTTTACTTGACCAAATTTGATTGGTCAATACAGAGGCGGGGCGTTACATGGTTTCACTTTGCTACGTCATTTTGGGTTTTCACAACTTCGCTTTAATACCTTCCAGCGCAGTCAAGCTACAGCGACTGCATATCAACGTTTTGCGCCACAATGCCGAAAAAAATAATTCACTGCCTGCCTAGGTTTCGCTAATTGCTACGCAGAATACGCTATGTTTGTGGCCAACTAGCCATGAAAGCAAAAATAAACAAAATAAAAAATACTATTTAAAAGGTATATTTACTTTGTATAAACACAGATGAGATGATTTTACTTATATATTCAAAAAATACCCTGATGCCCCTCACCGATCATCACTATTATATCGCGATTTTGCTGATTATACACTGTCACTGCTATGTTACGAATATAGTCAGGTTCTAGCATTCTTACGTCCCCTTTCCTGTTTCTCAAAAAGTCCCTAGAAAATTGCATGTTCAAAGTACGTAAATATGAACAAAAACTTGGCAGTAGTTTGGGCGGGTAAAGACAAAGCTAAATGGAGAGTAAAATTTTTTTTGAAAACTTTCCAAACACAAAATCGAATATTTTAAAAAGAAAATTTTTTGCTTTGTTCTGCTTTGTCGGACAAGAATCAAGTCAAAGACAACCCAAAATATATTTTTAAATTACAGGCGTGTCCAGTGTGCATGTGCAATGTACAATTTGTACATGCATCTGCGGTTCAGGGCCTATCAAAGGTATTGGTTAAATCTATCTTTAGTTAGTGATGATATTATGGGATACAGAATCGTATCGATTTTACTTCAACTCTGCAACGCTGGCACAAACAAGAACAATGCTACAAATTCTATAGCGATATTGTGTCATCTAAAGCCGCATAGGTGTAAATGAAAATTGTTCTTTATATTTTACTTTGAGATCTAAAAGTCTCTTGGGTGTAGCGAACGAAATATGAAATTAATTTAAGATAGATTTGAAGAGACAAAGCTAAGGTCACTTAAGACGGGTTGAGCTTGCTTTTTTTTTCATTCAAAAAAAAAAAGGAAATTCTCAAAATTCCGAGATTTAAACGCGATGTAGATATATATATATGAATTTCTACAGTGTGGCTTTTTGTCATATTTTTAGCCTGAATAATTTTGCATAAAGCCTATGGATGAACTTCTACCCATTAAATTTTTGGTTTGATTGAAGTATTTGTCTAAGTAGCATGCCTATTTCTTCATATCATTTTTCGTTTTTGTTTTCAATGAATAATTAATTCCAATCTGCCGGCAAAAAGCTTTAAAACGTAGAGTGAATCTAGATATTAAGAAAAGCATTTGCAAAAATAGTTGTTAGACAGAGTTGTTACTCAAAATTATAGAAATCTTCGTTGAAGTTGAGCAAAGGTAGTTATTGAAAAGTTTCTGTAAAATGAAAATCAAGATCAAATACCGACGTAAAAGAAGGAGAACAATGGTTTTATTGCTGCTCTTCATCTTCAGTTTTACTTTAGCCGAAGGAGGCAGACCAAAAAGTAAACCGGGTATATTAGCAGCTTCACAGGTTAGCAACACTGCCGGCAAAAATAAAAATTCAGGTAACTCTTTTTCTATTTTTTTTTTAAGTTGATAAAGAATTCGTTCACTTTAAGTTATGCTTATTGCTTACTGTACCAGTATTTTATCGAAGCAAGGATTTTGGGAGATAAGAAGAAGTGATGCAAATAAAAGCAAAAGATATGGGAGGGAGACAGCATCATTTGTTTTTGATATCCCTTCCATTATTACACACCACTTGGCACTTACTTCCATCTCCGCGTACCCCCAGCAATAGTAAGCCAAACAAATTAGATTATTTTCTTGCCCGCACAAAAAACTGATGCAGAAAACTTTGCTAGTTCTACGTAAACTTCAGCAGAGTTGCACCCAGTACTTAAATTGTAGGGGGGACGGGGGGGACGCGTCCGCCCATCGAGATTCAGCGTCCCCCCATCGAGAATTGAGCGCTGGTTTATGGGAGGTAAAAGTTACTGTTTTTGGCCGGAAAAACCGCTTAAATTTTCGATTTCAGCCAGAAAAAGCCTTCGGATTTCGGCGAAGACCTTTTTTTTTGGAGATCACCTAATTTTCACTAAAAAATCGCCTCAATCCAATTCAGGAACAATAAAAATTTAGATTAAGTTCGTTTACAGAACAAACTCCCAAAAAATCCTGGCTACGTGCCTGTTCATCACTAAGGTTCAGTCAACGCTGAAAAAGCGTCCCCCCATGCAAAATTTTACAGTTTAAGTACTGGTTGCACCTATCGTAGTCACGATAAGCCATGTTGTTTAGTGACTACAAACAAGGCAGTATTTGTGTACTGGTGAAAAACAACGCCAGATTTTTGCAGATAAAATGGCGACGCTTATACTTGCACTCTCCAAAGAATAAAAACCGCTCCATCCATACGGACTTAAGCAAGTTACAAATTATGAGAATTTTTTTTAGTTCTAACCCACAATCAAATTAGCAAACCCCTAGTTTTTTAAAAGAAGATAGATGGTACTTGTGGTTGATGTTGGCTTTTTTCTGGCTCCTCCAAACTACCCGATACTCTGGATTGACAGCACGTTGTAAATCAAAGCAATGCAATTTATTCAAGACTGGTTTATTGTTGATCTGGGGACAATAATAAGTAGGTTTTGTTTCCTTCTAAAGTAGCTTCTTAAATAGGAACATCAGCATCAGAACACGGCCACAACCAACCAACCTGGCCTACGTTTTTCAAATCCAGTGAGTTAAACTTTCACCCTATGTCATTTGTTCTGTCTTGTTTTGTCTGGCAACCAATTTCGAACAACCATTTCTTTCCAATGTTTGGCAGATCGATTTAACATTGTCTTTTGTTGAATTGCGTGCATCGTAGTTGGTTTAGCTTTAAATTTTTCCAATTTCGAGCAAAAAATCATGTTCTGTCTGCAGATCTCTTTCATTAATCAGTTGTTTAGTTGGAACTGCATCTACCCCTCTTTTCTGAAGATGAGACAGGCCCGGCGCCAGAGTAGCGTGACTGGGGGGAGGCATAAACAATTTTTGGGGAGAACAAAAACTTTTTACCTTGGAATTCGAGAGTGTAAACAAAAACCAAAGGTCTTCATCGCGAAATATGCAGGAATTTCTTCCACGAATTGTAGGGTGAAGACCAAAAAAAGGTCTTCATCGCAAAATATGCGAGAAAAACAGTTTTTGCTCACGAATTCTAGGGTGATGATCAGTATTTTGGGGATCCATCGGTACTGAGCCTGTTACTTTCTTTGGAACACAATCCTCGCTTGGGGGGCACAATTCTTGTTTGGGGGGGCACAAGCAGTGATCTGGGGGGCATGACCCCGGAATGCCTCCCCGTGGCGCCGGGTCTGAGATGAGAGCAGTAGCGTAGCCAGGGGGGCGGGAAGGCTCGAGCCCCCCCATTGGCTTGTGAAGTATGCAAAATCGCTCGTTTTTGGTGCTTTTGAGGCCAATTTTTGGTGAAAAATTGAAAACAGCCCCCCCCAAACGAAATTGGGTGCCGAAGTTGTGAAGTAGATCTCGTGATGCGGTACGAAAAAACGTTTGAATTTCCGATTTTGGCCGAAAAATCAGTCTCAATTTCGGTGAAGACCTTTCTTTTTTTTTGGAGACCACCCGATTTTGGGCGGCTGAAAAAACGTTTGAATGTCCGATTCTGGCCGAAAAATCAGTCTCAATTTCGGTGAAGATCTTTTTTTTTTTTTTTTAGGAGACCACCTGATTTTGGGCTGAAAAAACGCTTGAATTTCAGAGCTTTTCGTGTGAACCTTTTTTTTTTTTTGGAGACCACCTGAGTTTGGGCTGAAAAAACGTTTGAATTTCCGAGCTTTTCGTGTGAAACTGATTCAAGAACAATGAAAATTCGGGTCAAGGTCGTTTGCACTTTTCTCACTCTTTCAAAAAAGCCCCCCCTTTTCCAAATCCTGGCTACGCGCTTGGATGAGAGCACGGCGTATCGGTGTAACCACAGTTGTAAGTTGGAGCGGGCTTTTCGGGTCGGGTTCGGGTTTAAGATTGACAAAATGTCGGGCTTAATTTGCGCTTGATGTACGTACTTGCCTTGTGTTTTCGCCTTTTAGATGCTATAAAACCGTAACTAAAATAACTTTAGTTACTGAATGACGACTTCGTGCCTAAGTATTAATACGGTTCTTATTACACAATCATTATTATTACCTCATAATTTATTAACAATGAATAAATTTTTTAACCGTATGGCGTATGAGAGCAATTACAATACATTTTGAACATCTTACATAATTTTCGGGTGTTTCAGGCCTGGTTTTTGGGCTTTGGCTTCTAATCGCTTTTCGGGTTCTGGCTTATGTCTTTAGGTTCGGGCCTGAACTTGTCGGCCTGCTTACAACTCTGGGTGTAACACAATGTCACACCATAAAACCACAGTAATATGAGGAAAAATGCTGAAAAAAACAACAACCATTCATTACCATTCACTGAATTTGACGTGCTTGGCGGGCTGCTTCACTATTCCACTTCGCAAGAAGCAGGGAGAAGAACGTCGATTGTTTTCGTTATTTTTGTTTTACCGTACATTGTTTGTTGTTGATTGATTATTATACTATTTGACTTAGGCGTAGCCAGGAATTTTGATTGGGCGGGGAGGCCAAACCACAAATCATATGCAATGGCGTCATAAGAAATTTTCCAAAGAGGAACTTCGTGACGTACAAAGTTGTCGTAGAATGGAAAACCAGAAGCCGTGGC
The DNA here is from genome assembly GCA_963965965.1 of Trididemnum nubilum. NCBI lineage: Eukaryota > Metazoa > Chordata > Ascidiacea > Aplousobranchia > Didemnidae > Trididemnum > Trididemnum nubilum. The sequence goes on from OZ014490.1 coordinate 15,962,684, forward strand.
CAGTTCAGTGACTAAGACTGCCAAAGTCTGGTTATTTCGTTATGATAAGGCTAATGTTGTATAACAAAATTGATTTATCAAGCTTTGAGTTTGGCCCGTGTTTTTAGTTATTTTTTCATGCCTTTTTCATTTTCAAGTTGGTATTGTTTTGGTTCTTAAATTTTGAGCAAAAATAAGCCTCGTGTTCTAATAAAACTGGTCTTCTATAAAAAGCGCAACATATAGCTGATGAGCACTTGCATAAAGTTAAAGTTAAAATTTTAAATAATCATTTAGGTTATGACATAATGCGTTCAAGCGAAAGGGGTGAGTATGAGCAAATGCTGAAGAGAAACTTTACAGCTATGAAGCGGTTAAAGCATTCGCTTTTGCACGACTATGACAGCACCCTCATTCCATTGAGTAGAGACACCGGAAACCTCCGTGTGAAAATCGGCTTCACATTTCGCCAGGTTCGAATTGTTTCGATCTGTTCAAAATGCTTCTAAACTAGATGGGAGTTTGCCAGCAAACCCAGTGAACGACCGACGCACAGCTAATGCTGTGACGCTCAAAAGTACTTTTTGTCTACCGTAAAATCAGCAATTATTCAAAAATATCTGATTATGGAACCTCCAGAAAAGTTGAATCAAAAGATTTGTCAGTTAAATATCTCCTGAAATCATAAAACACTGTCACCCTAGCTTGAGCCGTTCAAAAATTGATTTTTGGGGGTCCATTTGGGGGGTCCCTGGGGGGGGGGTGGCACCCCCAAACTATGTCAAAATATTTGTCTGTTGAATATCTGCTGATATCATAACAGACTGGCACCCAAGTTGAGCTTTTCAAACAATTCATTTTTGGGGGTCCATTTGGGGGGTCCCCAGGGGGGTGGCACCCCCAAACTATGTCAAAATATTTGTCTGTTGAATATCTGCTAATATCATAAAACACTGGCACTCTAAGTTGAGCCGTTCAAAAAATTGATTTTTGGGGGGTGGTCCTCGGGGGGGGGGGGGGTGGCACCCCCAAACTATGTCAAAATATTTGTCTGTTAAATATCTACTGATATCATAAAACACTAGCTGGCACTCTAAGTTGAGCCGTTCAAACAATTGATTTTTGGGGCCCCATTTTGGGGGGTTCCCGAGGGGGTGGTACCCCAAACATGTCAAAATATTTATCTCTTAAATATCTACTGATATCAAAAAAAAACTGGCACCCTAGGTTAAATCGTTAAAAAAATTTATTTTTGGGGGGTCCCCGAAGGGGTGGTACCCCCAAATTATGGTAAAATATTTGTCTCTTAAATATATACTGATAACAGAAAAAACTGGCACCCTAGCTTGAGCCGTTCAAAAATTTGATTTTTTGGGGCCCCATTTTGGGGGGTCCCCGGGGGGGTGGTACCCCCAAATCATGTCAAAATATTTGTCTCTCAAATATCTACTGATATCAAAAAAAACTGGCACCCTAGGTTAAATGGTTAAAAAACTTGCTTTTGGGGGAGTTTCCGGGGGGGTGGTACCCCCAAATTATGTCTAAATATTTCTCTCTTAAATATCTACTGATATCAAAGAAAAATGGCACCCTAGGTTAAATCGTTAAAAAATTTATTTTTGGGGGGCCCCATTTGGGGGGGTCCCCGAAGGGGTGGTACCCCCAAATTATGTCAAAATATTTGTCTCTCAAATATCTACTGATAACAAAAAAAACTGGCACCCTAGGTTGAGCCGTTCAAAAATTTGATTTTTTGGGGGGGTTCCCGAGGGGGTGGTACCCCCAAACCATGTCAAAATATTTCTCTCTTAAATATCTACTGATATCAAAGAAAAATGGCACCCTAGGTTATATGCTTAAAAAATTTGTTTTTGGGGGGTCCATTTGGGGGGGTCCCGGGGGGGTGGTACCCCCAAATTATGTCAAAATATTTGTCTCTCAAATATCTACTGATATCAAAAAAACTGGCACCCTAGCTTGAGCCGTTCAAAAAATTGATTTTTTGGGGCCCCATTTTGGGGGAGTTTCCGAGGGGGGTGGTACCCCCAAATCATGTCTAAATATTTCTCTCTTAAATATCTACTGATATCAAAGAAAAATGGCACCCTAGGTTATATGGTTAAAAAAATTTGTTTTTGGGGGGGTCCATTTGGGGGGTCCTCGAAGGGGTGGTACCCCCAAATTATGTCAAAATATTTGTCTCTCAAATATCTACTGATATCAAAAAAAACTGGCACCCTAGCTTGAGCCGTTCAAAAAATTGATTTTTTGGGGCCCCATTTTGGGGGGGTTCCCGAGGGGGTGGTACCCCCAAACCATGTCTAAATATTTCTCTCTTAAATATCTACTGATATCAAAGAAAAATGGCACCCTAGGTTATATGGTTAAAAAAATTTGTTTTTGGGGGGGTCCATTTGGGGGGGTCCCCGGGGGGGTGGTACCCCCAAATTATGTCAAAATATTTGTCTCTCAAATATCTACTGATATCCAAAAAAACTGGCACCCTAGTTTGAGCCGTTCAAAAAATTGATTTTTTGGGGCCCCATTTTGGGGGGGTTCCCGGGGGAGTTGCCCCAAAAAAATTTCAGGAGACACAATTGCGTATGTACCTCAACAACTTCACACAAAAATTAGATTTCTATGTTTTGTGGTTTAGGAGAACTCGAGCGTACAAGATTTAGGAAGAAAAAAAAGGAAAAAAAAAGGAAAAAAAAAGGAAAAAAAAGGAAAAAAAAAGGAAAAAAAAAGGAAAAAAAAAGGAAAAAAAAAGGAAAAAAATAAGAAAAAAAACCTCATCGCGGCCGAAAGTGGGTTGGTAGGGATGAAAGGATATCTTAAGACATATAACCATGAGAAATATTTTTTGCCGTACTTAAGCCGTTTTTGACTTAGACCGCTTTTTACGCCAAACTTGCGGGGCGGTTTTCGGGTCATAAACCCGAAGTCACGTGACCGATTGCCTCGAAATTTGGTACAAACATAAAACTCATTAATCTCAAACTGCTGTCAAAATTTCATGTAGTTAGACCAAACGGTTCTCGAGTTATAAGCAAAAGTCTGAAATCTCGCACTCATTAGTTAGAAAATGGCCGAGTAAAAACAAAGGAACACGCGACGCGAGCGTCGGTCGTTCCAATAAAATGAATAGAATATCTGTTTTTTAACCCTATTTTGCAGGGTTTATTTGCTCCCCCCCATCTAACGCTTAAACTAAAGTCTTGGGGGCACTCAATTTGGCATGCAGGTTGGTGCTCATCAAAATTGTTTAGAACAGTTTTTTTACTACGTCATCACAGTGATGTAAGAATGTTTTTGAAAAATGACGTCTTAAAAAAATGTGACGGTCCAAATTTTGTACTTAGTTTTATTTGTTGAAACTGAGCCAAAAAACGCCCGAGTTAAAATAGCTAGGTTACAAAAACGTCTTAATGTCATTTCACCCTCTCGGATTTTTTTGGGGACAAATCCCTTCCACTAGAGATTTTTATTTCGAATCAATTTGACAATGAGTCAAATTCATCAAAAATAACTCCAGAAAATCTGAAGTTGCTAAGGTAACGCGAAGTTTCCTAATTTTGAGGTTTCCCGAAATCACTTTCCAAATTCTGAGCATTTTTTCGCCAATATTTAACTAAAATGACATCATAAGACGTTTTTGTGACGTACCTACTTAGACTTGTACATTTTATGATACAATATGAAAAACAAACCTATACGGTATTTAAAATTTTAACCGCATGTGACGTCATCGCAAAATGACATCGTGTTTCGAAAATATGTCTGTGACGTCAATATGATGACATCATCAACTGAAAACCAATTTTCTAAAAGTTTTTGGTGAACACTAACCCGCTTGCCAAATTTGGTGTTCCAATGACGTTTGGCTTAAGAGTTAGATAGGGGGCATTTTTGACCCTAGCGTGTATAATGCGTTAGTCAAATACCCCCTGTAAAATAGAGTTATTTTACTGTACATAAAAAATGAGCCAAAACATGCTCAGATTTGACTTCGGCAAATCTTAAGATTGGAGAAATTTTTTCTTACCTTAGCAACCTCATTTCTCAACGCCTAGTTAATTTGAAATAAAAAATAACCCGCCCGGGTAAAAGAGGGTTAAATGTAATGTTAAATCGTAGGCTATAGCATGTGCTGTGTATAACATCTGCATAGTACATATGTCATATTTTGCTTTAATGCCTAAGCTACTGTACCGTAAATTAATTGCCTATTTGAATGTTTTAATCTGTAGGTTCTTGACTTGGACGAAAAAAATCAGATTTTGAAGAGTTTGGTTTGGTTTCGAATGCAATGGGAGGATGAAAATTTATCCTGGAATCCTGAAGAATTCGACGGATTAAAAGAAAGTTAGTATAGCGTTATACTCCAACTTTGCCACAAGTAGAAGTTTAATCGGATCAATTGGTTATTAACTCAAGCTCAAGAGTAACTCGTGGGTTGTTCAACCGAGCTGGTCGACGGCATTTGGACGCGTCCTTTTGACCCGGATGGTAAAATGACAAACACGCAATGACGTTGTGCAGGTGGCTTGCGCTAGCTGGAGACGTTGATTTGCCGTCGCCAGCGTGAAGAGGGGGATAAATGTATCGTCAGACTCCAACGTACCACACGTAAAAGTTTAATCGAATCAATTGCTTATTTAGTTTAATCGAATCAATTGCTTATTTAGTCAAGCTAGAGAATAGCTTGCAGATTGTTAAACCTTGGACTAATTATTAGTAGACTAGAAACAGACGCGCGAAAATAAACAGAAGAGCGTTGAAGAGAAAGAGGCAGCTGCTCTCGCCGTAACTCTTTTTTGCAGTCACGTGTATTTGTCTGATTTGATTGGACATATTCTAATAGAGCGAGTGAACCGAGAAGAAAAAAGTCGCGCTGATTGGACGAATCAGCATATTCTAGAAAAATGAACCGTGAAGAAAAAAAAGACAAAACTGTCAGTTTCGAGTCTACTAATAAAGAGTCTATGGTTCAACCGAACCGGACGACTGCTTTGGAGCCGATCACTCCGTTTGGACCCGGATGTTATACATTAGTTAATTTTCGTTTAATTTTGTTTTATTTCCATTTTATTAATTCTTTTTTTTATTAAATTTCTATACTTTCAAGAGCAATCAAAATAATGCAGTGCTGCTTAAAAGGTGCATGATATTGGTAATGGGTATTGCAATGCTAATAGCACCCAACCGAATAAAAAGATTTAAACTAAATCTAAACAATAATTACGTTATTTTGAAATGCTGTTAACAGATAGAATAAACAAAGCAACCAAGAATTGGAAAGTCAGCGTCCCTAAGGGATACAAAATCAAATCAAATTTTTCATACGCGATGTATTACGCCGAAACGTGTAACGAGTATGCGGAGCCCACTCCGCGTCATCGCACCCGGGCAACACCGCTTCTTCCAAAGAAATGTTACAGAAGTGGCGATTTGACTGGCCGGAGATTTGAACCTCAGACCTCCCGCTCCAGAGAGGAATGCGTTACTGCTCGACCAACTGGCCGATATCCCTATAAGCTGCACTCACACGGGCGACTTTTAGAGAATCGGTGTTTTGCGTTTTTTCTTTTTTCAAATCCATGAAGAAAGAAACAAGAGCAATTGAGAAACAAAAAAGATAAAATGCCGATTCTCGCAGCTAAAAGTCGCCCGTGTGATTGCACCTTAAGGGATACGGAATACGGAAGTCTAAAATCGAGATTTCTAAACACGCAGATTATCCTGCATGATGGCCTTGCTATGTGCTTTTTTGCAGCTGTAGCAGTTGTCACTTTTCCAAACATTTTTTGTTATATTTTTTCAGTTGAATTGCCTCATAATGAAATCTGGAGGCCGGATATTGTTGTTTATGAAGAAATAGGAATTCGCGACTATTCGCCACGCCTGCAAAAATTCAAGATACTCTCAAACGGTTTAATAGAATACAGAGAACCAACCGTATTCGAAACTACTTGTAGTATTGACACAGCATTTTTCCCTTTCGATGTACAAGTTAGTTTTTCTTTGAATATATTGACCTTATTTTCGTTTGTTATGGTCTTATTGCGATCAATTTTTTTGAAAGTTTTTGTTCTAAAAGAAAACTCTCCTTCTCTAAATCAGCAAGCATAGCAAAGAAAATGAATCATCGAGATCGTCTTGACCTTTACTTGAAAATGTTGTGGTTTAAAATGATTTGCTTGCCATTTATATCAGCAATTAACACAAGTTAAATGTTGCAGGCATGTTTTCTGACTTTTGTTTCTTGGACTGAACCTGTCACGATAATCGATTTATCAGCAGATCGGGAGCCTTCAAAACTTTTGGAAGACGCCAAACGGTACTTCATAAACACTGGAGAGTGGCAGTTAATGGGAATAAGTGTTGGCAAAATGGTAAATATAGTTATTTTCCGGTTATTTTTGTGCATATGGCATTATTTTGTTGTGTTCTTTTGCTGCAAAATTTGAAAGTTTACTCTTTACAGGTTTATTTTTAGCCGCAATAATCTGTTTCAGACAAATAAAATAAAACAGTCGGAAGAAGATCGGGGTATAGGGACAACGCCAACCCTAATGGTCTTTATCTTTCAGGGCATGGTATGGAATGGAAGATGGAATGGAACGGAAATTTTGGTGTGGAAGATGCCAGAATGGAATGGAATGGAAGATTTCAAGAATGGAATGGAAGACAATCTTACATACCTCCATACCAATTCCATACTAGATTTCGCACATGCCATTTACAGAAAAATATATACACATAGTGATAACTAAATTATATTCATGGAAGTGGTTAGCAGCTAATCGTCTGTTGACAAATAAGGTAATTCGGTCGAGTGCATTGCGCAAACAGTGTGGTATTGCATCGTAAAATACTGTATGTTCTTTGCAATTTGCAGCTGCATTGATGCTAACTTTCTTGATTATAATTTTTATTTGACAATTTGTCAAGATTTTTAACTTTTTCTTCCATCGTGACAAAGATTTGTATTTACTCTTCTATCTTCGGTTGAGCTTAATTCTTTTTTTTTCTTTTTTTTTTCTGTATTTTTATGGTAGCTCGTTGTGATCGTGCTTCAAATATGGGATGAGATGCATCTTAACATGCGGCTTGCCTTCGCAAGCGACAACTTGCGAAGGTACGCTTAACGTTACGAAAGTGCAATACAAACAAAGCGTTGCTTCCGGTCCAAACTTGCTTTGGTATGGAAGTATGGAATGGAATATGGAAAAAAAATTGAATATGGAATGGAAGAAATTTCCCAATACGGAGAATGGAAAAATCGTCTTCCCTTCCATGCCTTGCTCTGTTTGTCTACAACACCAGTAAAGTTCAGAGATTGGACTTCCGTGGTCGTATACTTGGGAGCAATAAAAGAGTATGGGGACCAGTAGGTTACAGTATTTTTTGGAGTATAAGGTGCACCAGTTTATAAAGCGTAGTATCAATAAATGGTTTCTATCATTTTTATTTTCTTTCATTAAGGCACCCTAAGTATAAGGCGCACTATATGAAATGCTACTTAAAAAACTAAATAACTTTTAAAAAGCTCTTAAATAAAACTAAATCAATCATAAAGGGAAAGAGAGTGGAACCTTATCCATATACTGAACTGTATAAGGCGCACTCTCAATTTTTAATAAGTTTGGAGTATTTTAGGTGCGCCTTACAGTCGAAAAACATGGTAATTTTTTTTGGTAGTTTAAATGATTGACAAAGTTGAGATCTCTTAATCTTTGTTTCTTTTTCCATTACACTTCCATGCCACATTTCGTTATTCTTAAAAGAGGAGGTATAGTCCCATTTTTCTCTGTTTGGCGGCTTGTACAACTAAACAAGCAGCGTATAAAAAACGTCATCAAATGCAGAAAAGTTTATTTAAGCTTTATATCACTTCAGGTAAAAGATTATGGGGAGCTATTGGACACTAAAGCATTAAATCATAGCGAAGAATTCAATAACTTGATGAATTCAATGACAAACAAAACGGTGGAAGAAACTGAGTACAAAAGCAGCAGGTTGACTGATTTATTGTTGCTATACAAGTTACAATACCACAGAGGTGTCCGAACTTTTTGAAGGAGTTAAAAAAGATTTCGAAAAGGTACCTCCCGTGCCAAAAATGGGTTTAGCGAAAGAGTGAAGGATTGATTCTCTAAACTTGCGAATTCAGTTTATTTTAATCTAGTAAGTCCAACGGTTTAGAAGATAGAAAATTGATAATCAACGAATCAAAGTTATCTATGCGTTGGTGCATACGACTCTTACTCTTTTTAGTAGTGATGATCATTCGACGATACACTGGTTGGCAAATAACCTCTACGAAAGAGCTCACGAAAATCTTCATAAAGGAGAATTTCCAATGAGACCTCTGGACTATACAAATTTTTCAACCCTTGGAAATAGCAGTGTGAAACCAACGATGTTTGCCGAAGTAAAAAGCAAAATTAATTATTTGAATTAATTATTAATTATTAGGCTACCGGACTTCAGTAAAAAACCAACAATAGTGGATAACTGCTTCTATTGTATTGTTTGTGACTTTTTAGTTTTTAATTGAAAATGAAAATACCTTTTTCCTTTTATGACAAAAGGTCTAAAAACAAAATTTGAATGAAAATTCAGCGTTTTGACTCTGGTCACCAACCAACTGACAATGGCACTGCTGGTACTGTTTTTCACCCTCAGCTGGTATAACTTTGTGAAGATAGAAAATTTTTATTCAGCATTTATTTATCGCAATTTAAGTCTACACGTCTGCGTTTAGCTAGTATCAAAACCAAAACAGACTGTTCAAAATTTTTAGGCATTTTCGACTACATTTTTGTCAATTTTTAATGGTTTAGGTTTTACAAAGTCTTGTATTGTGTTAATCCATAGTACATTATATTTTGCTTGCAACAAATATTCAGCTATTGCTGAGTTTTTTTACAGTGTCACCAAAAATTTGTTTGCTATTCAGGTAAAATATACAATTATTGTTCGACGGAATTCCTCCCTGTACATGCAGAGTATGCTTTTTCCTAGCATTTTGCTCACAACTGTCGCTCTCCTCGGATTCTATCTTCCCCCGGACTCCGGAGAACGGATTGGATTGCAGATTACCATTCTCCTAACTTTCATGGTACGTTGACAATTTTTAAACTTTAAACATTTTATGTTCAAACTTTTGTATTTTCTACTGAATGTGAGAAGACATCCAAACAGCGGTTTCTTCATCTTGGAAGACCACCTTTTTAAAGTTTTTACCCACCAAAAAATTGCATTCTGATGGTCAGAAGAAGATGAAACAATTTTACATAAACGAGAGCCTCTTGAATCTTCAACATTGCAAAGTAAAATACTGATGTGGAAAATAACTGCTGCTTGCAGAGCAACTTAAAATTCTGAAAGTAAATCGGATTAACTTCAAAAGTTTCAAAAAAATCAGGCGGTAAAAGTTTAGGCCTAAATATAAAATAAATTAAGGTCTAAGTTTAAAAACCTTATCAGCCTAATGGCACACTACATTTAAAAGCGCGGCAAGTTCTGTATATTTCATTAAAAGTCCTCAGTGCTTATTCAAATAGAATCTTTTTAATGACAATGAACAAAAATTGCAGAGCAATTTCTTAATAATAGCAATGAACAGCAGCTGGACTTCATTTTAGAAAATTTTCACTTGTTTTATTTTTAAATTACAGTTTAGATTCCATCTTAACAAACCTAGTATTTTTTATTCTTGGAACACTATTGGCTAAAGGTTATTATTGTATACAGCTATTTTAAAAAAAGAAAAAGCACTATATTGTTAGTCAACAACAAGATCGTTCAATTTTAATTTATTTTTTGAGAGTGTAATTTGTACACACAAAGGACCTGGCAGGGTGACACGTTTAGATCAATAAAATTAATTATTTCTTTTGATTTTTTCATATCGCAGTTTGGTTAACATCACAGTGTACACTCGGCAAAAAAATTCAGAAAAGACATGCGATTTTATCATCTAAAATGCGAGAAAAAACATTATTGAAGCCTTTCTTTTATAAATTCAATCACATTCAAAAATAAAGTATGTTTTGAATTGTATTTGCGTAACTTTGGTGGTTTGATTGCTTTGTTTCCTTAGGTTTTTCTTCTTGCCGTTGGAGAAATGTTTCCTGCCTCAACTGGGCCTTATTTGGGGGTTTACTTTGTTTTGTGCATGTCATTACTTGGAGTTAACCTGGCAATGACAGTGCTGGTGCTTCGTCTTCATTTTAAGCCTGTAGGTGTTAAAAGCACCGATACTCAACAAAGGATGGAAAAATTTTCATCTTCAAAAAGGTATCGTATCTTTTCAGTGTAGGATAATTGTTGCTGGACAAGCATCACCGCCTTATCGCATTATTTTAAAACTGGTTGTTCTTGCTGTTGCTGTTGCTGTTGCTGTTGTTGTTGTTGTTGTTGTTGTTGTTGTTGTTGTTGTTGTTGTTGTTGTTGTTGTTGTTGTTGTTGGTGTTGTTGTTGTTGTTCTTATTGAAAACAATGTTTGATTGATATTTTTATGTATGCTGTAAATGATACTGCTTGAAGTACCGTAGTTTTTTCATCTACTGTTGAGCAGAAGATTGAGGAAAATTCATACAGTTCATATTCTAGAGTAATTATTATTTTTTACCGCCAGCATTTTGTAGGCTTTATAATGCAGAACTTCAACATCAAGCATTTTTTAAAACACCTTGCCATCAACGTAGGTGGAAAAAGCGTCTACTGATACCACTTTGCGTCATTTTGCATCACCGCGGCCATTGGTTACCGCCGAAAAGTTTTAGGCTCAACATAAAGCCCTTACAACAACTAATACTAATTTTGCAACTCTATGTACCTTTGAATCAAATTGGAATACTGTGACTATAACAAATAATTTTATGTCTAGGAGAAGCTTTGAATGCCGTAACTGGTGCAGGAAGAATTCCAATCAAAAAAAGATTGTGCACAAAAGACATAGAAAAACTGTAATTCCAAGATCATTGCGACGGTTTCTTTTATTTTGCGACCACTATTGGAGCCTCTGCGAAACTAATGCAAAATGGTTGTACGACTCCGACCAAGAAGCCGAAAATAAAAACGACTCCAAGAAAGGGCAAAGCTCTTCTAGCAGCAGCAGCGACTCATCCTCATCTTCGACGGAACCGTCGCAAAACGAAGTCTTTGTCACTTCAGAAAAAAAGAAACGAACTGCGTTTGGGACTACAAATAATACCACTCCGAATAGCCAGAAGAACTCCAGTAACGGCAAGAGATTACAAAATTTATCAAGAGAATCCAACGCATTTTATACGGACTCAGTACCAAGGTACAGCTCATTGCTTACATTTACTTATACTGCAAGCTACAATCGTACGTGAACGCACACATAAAGTGCAATTACAATAGGTACTTATAGGCGCGCAACCAGGACTTTGCTAAGGAAGAGGGGAGAAGTTAAATCAAAAAATGTTTCTGTTTGAAAAATGTCTCATTTAGTTGGCATGCTGAGCAAACTAATGCAACTCAAGTGTATAGCTATTTTAACGGCATTTGGATTAAATTTTGCAAGTCTTAAAATTTTAGAGTCATTTGAAAGAACTAAATTGCTAAAATTCGGAAGTCATTTGAAAGATTTAAGTTGCCCAGCCCCTTCGGCCTCCCTTCCTACTTACAAGTCAAGTCCAAAACACGTTTTAGCTCTTGTATTTTGGAATTAAATTTCCTTAGTGACTGGTCCAAGGAGGGCTGAAGCCTCTTTAGTTCCCCATTGTGGTTGCGCCACTAGATACTAGTAGACTAGTGGAACGATCGCTTCCTTCTCCGAGGAAGAAAAAGCATAATGTAAAAAGAAACCTGAATAAGTCACGAGTAGCCAGAAAAATAGTACTGAAAGTAAGGTTCGAATTCAAACCCAACATGCTTGCACGGTAGCCTAACATGCGGTACATCCGTGAAATCATGGCAGGCATTCAACATCGATCGTCCTATCATTGTAGAGTTTAAAGTTGGTTAACAGGTTAAGACACGTAATAGTAATGAATGATTTGTCAATGTAAATATTCCACTACAATCCGGTTAAACTAGAGGTATGCGAGTTAATATTGTTTATATCCTTGCCTTGCCATTGTTGACTTGATACAACTCAAGTTTATAGCGTATAAATGGCACGAGGATATTGGTTATGATGAAATGTCTAAAGTGTTTTGCATAAAATGTTTGCCTTGAGTTTAAAAAACAGCAATTAACGTTTAGATTTGGAGCATCAAATACTCAGGAAGCTGAAGGTTTGAAGCAAAAAAATGAAAAAATTTCTATTTCTTCTCCGGATTATATCGATGACTATCGGAGTAGCTGTGACGTTGCTCAAAATTCTCCAAAATGTGACGTCACACCTCCCATACTCAGCAAACCTAGCAACAGTTTATGGTGTAAAGTAAAACTACAAAATTCCCCCATTTCCACTTCTTTGGGCCTTCAGGCCCCATCTACAAATGGTGGGTTTCATTTGCCTTCCCACAGCAAGTTTTCCTCCAAATCCACTCCCGTTTCTCAATCGGGCTCTCCTACCAAAAACAGTGAAGACGTCAGTCCATTCCGCTACCGAATTCTTGGCGTTCTGAATGAACTAAAAGGCTACGTTAAAAAAGTGAGTAATTTTTCCGTCTAGCTGGGCGTATGAAGTCATGCCTTCCAAGCGGGCTTGTATTTTTTATTATTTTTGTCTGACCACGTGTCTGGAGAAAATGATAATACATTTATCAAATTCAAACTTAGTTTTGTCATTTTCAATCGTTTTCGCAAAACTAATTATTTTTTATTGATTTTGCAGAATGAAGGCCTAAAACGAAAGCGTAAGACGCTGAAACAGAAAAGGGCCAGACAAAAACAGAGAAGAAAGGAGAAGGAGCAAGAAAGAGAGGAGATGGAGCAAGAGGAATGGAAGAGTGTCGCAAGAGCGATCGATGTTCTTTGTTTTCGGCTATATGTTTTCTTGATTGTCATCAGTCACTTTGCTTTGTTTGGTGCTGCTTTGAAAACCTATCTGACAGAACACAACTTGGGATCTCTGCCGTACACTATTTGATATAACCAGTTGTAGTTATTGCTCCCGGCACGCAACCAGAATACTTTTGCTAAGAAAGGGCTGAATCAATGCCAAAATTCTTAATACCGAACCAAAAGTGTATCCAAAAATATTGCGTGTAGAATAAACTGAACCATCTTAACCATATTTACATGTTTTTTGTTTTATCAACGCATTTTACAAGTAGGGAAGGGCAAAAATGTCCCCCAATCTAACTCTTCACCGAAAGTCACAGGACCACAAAATATGGCATCTGGGTTGGTGTGCACCAAAATTTTTTAGAATTTTGGTTTTGAGTTGATGACTCTTCGTAATGATGTCATGGCCATCTTTTGGAAAAAAAACGTCATTTTTTTAATGACGTCATGGGCGGCTCAAATTTTGATCATAGAGTTTTTTGAAACTGATTGATAATTTCTTAAGTCAAAGTAATTACGTCACAAAAAGTCTTATGACGTCATTTAAATTAAATATGGACCAAAATGCAAAGATTTAGGAAAGTAACTACGAAAAAAACTCAAAATTGGAAATTATATTGCTGGAATCTCCCCCTTACGTTAGCAACTTTTAATTTTCAGGGATTTATTGTAAATAAATTAGACTCAAAATTATCTAGATTCGTAGTGAAAGGTTTCTGAAGGAATTTATCACGAAAAAACCGAGACACCCCGTGTAAAATAGTCATAGGATTAAATCACATTCTTTCCGAATGCTCTATATTAAAGCCTCCTTGCAACATCTCCGACACCAACAACGAAGACCTGCTGTAATACCTCATGAACGTTGCCTTTTGATATCTCACTTTGTGTATACAAAAGAAAAAAAACGAGGAAATACACACAATATAGGGATTCGCATGCAAAAGAGGGGCCTGGCACAAATGTCCCCTTGTCTACGCTGCTGTTACGCACAGATTAATTACTTGTTCAATGTACAGTGTGCATGCAGGAAATGTTCATTGCTCATTGAGCGCTTTTGCATTGTTGATAGATTGTTTTCCATTTATTTTGATCAAGCTATACGCGCTTTTTAATTAAAGTTTTTTGTGATTAGATTTTGAGAAAGGTTTCTTGGATTTCAATAATATTAATTTTGACCCAAAATCTAATTTCTTTCAAAGATAATCTTGTTACAAGTACTTAATTTTAGGTCAACATCAGTTCTAAATACCAACAATAAATTATGCAAAACGTTTTCAAAATTCATTCAACGCATTTGGAGCTTTCTGCCATTTCTAATACGATTTGCATAAAAGCACAGAGTCAAAGAAAAAGACAAATTTTAGTTTGCTTGTGATAATAATTATTGATTGAAGATGAATAGATTTGTTGATGTAATTTACCCTTAAAAATTTGACTTTTTTTTAGGTTTATTGTACATTAAATTCTATAGGCCTATAACGCCTTGACTTTTTGTACAAGATAAAGATTCAAATAGTTCTTGTTTGTTTTTTTGTATCAGAAAAGTCAAAATTGAAGCATATTTTATTTATGTAGAAAAAAAATCTTATCTTGGTGAAAAATCCATTACGATAAAGCATACTCTATAATTTATATGTTATTTTGCAGGAGTCTCCCGCAGGTATTTTTCCAAAATTATATACGTAGAAAGCAGTTGGGTTTGTCAATTGGGTTTTACTTGTCTTGGATTTGCTATTCTGTGATTCCTCTAAAACTTTTTCCCAAAAAGGCTAATTATTGCATATGTGCTCGTACCTGTTAATTGCAGCAGAATACGTAGTAGGGTGGTTCAAAAAAATTTTTTTTTCCGACATCTTTTTCTCCAAGGGGCTTAAAAGGTGTGTTTTGGTGCAAAAATAACCCATGTAAATTTTTTTTGACTTTAATTAACATTTGGGGGTCGCGCACCCCCCACATTCTAAGCGCGACCACTTAAATCATAAAATTGCCATATCTCCTTTACCACTAGAGATAGAAACTTTAAATAAAAATCAAAAGATGCAGAAGATATAATTTTCCATAAGTGTTTAATACATTTCTTATGCTATCTGAAGATAAATTTAAAAAACTGTTTTTGTTTAAAAATTTTAGTTAAATGTTAACATTCATCCAAAATTTTAAACAAAAACAATTTTTTTAATTTATCTTGAAAATTTGATTGAATAGCGTAATAAAATGTATTAAATACTTAAGAGAAATCATATCTTCTGCATCTTTTGACTTTTATTTGAAGTTTCTATCTCAAGTGGTTAAGGAGATATGGCAATTTTGTGATTAAAGTGGTCGCGCTTAGAATGTGGGGGGTGCGCGACCCCTAAATGTTAATTAAAGTCAAAAAAAATTTACATGGGTTATTTTTGCCCCAAAACACACCTTTTAAGCCCCTTGGAGAAAAAGATATCGGAAAAAAGTTTTCTTTTGAAACACTCTGATACCCAGACATGTCTTTTAAAACATTGCATACCGCAAATATTTGAAGTGGTCTTCTTAGTATCACCTGTCAATCTTATCATAAAAAAATTTGCCCTAGTTGTACCACGATTTGAAACTAAAGTTCAAATCTAAAATGCTTTACGTCATAACTCATAAATGATAAAAACACAACGATGAGCCATTGGCCCATGTATTATTATGAAGAATTGCATACAGAGAACTCGAATGGTAAAGCTATTCCAATTTCTATTTTGGTACTGGATGTTACTGATGTCAATAAATATCATAATGATATTCAAACGTAGAGCATTTTAAGCTCTTAGTAGATGTTAAAACATTTAGTCAAGTTTGGTACAAAGAAGTAGAAAATGGGATTTGAACTTATCTAGAACTGTATGTAGCAAAAGATGAGAAAATTATGATAGCAGTTATTAGCTTTTATTTGTATTTGTAGTGATGGGGTGCACAATTTGAATTGAACAAAAACAAACATTTTTGAACAAAAAAAAATTGAGCAAAATATTAAACTTATATACTGTATAATGAGCAAAAGTACTACTACAAGAATTGTATTCCAGCAAGAATATGCATAACTTTAACACGTTAAACTGAAAACAAAAAGAAAATATACTGTAAAGTGACAGGTGGGTAGGAAGGACGCATTAAAATCAACTTTCAAATTTGTAGAAAGTGATTTTTTGTTTTCTACGTTTTCCCCCTCCCCCCTCACACACGCAAAAAAAAGGAAAGCTCTTCATATTGATTTTCATAAATTTACTGAGATAAAATTTAGAAGCTGCAAGAGTGCCAAGCGCTCAGACAAGAACCGACCAGCTGGTGATCATATTTCCTTGAAACAGAATTTGTTCAAACTTCGTTATGGAGTATTTTGCTGAGTTTCATTGAGACCACATTTTTGAAATTAATATGATTATTTCAATTTATTATAAGTTAAGTAACAAATAGATCTTCGTAGGAACAGAGCATCAATGCTATTATTCAGGTGGGTTTTTGGACAAGTTAAAATTTGCGTTCGTAAGCATACGCGGTATAATTGAAAAACTTGTTCATCAAACTTGAAATAATTTTGTGATGCTGACTCATAATGGATGCGTTGAGGCTAATGGCTGGAACTCCGGCCCGAAATTTTGAGGAAATTGACCGATTGCTGTCCTGTCCAATTTGCTTGGAAGTTTTCAGTAAGCCAGTGGTAATATTGCCTTGCCAACATAATCTCTGCAGGAAATGTGCCAATGATGTTTTCCAAAACAGAGGAACACCAATGGGATCTGGAGGGAGATTCAGGTAAAACAATCACGTGACTAAGTTATGTAACAATCTCTAGTTTTCATACTTTTATTTGTAGATACGAAGTTTGTGTCAGTCGTTAGAAAACTAGATAAAGTAAAAATAGGCACTAGATTATAATACGAATCTTTTCCTTAAATATGTTGCGTAAAGCCGTTGAAATTGTTCAATGAAAAGCTTCTGGCTACCTTTGTGATACTGTTACCTGCTGCCTCTTAAAGTGTGGTTACACTAGAAGCGAAGCATCCAAAATTTGACGTCATTGACTACTTGCCAAAAATTGCAACCCGGCACAAACTTCGCGAGCGTTTGCTTAACTTCACTTAGACAAACATCGTTGTGAATGGTTGGCCTATTTTGAGCAAATGACGTCGGCGACCACTGGCGAAGGTTGCCAACCTTCGCTTCGCGTTGTTTCGCATCTAGCGTAAACGTCCCTTTATTGAAAAATTAGAAGTTTTTAATCGGTTTATAAAAATTGATGGAAGAGTAACCTTTAAATGATGTTTATGAATGACGTAATGGCAATTACGATGTGATTATGAATCATAACATAATATTACTGGTAATTTAGGGTTGTAAACGCAGAAACTAGTGTCGAAATACGGCGAGTATGTTCGGCGTTTTAACATTAGCCAATAACGCAATGCCTAATGTTCTGAATAAAAGCTTAAACATGAGCTTTTGTTTTCTCACGATATTAGCCTATACCACTAATCAATGACCTAATAATTGAAGAACTAGATCTGCGGAGGGAAATCTCTGCTGCTGAAATTGATTTCTTAAACCAAATTTTGCTGGCAGATGTCCTACTTGTCGTTATGAGGTGATATTGGACCGGCACGGTGTTTATGGACTTCAAAGAAATTTACTGGTTGAGAATATTATAGACATATACCAATCGGAAGACAGAAATCATAGTTTCAAAAAATCTGAGGCGAGTAATTTGCATGACGTAGGATAGTTGGAAGATCAATTTAGGGCTTAACCGATTTTTGTTTTTATTTCTGCAGACATTAATGTGCGAAGAACATGAAGAAGAAAAAGTGAATATTTATTGCGTTACATGCCAAAAACCTACCTGCTCGTTATGCAAAGTGTTCGGGGAGCACCAAAGTTGTGAGGTTGCTCCAATGGAGAGAATTTATAAAGAACAAAAGGTGAAACGTTGATTAAACATTAAACGCAATTTCGCATATCTGTAAGAACTCGTAATATATTTTTTTTTTTTTCAGAAAGAAATGTCTGACGCTATAGCACTTTTAGTGACTGGAAACGATCGTTTGCAAGCAGTTATTGCACAAACAGAAGAACTTGGTCAAATGACAGAAGTAAGTTCTTCGGGTCTGTGGATATTTTGGCTAATGACATTTAGAATATAATCAACAATAATTTGCCAATTCCTGTATTATATGATAGTTAAACTGGAGATTAAATGCCGACCAATATATTTTTAGGCTAACGGTCAACAGACCAAAGCAGATCTATGCACGGCGTTTGATCGTCTTTTTTCGATTCTGGAAGAACGGAAAACAAAAATGATGTCCAGAATAACTGCTGATGTACAGGAAAGAAACCAGGTGTGAAAGCTTTTCCAGCATCGGTTAGAGGGTACTGCACTGCTGTAGCTCAACGACCTTGTCACTGCTGCGGACAAAATGACTGCGTGGAATAGAAATAGCTATGTTTTACGAAAATTTAAATAAAAAAAAGGAAAAATCTGTAAATTTTTATAGTTTTGCTTTGGCAGAGGTACGTCAAGTATTAATCACAGGCCACGACAAATTGCTTTGTTAGTTCGAAACTTGGTTGCTGTTTACATGCTGTATGTCTACCAAAATAACTCGGTGCAGAGATGGAACCGGTCAGGATTTTCTCGACCCAACCCGACCGATAAATTTCAAAATCATCGGCGGTTGACCGGCCGGTCGACCGGTTTCTGACCGGCCCGGTCGACCGGCTTTTTACTGAAGGTTTTTATTCACTGTTTAATGTATCTAATGAAAAATTTTCAAAACGGGAGGGCATGGGTGAGGTGTTAAACTCTGTGACTTTCGACGAGGGTCTCAGAAAAAATAACCAAAAAACTTTTGCGTTTTTTGCAAAAACGACTCAATTTTAAGACCTTTTTTGGTAAAGTTTCGGTTTGCAAGATCTGTTTTGCGCAGCGCAAAACGTGCACAAAATAACCATAAAAAGAACTGGAGGGCACAAGCTAAATTATTAGACGTTCTTTCTAATGATATTATGCGAAAGACCAAAAACCGAAGTTACAATTTTTTAGCAATTGGTGACAGACAATTTGCCGACCAGCAAACACTAGACTGTTACGACATTGGCTAGAAAATATTCGAAATATAATGTGCCCCAGCAGTTTGTAGAAATGCTGCTACTTCAGAACAAAGCCATGGCTGGTTAGATACAAAAAAAAATAAGAGCTATGTCTTTCTTGCCCAGCGTAGAGTGTTGTAAATTTAAGTTGAAAAAAATTTTTCAAAGCGGTAAGATTTTAGCATGTACTAAAAAATCTGAAATCTGCGCCACTTCTACCCTTAAGCTGATTAAAATGATGCTAAAATGCCGGGTAGCGCAAGCCTCTTCCACATGCATGCTTTATTACGTAGAATCTGATTCAGGCGCGTCGCCTGCGGGGGGCATAGGGGACATTGCCCCCCCCCAATTTTTATTTTGCCCCCCCTCCGATTTATTTCTTGTCCCTTCACTGTATTTTTTTCTTAAAAGTGAGCGCGCATCGCCTTCACAGATAAAATTGTGGTAATTCTAACTGTTCCATCCCCTATCCTGACATCGATTCTATTTGTTTGATTGATTGTATCTGAATAAGCTAAAGATGGCCACCGGCCAAATTCGATTTTAGTGAAAGTTTTTGTAAATATACGTTAGTTAAATAAGTTATATTTTTGGCTGATTCTTTGTTTCCATCATGCAACTAAGTGTCCTGACATCTATATTACAATCTAGGGTACGGTACGCTGCACAGTCTCGTGTCTTGGGTCAGGTTCAATAACAACAACAAATCAATTCAGTACGGTGTAATAGTAATACAGCTACCAGCACTTTGTGTGTACTGTGTAGTAGGCGTGGCATCGAAGATTACGATGTCATATACAGCAGCGCTTAAAGGCGAGGCCTTATTACAAGTCAGGTGTTGTGACTGTTGAAGGTAATGTACAGTAAGTTGGTGTAGGCTGTAAGTTGGTGATCAGTGGTATACGCATGGTACAAACCATCCGCAATGTACCGTGCAATCAATAGTTGCAGAAAGAAAAATAGACTATCGCCAAATGCCTCCGGAAAAAAAAAGACTTCGATCGGTCAGTTGCACTTCTAGGCTTTGTAGCAGACGTAGGCTACGAGTAAGCAAACTTAGCAAAACTGGGTTGAGTTGACAAGCCCATGTCTGGAAGTGGAAGACCTAGCTTAGTAACTCAAACCATACTGTATTTTGATTGGGATCTTGTTCAGCAGTATGAGTAATCGATCTGCAGAAACTCTGAGCTAACAGAGAAACAGACTGCATTCCTCCCCCAAATCGGAATCCATTGGCCAATTCTTTGATAGCTAGAGTACGGGAACTTTTTAACTTTCAGATTTGCAAGAAGTGTCCATTACCGTGTAGTTTATTTAACTAGATCGATTAGTACCGGTAGCAAGACAAACTAAGAAGTGTTCTCGGCACTAGTAACGCCATTGATATCTGAGATTTTGAGTAGACTTTAGTAGCCTATAGTACCGTTTTGGCTGTTTGGTGCTGATTTTTGTGATGATTTTTTTAGAACAGTGTAACAGTACTGGTGCATTACTGATACAGTAATGAGTGGTGCCGATCCTTATTGACCATTGGGGGATGAATTACGGAATTTGTCTATTTTTTGATAATTTTGAACATTGGGAGGAGGAATGACGCTCAAACTGGAGATTTTCGGAGCAAAGTTCAAAGTTTATTTTTGCCAATACCAGCAAGAAAGTCCGCAGAAACGTTTACTAAGGTTTGGAAGCAGTGCTGGTGGCAATTAAAAATTTTCAAACACAAAAGTTATGGCGAGACAGCCTTAAAGCCAGCTAGGGGGCAGAGGTGGAGTCCTCGAGGACGTCCTTGGCCTCGAGGACACATTTTGAAGTCCTTGGCCTTGGCCTCGAAGGTCAAGTCCTTGGCCTCGAGGCCTCAAGTCCTCGAAAATTGGCCTGTCCTCGGCTCGAGGACAGCAGTATTTTTTGAATTGTTAAAATTTTGTGAAGCGCTTGCAAATTTTTTGGAAAACGTTTTTTTGCGGAGATTGCTTGAAAAATTTTTGTGAAGACCTTTTTTTTTTTTTTTTGGAAAGCGCTCGCGCTTGTGTCCTTGGTCCTTGGCCTTGGCCTCGAGCATTCCTGTCCTTGGCCTCAAGAGCGTCTGTTCTCGGAAAGGCTGTCCTTGGCCTTGCCCTCGGATTTTTTTTGTGTCCTTGGCCTTGGCCTCGAGCCTTGTGTCCTCGACTCCACCTCTGCTAGGGGGTCTGGGGGCGCTGTAAGCTTCCCAGCGGGGTCCGGAATCTCTAGCTTTTTCGACCTTTTTTCGAGGTTAAAATGCATTGTTTAGTAACGTTGCAAGTTGTAACAGCAAAGTTACGCACAGTACCGATGCGAACTATTGGGATGGATGCAGCAGAAATTCTTTTGGGGAATACACCCCCTGGATCGGCACTTATCTGTCTTAATGAAGTTATAGGCAATACAGAAACAGAATAGGCATTCAAGTATAAATGCTAAACTGTTCATTTTTCTACTTTGGCTTGTAATACACAATTGTATATTATCAGCTGCAGTATTTATTATGGAGGTACCGATATTAAATTTTGCTCATATTTTTTTCTGGAGTTTCCTGTCGTCAGTCGTTTCCAGCCGTTATGCTAGCTGTAATCATGTTCAGTTAAATGAGAAGATTTACGTTATTTTTTCAGTAATTGTTGAGTTAGTGGCTTTGTCAATATTTCAATATGTCAGAGACAGTCTGCTTTCTGCATTTATTCAAAAATCACTCAAGGTAGTTTTTCATGCGCAGTTACTAACTTTTCTTATTATTTAGATATGTTTACCAACGCGATAGCCACAGAATATGCCTAAAATTTTTGTTGCAAGTTTGTGTCTTGCTTTAAACAATGTGCTATAACCGATGTGATCCCACGCTGTTCTTACATAAAAGACAATCATGCGCATCAGATAGACATTAAATAAATATACGGTTTAGTAATCGTTTCATTGCAACCTAAGTAATTAGTTTGGAAAATAAAGCTGAAAAAGGTTTATGAACTTAATCAACGCCAAACAGCTACACTACTTAAAGGCGAAACGAGATTTACAACCCCGCCACACAAACAATCTACTTAACTCTTAAAATACTGCAATAATTTACCGTCAAAACTTTGCCCCCCGGTTTTCAGCTTTGCCCCCCTGATCTTGTTAAGCTGGCGACACTTCTGATCTGATTACGCGATTTTAACGTTTATATCTCACTTTTTTGATTTGTGCCACTGCCCAGAGAGAAGGGGGGGCATGACACAATACTGCCACTCTAAATACGCCCCTGGATGTGCATGTCTTAATGGTCACAGCGTATTAGTCACAGCTTGAAACATTTAACAAGTGTTTTCAAAAGGTATAGTTTGATAATATTGTTTTTTTATAAAAAGTTTTATTTATGATGGAATATATAAGTATATTTCGGTTGGTGCTTAGATGCCTTTTAGTTACAAGAAAGAAGAATTTGACTGGTGTTTCAACCGGCTTGACCGGCCAGTCGAAGAATTTCGACCCGACCGGCCGGTCGACCCCACCGGTGCCGGTCGACCCAACCGGTTTCCATCTTTAACTCGGTATACCTATTATAGTTTAAAGTGTCTATGGTTGCCCTACCATTTCGAGTTTAATCGTATTTTAAAATAACATTCGACATAATTCTTTAAAAATCAGCTTTCAATAAAATTTTAAATATATTTACAGTGCACTTTAAAATAAATTTGCTCACATTAAAAGGTGCTACAAAGCATGATGAAAAATTATGGCGAACAACTTGAGGGATCAAGCAAGTTGATGGAGTCGTCGCTGGCGTTGTTGGAGGAGAGAAGTATTCCTCAATTTCTATCCATGTCGAGGCCAATGATTGAAAAGTAAGACAATTAATTTATTAAAGATTCATAAAGTCTAAAAGGATGGCTTGCTTGAAAAGTCCTTTTTTAAGGGTTTTTCTATCTAACTTTTTCATTGTTTCTGCAGTGTTCTTCGTTAGTATTCACTTATTTTTGTAAGGACAATTTCATAGAAATGCAAGACTCATTTTTACTTAATATTCAAGAACAACTCATACTTAGCTTGAAAATAATATTTAAGAATCCAGCCAGTACCATGTATTTAGAAGTAATCTGTTGTTTTTTTTTGTTTTTTTTTTGACCTTTTGTATATCGCCATTTTATCTGACGACTATTTTAAAAATCATAATCTATACCACAAGACAAATTTTAATCAAGCAAGAATAAATTTGAGAACAAAATTAATGAGGCTAAAAATCCATAAAAACTTTAGAACAACCAGTCTCTACGCAAAATTACTGGTTCTTATAAAAAAATGTGTATATAACCTATTTTTTAATTGCTCTATTTTTTTGTTTTCATTTGCTGCAGTGGATGCCAAACTGAACTTATTCTGCTGTTTTCTTTCTTATCTTTAAAGTGTTTGTTTGCGACAATTGAACAACAATACTGAAGTAAATTGATTGCATAATGGTTGTA
Source organism: Trididemnum nubilum (assembly GCA_963965965.1). NCBI lineage: Eukaryota > Metazoa > Chordata > Ascidiacea > Aplousobranchia > Didemnidae > Trididemnum > Trididemnum nubilum. The sequence continues at coordinate 15,986,227 of OZ014490.1, forward strand.
GATTACGGAATTATGCCAAAAAAGATTAAGCGTGTTCTCTAAAAAAATCAAAATGGCATTACTTGAAACATTTGAAGATAAATAATAATACCTGTTTCGCATCTCAGCTTTATTTTCCAATTTTTAATAACTATGCCAAAAAACTGCCTTTATTTAAATTTACAGTATCGGTGGCCTAAGACATTTTTGTATTGTGTTAATAGTTTTGTGTTTTATTTTTATTTTTTTCTTTCTTTCTTTCTTTTTAGCAACATTTGCAGGAATCTGTGTTATCTCAAATTTTGTTAAATTGAATTCAATTTTGCAGTTTACTTTAATTATAAGTGGCTGCTGCAGACTCGACTACCCTGCCAGTCTTTTCAGAATGGCATTTTTTGATCTTTCGCAGTCTCTCATAAGAAAACAGCTTAAAAAATTTTGTACACATTTAATTTGTGATTTTATCCTGTTGACTGTTTTTCCTGCAATAAAAACGTTATCGTTGTTGAATCTTTCCAATCCTTATCCTCCATTGTGAATAATATTATTTCTCATTATTGCAGAGTAACCAGTAGCACAAAGTTATCAGAAGTCCGCAAACCTCCGTTTGATATTCAGAACATGGAGGAGTTTCAAGTTGACTTTCAGTTTCAAAAAGAAATTCTCAACAAACTTGATTTCTGCATATTAACTGACTCAGGTGCAATAGTATATTAGCGCTTAGTTATTTCATGGTTAACCTACAAAATCAACTATTACCACCAAGTTAAAGGTTAGTAGTCATGGCCAAAATATATCTTTTGAGTTTCAGAGGTTGGACGATTGAACGATTGGAAATTGGTTAACCTTGACATTTTTTTTAAAAATCGGCAAAAATTCGACTGTAATCGATTTTCGATGTTTTGTCAAAATTTTGAATATTTGCCCAAGGGTTAATCGCACATTTTTATCAAAAATCGACAAAAATTGAACTAACTCGATTTTCGATTTTTCTCCAAAATTAAAAAATTTTCCCATGGTTATTGGAAAACTCTTATAAAACCTCATCACAGGTTAAGAAATTACTGTAAAACATACCAGCACGTCCCATTGTTCTCTATTAGCATTTATTAAATTAAACTTTCCCTTTTTTTGTTTTTAGCCATTTACTTGGCAATCATGCGTAACGAAAGAGTTAGACAACCACTGAAAAAAGGTGTGGTGCTAGCACATCATCGGAATGAGTATGATGAACTGTACCCTGTACAGTCTACAGTCTACCGTCGAGTTGTAATTGCAGTTTTATTGCAGAAAATACAGGTCCAGTTCTTGCGAGCACTAGCATTGTTTTAAATCGTGATATTTCTGCTTCTGACACCGAAGATGAGGATGGTGACGTCACAATTGAAGTAGAAGCTCTCGATTCTGATGAAGCAACAACCACGTCGATTGTAACGTCTCGGAGTGACGTCAGTTGCCATCAAGTTGGATGTCGGTTAGCAGGTATCATAAGTAATGTTGTTTGTTTATGTGGTACGTAAATTCAAGGCTGCAGATAAAGGCAAAGTAGAGCTGTGCTTATTTTCTTCCCGGATTTTGACTAACAACGTTATTTCTAAACTGTTCTAGGGTAATGCATTCATGAAATGTTTTCGTTCATTTACATTTTTTTTTCTGATTTTAAATCTCAATCTCAGTTTTACTATGGCTGGAGTGTCGACAATTTACGATAATGTTTTAATAACACTTAAAGCGCGTACATAAATGGGTGAATCGCAACTAGCAAAGCAGCTTTGCATGCCACTTAAAAAATTAAACAAAAACGTGGCGATTTAAACTACTTTTAAATGTTGGTTAGAAACGGGCAAAAAACACTTTCTCCCGAAACTCTTTTTGTGATCTACATAAAATACAGTCGTAAGATTATTCACAAATGAAATTTAAATGCTATTTTACAATTTAGCGGCAATTGATTGAAATGGGTTCAATTTTAGATTACTGTTTGTGATCGACCTATATAGCGGAGTTTGATATTTATCTTTCATTATGCTCGTTGTTTTTCAATGAAGCGTGTAGCAAGTTTGGCTGGCCCATCTCTGTGTCATGGTGTAGGCGGGCAACGCAGCTCCTTTCGAGAAATATTGCAGCGGTGGCGAGCCAGTTGCAACACTGTGTCCGATTTGACCGATCCAAGATTCGAACCTGAGACCTCCCGCTTCAGAGACGAACGCGTTACCGCTCGACCAACTGGCCGGTAATTTTATTCCCATGCGTTTTCACAAGAAATTGCAAAATGTGCTCAGCGGCCTAAGCTAATTACTTTGATCCCAGATCTGTTTTCGAAAAATTGCCGATGCTTCACTAAATTTTACAAATTACTGTAAAATGATTGAGTGTGAAACAAAGTCTTTTGTTTAGTAAGTTACTCAAAAAAATAGTGTAGTCGCCAATCGCGTTTAAAATTGGCAGTTGTTTGGCTACCAAGTAATGTGGTAACTTTATTCGACAAGCTATGTAACGATAACTAACCATTGGAACGACCGACGCTCGCGTCGCGTATTCCTTTGTTTTTACTCGGCCATTCTCCAACTAACGAATGCGAAATTTCAGACTTTTGCTTATAACTCGAGACATGGGCGTAGGAGTTCGAAATGATTTGGGGGGGCACCAAAGTTTTGCCCGAAAAATGACTTGAAAGTTGCCTGACAAATCGATCTTTTTTTCTGTCCAAATTGAGGTGACCTCAAAAAAAAAAGAAAAAAAAAAGGTCTTCACTCACCTTGAGACGGTTTTTGTGTCCAGCGTTCGGAATATTTTATGAAGCAAACTTGCCCAAACGACATGAAATTGCCCTAAATTTTGACGCAATATTGTCCAAATAATATGAAATTGTCCGAAATTTTGACGCAAAATCGCCCAAAATATATGCAATTGCCCAAAATTTTGCCCGAGATTTGGACACCTTACACCAACCGGGGGGCCAGTGCCCCCCCGGCCCCCCCAGCTCCTACGCCTATGACTCGAGAACGGTTTGGTAGAGCTGCATGAAATTTTGACAGCAGGTAGAGATTAATGAGTTATATGTTTGTATCAAATTTCGAGGCAATAGGTCACGTAACTTTAGTTTTAGAACCCGAAAACCGCCCCGCAAGTTTGGCGTAAAAAGCGGGCTCAGTCAAAAACGGCCTAAGTACGGCAAAAAATATTTCACACGGTCGTATGTCTTAAGATACCCTTTCATTCCAACCAACCCACTTTTGGCGGCAATGAGTTTTTTTTTTCTTTTTTTTCTTCCTAATTTTTGTACGCTCTTCTCCTAAACCACAAAACATGGAAATTTAATTTTTGTGTCAAGTTGTTGAGCTGCAAACGCAATTTTTTCTCCCAAAATTTTTTGGGGCAAATCTACCGGGAACCCCCCCAAAATGGGGCCCCAAAAATCCATTTTTTGAGCGGCTCAAGCCAGAGTGCTACTTTTTTTGATATCAGTAGATATTTATCAGACAAATATTTTGACATAGTTTGGGGGTGCCACCCCCCGAGAACCCCCCAATGGACCCCCAAAAATCAATTTTTTGAACGACTCAAGCTAGGGTGCCAGAGTTTTATGATATCAGCAGATATTTAACCGACAAATATTTTGACATAGTTTGGGGGTGCCACCACCCTTTGGGGATCCCCCAAGTGTACTCCCAAATATCAATTTTTTGAATGGCTCAAGCTAGGGTGCCAATCTGTTTTGATATCAGCAGATATTTAACAAACAAATATTTTGACATAGTTTGGGGATGCCACCCCCCCCCCCCCCGAGCACCCTCCAAATGGAACCCCCAAAAATCAATTTTTTTCTATGGCTCAACTTAGGGTGCCAGTCTGTTTTGATATCAGTAAATATTTGACAGACAAATATTTTGACATAGTTTGGGGGTGCCACCCCCCCCCCCCCCCCCCGGGGGACCTCCCCAAATGTACCCCCAAATATCAATTTTTTGAATGGCTCAAGCTAGGGTGCCAGTCAGTTTTGATATCAGCAGGTATTTAACAGACAAATATTTTGGCGTAGTTTGGGGGTGCCACCCCCCGGGGACCCCCCAAATGTACCCCCAAAAGTCAATTTTTGGAACGGCTCAACGTAGGGTGCCAGTGTTTAATGATATCAGGAGATATTTAACAGACAAATATTTTGACTCCACTTTTCTGAAGGTTCCATAATCAGATATTTTTGAATAATTGCTGATTTTACCGTAGACAAAAAGTACGTTTGAGCGTCACAACATTAGCTATGCGTCGGTCGTTCACTGGGTTTGCTGGCAAACTCCCATCTAGTCTTCTAATTGACTGTCTATTTGTTTTGTCTTTCTTGCAGACACCGGCAAAGTAAAAAAATGTCGTTGCACAAAGCATAAGCCCTACTCTTATTGCCATAGGTGGGCACAAGTCCGTTAATCGTTAACCCGTTACTAACGAAGCTAACTGTTTTATTAACTCGTTAAGCCGTTAAAAAGTTTTTTTATGTTAATGGACTAAATTAACTTCCGTTAAGTTCAGTTAACTTCCATTGAGGTTTTTATCGTTAATGTCTTGCACCATTCATTCATCGTACCGGTACAAACCAGTTTGCACTGGTTATACTTCTTGCGCATTAGCACGAGTTTTACAGAAGAAAGCGAAGAAAGAAGTTCTTTTTTGTGGCAAATAATAAGCTGCTGCCTCATAAGTTTATTAATACAATCGCTGTTCGCAATTTTCAAACATTTTCGGATCGCAGCTTCGTTAGTGCATTGGAACTTATTTTTATCTTGAAATTAGATTAGACTGCTGTAAAATATAACTTTCAAAACACAAAAAGACCACCTTAGCAATAAATATTTGTTTCCAATCAGCTCAACAACGTCAATACGTGTTCTAGAAGCGAGTGAATAAAAGAAATGTGAATTACACGCAAAATATTAACGAGTTAACGGACTTTATTAACTTCCGTTAAATAAAGCTAAAAATAACGGATTAACGTTAACGGAGGTGTGAAGTTTGTTAACGGACTAGTGATTAACGAAGCTAACATTTTGCATTGACTAGCCCACCTATATTTATTGCATCATAGAAAATAAGAGAAATGTATTTCTCTTTTACCCCTTAATACTGTATTGCTTTTAAATTAATGTTATCTCAAACTAGTGTTTGTTTCTCTCGTACCCTAAAACATTGTTTCTCCTGTACCCAGAGTTGGCCACCAGCTACTCGAAATGTAGTGCCGCTGCCGCTATTTGGCAAAAAAGTAGCGCCGCTGCCGCTTATACTTGCATACAAAACAGCGGCCGCTGCCGCTTGTCGATGTTGCTACTTCCCTAAAAAACATAAATGGTAAAAAGAACTGGGGCATTCGAATACGGTATACCTACAGCGGCGTCGCTAACGATAGTGACATCCGGTGCGGAATTTTGTGGTGTAACCTTTCATAGTATATAATAGGCTGCAAAAGGTTTTATTTTGAAGATAGCGATACTACTTCATTACTGATGTAGATAGCGGTTGTTATTTGACTAGCTCAATAACTTTTCATTGTAAGATTCTAAAACTTGGAAGTATGAGCAGTACACATTTAGTACTAGGTGTGTAACCAAAAATCTGTAGTGGGGTGATGGGCTGTTTCTGGGAACTGGAAGCTCCTCCGGAGGCCATTGGGGTTTGGGAGCGAAGCCTCCTGCGCTCGAAAATTTTGTTCTTTTTTTTTTCAAAAGTAACTTAATTTGAAGCTTATTTTGATAAAAATTAATGCTTTCAAAACGTGGCATAGAAATTAGCAATGCAAAAACATGATTAGACTCATGTGCGCGGCTAGAAATCTACAATAGGGGCTGTTTCTAGGGGTTGGGGGCAGTGATGCCAATCTTTGTTGAGCATTGAGGGGATAATTTGCAATTTTACCCCAATTTTGCCCTATTTTCCACATTGGGGGGTATGAACCTCGACCACGATTTTGTACAGGCTTGGAAATTTAGTGAAGACCAAAAAAAAATGCAAATGGAACACTTTTTTCCCCAAATTCAGGTGAAGACCAAAAAAAAAGGTCTTCATCAAAAATAGAACACTTTTTCCCCAAATTAAGGTGAAGACCAAAAAAAAAACAAAAAAAAGGTCTTCATCAAAAAAGACCAAAAAAAAAGAAAAGGTCTTCATCAATAATAGAACACTTTTTCCCCAATTTTCGCTCAGATGTACATCCATTCAAATTATTGGGGGGGATACAGCCAAATTATTGGGAGAATATATCCCCCCATCCCCCCTTGTTTCGGCACCCCTGGTTGGGGAAACGTCCTTATCCGCCGGAGGCTAAAGGTTGGGGAGCAACGCCCCCAGCCGCCGGAGGCACGGGGGTCTAAAGTTTGTGTTTTGTTGCCAAAACAACTTAATTTTAGGCCTATTTTGATAAAAATTAATGCTTTTAAAACGTGGCATAGAAATTAGCAGTGCCAAATCATGATTAAACTAGTTGCATTTATGGGCAATGGCTATGTTTGAGGTGCTGGCTAATAATAAAACTTCAGTTCTCACAATTCCAAGCTGGAAAATCATAAAATCATATAGTTCAATGAAACTCACAAGAGTGATCCATTTCGTCTATATTTAATAGAAAAGATAATTTGGGTGAAGAGGGGGGTTAATAGAACGATATTTAAGTCCAAGTGATTGATAATTAACTACTGCTGAATAGCTATATACTCCTCATTCCTGAGCTCTTCTTTTTTTTATGAAATATAATATTCAGCATGTTTTAACAAGCGATCAATTTTCATAGCTTAGTTTTGGCCATTTTTCAATATTTTTCACAAATTATAGCGCTCCTTTAAATAAATGTTTTAAAAGATGCTTTAAATCATTTTGTTGTCCATTCCAATGTGCTAAACATTTCCAATGTTATCAAGCATATTGTTGTTTTATTTTTTGTTTGGTATCACAAAATGATGTCACCCCAAAATGGTGACACCCGGGGCGGGCCGCCCCCCACAGTTACGCCACTGTCTCTGAGGAGTTTTGATTGCTTGCAATTCTCTCAAAACGATTACATCTGTTAAACTTTACCTGCACATTGATTATTACTGTATATTAATTTACACACAAAGTTCAATGTGGCCCACTACCGGACCACATTATTTGTTTAATTTTGGTTGAGAAAAAATAGTACCACGTACGACAAAACTCGCTTATGCATACATAACAACGACAAAATGTCACAAAGGTAGCGTTGTTTGTTCTACCTGGTTCTCCTTACCTAAAATAACGTAGAAGCAAGAGCAGAGTAAAAAAAGGCGGAGAGTAAAGACTCCAAACGGTAATGTGCGAAAATGCAATTCGAAAAAAGTTGCGGAAGGAGTTTATTAGCAGTAGCAGCAGCGGCAGATTGTTTCCTTAAAATAGAGCGCTGAAGCGCTGCCGCTTTCTTGACTAAACAAACAGCGGTGCTGCCGCTTTTTGCTGGTGACGAAAAAAAGCAGTGGCGCTACCGCTACAGAAAAAGTATCGGCGCTAGAAGCGGCGCTGTGCCCATCGCTGCTTGTATCCCTTAACATTGTTTCTCTTGTTTTCCCTAAAACATGGCTTTCATGTTACCTCAGACCAGAGTTGTAAGTCGGATCGGGCTTTTCGGGTAGGGTTCGGGCTCGGGCCGGGTTCGGGTCTAAAGTTGATAAAAATTTCGGACTTAATTCGGGCCTGAGACGTACTTTTTGTCTTAGGTGCAGAAAAATATAATAGAAATAAATAGCAAACATTTCTAAAGTTTTCTGACCTAAATTAATTTTCGGTTTTTTCGGGCATGATTTGGGCTTCAAATTAATTTTCGGATTCGGGCCAGGTTCGGTCGTATATTTTCGGGTTCGGGCCGGAACTAGTCGGCCCGTTTACAACTCTGCCTCAGACTTTTACCCCTCCCAAAAAAAAAAACGTTAATCAAAATACTATACAGCAATAACTTTATTAAGCTCTTTTCACTGGTTTCATTATCATATTTGTTTGTCTTTGGTACTCCTATGCTGCCCAGACACCATAGACGGTCGAAATACCAAGACAACTAACCCTCAACTAAAGAAATATTGTCGTGTTCCATTGTAAACGCAAAAACAACTCGCTTTCGGTTAAACCATAATGTGCGAATTACCATCACCAGTAAGACTTTGTGTTGAACAAATGGTTTCTTTTATGTTATATATGTGCAGTTGATATGCCTGAACCTTCCCACATCTGCGATCACCGAAAAATTACTTGCAATTCATCAATAGATGGCGCTAGTGAAGATAATTCCAAAAGTAGCAACACAGAAGAAGTAAGATTTGAAAATATTATTATCATATAGTTATGTAACGACATTGCTAAAACAGAAATAATTTCAAAAATATTGAGGTTAATTCGTAATATTAGTTAAAAAGCTGAGTTCTAGCTAATATTTTAATAATTGTATATAGGACAAAATTTCACAGATACTTTTCTTTACTGTACCTCGTCCCCATGTGATGTATCGTTTAATAGCGCTTGATAGACATTACCCCCAGTAGTCAAAACAGTAGCGTAGCCATGGGGGGCTACAGCCCCCCCCCCATTGGAATGTCGACCAAAATGCAGAATGAGAAAAAACACTACGTTTTTAGCACTTTTGAGACTGTTTTATGCACTGGAGTGGACTAAATAGTGATTTAAAATATCTTTTGAAACATATATTCGGGGGGGCTAGTTTGTCAAAAATAAAACTAACAAATAAATGAAAACTTTGAAAAATGGTCAAAAATAAGCAATCAAATTTGATCGCAAGTGTAAAAATGCTAAACATAGGTGTCATCAACAAATATACTATAAACTAAGAAATAGGGGGGGGGGGGCTATTCAGTATTGTTTATTACCAATTTCTCTCAAATTTTTTTTCAATTGCCTCCCCCAATTATTTTTCTCTATAAACTGTATACGAAATAGATTACTCCGTGTGAGTTTTATTGAACTATTCGATTTTATAATTTACCAGCATCTCAATAAGAGAACTAAAAATGTACCATTAGCCATCTCCCAAATAGCCCATTTATGCCACCAGTTTAATCATGTTTGCACTGCCAATTTCTAAGCCACGTTTTAAAAGCATTATTTTTGTATCAAAATAGCCCTAACATGAAGTTATTTTTGCAAAAAAATGCAAAATCTTCGAGTGCTGGGGGCTCCGCCCCCAGACCCCCAAAACAGCCCCTCCCCATTGCGAATTTCTGGCTACGCGCCTGAGTCAAAATATAAGAAAAACAAATAAATCTAGATGAAAAAGGTTAAAATTTGATATTCTCAAAACATGGTTGAAATATCAGATGGTATTTTTCGGTAGTTACTTAGCTTCCCTTACTCTACCATATATGTTGGTTTACTAATGATTTCGGTTTTAGTTTTCTAATGATATTTTTTTTAGTACTATTCTCTTTAAATCGTTATGTAGTATACTCTTTATCGCCTAAGCTACTGTTAGTATTATAGTTTCCTAAGCTATGAAATAATAGCGCATTAGTCTTTCATCACGTCTGATATTTTACGGGCGCAAACTGAACTCAATAATGCAATCATTTTTGCAAAATAAAATCTAGTATTTAATTATCTTAATTTGTAGAATCAACAATGGAATTTGTGGTGAATACGAATTGTTCAAATCACACCTTCTTCAGTTTCTGTCTTATCATTTCACTTTTTGATATTGCTCGTGGACTGTACAGTTTGTTTTCTGTACGGTTTTCTTTTTCGTATGTAGTTTTAAATACATTTAATTTGACGAATGATTTAATGAATTTGCATTCTCAACGGTTAAAAATTAATGATTTAACATAATTTTCTGCAATATTCATTATAACAAACATAGAATTACAATTTTGCGCATGCATTCAAAAAATATTTTGTGATACTGGCAACAGTGCAATCAGTGGGGATCAAGCGTTCTAAGAGGGCTTAGCCAAAGCAATTTATTTGTTCAAAAACCTCTAGAAACATGCGAAATGTCATCTGCTTAAAAAATCACGCAGCGTCTCAAACCCTCATAGCCACCTGCGGTTAGAAACGCCGTCTCCAAACCACTGCCTGTGACACGGTTGCAAGGCATCAGTTTGCTCAACACACTGGCGGACCGCCCTCTAATGGATACATTTTTCTAACAGCAAATTTTTTGCTTTTGCTTTAAGCCCCTTCTTAGCAAAATCCTGGTTGCGTGCCTAAGTTTACTGATTTACATAGTAAAGGTTTATACTAGCAGTTGATACCAGGCGTGCAACCAGGATTCTGCTAAACGTGAGAGCTGAAGTCCCTTAGCTTCCCCGGATACGCCAATGATTGATACATACTAGTTTACGAAACACACTAACAACGAGAAAAGCTCTATGTTCTAAATAATAAATAACGTTTTTATTCAAAATATATTTTCATTTCTCCTTGGTTCAAAGAAAAGAAGGTACAGTAGTCCCCGCTTATTAAGCCCACGGTTAATAAGCCCAACCGCTTAATAAGCCCAAAATCGTCCGATCCGGAATTACTCCATTTATTCCTATAGATAAAAAACCCGCTTTATAAGCCCAAAACCCCGCTTAATAAGCCCAATTTTCGAACTTAAAACTGAGTGAAAACGTGTCGAAAGTCATACTTCTTTGTCTTGCTTTCGACGATTTCACGCTTCGTTACGCTGCTGCCCTAGTTCTTAATTCAACTGTTTCGTCACAGATCGTTTATCTGTGCGGTAATCAATTGGCAAGACAACTAACTGGTGCTCTGAAGATTTTACTGTAGGCTGCTGATTACAGATAAATTGCTTGTTATCTGTAACTGTTGCGTACAGTATTAATAGATTCAGCAACTTTTAGCCTTAGTACAGTCGACCATATTCATTTATGCGGATGAGAGTGGCGAAAATTTGTCCCCCGGTGAATAAGCCCACCCGCATAATAAGCCCCAAATCGTCCGGTCCCGAGGTGGGCTTATTAAGCGGGGACTACTGTATTGGCTAATTTATTGACTCTATTTTGCGACGTGAATATAGAAAACAATCAAAACATTGACATGGAATTGATGCTAGTCAATCAATCGTATGCAAACATAAAAGTCGCAATAATTTAAAGCTAATTTTGAATACTCTCATACAATAATAGCATTTAAAAACGATGCAAGTATTTTATGCATTACAAATACGAACTGTAACAATAATTAAATATCAAATTTCCTCTGATGTAATGTTATTGATTTTGTGACACCTTGTAAAAAACCCAATGACAAATAACAAATGCCTCAAAACACGAAGTTGCATTTTCCGGTATGCGGTTTGAAAGCGCGGTGGTTAATCCCCCGAATAGTCTTTTAGCACTTTCACACAGAATTAGCGCTTTTTGATTATTATTTTAGTATTTTCACAAAGCCGTTTGTCGGGAGACTGGACATCTTTCCCAATGCCTCTCTTTCTTTAATTTACGGTCCTACTTCAGTCATGTTGTTGATACAGTAATAGCATATTTTGGTGGTCATAATACACTGTGGGTAAGTGTTGCTGTTGTTGAAATCACGTAATTATGCACATACAGCTATCTTATTAAATGCTTTAGCTGTGGCCGTTGCTGTAGTAAAATTGGTCTTAAAGCGCATTTTTATGAAAACGTTTAATTTGTGTCCCGTAACTTCGTTTAGTCCCTTATTATACAATATTTCGTATTTTTGTCTAACAAAAATCAGGCAACGGGTTGATATTTAGTACACCCACGTAAACATTGGGTACTAACTGCGATCTTGATTAGAGGTTTGCAATATTTCGCAGTATTTCGTTGCTTCGATTTTTTTCCCGTATCTTTGTAACGTATCAATTACTTTTTGCATAGTTTTTTTAAAATTAGTTTCATCAGCTGCAGAGTTATCCTTTTCAAAACGCTTGAAATACAACAACTTATCAAAATACTTGATTCCTTCGGAGGAGCAATTATAAAGAAAACACTCGCCAATCTTCAACAACTTTTCAAAAACATCTCCATTGTGTTCACCTTTGCAAAATAAGTTTTGGTTTATTTTAACAAAACTTTTAAAGTTAAGTTCGGCTTCAGAGTTTCTGCTTCTATGGAGAAAGCAACATCCGATTAAACACAAGGTGTTAGCATAAGCAGAGTCGATTTCAAGATCGCAAGATATTTTCTCCTGAATTTCTTGCGATTTCTGAAGCAAGCTTAAAGCTTTTGTCCACATCCTTAATTCTAAACAGCATGACCCTAATTTGAACAATGACTCAGAAACTCCAGCCTCGTTATTCACGTGCAATGCAATATTTTCCTCAATAAAAAGTCTTCGCTGATAAAATATAAATGCATCACTGTGCAGGTTTGCTTCAGACAGTGAATCACCAATATCATCAAACATCCCAGCTAACTCACAGTCAGTTTCGACATTGGATGAAGTTACTTGAAGGTTTTCAAGAGACAATTCAAAAAACTTTTTGGCTTTTTTAGGGTTATCTTTTTGCAACCAGCAACAACCAATTTTACGCAAAGTTTCTGCAACTTCCTGTGCATCGTTTGTCTTTTTTAACACTTTTTCTTGAATTTGCAACTGTTTTTCAAAATATTCCAATGCTTCGCTTGGGTCATTATTATTCATGTAACTATCACCAAGATCAGACAAATGATTAGCAAAATGATCTCTTGTCGCAGAATTCAATGAGAGCGAATATTTATAGGCGTTTAAGAATTGCTCAAGTTTCTTCTTCGCTTCTTCAAAATTTTGAAGGGTAACCAAGCATAAACCTAGATTCTTTGTGGCGTCAACAACATTCTCGTCTTTTTCAACATCGACAGATATTTGTGTAAAAATATCCAATGAATTTCTAATTGACTCGGCAGCTTCGACAGGTTTTTTCAATTCTAACAAGCATTTACAAACATCTTGCTGAATTTCTGCCAATGATAAATCCGTGCTGCATTCTGTTGATACTTGTCTTACAACTTTTCGAGCTATTTCCAAATATTTTAGTGCAGGGGATGGTAAATCTGCATGAAGTAAAGCTCTACCAGCCGTTTGTAACGCAAAAACATAATAATCTTTGTCATCTCGATTTTGAGATGCATTTTCAAAAATTTCAAATGCTCTGTCAAAATTTTTTAATGGCAGTAGTACTTTATTAATGTTTAAATAAAAGCATCCCACATCAAGCAGAACTTTGGCAAAACGAATATCCAATTCAGGATTTAATGAGAGATTTTCAGATATTTCCAGTGATTGCTCGAACAGAGCAAACGACCTGCGTGAATCAACGATTGAGATAAATCTGCCTATTTCACGCAAATCATTAGAAAACCTCAAATGGTTTTCTGTGTTTTGGAAAGATTTCTCACTAATGCTTAGCAATCTTTCAAATAATTTCATGGCTTTATCGTGTTCGCATATTTCTAGCAAACATTGTGCTAGGCCACGAATACTTGGAACTAAGTTAAGGTCTTCTTCCGCGTTAAGAGATATTTGCTCTTCAATGTATAAAGAGCGTCGAAAATAGTTCACTGCTTCGTAGGCTTTTCCAATTTTGAACAAACAGAAACCTATGTTGTGCATCAAAGATGCTGAAGTTGAATCACTTTCTACTTCTACCAACTCTTGTAATTGTATTTCTAATGCTCTTTCGAAACACTTTTTGGCTTCAGATTCTCGATTTAGTTCCACGAGACATTTTCCAATTTGTTGATAACATTCTGCTGCCTCTAAATCATTGTCTTTAATATCCAGCAGCTGCACGTCCTCCGTCATTGCTTCTATTTTATGAAGTTTTAGTGCTTTACTGAAATACTTTAATGCTAATCTTGGATCCTTCATATCGTAGAAGCAGCATCCAATTTTTTCGAAACTTTCAGGTTCCAGCATTGAACTTTGCGCTTCATCAAAATATTTAATTGCTTCTTCGGGTTTGTGCATATTCAATAAACATTCACCAGTACCAGTCCACAATTCTGAATACAGATAGCCATTGTTCAACTTGCACTGTTGGAGAATGTTATGAGCTTGGTTGAAATAATTCAAACTATCAGAATATTTGTGCAAAGACAAGTAACTCGACCCAATGCTGCACAAAATTTGGCATAAAATGGAATTACATTTAGTAGCGTCTGATTTCAGAAAATTGCTATGACATGATAGCTGATTAAGAGATTTCGTCATTAAACTAGAATCACTGGAAAATTTGCTGGTATTCGAAACGTCTGTAACCTGAAAGTTTTTTGCAAGTTTATAGGCATTGTGAAAATATTCGAGTGCGTCATCAGCGACGCCCATTTGCTGCAAGTTATAGCCGATATTATGTAACTGATTTGCTGCTTTTAAAGGGGAATGATTAAGTGATAATGGAATATTGTCAAACTTTTTCATTACCTCAGCAGAATCATTTTCTAGCTGCTGTATGCAATCATCAAAACTTTGCAATCTTTTTATCTCTTTTCTTTGCTCATACCAAATATCCCGCATTATTTTCTTTGCTCTTTGTGGGTCGTACAAACTTAAGCATATGCTGATGTTGAGCAAATGTGGATTGGAATAAAAGTGAAGCTTTTTCAAGTCCAGCCGCTTTGAAACATCGCATTGCAATGCATAAGCAATTTGAAAGTAACTGAACGTACTTGCTGTTCCAATAATACCAAAGAACGTTTCAAACAAATTAGAATGGTTTGGATCTTTTTTGATGATGTCTATTTGGCACCTACTTTTCATGTACCATCTTAGTCGGATTTCACATGCCATTGCAACTCCGTAAAACAGCTTATGTTTTGCAACTTGGCTAAATTCATGTTTCTCCTCAAGTTTTTCAATAATATCAAAACACGAAGATGCATTTACATTGAATATTCTACCTATAGCAGTAACAAATAAAGTTAAACTTCGGTAAGCCACTTTTTTAATGTTAAGTTCCTCCGCCAAATACACGTGAAACAGGGTTGATTTTGTAGCAAAATTCTTGAGGTCATCCACTATCTGATTTTTGACAGCTTTCATATTTTCTTTCTTTGTTTGGTCATCAAGTATTTCATTGACTCCTTTTTCAAAGTTTTGGTAAGTACTAGGGTCGCCATACACAAAACACGTTTTAGTGAGAATATCGCCTAAGTGATAGCCATTTTTTAAGCTTTCATCAGAGTGGAGATATTCAAGCATTTCCATGACAGGTTTGATCAGTTCTGTTTTCCAGGGCTTGTCTTTTGTTAACTGTAGTCTTCCCAATGGAAACTTGCATGCATGCGGCATCATTCCGTCAAAGGATATACCTCTAGTCGTAAATTGATCAAAAAACCAGTTTTCCGTTCCACTGCTAAGGTAGTCGTTCAAAGATGAAATAGCTACACTTGGTATAATTGTTTCCTGTAAATTAATCAAAGTTGTTTGAAATATTACAGAGTACCACCGAAAGTAATGCAATACATTTTCCCTCTTTTCTTCGTTTAAACAATACCAAGTTTCATTCCTTAATACAATTAAATTTTCAAAGTCTGAATATGGAGTTATTTCTTTTCTGGCAAGTGATCCCATTCCTGCCAGAGCAAACTCGCAAGGAGTTTCTCCTAATACCTCCTCACAGAATTTGGCCAGGTCAGCCATTATATCTGTGTATTTTGCAGTGATTTCTTCTTGCAGAGCTCTAATGAAATTAATCTTTTCTTCTTCAAGCTTTTGTTTGGTTTCTGTATGAATATTTTGTGGAATTTGTGGCAAAGTTTCAAGCTTTGCATTAACCGCTTTCCTCATGGATAAGAATTCAGTCTTAACTTCTTTTGACTTTTTGATCAAATCTGCATGAATATCTTCAGCGCCTGCTTGACGTAAAATTAATTGACAAAGAATTTGTAAATCTTCTTCGATTTGCAAAATTTTATCACTTTTGGAACATCTTGCAATAGCAGCATTGAACAAAGCAGCACTCTTTATCAAGCATAGCATATCATCAGTTCCTCTTATCTCGTAAACTTGACCCAGTTGGTGCAGCAGTGGAGCTGACAATAATGGATCAGTTTCTTTTCCGTTATCATCGCAAACTTCTTTCAGTTTTTGTGCAATCTCTGCTTCCACCTTATTAAGATGAACATTGTTAGGGTATTGGAGATTGGTATCATTGATATCAATTTGAGGGACTTCTTTTACATATGAAGCCATACTAGATGCAAATGCCTAATTAACAAATTCAAACAAAATTCATTACTGCACCAAAAACTTTTTGAAAAGCGCAATTGCACAACAACAAAAAATTTCTTACGATTCAGTTCGTAACCTTGGCTAATCTGTTAGTTTCAAAAAGCTTAACTGCTGATGGCAGTTATCAATTTAAACAGATTTTTTTAGATTCAGTTGCGTAGTTAGAGAAGGTACATTGATGAGACTCGCTTAATTCAAATGAGACAGTTTTTCTTCTTTTTTTTTATTTCTTCTACCTGATTCTACTTAATCTTATTTTATTCGTATAGTGTTTAACGGAAAAAGTTAAAATTTTGGTCCGCCGTCGATATTGGTAAATTCTAGTACCCGCCTGAAGTTCAGGACATCACTTCGGGGGTTTCCCCAAATGAGACCCTCAAAGCTTGAAATTTATTAAAGCTTGTAAAAGCGAATAAAATTTTTATGGTCAGTAGTCAGTACTGGATATAAAAGAACGATGAAACCTGACAAAATTTGTAGATGCCATGTTGGGAGGTCTACTCCAATTGAATCCTCCAAAATTTGAAATTTTTGCCGCTAGAACTGAAAAGTAAAAAATTTTAAGACAGCTACTACACAGACAGGCGCGTAGCCAGAAATTCGCAATGGGGGGACTGTTTTGGGGCTCTGCATTTTTTTGCAAAAATAACTTCATTTTAGGGCTATTTTGATACAAAAATAATGCTTTTAAAACGTGGCTAAGAATTGGCAGTGCAAACATGATTAAACTGGTGGCATAAATGGGCTATTTGGGAGATGGCTAATGGTACATTTTTAGTTCTCTTATTGAGATGCTGGTAAATTATAAAATCGAATAGTTCAATAAAACTCACACGGAGTAATCTATTTCGTATACAGTTTATAGAAAAAAATAGTTGGGGAGGCCATTGAAAAGAGATTTGAGAGAAATTGGTAATAAACAAAACTGAATAGCCCCCCCCCCCCTATTTCTTAGTTTATAGTATATTTGTTGATGACACCTATGTTTAGCATTTTTACACTTGCAATCAAATTTGATTGCTTATTTTTGACCATTTTTCAAAGTTTTTATTTACTTGTTAGTTTTATGTTCAACAAATTAGCCCCCCCCCCTAAATATACGTTTCAAAAGATGTTTTAAATCACTATTTAGTCCGCTTTAGTTCTTTTAACGGTCTCAAAAGTGCTAAAAACGTAGTGTTTTTTCTCATTCTGCATTTTGGTCGACGTGCCAAGAGGAGCGGGTTATAGCCCACCCCCCCCCCCTGGCTACGCTACTGTGCACAGATGTGAAATCAAAATAACAGATGATTGGCAAAACTTGGTGGTGGTGCGGTGGGGGTATTTCAAATTGGATCTCCCAGAATTCGATTTTTGTGAACAAACTCAAAACATACCTTTTTTGCAAATAAAATTAAAGACAAATTGCGAATATTTTCCCCAAAAATGTTGTTTTTTTTTAAATCAGTTTATTACTTTGTTTGGGAAATATTGGTTCAGAAAGAAAAACAAGTGTAAGTACGCAATTATCATTCAGGATTTATCATTGAATACTGTGACATATGAATGTTGATTGGTGGTACAGAACGTGAGAACTGCTTCATCTGGAATGTTCACGCCTTCCAAGCAACTCCTCGTCTGACACTTGTCACGACGAATCGTCAGAATGAAGAGCGCTGGTATAAGAGCAGCTATTTATAGAAAAAAGCCGAGCCGTGATTGGGTGGAAAAAGACCAATGAGAGAGCGTCATTAGAGCACAATGTTTTACCTGTACACGAATTCAAAAATTCTTTGTCGGCATGGGGCAGAGTTAGAAGTTTTAATGAGCGTGGCTTCAAGAGCAGGTAAGTGGAAAGGAAAGCGCCCTTGAGCAAGAATAAAGAATCTACTCTCACCGTAATGTTGAGCACAGGAAAGACAAAATCCTACCTGTGCTCAACATTATGATGAATTGATGACAGTAGATTCTCTGTTCTTGCATGAGGCCGCTTTTCTTTCCACGTTCCTGCTCTTGAAGCCACTTTCATCAATACTTCTAACCTCGCTCTCTGCCGACACAAAGAATTCGTGTACAACTAAAAGACTGTGCAGAAATGACGCTATCTCTCATTGGTCTTTTTCTAATCAATCAGAGCTCGTTTTTTTTCCTGTAAATAGCCGTTCCTTTTCTGCGCTCCCAATTGTGACGATTCTTCTCGACACGTGCAGACGAAAAGTAGCTTTGAAGACATAAACAATTTAATTGAATGGCATTTGTCAGTTGGTTGAATGGTTTGCGTTTTTGTGTTGCGTTACAATGGAAACTTGAATTTAATCCAGAAAAAAACAAAAAAATGCGTTGACAGTGTATAGTAGTCGACGCAAAAAATAGTAGTCGACCCAAAAAATGCGTGTATAGTTGTCGACGCAAAAAACCGATATCGCTTATGCTGCTCTCACACTTTGGCGACTTTGACTGCGACTCCACTGCGAATTAAACATTTTTCAGTTTTCAGAGTCTCCGCGCATTCGCAGTTCATTCGCAGTGAGTCTCAGCGCATTCGCAGAGGAGTCGCCAACGAACAAAAATTTTTCAACCGGTTCAAAAATTTTTCAATTCGCAGCGCAGTCTCCGTGGAGTCGTACTGCTGTCTCCGTGGGTTCGCAGTGCATTCGCCATCAAATTGACGGAGACTGCGCTGCAAACCCACGGAGACTGCAGCATAGGCGTAGCCAGGATTTTTGATTGTTGGGGGCCCAAACCGCATATCACATGCAATTTCGTCATCAGAAACTTTGAAACAGGAATTTTTTGTGGGAGCAAAGATATCGTAGAATGGAAGATCAAAAGCCGTAGCCTGGTGTTGGCATGTAACTAGGAACTCGTTCAAAGGAGAGGACTTAAACCAAAAGTTAAAATCTGAAAATGTTTTAATTGGCAGACGTGTTGAGTAAAGAAGTGTACTATACTTCAAACGTATCATTGACGGGGGTCTGGGGGCGGAACCCCCAGCCGCCGGAGGCCGTTGGGGTCTGGGGGCGAAGCCCCCAGCCGCTAAGCGATTTTTTGTAGTTTTTTGGAAAAAAAAGCTGTTTTAACGCCATATTGGATCACATTTCGCACGTATTCAGAGCCATTTGAAGGTACTAGATTTTAAACATTTGAAAGCCAAGTGAAAAAGTTAAGTTGTTCAGTCTTTCTTTTGCTTGCTATTTAAGTCCAAAACACGTTTAAAATCTTGCATTATGGGGTTAAATTTTGTAAGTGATTTGGCCCACGTAGGGGAAAGTAAAGTACAATTCCTCCTGCAATATTTTAGCAGGAAATAACAATCCAGTCGAAAATTTTTCTTAGAGATTATTGTTTTGTCATAAAAACAACCAGTTACAGGAGTACATATACGGCCAGGGGGCGCAGGCCCTCTCAATTCAAAATTCTGTTCAATGAGCATTCCCCTTACTGTAGCTAATTTTTTTCAAAAGTATTTTGAGGCATAAAAACTGGCGGGGTGGAGGTCAATTGTTACTGAAAAATGTCCAATAGATAGTTACGCCTGCAAATCATGTTATTGCCCGGGACGGATTTACATTGTGTTGGGCCCCTGGTACTTTGGGATTTTGCAATATTTTCCTGACAAATACAAGTGAAGACCAAAAAAATTCTTATGTGAGCGCGGGGCCCCCTGGCACAGTGCCATGTGTTAAATCCTGGTTATTGCATTACGTTCACAAAAAGGTTAGATGAGGGCCTCAGTTAGCAACTTTTAGGATAAAAGCCTTTAATTTCACTTGGGTTATACGATTAAATTGGTTGGCAAACATTACATTGTGGGGTCTCCGACTCCCTAAATCAATATTATTGTTAGGGGGGCATTTAAATTGGGGACCATTTAAATATCATTGTAGGGAGCCCATTTAAATTGGTTGGCAAAAGTTAAATTGAGGGGCCCGGGCCCCCTGGATCGATATTATTGTAGGGGGCCCATTTGAGTTGGTTGGCCAAAATTAAATTGAGGCGTGGCCCGGGCCCCCTAGATCAATATTGTTGTAGGGGGCCCATTTAAATATTATTGTAGGGGGCCTATTTGAGTTGGTTGGCCAAAATTAAATTGAAGGGGCCCGGGCTCCCAGGATCAATATGATTGTTAATTACTGTTGTACGCAAAAATGCTAAAAGAAACTGAAACTGAAGAAACAATAGTCTTTTTTGTGACGTTTTTATCATTGGTAGCATTTCAATTTGGGAGGGGGCGGGCCCCCTGGCCCCTCAGCTACGCCTATGGACTGCAGTACGACTCTGGCGAATGCACGGAGACTGCGCTGCGAATCACATTAAGTATAATGAAAATGACGTAGTTGATTGTTTTGTAATAAATTTACTTTGCGAAATAATGAGTGGTGGAAAGGTAATTGTAAAATAAATAATTCCTTGAATGTCAGCTATAAGGCAAAAGTAGGGTCTAAAACTAAAATATTATTGCCTGAAGTTTATATAACTATTAAAATATGGATGACAATTGATGAAGTAACTTAAATCAAAATAAAAAAAATCGGAAAACTTTTTAACAAAATGTTAATACGGAGTTGGATAGCACAAAGGCTTGGGTTTTTAATATAGTCGTAGTCAGTATTTTCTATGATTTTGAAACTTTCAGTAATTTTAGTAATTTTGGAATTTGCTTTCAAATTTTCTTTTGAAAGTTCAGATATGGTACTGTTGGCAACGTAAATGTCAGCGACTAAGTCTACGCTAATATGGGGCTATGTTTGGGTCAGATAGTGTGTCTGAAATTGGGGTCCACTGTTTGATTCTGGCAGTACAGCCAGTAGATAGACAATATAGTGCTGGTGATACGCTTGATAACTGATTGCTGTGATTCATTTCAATTGATAGGTAACTGCTTGGGTTTTTGTAGTGGTGGCTTGACTTTCGTTTTGTCTTTAACCAAACGTAGATTGTACTTGACGGCATCAGGACAGTAGCGTAGCCAGGGGGGGGGGGCAGGGGGGGCTTAGCCCCCCCCCCATTGGCCTGCCGACCAAAACGTTGAATAAGGAAAATACCACGTTTTTAGCACTTCTAAGACTCTCTTTTGCGCTGGATTAGACTAAAAAATGCTTTAAAACATAGTTTGAAACGTTTATTTCGGGGGGGGGGAGCTAATGGACTGCCGACCAAAATACAGAATAAAGAAAATACCACGTTTTAGCATTTCTAAGACTCTCTTTTGCACTGGATTAGACTATTTTGAAACGTTTATTTAGGGAGGGAGGCTAATGAACTTCCGACCAAAATGCAGAATTAGGAAAATACCACGTTTTTAGCCAGTAGCGTAGCCAAGGGGGGGCCGGGGGGGCTATAGCCCCTCCCCCATTGACATGTCGACCAAAATGCAGAATGAGAAAAAACACTACATTTTTAGCACTTTGAGACTGTTTTATGCACTGGAGTGGACCAAATAGTGATTTAAAACATATTTTGAAACATATGTTGAGAGGGGGGGCTAATTTGTCAAAAATAAAACCAACAAATAAATGAAACCTTTCATAAATGGTAAAAAATAAGCAATCAAATTTGATCACAAGTGTAAAAATGCTGAACATAGGTGTCATCAACAAATATGCTATAAACTAAGGAGTGGGGGGGGGGGCTATTCAGTATTTGTTAATTACCAATCATTTCTCTCAAATCTCTTTTCATTGCCCCCCCCCCAATTATTTTTCTCTATAAACTGTATACGAAATAATTACTCCGTGTGAGTTTTATTGAAATCTTCGATTTTATAATTTAACAGCATCTAAACAAGAGAACTAACATTTTACCATCAGCCACCTCCCAAATAGCCCATTTATGCCACCAGTTTAATCATGTTTGCACTGCCAATTTCTAAGCCACGTTTTAAAAGCATTATTTTTGTATCAAAATAGCCCTAAAATGAAGTTATTTTTGCAAAAAAATGCAAAATCTTCGAGCTTCCGGAGGCTGGGGGCTTTGCCCCAAACTCCCAGCCTCCGGCGGCTGGGGACTTTGCCCCCAGACCCCCATTGGCTTCCGGCGGCTGGGGGCTTCGCCCCCAGACCCCCAAACAGCCCCCCATTGCGAATTTCTGGCTACGCGCCTGCATCAGGATGCGGACAATTTTAGATTGAATGAATGAGTGTCGTTTGATAAGATTTGTAATAGTGCAATTGTAAAATTTATAGTTTCAGTAGAGAGGTTACTTTCAGTAACCATATTGCAACACAATGCAAAAACACCACACCGTTATATTATTACTAGGCTACTACAAGCTAGGCTAGCTTTATATTTTAATTATACTTAATTGAATTTCTATTGTAATTTATCTTACTACTAGGAATTGCCTGAGCCGTAAAATGCCAGTCTAGCCGGATGTAGTTGGAAATCCAAATTGTATGTTGGTAAAATGTTGTTACTATTTCGAACTAATTTTGACAGTGCACTGATTATTACTTTATTCGTTTGCCATGCTTGTAGTTTTTTAATGAAGGCGCTCAATTTAACGCTGAAAATGTTCGAATTCAATTAAAACACTAAGTTTGCCCACAGCTGTTTATAGCCGAGAAGCATTATAAATGCAGTGGTGTTGAAGAGTAGTGTTGCAATATGGTTATAAAATTATTAGCTTACCCGTTTGGTTTGTGCTTGTTTTTGAAAGCAATGATGCCTTATATCGCAGAACAACAAATAGTTAATTTCCGATTTATTTTGCTTTTTTGTTAAACTTACACTTTGCAGGACATCTAATCCTTTTGCATGTTATTTGCAAATTGATAATTAATGACTAAGTTAGAACGTCTATCAAATAAAACGTTTTACGACAGCTTCGGCTGTTCTATATTCGGCAAAATTATTCCTGAAGTCCAGTATTTCTGCTCTAAAGCTGAATATATTTAAGTTTTATGCTTGCAACAAAATGAACATTAAAGTAGCAGCAGTGCCAAACGACATTAAAGCTGCATGCTTTAGTAAAATTGACTTTGAGGGCAATCTGTTTAACGAAAACTGTGCCCATTTGCAGAGCATATATCCTCTTCAATCACAGAAATAATACGAAATAACCAAGACTTGAACAAAAATAAAAATAATAGTAATACGCAATAATAAAGCTACCGTAATTCGAAGGTTATTCACCACTCTATTGCTATTGTGATTTTGAAATTAAGTTACTATGTAAACGTTGAAAAAAGAGGAACAATTTGATTGGTTTATATTTAGTTCAAAATTTTGCTCTTAAAAAGTTTTGAAAGCTTTTATTAGATTTCACGAGCGTGGATGTTGAAATTTACCCTTAAAATACAATGCCAATTCAACATTTATTTTTTACGTTGGATTAAATAAAATTTTTGCATTTTTATAAAGAGCCAATAGAGCCTTTAAATGGTAAAAAATTGTTATTGCGGTAATGAACTAACCGTACCATTAAAAAAATACCGCGTTACCGCTCAGGTATGCCATGATACATTACAGCTGTGTCGCGAAGACTAACCGGTTTTAGTCATTTTTCTATTTGATTTTGATTTTTCGGACAAAGATCGTGCTTTTTGTTTGCTGCTAAACTAAAGCTGTCCCTAAAATTTATATCTTCGTCAGAAGTAATAAGCTTAATTAATCTTCTAAATAAAGTTTTTGTCTTTAATTTTATCTGCTTTCTTATCATGAAAATTAATAATTTTGTTTTTCTGCATTAGTTGAAATTAATTCGCAACACATTTGCCATGCTCTGCGACTCTACGGAGACTGCGTTGCGAATGCGCTGAGACTGCGCTGCGAATTGATTCGCAGTGGAGTCGCAGTCAAATTCGCCAAAGTGTGAGAGCGGCATTAGTGATGTCGCGTTCTACTGTATCTCAAAATAAGACCTATGTTGTTACTTGAGACGCTGCCTTCAGTTGTCTGAAAACTCAATACAACAAAAAAGGCCATGAGTGACCAAAAAAGGAAAAGACTGTACAAAAAGATTTAACGAACTTGGGTCGCATTTTCCTTTTCTTGATAATCTGAAATGATCCACTCTAGAACTAATCTCTACTACTTCGAAGCATATGTCCTGTCCTCTTTAAACTGTTTCCTTGTTTAAATCGTGAAACATTGTAATTCCGTTTTGCCACCTACGCCCTACTGAAGTTTAGGCCATATACGTAACATTCCTGTATGTGTGCTGAAGTTCATTATCGTAAATTTCGTAAATCATTGACTTCAAAAACACAATCAACGTTTGATTCAACAATGCTCACTAGTAGTTTAAAAATGTACGTTTTGTTGGTGTTTAAATTGCTTAATTTAAAAAATTTTAATACTGGGGCTGTTTTCTCGGCTAATATTGAAGCTTTTTTCTCAGCTTTTATGAAATTAAGCAAAGCCGGAAAAGTATCGAACAGAAGAAAGGCAAAAGAAAGAAACAAAATCATGCCCAACAAAGAGCTCGAAAACCAAAAACTATTTTATGAAGCTCTTTGCTTTTGATACTCTTTTAATTACCATCAAGCTGACAGAAATGATTCGAAAACTGGATACAAAGCGTGGATATACTTTTTTTTCTTAATCGAGCCAATAACCGTATTCTTATAAAGCAGCTATTTTCTTAACACCGTGTTTATTCTTATAATGCTAGTAGATGAAAGCACGAAAATATTGCTAAAATATTATAGGCAAATCTACTTGAACACCGTCAAAATTGTTGATAAGAGCAAAACAACAAAGAATATAGTCCTAAAGTAAAATCTGTCTCTCATAATTGGTCGAATTTTTAAGTGCAATAAGCTGCGACATGCCAAGACAAAGCATTCTTAAAAAATCGTCAACCAGCGAGAAATGTTTCTTCTTCATCAACTGGAAGAAAATCTTCTAGCAACACTTTTTCTGGTGATATCTAAAACACAAAAAAATAATAAAATTTTCTCAAAATTTCAACTCGGGCATCATTTCATTACGTGTTGCAAAAGCACGTAATCGCATAAGTACAGTGATGGACCTGCTTGGTGAATTTGAAAGGCTGTAGCTGAATACAACAAAAACCAGCAATTTTACCGCAATAATTACAGTAAAAGCAAGGAATTAATAACGCTATATACTGTGATCTGGAATGTGGAGTATTTATGATACAGTAGTTGGCATAGCGGCGCTTTCCAAATTTCAAAAATCGCTAATTGGCATTTACACCAACGACCCAAAGTGCCGACTCCTCATGGTCACTTCCGATCCGGACTTCTTTTTGACCCTCGCTTGCGCTGGTGATCTTCATAGCAGTTTTATGGATCACTGCCAACAATATATCAAAAAACTTGAGGATTGACTGGTTAAACTGCCAGGTTGACTAGTGATTTCGAATCAAACAATTCCAAACTAACTATTACCAATAGTTCAGCGTCCACAATCTTGGCAGTGTGAGGATGCGCGGAGACATCATATCCAGCTTCTCCGCATACGTGTTCTAGCATTTTGACGTTGTTCTCAGTTAAACGGAGATAGCGACAATTGAGCATTTGCCATGCCATTTGCGGAGTAAAATCAGGATTTCTAAAATTTTAAATCATGACGTCACATCTCAAATGCATCGCTTATCTCAGTACTATACATAACTACACACCAGCAACAAACTTTTATGACCATTAAAAACTTTTTTGGTTGAAAAATCAAATTTTACCCCGCCTTTGCAAACTTTACTCAAGCTAATTACTGTGTACGAAAACAATTTTAGGAGCAAAAAATATTACCTGAAAGCCAAGTCCTTTCTCATTCTTGCGTTGTCATCCATCGCTTCTTGAAGAGTCATAGCAGTGTGTCTACGTCCGAGAGGTCGGATGGCTTTCAAACGAGCGTTGGTGACTCTGGTGGTTGGCAATTTTCTCCATCGCTGCATTTCGTTGCTTAAACCAGACATTTGCTAAAAAACTAATCGTGTAATGAAATTGGTTTTATTAAAGCTGACACGGTCACAATCCTCTATAAAAGGCAATTTTTTTAAGTATTTGTTTATCGAGTCGCTAAACAAAACACTTAATTATAATTTAAGTCCCCCTTCGATCCCTTTGGCAACGTCCTCTACACTGAGGGTCCATAAACAACAGTATCCGTTTTTATGTATAATATTGGTAATCCAGTAGTTTTTATGTATAATATGTATAATATGCCGTTTTTTATGTATAATATTGGTAGTCCAATTCAAGCAAATCCATTTACTGTCACGGAAAAAGTTTGTTACGTATCCGAATATTTTCTCCGGTAAGAAGCATTCTTTCTACGTTAGGGGAAGCATATTACTTCTGCAAAAATCTGACATTGTAGTTTGAAAATTTTTTCTCGTCGGTTCCGCCAAATCAAAAATAACAACACGAATGCAAAAGTTACGAAAAATGCAACGAAAAACACAAAGCAACCGACTTACAACGCACAAACTCACGTTTAAAGAATTTCTTTCCCGCGCGAAGTGGTGAAAGCTGGCAGCGTTGCGTGAAAATCCTTTGCAAGATGGCGCCGAAATTTTACCAATTAGTGGGGCTGCACTGCGTAAAGTAGCGAAAATGTGATAAAATATGTGTGTCCAAGGAAATGCTTCGATGAGAATCATTTTGCTAAGTCTACCCAGCTGGAAAAATTATGTTATTGTGATGCAAAATGTTCTTACTGCAAGAATTGAGGGTATTATTTTTTATTTATTTCTTATTTCTTGAAAACGTAAAACAGCTATAAATAAAAAAGGTTATCAAAAAAACACCAGAAAATATGAAGTTATTATCAAGATGTTGTAGTTAGTAGCGTACGCAGGATTTTCGAAATGGGAGGGGGCCATAAATTATTCACAGAAAAGTTGCGCTAAAACAAACATAATTTTATGATGAGCGGAGGTAACTTGCGATAAAACAAGCAAGTATTAGCTTTTGATTGCTGTAACCTATAACATTGCTTTAAAAAATGAAAATAATAAATAAAAAAGTACATTACAGGCGATCCAATGGGGGGGGTTATGGCACAATGGCCCCCTCATAAATACGCCTCTGGTTGAAGTGCATATTTATTCTCCTGTCACGGGACAGCATCAGACGCCTACGGTTGGACATCCGCTCACTTTTTCATTGCGATAAGTACTTAGTTGTGGGTGGAGAAATGTAGCTCCTTCTTGCTGATCCATTGTCTCTGTGAATTTGAAAAGTGAAAAGGGTGGCAGAAAATTAGCTTTTCATTTGTGAGATTTCTTGTGGGAGTAGACTTGTGCTCGATTTTTTGATTTGGCAGATCATTATAAATTTGAGGGTTTGGTGCCCCTTACCAATTTTTGATCCCCGTGAATTTCTGCGAATTCTTGCCACCGAATTAGCTGTTAGCCACCAAGCAGAGATAATCATCGTTTAGCGTCTTATTCAAGGACAAAACAACGTGATTGGGTGCGTCTTGAACTATGCGATCATAATCATTGCAGAAACGACCCTTTGCCTTTTAGTCCACGCTGCCGACACTCTCGGCTCAGTTTTTAACAGCACCTGCTACGTTGCTCTAGGATTTGACATGAGACAGAGGCTGAGTTTCTCTAGTGCGTTCTACAAGTCAGTGCTCTTATATAATTTGTCATAACAGTATAGCCAAACGTTGTACATAAATGCAAAATTCTTCTGCCATTATCATTATTTGGTACCTTGAAAGGGCATTCAGGTCGAACGTTTTTTCGCTCGGGTTTTCTCCGCAAAAAGTTGACAGATTTGAAGACTAACTTCACCAAATTTTAACTTTCTACCCCCTTCTGTTTACAAGATATGACAATTTAGACTTCCTCTTAGAAAGGCTATTTTGCCTCAGAAATTTTGCCAGGTTTGCCAACTACAAACAAAATTTCAAATGTTTGTAACTCTTAAAAAGGGTTTTCGGCAGTGTGTTGTCTAAACAAAATAAAAAATCAAATCAAATCAAACCTTTCATTATACTCGCTGTAATATGCCGAAGCGTGTAACGAGTTGGCGGGGCCCATCTCCGCGTCATTGCGCCCGGGCAACACAGTTCCTTTCGAAGAAATGTCGCAGCGGTGGCGAGCCGTTGGCAACACTGTGTCCTATTTGACCGGCCCGAGATTTGAACCTCAGACCTCCCGCTCCAGAGACGAACGCGTTACCGCTCGACCAACTGGCCGGTTAAACAATGTAAAAGTTTGGAATTGTAAATTCGCTGCTTTTCAAGTAAATTAAAGCCAACTTTCCAAAAATTAATCTTCTATCACAATATTGACAAAATGGCAACACTGAAGAAAGAGAAAAATTGTTAACTTTGAATGCAATATTGTGGAAACGGCCAGATATAGAAAGTTCAAATTTGGTAAGAATGCATTTTGGGCTTTTCCCAGCATTTTGGTCAATAGCGAAAAACTTGACTTAAATGCTGTTGTAAGGTCTCTTTTTATTAAAGTACAATATTTTGCTTCCCTCTTTATGGCTATGAAATCTCTACAGAGCGACTAATCTAACTAAACACAGTAAAGCAATGATTCTCTTACTAGTAATCTAGACAAGACGGCATTTTAGATGGTTTCGTCAGTTGCCTTTCTTCCTCAAACGTGAAAGAATCATTGCTTGCGCGGGTTTTGCTTGCGGAGGAGAGGTTTATGTAGCTACTAATAGCCGATCGTGGAGAGTTAATTCCAGACAGTTGGAGTGTTGAATCCCGGGAGAAAGAAGCTAAAAATTTTGGCATTTTCAAACTGGGCATTTTTCACGGTTTTCGCTTGTTGGCCGCTTGATACAGGAAAGCGAATGGACAAACAATTCATAATTGGGAACAAGCAGTCTCGCGCTGTGACGGGCCAATATGACTAAAGACTTGCAAATAGAATTAAAAACCGGTGTTGAACGTGTGGGTGTGGGTAGACAAAGTGGCTGACGCAGAGTGCTTGGTACATACGCATTAATCAAATGGATAACTCTTACAATCATGCCCTGAATGCGTTAATCTGTCTTTTTGTTAAAAAGCAATCATTTTGTTTTTGTTTGACCAACTTGCTTATTTTTTAGAGCAGAAAATATCTTTTTATTTAATTAAAAAAAACTTTCATTTAATTCTTCATTTTGAAAATAGCTTTCATTTAATTTTAACTCTAGTATTTCAGACCAAACTGCTTACTTTTATTTTTGCTTTCACCGTCTTCAGCACTAAATTGATCTTGGTCGAAACGAACTTTTCTCTTATCGTTGTCAAAGATTCCGGCTTGGTCGGAAAAAAAAAGGGACATTCGTCGTTTCCCGCCATCAGTTTCGCTGTACCATTGTTGCTTTAAAAGCAGATAGCACGATGAAAGAAAATAGTCTTATTTACTGAAAATCCGTATCTTGGATATAATCCGTTTTGGTAAAAACAAGCTGAGCTGACACAAAATCAGTCCATTCATTTAAAATCAATATATTAAAAACTAAAAGGCTAAAATCGATTTCGGTCTCAAAGGACCATCATCAGTATTTGAAAAAAGCAAAAAATTTTTGGCAATACAAAGACCGGGCAAAAAGACTGCAACAGCTTCTGCAAAAACTGTAGTGCATAAAAAAGACGTCACCGCGCAGAAAAGGCAAGTATAAAATGAACAAACGCGCAGTACAGTGCATCAGAAAAGAGCAGTAGTAAAGACTGCACAGTAAAAAGACCAAAAGGTGTAACGGTGTACAGTACAACAAGAAAACTACATTACAGAAAATATGGTTTTGTTTATGTTAATTTTCGCTTTGAGTTTATGCATCCACTGACTCTCATAAAGTTTGGCTATTACCGTATTCTCGCCAAGGATTATCATGTTGCACATTTCTTACCAGTTTGGCTTCAGCTTCCGTGGCTTGCTTTTTATGAAGAACTTCGGATGCCCTTCTCATTATGTCTCGACCTGAAAAATGGGGAAAAAAAATTTTATTTCACTTTACAGTTTAAAGCACTAGAAGGATATAGCTATTGCTTTTACCAATCGTAATACAAAAAGTTTTTGGACATTTTGATAATTTTGCTATCTCAATTGGCCATATTGTCAGACTTATTATACCCCATCAAAAACAACCATGCACTCCCCATTAATGTGCTTAAGTTTTATGTTGAACCTGTGTTGATTAACGATTATGTATCGGTGTGATATTGTTAACTAAAACAATATCAACTGAAACACACTCCCAGGCTTTGTTTGGGGTGTGCGTTGTTCAAATTAATCAAACATAAAACCAAGATTTAAATTTTTGTGAAAAGCTGAAGACGTAGCATTATTTTTCTGACAACAATGGGCAAAAAATGAGTTTTCCAGCAGTGATGTTTCTTTGAAGAAATGTCTGCGAAATAATGTCTTGGAATGCAATTTAATCAGTAAGCTTTTTGTTGAAAGAAAGCAAAGAATTCACAAACCTGACGATGTTCCAGTGAGATAACTGCTTGTTGCTTCGATGCTGGTCACCGACGCCATTGTTCTTCTTGCCATGTGTTCTGAAGCCTGCGTGCTTTAGGTAATAGAGTCAACTGCGTTTCTTCAACGATTAAACACAATCAACCACATTAGTTAGAAAATTTGTTGTCGCAAGAAAGTGCTGGTAACATCATATCTAGGGCCGGCAAAAGTCAAAGTTTTTTCAGGGCTTTATTACATCATCAAACGTATTCTAACCATAGGTGGGCACAAGTCCACTAATCGTTAATCCGTTAATAACGAAGCTAACTTTTTCATTAACTCGTTAATCCGTTAAAAAGTTTTTTCATGTTAACGGACTAAATTAATTTCCGTTAAGTTCTGTTACCTTCCGTTAAGGTTTTTATCGTTAATATCTTGCACCATTCATTCATTCATTGTACCCGCACAAACCAGTCTGTAGGGCAGGGGCAGGTTAGTTGATACATATTTTAGAGAAAAAGCGATTTTTCATAAACTACTTGGCAAAGAAGCAGAAGTTTATATGCATATGAAAGCTAATTTATAGAGCTAACTTTTCATAAAAGTTTTGTGTTTCTTGTTGCAAAAGACTTCGATTTATACATCTCTAAGTAAACCTTTCCAAATTGTATCAACTAACCTTTTGAAAAGGTTAGTTGATACAACCATGAGGTTAGTTGATACATCTAAGATTTCTATTGATTTTAGCCGAAGTTGCCAGCTATTTCCTTACAATGGCAACATTTTTAACTTCTACTAACTAACAAGGTGAACAAAATAGATTTGGTGAAAATTTTTGATACCAGTAGTCTTATGTTCTATGCAGATTACACTTGTAAGCATCATGACTGTATTCGTTCTGTAAAATTAGCGTAACATTGTTAGTAGCACATAACAAAAGATAACATAGCACATAACATTGTTAGTAGCACATTGACCACTACAGTATGCACTGTTTCATTCAGCAACACAAAAAAACCTTGCATCCAAATGTCCATCGCGTCTTTTACAATATTGTTGACATGAACAGCCTAATAAGCCAAATACCTCTAGCTAAAATCAAATGCGAATTTGAGATAATTGCTCCTTCAATAAGACCTTTTTAAAGCAATGGGGCATGGCAACATCAGCAAAATGTCTGCTGCAGTAAAAGAATACGTAGATTCATTATTAATTATAAAACTCTGACTCTCGCAATTTTCTAGCTTTTGGGGGGGACTTTTTCCAGGTTTTGGAAAAAGTGGTGCAAATATTCCTCAAAAATTGCAGCACTGGTCTAGCCTGATGGGTTTGTTTTCCCAACATAGCTGATCTACGAAACGGTAGTTTGCAATCTGTAAAAATAGTCCAAAACAAATACGCAGAATAATAAACTTGCTAATGCAGGTTCGTTGATACAGTGTCTCAACTAACCCACAGGTGAGTGTATCAACTAACCTTTTCTTTAATTTTCAGAAAACACGCTTGCCTTTTGCCAGCACAACACTGGAGAAAACTTTTTGAGTTACCGATTGCTGGCTTACCTCAAGGTAGTAACTCTCGCACATTAGTTAATATTTTACTTCATTTCAAATTTTCGAAATAAATAAAATAGTAATTCTGCTAAAAATCACTTCATGCACTATATTTTCAACTTTAGTTTTTCATTTCTAAACTCAGCAACCAATTTCCTCCAAACCATCATGCAATAATTCTTTTGCCACAACTCACCAACTGGTGGCGGTTTTTCGCCAAAAGGTCATTTATTTTTCTTGGTTTGCGGTGTGTATCAACTAACCCTTTGTATCAACTAACCTGCCCCTGCCCTACTGGTGACACTTGTTGCGCATTAGCACGAGTTTTATAGAAGAAAGCGAAGAAAGAAGCTCTTTTTTGTGGCAAATAATAAGCTGTAGCCTCATAGGTCTATTAATTATCGCTGTTCGCAACTTCCAAAGATTTTCCGATCGCTGCTTCGTTAGTGCATTTGAACTTATTTTTATTTTGAAATTAAATTAGACTATAAAGTATAACTTCCAAAGCACAAAAAGACCACCATAACAATATATATTTCTTTACAATCACCTCAACAACGTTAATACGTGTTCTAGAAGCGAGTGAATAAAAGAAATGTGAATTACACGCAAAATATTAACGAATTAACGGACCTAATTAACTTCCGTTAATTAAAGCTGAAAATAACGGATTAACGTTATCGGAGGTGTGAAGTTTGTTAACGGACTAATGGTTAACGAAGCTAACGTTTAACGAAACTTGCCCACCTATGATTCTAACATTGATTTTAGGTGTTCTGGAGTCTGTTTTGATACATTTTATAGGTCAAAATAAAGTCAAAATAAAATCAAAATTCGAAAGCAAACAATTTTTTTTCTGAATTTTTGAGCAACTATCGTAATTGGAACGACCGACGCTCGCGTCGCGTGTTCCTCTGTTTTTACTCGGCCATTTTCCAACTAACGATTGCGAAATTTCAGACTTTTGCTTATAACTCGAGAACGGTTTGGTCTAGCTACATGAAATTTGAACAGCAGTTTGAGATTAATGAGTTATACGTTTGTACCAAATTTCGAGGCAATAGCTCACGTGACTTCGGTTTTAGAACCCGAAAACCGCCCCGCAAGTTTGGCGTGAAAAGCGGTCTCAGTCAAAAACGGCTTAAGTACGGCAAAAAATATTTCATAGGGTTGTATGTCTCAAGATACCCTTTCATCCCAACCAACCCACTTTTGGCCGCGATGAGGTTTATTTCTTTGTTTTTTTCCTTTTTTTTTCTTTTTTTTCTTTCTAATTTTTGTACGCTCTTCTTCTCCTAAACCACAGAACATGAAAATCTAATTTTTGTGTAAAGTTGTTGAGCTGCAAACGCAATTTTTTCACCCGAAATTTTTTTGGGCAGCTCCACCGGGAACCCCCCCAAAATGGGGCCCCAAAAAATCCATTTTTTGAACGGCTCAAGCTAGTGTGCTGGTTGTTTTTGATATCAGTAGATATTCAACAGACAAATATTTTGACATAGTTTGGGGGTGCCACCCCCCGGGAACCCCCCCAAATGGACCCCCAAAAATCAATTTTTTGAACGACTCAAGGTAGAGTTGTACTTTTTTTGATATCAGTAGATATTTAACAGACAAATATTTTGACATAGTTTGGGGGTGCCACCCCCCAGGAACCCCCCCTAAATGGGGCCCCCCAAAAATCAATTTTTTGAATGGCTTAACTTAAAGTGCCAGTGTTTTATGATATCAGGAGATATTTAACAGACAAATATTTTGGTGTAGTTTGGGGGTGCCACCCCCCCGAGGACTCCCCCTAAATGGACCCCCCAAAAATCAATTTTTTGAATGGCTAAAGCTAGAGTTCTACTTTTTTTGATATCAGTAGATATTTAACAGACAAATATTTTGACATAGTTTGGGGGTGCCACCCCCCACCCCCCCCGGGGACCCCCCAAATGGACCCCCCAAATATCAATTTTTTGAATAGCTCAATTTGGGTGCCAGTCTGTTTTGATATCAGTAGATATTTACCAAACAAATATTTTGACATAGTTTGGGGGTGCCACCCCCCCAGGGACTCCCCAAATAGACCCCCAAAAATCAATTTTTGGACGGCTCAAGCTAGGGTGCCACTGTTTTATGATATCAGGAGATACTTAACTGACTAATATTTTGACTCCACTTTTCTGGAGTTTCCATAATCAGATATTTTTGAATAATTGCTGATTTTACGGTAGACAAAAAGTACTTTTGAGCGTCACAGCATTAGCTATGCGTCGGTCGTTCACTAGATTTGCTGGCAAACTTCCATCTAGTTTCCTACGCAGTTTTATTTGTGTTTCAGTGAAGTCGTGCGATTCAAGCTTTGAAAGTTCCGTACACAACAACACTATCGTCACAATAGCGTAGGCTACAAATAATGAGCACGTTAATTGACATGGAGATGTGTACCAGTTTTTTGTCGTACGTTGTATACTGTTTTGGTATTAGCTGCAAGACTGGCTAATTGAGATTTTTGTCCAAATTCTGTTGATAATAGAAAAATTAAACTACAATTCACAATTTTTAAATAGGAGGATCAGGCAAAATATAATTACGAATGAGACAGGCGATAACGGCATAAAAAAGAAAATATAAACTAAAGTAAAATTTGAATAAAAAAAACATGATGTTTTTGATATGTTATCTGGACAGGCTGATAGGGCTTTTAATTTTACTTTCACTTTAGCAAACTACAATTTATAAATATATAAATTACCAATTAATTAAGCAGTACATGTCACAATTTGAAAATTACAATTTAAAACCCTACAGGTTATTTCACCTGCATTCGAGGTCAGCAGCAGTGTTTACCAAACGTAAAAACAAAATTTTAAATCATGAACTAAAAATTGAAAAAAAAGTGAAAATATGAAAAATCGTTCCGGTGCCGCGACTAAGTTCGACTCACAGGTGGCGCAATAAAAGAGGCGGGACTCTGAGTAGATCCCTTTGGATCCCATGAATCTGCTGGGGCCACCTTTTATTCTATCATGGCTCTGGTACTGGATCGACCTTTTGTATTTTGCACTTTATTTTGATTTATAGTTTTTGGTTTCATATTTTGCATTTACTTTTGCAAATAATCCGATGGCCCAATGATTCCGAATACAGATGAAATAATGAGTAGGGTTTTAAATGTTAATTTTTAGCTTCTGCAACAAAGCACTGTTTTGAATTGGTTGAATTCAACTCTACTTTGAAAATTGCAATTATGACACATTTTTAATCAAAATTTTGCACACCAATAATAGGCCATAATAGTTTAAGTCAAAATAAAGTCAAAATTTACCTAAAATAAAGTCAAAAATAGATTTTTTTGGGGTCAAAATAAAAATGGCCCTAATCAAATCTTATCCCGCTTTCTCCACACTTGTTATAGTTGTGGGATCTATATCAGTGATTCTCAACCGCGGCTTTTGATTAACGTTTCTGCGGCTCTCATCAACCTTTTAAAAATGAATCTGCTTTGCACTGTTTATGTAAACTTTGTTGAACCATTGTTCGTTTCAATAGTTAAACCAATATAATCAAAGCAATAAATTTAGTCAATTTTTTAGTATTTGGTTGTGAACATCCTTTTAGCCAACGGCCTGGAACAACATTGCACACAGTAGCGTAGCCAGGGGAGCGGGAGGGAGGGCTCGAGCCCCCCATTGGCCTATAACATTTGCAAAATCGCAGGTTTTTGGTACTTTTGAGGCCGATTTTTGGTAAAAAAATGAAAACAGCCCCCCCAAAGGAAATTGGGTGCCGAAGTTGTGAAGTAGATGTCGCGATTCGGCCTGAAAAAGCGTTTTAATTTTCGATTTTGGCCGAAAAATCCGTCTCAATTTCGGTGAAGACTTTTTTTTTTTAAGATCACCTGTTTTGGGGCTGAAAAAGCGTTTGATTTTGAGATTTTGGCCGAAATTCCCGTCTCATTTTCGGATAAACCGTGTGATTCTGGTTCAGGAACAATGAAAATTCAGGTCAAGGTCGTTTGCAGTTTTCTCACTCTTTCAAAAAAGCCCCCCCCCCCTTTTTTTTTCAAATCCTGGCTACGCGCCTGGTTGCACAGTTCTACTTTGGAGTTACTGGATGTTAGTGTTAGAGCATTAACTTGGTTTCTTAGCTTCGTTCACATTCCCAATTAAGAGTGTTATTCTAATTTATAAAAATTGGAAGAGAGAGAGCCTTAACTTTGTCTTTTGATATGTTGTAGGACTAAAGTTGCAAAATCCATTTGAAAAAAAAACTAAATTTTGATAGTTATGACATACTGAAATTGCCAGTCCTTTCAGCCCTTTTTACTACTTACTGGTCAAGTCCAAAACACTTTTAAACGCTACTTGCATTTTGGAGTAAATGTTTTAAGTGATTTGACCTGGCTACGTCACTGGGGATGAGCTTTCTTTAACCAGGTTAGTTAAACCCAAATATGCATGCTTTTAAACTTAGTTTGAACTTGAACAAGAAGTTAAGGGAGTTGAAGAGGTTGTGAAATTTATTTCTGTCAAAGGGTTTCGTAATATTAGCATTTAGTTCTTTTAGTTTCAGATGGCTCTAAAAATGTCCAAAATGCCAGATAAATTGCGTTAAAAAAGCAATTTTTCCGAAAATTTCTAAAAAATGCCCAGCAGCTGGGGGCACCGTCCCCATACTCCGGTCTGTGTGAGACGCAAACAAGTTTTAGCTTTAAGTTCAAGTCACCCCTCAGCAAAACCTCGTTCGACACCGGCGCTAATGCGGTAATTTTTTTTTAATTTAGTGAAAATTAATTAGCTACTTTGGGCTGGTGAGATATTTCAATAACTTAACAATAAAAACCTGCAGCAGTGCACAAAACTAACTGAAAATTTTCGTTTAATTGATTGCGGCTCATGTCAACTTTGCGGTTTCAAATTTGGCTCTGGACCAAAATAAGGTTGAGAACCACTGATCTATATGATCGAATTGGTAATTCAAATAAATTATGGCTTGTGATAATCTGCAAACGCTTGAAGCTCTCCAATTGTCTGCAATTGAGATAAGGAAAACTACTACAATCAGTGCTTCTTATTTTTCTACGGGTCATACAAAAAACTGAGAATAAAATTGCAGCAATAAAGACCAAAGACACCCTTCCAAATTTTGCTAATGGAATGACTCGCAATATATATTGTATTTTATAGCGTATTGCGATATTATACAGTCTACATCATTGCTTGTTTCCACTCAATAGTTTCACGCCTATATGTTTATAACAGTTACTAACTCTTCAGGGTTGTTTATGCAAATCGCATAATTCAAAACATTATTTATATTGTTATAGGCGCACTTTCAGGAAAAAAAGTTAAGACTATATAATTCATTGTATTGCTCCCAAAATAATTGTTTTTACAGCAAAAAAATAACTGCTACAGATAATAGGTTTTTGTTTTCAGAAAATATAGCCTATATTTACTCAATAAATGACATTTTTTACTGCCTTAAATCGTGTTCTCCGACGAAATTCATTCGCCTTAACTTACTTTCGAAAGACGGCTCAATCGGTTTTTCAGCATAAGTTCTTCTTTTGTTCGTACTGCTTTTTCGCATCTTTTTTCATCTTCCAGTCCTTTGGTGATCTGAAGATGTAAGATAGGAAATTATTATTAGTGGCGGTGGTGTAAAATATTAAACTATTGTCTCAATTGCCTCGTCACCAAATTGAAACCCCCTTATAGCCAAGACACTTAGAAAATTTAACACAAAACTGCATGCTTTTAAACGTGTTTTAAGCTTGACCGGAAAGTTGTAGGGGGGCTGAAGGGAAAGTAATTTCAATTTTGTCAAAGAGCTTCTAAATCTTTTAGTTCTTTTAAATTGCCCTACATTAAACGCGCGAAGCGTCTTTCAAATGACGTTAAAATTTAAAATGGCCATTTTTTTTCGAGAAGTCTCAACAATTGCCTAGTGTTAGTGGGCTTCGCCTGTGAGACGCGGAACCGCACTCCCTTATCACAACCAGGTTACGCGCTTGCTGTTGAGTAGCAGATACAGCCTAGACAGGGTGTCATGTGAGTTTTGTTTTTCTATCTTTCAGCTTACTGGCGTACCGGTATGATAATAATATTTTAATAATATTTAACAAGGTGTAATAGAGTGTGACTGTGTACTGCATTAAAAAGTTTAAAGAGATAGGCCTACTGCTAGAGATCGGTTTTATTGAAGAAAATAATGAGAGCTGCTTGACGTAATAAGGGGTGTCCAAACCTTATTCCACTATTACCCTTATGCGCGAAAATAGATTTAATCCGATTCACTTCGTAGTCCCTACCATTGGCAACCCTGTGTTTCAAAATTTCGTGACAACCAGAGGTGGAGTCCTCGAGGACGTCCTTGGCCTCGAGGACGTCCTCGAAAATTGGCCTGTCCTCGGCTCGAGGACAGCACTATTTTTTGAATTGTTAAAATTTTGCGGAGCGCTTGAAAAATTTTTTAGAAAACGTTTTTTTGGGGAGATCGCTTGAAAAATTTTTGTAAAGACCTTTTTTTTTTTGAGATCGCCTGAAAAATTTTTGTGAAGACCTTTTTTTTTTTTTTTTGGAGAGCACTTGCGCTTGTGTCCTTGGTCCTTGGCCTTGGCCTCGAGCATTCCTGTCCTTGGCCTCGAGAGTGTCTGTCCTCGGCAAGGCTGTCCTTGGCCTTGGCCTTGGCCTCGGATTTTTTTTGTGTCCTTGGCCTTGGCCTCGAGCCTTGTGTCCTCGACTCCACCTCTGGTGACAACGTAGACAAGTATGACTTTACAAAATATCTTTGAGAATAAGCTAGGCGATATTCGATCATCGATTATCACGTTGCTTATTCTGCAAGAAATTGTGCAAAGCCATCCTTTTCTGATGTCACGAAGTCTTGAAACGCAAGATTGCCAATGATACGGACTCAAACGGACTAAATCTATTTTCGTGGATAAAGGGAAACGTGGAACAAAGGTTACGGCACCTCTTTATTACCTCGAGTGTAGTTCTCATTTGTTCAATATACCGTAACCGATCCCGAGCTGTACCTCTTTAAGTAAAATGCTGAGAAATAAGCCTTACAACAAATGCACAGAGCTCTAAAACTTTTTTCAAAAATTTAAGGTTAATGAATAACGGGACAAAGCAATGTTTTTACCACTTCAAGTCCTTTTCTAACTTTCTGGTTCTGAGCATTGAGTTGGCTGGCTGTTGAAATTGTTCTTTCTTCAGGATTTATGAAGGACCAGGTTGCAGAAGACCTTCGCCGTCTGGTCGGACGATCTTCGTCATTCATTTTTAAGCTTAAACTTACACTAATTATTATTTGACATTACTATACAATTTTGGGGACCAGCAGGGTTTTGCTAATAAAATAATAGCTAAAATTATCATCAAAATGAACAATAATGCTAAAATAATTGCGTAACAATCAAATATACATCTCAACAAATTGCAGACCTATTTTGAAGGGGGTGAAGCATCTAGCTAAAGTTAGATGCAAAAAAAAGTAAAGAAACATGTAGCACATATCTCACCAGATTTCAGCTTTCTATTGAAGTTTTAGAAGTAAAGAAACATGTAGAACATAAACGACTTATTGGGTTAGAGATATTTCATTTCAAAGTTGCGATCTCCCCAACAAAGCTGTTACCAGATAAAATAAAATTTTTAGGAATTGGGATATCTTTACTAACTTGCAAAAGTATTTCTTTCAATAAGTTAATGCAAATAGGCCTATAGCAATTAGGCAAAATATATTTAACCCTATTTAAAGGCAGACGGGGGCATTTTCGTGGCCTTCTTGGTTTTTTCGTGATAAGTTCCTTAAGAAAAAACAAGGGACTTTGAATTTAACTTGACTTTGAGTCATCAATCAATTTCTTAAACTCATTTTTAAACTTAGTGAGTATCACATCGAATAAGCAGAAATGAAAAAAAGTTTACCTAGCAGCACAACCAAGGGGGCTAAGTGGGTTTTTTCCCCCTTAGCCAAGTCACCTAAAAAATTATCCCAAAATACAAGCGTTTAAAAGTGTTTTTGGACTATACTTGTAAGTAAGGGGGCGCTGAAGAGGCTGAGCAATTTAATTCTTGCAAATAAATTCCAATTTTAACAATTTAGTTGTTTCAAATTACTTTAAAAACATGCAAAATGTGACTTAAATGGCGTTAAACTGTCCATAATTTTTCAGAAAAATCACAAAAATTGCCCAGTGGCTGGGGCTTTGCCCCCAGATTTCGTCAGTGACAAACTTGAGTTGCATCAAATTGCTCCGCACTCTGCCCAATTGAGACATTTTTCAGGCAAAAAAAATTAACTTTGGGTTCAACCCCCATCTCCCCTTTAACGAAATCCTGGTTGCGCACCTGTGTGCACCATGTTAATAAGACGGATTATCACATCACAGTTTTGCCACTGCAGTTGGATGCCAGCAGTAAATTGCGCAAAGAAGCAAGAAATCGTCAAACGAGAATTATGTTCGAAGTTTATTATCGCTTTTTGCATCATAGTCAGTTGCAGAGGTGGAGTCCTTGAGGACGTCCTCGAGGACACATATTGAAGTCCTTGGCCTTGGCCTCGAAGGTCAAGTCCTTGGCCTCGAAACCTCAAGTCCTCGAAAATTGCCCGGTCCTCGGCTCGAGGACAGCACTATTTTTTGAATGGTTAAAATTTTGTAGATCGGCTGAAACAATTTTTTCTAGACCGTTTTTTTTGGAGACCGTCTGGAAAAAAATTTTGAATACCTATTTTTTTTTTGGAGAACACTTGTGTCCTTGGTCCTTGGCCTTGGCCTCGAGCGTTCCTGTCCTTGGCCTCAAGAGTGTCTGTCCTCGGAAAGGCTGTCGTTGGCCTTGGCCTCGGATTTTTTTTGTGTCCTTGGTCTTGTCCTCGAGGCTTGTGTTCTCGATTCCACCTCTGGCCAATTGTCTTAACGTTAGATAAAGTTTCAAAAAAAGTATTTTGTTTTTGAATAAACCAAAATGGGGGGGAGCAAAAGCAATCGTAAGAACGACGGCATTGAGAGGAGGGCACGGTTTTTGATATGGAGCAAAACAAAATACATCAAGTTTGTTTTAGTAAAATGCTTGAAAGGTTAGCCGCTGCAGGTGCGTAACCAAGATTTTATTAAGTGGGGGAAAGGGGGCTTGAACCCAAAGGCCAAATAGTTTAGCTAGAAAAATTCTATATCGGGCAGCGCCATAGAAGAGTTGTGCAACTCTCGCATATCACAAACGGGGATCTGGGGGCCGAGCTCCCAGCCTACGAAGGCCACGGTGGTTAAGAAGTAAAACCCCAAGTCGCTGGGCAATTTTGTGATTTTTTAGAAAAAAATAACCATTTTAATGCCATTGGGATCAATTCTTGTACCTTTTTAGAGCAATTTGGAAGGACTACAGTAATTGGTTAAGTTTTGAAAGCTAGTTGAAGAATTAAATTGCCCCCAGCCCGTTCAAGTTTTTCCCTTACTAACAGGTCAAGTCCAAAAAGTGCTTCTAAATGCATAAAAATTATTTTGGGTTAATTTTTCTAAGTAACTTGGCTAAGAGGTGAGATAAAGTTCTCTTAAAGCCCTCCTCCTGGTTGCG
The DNA here is from genome assembly GCA_963965965.1 of Trididemnum nubilum. Classification (NCBI taxonomy): domain Eukaryota; kingdom Metazoa; phylum Chordata; class Ascidiacea; order Aplousobranchia; family Didemnidae; genus Trididemnum; species Trididemnum nubilum. The sequence continues at coordinate 16,027,824 of OZ014490.1, forward strand.
CCATTGAGTCGTCGACATAACCAGCGTAAAAAAATCATTGTTCCCTCAAGCTGATCACAAAATTATTTCGTGCCGATCAACTTCTTTTTAGATTGATATGTATGTCTCTTCTCTGGAGACTACGGTACTACATTAAAACTTCAGGGTTGCCAATAAAAATTAAATTCAGGGAGGCCCCTGCGTCGTGTTTGAAGTAGAATATCTCTGGAACGGCTGGGTATAGAAGGATGGATCTAATCTAATCTAATACGATTGGCTTTAGCTTAGATACCCAGTGGCGTAGGAAGCGGCGGATCTGCGGGGCACCGGCAGAAATGAAGTCCTAAGGACGTCCTTGTCCTCGAAGACGTCCTCGAGGGTTTATTTTGAAGTCCTTGGCTTCGAAACTCGAGTCCTTGGCCTCGAAGCCTACAAGTGCTCGAAAATGCCCTGTCCTCGGCTCGAGGACAGCACTATTTTTTGATTCATTGGAAAGAAAGGAAAATTTTTGGAGATCACGGTCTCTTGCGCGGTGACCTTTTCTTTTTTGTGAAGATCACCCGAATTCACATAAAAAATGTGCGCTTTCTTGAACGTTGACCCGTTTTTTTTTTTTGAGATCGCCTGAATTTAAGCAGAAAATGTGTAGCTCTAAAAGTTGTGTCCTTGGCCCTGGCTTCGAGCATTCCTGTCCTTGGCCTCGAGAGGGTCTGTCCTCAAAAAGTCGGTCCTTGGCCTTGGCTTCAGATTTTCTCTGAGTCTTTGGCCTTGGCCTTGGTTTCGAACGTTGGGTCCTCGACTTCACCTCTAGGCACCAGCTTCCCTGCTTGTTTTAAGGTATGGATCGCGCGTCAAAATTTTGGGCAATTTCTTATCTTTTGGGCAGTTTTGCTGAGTATCGGTATTTATCATTTTTTTTATATATTGGTACCAGTATTTTTTGGACTATAAGGCACCCTGAGTATAAGGTGCACTATCGATAAATGACCTTAATTGCTTTTATTTTCTTATATAAAACGCACCGGAACATAAGGCGCACGAAATAAAATGCATCTTGAAAAGCTCTTAAAATTGTAAAAAAGGTTTAAATAGCTCTGAATTAAATTGTAAAGAGTAAACGAATCTGATCCATATAAAAGGCTTCTTTTTTGAAATTTTTAGTATTTCAAGGCACCTTCAGTTTTCTGAAATTTTTAGTATTTCAAAGGTGCCTTATGGTCCAAAAAATACCGTAGTAACTGCATAGCAAATAAATTTAATTCAAGTTTTTTTATGTGCACATTCATGGGGGAAATTTTTTTGCTAGGTGATTAATTTATTTTCAGGCAAAATTCAATTTCATCGATTCATTTTTCGGGCAAAAGTTTGCAGCCCCACAAATTGTTTTGAGCTCCTATGCTCACACAGATACCCCCATTGATTTCGCGTTCAGTCCTCGTTTAATGTTTGAAGGTTTCGAATAAGCAGCGAATTTAGTGGACAAAAATTCGAAAATCATTGTTGGAAACTGCTAAACAGATGCTGATTCCTCCAAACACGAAAAATATTTATCGCAATCGAAGTAGGCTATGGAAATCATTCAAAAGAAAGCGTCTGACGCTGTTCGTACTCGTATTGCAATATTTCGAAGGCCAGCTTCACTCCAGAAGTCCCCATAACGATTAGTTTTAATATTTTTTTTATGAAAATTTGTCAGCCAAATCCAATTGTGGTCTGCGGTTAATGTTAAAATGCCAGCAGATCCCAATTGCGTTTTGACATCACATTTTCAACTCATTTTCTTAGTTTAAAATCAAAGCATGATGCAAAATTTCAGTTTATTAGTAGAAGTTTACTTATCATCATCAATCAAACAAACTCAAAAATCATTTTCTTGTATAATTGTTGTTGTGCTGCATTTTATTCCACGACTATGATGGTATCAAGCATTTTAATTTAATTTTAAATGCGCCTGGGATTGCTTAAGAAGATGAAATAATAATAATAATAATAATAATTGCAATTTATATCCCCTTTGAGATAACACCAACAAGTGTCAATGCATCTGACTAAGGGGCTAAAGTAACATTCAAATAGCTTTACAGAAATGAAATTAATACTCAGCAGAGGTACTAATTCTACAGCAATAAGCAGCAAAATACTGGCATCAAACAGTGGTAATATCCTCAGAGGCTAAATTAAAATAAAATGCTTCTAGACGTTTCTTAAAAAGGGACAAAGTTTCAATTTCACGCAGAGATAGTGGCAACGAATTCCAAACTTTGGGTGATGCACACGAAAACATAGATTGGGATCTAGCAAAGTTTAAGCTAGTTACCGTTTGAAGCAGCCAATTATCATAATTAACACGCAAGCTATATCTTTCCGAAACAGAACGAGAGTTGATTAAATTTTTCAAATATGTAGGAGCATAACCATGCAGGCACTTGTGTGTGAGCAAAGCAATTTTGAATTCAATACGAAATTTAACTGGTAAAAAATGAAGGCTTTTCAAATATGGTAGCATATGCTTACGCATACCAGAACCACGAAGTCCAAAAATAAATCTCACTGCAGAATATAAAACTTTTGTCAACTTGTGCAATAAATATTCTGGTAAGTTATAAAACAAGGCATTGCAATAATAAATATGGGACAATATCAAAGAATGAACTAGCTGAATTTTTAGAGGTTTAGTAAGCTTAGATGCAATTCTGCCTAAATTACGTAAATTGCCATAACAAGTACTAACTACTCTATTGATATGCTTCTCAAGGTTCAGTTTGTCATCAAATATTACACCAAGAATTTTGACAAAAGCCTTCGGCATAGGCAAAGAACAGCTATCATCAATTTGTATGTTAGAAATTATTCTGGATTCAATGTTACGGTTTGATAAAATTTCGATGACTTTGGTCTTACTTTCATTCAATTTTAGAAAATTACTAGTCATCCAATGCTTTAAATCTTGCAAAAAGGCTCGAATTTTGTTTTTAATCATGTCTACAGAAAAGTCTTCATCAAAAGAAAGATAACACTGCATATCATCAGCATATGAATGCACAAAAAGACCATGTAAATTAGCAATTAATTCAGCACTTTTAAAATACAAGTTAAATAGCACTGGCCCTAAAATTGAACCCTGGGGTACACCAGACTTAACATCAACTGTATGAGAAGTACAGCCAGCACCTTTAACAAAGTAGCTCCTTTTATTTAAATAGGTTGAAAACCATGCTAAAGCTACATCGGAAAAACCAAATTCAGCGGACAATTTACTAAGCAGGAGATCATGCTTAACCGTATCAAAAGCAGCTGACAAATCAAACAAAAGAACTACTACATTTGACTTGGCATCTAAAATTGACAAAATATCATTGTGTATTTTTACAAGGGCAGTCTCACAGCTATAGCAAGATATGTAAGCTGATTGCGAATAGCCATACAATGAATTTTCACACAGATATGTATTAATTTGGAGAAAAAAACATTTTTCTATTAATTTGCCTAGAAAAGGCAAATTGCTTACAGGTCTGAAATTTTTAATATTATCATTATCCAAGTTCTCATTTTTAATCAAAGGAGTAACACATGCCTTTTGAGAACATCTGGAAAATAACCCTGACTCAATGAAAGATTAACAATATGATGAATTGCAGGGAGTAATAAATCAATGCACTTTTTGAGAATACTGGTCGGTAGTGGATCAAGATCACATGTTTTACAGTAGATGGCATAGACTCAATTATAGCTTTTAAACCAGCTAAAGATAGCGGTTCAAACTTTCTAAATTTGGAAGCACATGAAGATTTAACAGCATTTATATCAACATCATGTGTATTGCAATTATCGCAAGACATGTCACTATAAATTTGTTTAATCTTAGCATTAAAATAGTCAGCAAATTTACATGCTTGTGCAGTGCTTGTGATAGGTGGATGATTTCCCAAAAATTTATCCAATAACTGATTCACAACATTATAGGTGGCTCTGGCATTACCTTTGCAATTAGCTAGTTTTTCTTTGAAATATTTTTCTCTTTCAATGCAATAGATTTTATTAGCCTGTTTACATGCTGCATAAAATTTAGATTTATTTTCTAAAGATTTATTCTTCCTAAAAGCTCTTTCAAAAACTCTTCTGCGTCTTCTAGCTTTTTGACATTCCGAATTCCACCATGGCGTTTTAGACAGATAAAATTTGAATACAGATCCACATGTAATACAGATTAAGACAAATAAAATTTGCAGCCATTTAAAACTTCGTTTAAATTTAAAACTTCGCCATTTAAAATATCAAAAAAAAGGTCCTTACTTGAGCTTTGAAAAAAAGGTCCTTACTTTTCGGGATCGCCAAAATCGTGGGAGATTTCCAACCGTCCATGCTGTTGTTTAGTGTTTAGTAGGTTGCTACTGCAGTGGAGCTGGAGCCGGAACGGATTCGGATCCGGATTTTGCATTTTTATGCCGGAGCGGAGCCGAAGTGCCAATTCAAAAAAAAATTAGGACCCGTAGTGGAAACGGAGTCTGACTTTAAAGTAGTTAGTCTTTTAAGTCGTAAAGCAGGGTTGTCCATGAACCGGAACAGGAACAAGTTCCAGCCGGAATTTGCCTTTTTTTTGGAACCGGAACGATTTGGAACTAATTTTTCATTCACAGGAACAGGAGTCTCTAATTCTCAAATTAATTTTGTTCAGGAATAATTGCGCAGTTTTTAAGTAACTTATTTGCAGCGTACGCGATTACTAAATGTCATATATAAATGAGTTTGCATTTGCGTGTCAATTCAGACGTCACGCACGGACAGTATTTCAAAAGACAAAATTAACTGAAGTCGTATTTGTTAAAGGTAAAAGTTCATATTTGAAATAGTTTGTGTTTTCAAACTATCAAACGAACTTCAAACATTTTTAGAATGCGTTACATGCCTGTATGGTATCGACATTTTGATAAAGCTATGTTATTTTACAGGTACAATTTTTTTAGTTAGGAATTTTGGAATGATGTTTTTGTTAAATTTAGGAACAGGTTAGGAATAGGAACAAAAGCCATTAGGAACGGAATGGAATAGGAACAGAGATTTAGTGTTCCGGATAACTCTGCCGTAGAGATAGTTGGTAGTAGAATGAGCAACCATTTTTGCTCTCTGGAAATAGAATATCAGAATATGTGATTGGGCTAGGCTTATCCCAGGCTATTGAGCAATATGACAATTGGTTCGAAATTTTTGTCAAAGCGTATTTTTGTCTCGGAGTACTTTAGGGCAGAGTGTTGTTGCAAATCTTGGAGGCGGAGTCAGTTAAAAAATCTCGGAGTGGAGCAAGAGCGCAAAAATTAGCCACTCCGCTCCACTCTAGTTGTTAATGAGCGGCTAGCCAATCAAACAACTACAATCAAGCATAACAATACACCACTTTCGTAAGCGAAAAAGCTGCTGTCGCATAATTGCTATGTCTCAGGCTGGCATTGCTGCCTGAACCCTAACTCTAATGCAGAAAAAACGTCACGAGCATCTCCATTCCCTTACCCTGAACACCGTAACTGTCATTTGATCGTGGTTGGAACCCAGGCACGAATGTTGGAAGGCGTGTGCGCTTACCACTACACCACGCCAGTCTCAATGTTGCAATGTCAAAACGCCATATTTAAACCAAATTGTAGCGATAGCACGTTTTGCCGCTTCCATAAATTGCACCATTGTTTCTCAATTACAGCGCACCAATCAAATTCGCCCTTTCTTTTTATCACTGTGACGCTCTTGTCTAGTTGACGTAACAATGATATACTATGGCGGTTGGTATATAAAGCTGGAGCGAGCCGTCATTTACTCCCTTACTCAGATAGTCAGAGAAACAAAATTCGTATGCAGTGTTGATTACGAATAAATGAGCGGTGAAAACTTATCCGTCTGTTCGACGTTTTGCTAAAGTATATAGAGCCGCTAAAAAATGTATAAAAAGGAAGCGATAGAGGGTTACGCACAACTGCTGTTGCCTACGTAAGTTTTATCGACTAGCTTCTACTTGGCTGTTACAGGAGTTTTGCGCCGCGCCAAAGCTATATTTGTGTTTTGGGTTTCCACTTTGCAGTTTCCTTTGGCGCCAACTGCATCCCTCTCTTGACTCTTGTCATTGTCAGGTTCCGGTACGAACAAGGCATTCAAATAAGACGAAAGCAAAAAATCAAAAGAAAAAGAAAGCAAGAATGACCTATTTATGGTAAAAGTAATGACATCACTGTCAGCCTATCTGGTAGGCCTATGTAATTTAGGAACCTGAAAACCACAGTTATTATTATTCAGCGGTACCGGTACGGCGGTATGGTACTTACACTTAGCAGCTTGGGTATGACTACCGGACTACGTACGGATAAGTAGTACCGGTACCGGCAACTAGGCAAACTAGTGACCAGAGTTGTCTTTGTTTGAGTCTTGAAGTTGAAGATCTTTGAAGGAATTTACAATCAATGTGCATTACTACAATTACGTAGGTCGATAATTACGAAGCAATGTGCACCAAAGGCAACACTGCGCTCAGATCAAAGTGAAAGTAGATGAGATCTGATGTATCGGTACCGGTAATTTAGTACCATATATATAGGAAATCATTACCGATGTTATCAGTTATACAGTAGGCTACAGACTAGTTGTAGTGAAGGATCGCTAGCCTAACTCCTGAACTGATAATCAGTGTTTTTTTATGGCGATTTGAGAAACGGAAACGGTCTTTCAAAATTGTCCAGCGGTCTCTCAAAGTCTGCTTCTACAATAGTGTAAGCAAAGCTAAGTACGCTCTGGACTTAGCTGTGCTAAGTTGGTCTTGTTGGTCTTTCAATTAAGGCAGGTGGGCATGACGATATTCTTCCCTATTTTCTGAAAATTTCAGGTCATATTATGGCCGTGCCCTTTTCACTAATATTAAATTGTTGTCCTACTGCAGGCATATTCCCGAGTAAACTAAAATTAGCTAAAGTCGTTCCTGTTTTCAAGAAAGGGGCAACTGATCAATTAACAAACTATCGACCAATCTCGCTATTACCATCTTTACGTAAAAGTTTTTGAGGGTATAGGCTAATTTTGAGCGTATAGGCTACTCTCCTTTTTTACCTGTATGAATACAATTGTACCAACCCAGTATGGTTTTAGACATAATCGCTCTACAATTCACACCATGCTAGATCTTATAACAATGTGTTATGACAACTTAAACTGTAAAAAATTTTCTTCAGTAATATTCTTAGATATCCAAAAAGCCTTTGATTCAGTTTCAAATCAAAAGCTACTTAAAAAGTTAGAACATTATGGCATTCGTGGCGTTGCCAACTCACTAATTTGTTCATATTTGCATAATCGCAAACAGTATGTTTCAATTTATGACAAAAGATCCTCTGAGAAATTGGTAAAATATGGAATACCTCAAGGTTCAATATTAGGCCCCCTTCTAGGGTTGCCAACCGTCCCAGAATGCCCGGTACAGTCCCGGAATTGATGTCTGGTGTCCTTGACCGGGTCACTTCTGTCCCGGAATTTACTGACAACCAAAGCGTTCTAACATATTATAAGGCCATTTAAGCAAGTCAGCTTCGTTCAAAACTGGAAACAGATGTAATTCACGCGAATATTTTTGTAAATAAAAGCAGTTTACATCATTCTGTATGCGTCAATCAAATAAAAAGAAGTTACAAGTACTGTTGTGGACAAGATGTTTCGTCAATTGTGTTGTCCTGATGACATAACAATCAAATAAGTTAAACAATCATAAAATGGAGGATAAATCACCAGTCCCCTTAATTTGAGACGAACATTCGACTTAAATGCTGGTACATTTTAAAATGGTTTTGTAGCTGTAAGCGTAAAAGGCAAGTAAAGAAAGCAGTTTAAGAGTAACGCTGGAGATATGACTAGATTGATGAGTTGGTATGAAGTTAGCTTATAGGCCTATATTGCACTGTTAGTGTGAGGCTTTTTTATGAACAGGTTTTCATTATTCAGTCAATTTTCAGGCTTACATAGCCTTCTAATAGGACGCCTTGCTGACAACTCTTTGTCTTAGCGAAAGTTCATTGATTATTATATTTTCGTAAAGATTAGGCGACAAATTTAACATAAACTTTAGGCAGAAAATCTTAATAAAAATCTAGTTATGAAAATCACCCTTAACTCACAGTTGAAAGACAAAGATCTTAAATGCGGCACAATTACAAAAAATACTAATTTAAATGCCAGGACTGATTTTTTGTTGAGTTCTTGCAACTTCTTGGGCGGCATACTGCTCAATTTTTTTGTCAAGCTCTAGCGGCTCTACACATCATAGAGATAATAACAAACAAAGTTACTGCATTGCGTTAAGTGCAACAAAAGTTGAGCAGTATACCGCCCCTTATTTTTTGTTAGAGTTAGAACAAATGGTGTACATTTTTTCCGTTTTAGTGTTTTTTGCATTTATGCTTCAAAGATTCACTATTTCACCCTTTTCATTGATTATAATAAAATTATTTAGAGGCTGGGAGTTGGTTAATAATGCTGCTCGATCATCACTCTATGACACGGAGCACGCACTGTTGCTTTTGATGTCATTCGTGTGTTGTAAGCTTCTGTTCTATCAGTTTTCAAATTCTAAGCATTAAAGTGTCCCAGAAAGGTTAAACGCAAAGTTGGCAACCCTACCCCCTTCTATTTGTAACTTATGTAAATGACCTTCCCTTGGCTATGCAAACTGTACCTAGGTTCTTTGCTGATGACACTGCTCTTTTGACGACTGAAAACAACGTTGATAATTTACAACACTTGACTAATTCAGAATTGTCAAGAGTGTCAAATTGGATGTTGGCAAATAATCTAGTGGTCAATAAAGCTAAAACTGTTGCTTTACTTGTCTTTCCCCAAACAAGAAAATCCACAACCTCGCTTATTCTAAACTTTGATATTTAAATTGTACAACCTTCGGAATCAGCAAAATATTTGGGAATTTTTGTTGATGAACACTTATCGTTTAAGCCTCATATTATATTTTTGGAAAAGAAGATTGCACACTCTGTTGGCTTTCTTGCTAAACTGAGCTACTATCTTCCATGCAATACGTTAATAATTTTGTACTATACTCTCGTACATACTCATTTGCATTATGCGTTGCCATTGTGGGGTGCAACATATAAAAGCTGTTTAATGAAGTTAAAAAGGTTACAAAACAAAGCCTTAAGAATTATTTCTAAAACTAAAATTAGAGGTAAAATAATGCCACAATATTATAAATATGAAATTTTAGAACTTGAAGACTTGTATAACTTTGAAATTGCAAAATTAATGTATCAGTTTACTCATAGCAAATTACCTCTCAATTTTAATCATTATTTTGCACATTTATCTGATGTTTCATTCTATTCTACCCACCACACCTCAAGCAATAACATTTTTTAATCACGATTTATGAGTTCAAAAACCCAACACTCCATAAAATACATTGGAGCTAAGATATGGAATAACATCCCATCTGATTTCAAAAATGCATCTTACTCAAAGTTTAAAGAGTCTTATAAAAAGTTTCTTCTTCGTAAATACAAGAACTAAATTTACTGTTTCGTATCATAACAGTCTGCTGTCATTTCTTTTCATAGCCAAAAATTTAGCTATACAAATTAATATTTTACTGTAATATTTTGAACTTAATTAAGATATTTGCCTGGGTTGCTGCTTGACTTGAAGACCATTGGTCCCTTTGCAGCCCCCTGTTGCTGTTTATTATTGTGCAATTCTGTGTTATTTTGGTATTTTTATTGGCAACAAAATAAAGTGTTCTGTTCTGGAACAATAGGAAAAAAATATTAAGTATTTGTAAACTAACTGTCAAAGTTGTGTTTTACATTATAAAACCCCTTTGTGCCAGTGGCCAGTAGTTTGTTTGGTTACGGCAAAAGAAAAGGAAGTCGTCACAAACGACTTTTGTAAAAGTCAATTGTTACTATTTCACTTCAGTCATTTTCAATAAGTCACTGTCCACTCTAGACTAATGTGGAACTTGGTGTAACTTCCCATCAAGCCAAGTAGGACATATGCTTCTTAACTTGACTAAAAGTGATAATGTTAGCTAATGGTTGGACTACTTTGCTTTAGTTCAATTAATTAATAAACTCTTTTAGGAAACTGATAGAGAAAAGTATATTGGTATTTTATCGGTAGTCGTTTACTAATTTAGTCAGTGTTTGGAGAATGTATTATACAGCAGTTACTTTTTACGTTGAGGGTTTTGTAGATTTAGTACATTTGTACAAATTGGGTTTAGTAAACTTTTTTAAGAGTTATTGGAGAGGAGGCCATCAAGAGATGGAGTTTCAAAGTTAGTCCACAGAGCAGAATTGCTGAAAAGTTGCAAAAATACAAAAAAAACGAAGGCAAGTGACAGAACGAGGGGTAAAGAGATTGGAATTTGAACATTTGGCTGATGGTGATGAAACTGATGATAATGGCCCAATGAAATTGGTTCCATTGAGCTCTGAGCTTGAAACTGAAAAGTTTTTATTTTGAACTCCAATTTGCTGACAATGAATGTTTATTGAAACAGTTGTTAACCGCAATTTCATTTATAAATTTACTAATTTAGGTATAAAATTTGTGGGCTTTCAAAATTGTTTAGCAGTTCTTCAAGCCTAACCTTAAAAAAACACTGCGATAATACTGTGGGTCAGAATTAATCAACAAGGAAATAAAAATTTCCAGTAAACTAGTGTCTTGCTTAGTGTTTACAGTATATATACACTACACAGGTATAGTTCTACTACTTCAACTGTACTCTGGCTACTGCTGACTGGCAGTGATAAGCTCAGTGGCACTACTAACATAGCTAGTTTTGCGGTAGTGGTAGCACTACTGCTTTTTTCGTCACTCATGAAAAGTGGCAGCGCTGCTGTTTTTTTCGTCAAGAAAGCAGCAGGCAGTGCTTCGGCACTTTAGGCAAATAATCTACTGCTACTGCTAATAAACTCCAAAAGTTTTTTTCGATTTACATTTTCACGCGTTACCATTTGGAGTCTTTACTCTCCGCTTTTTTTCACTCTGCTCTTACTACTTTGTTGGTTTAGTAGAACAAACAATATGACCTTTGTGACATTTTGTTGTTGTGTATATGAATAGGCGAGTTTTGACATACCTGGTTGTATTTTTTCTGAACCCAAATTCAACAAATAATGTGATCCACTAGCTGGCCAAATTGAACTCTGTGCAGTGTGTGTAAATTCTGAATTAAGATACATTAATAATCAATGCGTTTAAAAAGTTTATCAGTTGTAATCATTTTGAGAGAATTGCAAGCAACCAAAACTTCACAGAGAACAAGACCAACTATTTCTTTATGAAAGCAACTAGTAAATACTAATGCTACCAGACAGTCAGTTTCTGACACTCCCTTCTCACTTGTACAGAATACACATAGACACTAGACAGTTGATTTCACTGCAGGTGCTCTTCGTTATCATCTAGAGATATTGCTCCAAATTGGTTGTACTGAAGAAATGAGAACTACTTAAGGTAATAAAGAGGTGCTCCAAACCTTTTCCCCAATTCTGAATTTCCCTTATATATTTGTGAAATTATGTTTTAATCCATTTGGCTCCGTACCATAGGTAACCCTGCTTTTTGCAATTTTGTGACATCACAAAAGGCATATATACTGTAGATAATACTGGTAGCCTAGGTCTATAGGTTCTAGGGAAAATAGCCAAGTTTTCAGATTTGGTGATAGGCTTGGCTACTTACTGTTACCAGTTGGTAATCGCGTTTCTTAGTTTGCAAGAATTGTTGCAAAATTAAGCCTTTTCTGATGTCACAAAATTGCAAAATGTAGGGTTGTTGTTTTATTGATGTTGTTCTGCATATTTATCCTCCTGTCACCAGACAGCATCAGATGCTACTTGTTGGACAATCTGCACACTTTTTATTGCATTGGCTACTTTGTGCATGGAAGAATCTGCTTAAGCGTTTCCATAGATCCAATGTTCCTGTGGATTTCTTAGAATTCTTGTCCACTGAATTTGCTGCTTGTTCGAAGCCACCGAGTAGAGATAATCATCAAAGAGCATCTTATCCCAGGATGCAACAGTGTGACCAGGGTGTGAGCTGAACCCATATCATGTGTTCAGGGTCATCATTAAAACGACGCCTTTACTCATTTGGCCATGCTGCCGACTAAAGGTACTGAGTAAAACGGATTAAATCGTTATTTTTTTTGCTAATAAAGAAATTGTGGAAAAGGTTTGGGGCACCTCTTTATTGCCTCAAGTAGTTCTCATTTCTTCAACAAAACCGATTTCAAGCAGTATCACTTTAACGAAAATGCAGTACTTACAGTTTGATAAATTGATGCAAACTTGCAGATAGCAAATACGGTTTTTCGAGATATTCCCCCTAATTGCTGGCATTTAGCAGGCACATGATTTGTTGGTTATCTGGTCACAGACCACAGTATAGTAATTTTGCAGGTTGGACAGTAAATTCTGCTACAACAGTCAACTAGTAAAACTGAGAATTAAATTTATAGTGTGCTAAGAATTCAACTAATAAATTGAACCAGGTAATAAATAAGCTTGAAAGATAATTTAGTTATGAAGTTAGACTCAAAGAAAAAGTACTTAGTGTAATGTAATTCGCATTATGCATCATTTCTTTAGCATGTGTCTATATAGTGGCATATAGCATGTTGCTTGTGCTCTCTCCTTGGAGTTTGTAAACACCGGTTCTTGTATGCTTGATCTACTTTTCTATCAAAGTTGATGAAATCATCGCAGGGATGTGAATCACCTACCATTTCTACAAAATTCCAAGAAATATTTTGTAACTTGGTCGATTGATAAATTTTTCCTCTCATATCTCTACTCGAGGAATTGTTTTAGTGGTTGAGGACCAAGCATATGTTAAACTGATTGACTAATTCAGAGCTATAAGAGGCGGGACAGAATTGTACAAAAGCTGAATACTGTATGGTCTCGTGCTTTAATGTTAAAACCTTGGCTTATTTGAGTCCATAGTGATTTAAACTATTTTTTCTAGCACATCTTCCAAGGGTAACTTCCTAAGTAATTTCCAAAGCACTGGTTTGATCAACCTGCATTTTAAAATATGCTTGTTTTTTTGAAAGGAGCATGCCAACAACCAATTGAATTGTGATTTGCTTACTGTATATCGTTTGAGTCTGCTAATGCCCATTGTAACCTGCACTGATATTTTTAAAGCTTGACTTGTAAGCTTTGTAAATAAAGTTGGAATTGCACCATTAAGTACCGTACTTGAATGCCATCCTGCTGCTGCTTTTTTTGCCAACTAGCAGCAGCGGCGCTACTTTTTAAGTGGCAGACTCAAACGATAGCTCTAGTGACTATTAAAGTGGTAGCCAAAAGGTTGTTGGCTGTTTAACATTTTTAATTTTTTGTGAGTGTTGCTAATTACATGGTTTATTTGTAGGACTGTTATTAACAAATTTGTGAAGAACAGTTGACAACAGACTATGTCAAGGAGAATAAGACTTCCAGGAAAACTACCTTCAGTTCAGTAAGTTTTGTTACCAATGTAACAATTTTTGGTTGAAGTTAAAAAAGTTAATATATCGGTAGTTCATTTGTTTGTTAGTCTAATTTTTGAATTTAATCAATGCATTTTAAGTAGTTTAATGCATATACAATAGGTAGTGACTACTTCACCAAAAATTTTCAAGTAAAAGAGATTAAAACGAAACTGAGAAATATTCATTTACACTTTTTTATTTGCTTTTTTAGGGGTTAAAGATTAGGGTTTAGGTTTGGGTTAGGGTTTGATTTGGTAATGGTTTTAGAGTAAGTATTTGAGTTTGGGTTAGATTTGAGTCAGAATTAACAAAAAACTAGATAAAAATTTTCGGTAAAAATAAAGCCTTTCTAAACAATAAATAGGCTGCAGTCGTTTATTGTATATTATTATGTGTTGAAACTTTTTGCTGTTGGCACCGAGATTAGCAATGTTTTGCTTGGCACTTTGCTTAGCTGACCAAATAATTACAGTATGTGTAATTTTTTTATGTTTTACACTTTACAGCAATCGATTAATACAAGTTTGTTATTGTATAAATTATGGTAACTGTAGAGTGTGCTGTGCTAGTTGTAACAAAACTAAAAATCAGAGTAGTTCAGTACAAAGTGATACAGTAATTATTAAATAGTTACTAGTAGGTAGTGTATTCCTGTTGCAGTTGGTACAAAATTTTAAAGCTGTAAGATTTTTATCTTCACGTCCTTCGAAGATAAGGTTGATAAGTTGGTTTTTCCATCAACGTTGTTGAGATGTGAAAATTGTTAATTTTTTGACTTTACGAGATGAAGTTAATATTTTTGTCACCTTTGTCGAATTTGGTATTTGAGTAGTCTTTAAAATTAATGAATTTCAATTAACTTTAATAGTTTTGTCCATCTTATAAATAAAAAATCATTGTTTGCATAAGTGGGTAAATTTGAACATGACTGTAATGAATACCAATAATCCCTGTTTATTTAAATTAGTAATGTGCCTGATTTCTATTGATAAAAGGCATTAATGTTGGAATAAATTGGTCAATTTGAGCATAACTCTAATGAATACCAGTAATTCCTGTATATTTACAAAATGTGGCTAATTTTAATTGATAAGAGGCGTTTAGGTTTACTTACCTCAAATTAGTCAGTGACATTATCACTGTGGCAAAGATAATATATCAATCTTGGTTTCAGATTTCCATTACATTATAAAGGTGCTCCTCAAAGACGCTTATATTTTCCTGAGTGGTATATTACATTGGCTGAGCCATCTGAGCGAATGCCTAAAAACTATGTCCGTTTCCATGTGCCTGCTGAGTAAGTTATCAAAATTAGGAGTATCTATGCCAATCTTTCCACTTTGACTGTACTACTGTAAAGAAATCTTTTGAACTATTTTATTGGACAAAGGACATGGTAACTGTAATTTGATTTTACCAGCAAATTACTGCTTTTATTGGGTGTAAGTCAACTGATACTTTAAAACTTGAAGTAGTGTGCCTTCAAGTTATTAATGATTGTTAATTCTTTAATTACAGTTTTTTGTACAAAATTTTCGTTGTAAACAAATTCAGTGCTAATTATATCACTATCAGAAAATACGTGTTGCATTGGTGAAATGCATCTCCAGTATGTTTAAAGCAAGCATAATTTTGTATTTCAGCAATCATAAATAGCCTCATGTTAAGCTTTGGTTAAAGTTGAAATTTGTTTTGCCCAAAGTTTTTTCGAATTTGGACAGAATATCATTAAGTTTCACAATGAGCAAGTGGAATCAGTTTGTAAGGGGTACTGGTACCAAGTACCGAACGTTCAAATCGATTGCCCTAAGCTACTGCCCAAAGATAAACAAACAACTGAAATCTGCCACCCTTTTTCAATTGCATGAATACAGTGTTCCCTATTAGGTTTGGTGAGCCAGCGTGCGCCCAACAAAAATGCTGATTCACCGATGAAAATTGGCCTAATTGGGACTTCCGCGACGCTTTGCGTCGGAAGTCCTTATGTTTTTTCCGGCATATTTTACGAATTCGTAAACAAAAATAAAAAACGGTATAACTTTGAAACGGCTGAAGGTAGAAACTTGAAATTTTGATCTTAGCTGGGGCACATACGAATTCTTAGTGCATTCTTAGTGCATATTTTGGGGGCAATCGGTCATGCCATACAGGTTTCCAAGCCAAAAAATGAAATGCCAATTTTAGGTTTAAACAGCTCTAGCTCGAAAACTAATGGCACTAGGGGAATAAAACTTTCAAATTTAGAAGCGTCTGGGCATGCCCTTTCAGCTCTCAAAAATAGACCATAACGATTCCGACACTTTTTTTTATTTATGTATTTAAGCAAATCACATGGTGGTGACAACTACTCGAAAACCACCAAAGCTAGAGACTTGAAATTTGGACAGATAATAAGTCTATACATGAACTTGTGTACCTGCAATTTTGGAGGCGCTATGTCACGTGGTTTAGGGCAGGGGTGTACAAACTGCGGCCCGCGGGCCAAATGTTGCCCTCGTCCAGAAATTGTGCGGCCCGCAAAGGGTTGCGGTTTTTGAGTAGATTGCGGCCCGCGAAGGTATCACATGTTTCTTGAGGTGCTTGATAAAATATGGGAAGAACAAATAAAGCGTTCTGAACGCAATAAATATGGGAAGAGAATAGCTAAAGAAGGAGAAATAAAGCCAGAGTAATTTTCTTCATTGTGACTTGACGTTTCGACGACACAGATTCTGCTGGCATTATCTCTTGCAGTTTTGAACTGCCTAGCATACTCTGCTGATGATGAGAGCTAATTGCAAAATTGAAATATAATTAAATACAATTTAAATTTTAAGAGTGGCTAAGACATGGGTCATAGTCAAGAGATTCCCTAACCGAGAGTGCTCAAACCATTAATTTGGTGAGCGTTTTAATCAAAATAGCGTTGGGGTATCTTGTTAAAATTTTCCATTGCGTAAAGCACCGTGCGTAATGTTTTGCAATATTTTTGCATTCGTTGACAATAATGGGCTATTGTTCGGTATTAATTTTTAAATTGATTTCAAATTGAACTTGATGCAGACCAGACTGCAGTGTCAGCGGTGGGTAGCCTGTAGATTTTGGTAATAGGTAGTAGACTTCAGCAGTAGCTTTATACCAGTAGTAAATTTTGAAGGTTTTGAGTAGTGAGTAGCCTACTGCGTAGCGTTGGTCGATAAGTAGAGGGTGAAAAAGTTTTAAGTTGCAATATTGCACTGGAAGATATCTACCCTAGAAACAATAAGGGCCGGGGGGCCGATTCCAATTCCGATTATCTTTGGCTAATAAAACAAAATTGGCCTTTGTCGCCTGATGAGCTCCTTGAGAAAGGACAAAACACGTCGCGACGGCTCAGATCCATTATTTGTCATCTTGTCATTACATCATTATTCATTTTGAAACAATGTCCCAAGTGCTCTTGTCCTGAACTTTCTTAACTGAATTATTAAACATAATTTTTCTAATTGAATAAGAACATCTGGTTTTATTAATAGCAAGTCAGCTAAGCTAACTCGAAATCTCAACAAAAAAGTCAGACAGCCAATTACTTATATTAATTGACAATTTACGTCCTGCCGAGGCCGGAGTATTGACTGACCTGAAGCCCAAGTATGTGTAAATGAATCGTGGTAAACTTTATTGGAAATATCTTGCCCAAGAGAAGTTTCCAAATATAAGAAAATCTATGGCTTCTAAAATGGCACTTTTTGGCTCAACTGATTTGTGTAAACAATTTTTTTCTAAAATGGATTTATAAAATCTCCTTACCGACAAGTAATGACAGACGAACACTTGGAAAATGGACTTACGGTTGCCAGCGCCTCAATTAAAGTGAAGTTGAATAGAGTGGTTCAGAAAAAAAGTCGGGTGCATGTTTCTCACAGAATTGTTTCCACAGAAATTAAATCGTATTGCTTTGTTTTCGTTTTTTAACTAAACAATTTTTTCCAATAATACTGGTATTACTGTTTTTGATATTATTGCAGTTTTATTTTTATCGCTAGCAATATCAATAGTTGATAAAATATTATATTATTTAAAGGTGCGGCCCGCACAATATTGTGCTTATTGCTATTTGGCCCGCTATTAAAAAAGATTGCACACCCCTGGTTTAGGGCATATGCACCCCAAACTTGTGACAGCGAAGTTACAAATACTCGAAAACCATCGGAGCTAGAAACTTGAAATGTGGACAGATTATAAGTCCATACATGAACTTGCGTCCCTCCAATTTTGGAGGCGCTACGTCGCGTGGTTTGGGGCATATGCACCCCAAACTTGTTACAGCGAAGTTTATTAAGTGATTTTAATCACGTACTTGCACGTGCTGTCTTGGCCGAATGGTCAAAGGTGCCACTGCTTGAAACCTAAGACCTGGGTTCAATTCTCTAGTTGGCCATTGCTTTTATCATACTAATATTTTATTGAATCTAGCAATTTTTATTTTCCATTACGACAAAATCGTTTATAATATTTTATGTTTGACACTATACATGATCAGAGAGTATCAGGTTTCATTCTCTGTGAAGACGTCCCGAAAATCATCTTTTTAAGACCTCAAGCTAACGCGCTAGTTTTGTTTTGCTACCACTAGAAATTTTCAAGACAAGTATATTTTGACGTACTTTGGAGGTAGTCACCTACGCGCGCGTGCTGCCATGGCCGAATGGTTTAAGGCGCCAGTGCTTGAAACATAAGACCTGGGTACAATTATCTACTTGGCCATCGCTTTTATCAAACCAACATTATATCAAACCTAGCATATTAATTTTTTTTTTCGATTGCGACAAAATCGTTTATAATATTTTTTGTTTGACACTAGATATGATCAGAGGGTATCAGGTTTTATTCTCTGTGAAGACGTCCCGAAAATCAGCTTTTTACGACCTCAAGCTATCGAGCTAGTTTTTTTTTTTTTTTGCGACCACTAGAAATTTTAAACACAAGAATATTTTGACGTACTTTGGAGGTATTCGTCTACGCGCGCGTGCTGCCATGGCCGAATGGTTAAAGGCTCCACTGCTTGAAACCTAAGACCTGGGTTCAATTTTCTAGTTGGCCATCGCTTTGATCATACTAATATTTTATTGAATCTAGCGTATTAATTCTTTTTTCCATTACGACAAAATCGCTTTGAATATTTTTTGTTCGACACTAGGTATGATCAGAGGGTATCAGGTTTCATTCTCTGTGAAGACGTCCCGAAAATCACCTTTTTAAGACCTCAAGCTAACGCGCTAGTTTTGTTTTGCTACTACTAGAAATTTTCAAGACAAGTATATTTTGACGTACTTTGAAGGTAGTCACCAATGCGCGCGTGCTGCCATGGCCGAATGGTTTAAGGCGCCAGTGCTTGAAACATAAGACCTGGGTACTATTATCTACTTGGCCATCGCTTTTATCAAACCAACATTATATCAAATCTAGCATATTAATTTTTCTTTTCGATTGCGACAAAATCGTTTATAATATTTTTTGTTTGACACTAGATATGATCAGAGGGTATCAGGTTTTATTCTCTGTGAAGACGTCCCAAAAATCAGCTTTTTACGACCTCAAGCTATCGAGCTAGTTTTTTTTTTTTTGCTACCACTAGAAATTTTAAACACAAGAATATTTTGACGTACTTTGGAGGTATTCGTCTACGCGCGCGTGCTGCCTTGGCCGAATGGTTAAAGGCTCCACTGCTTGAAACCTAAGACCTGGGTTCAATTTTCTAGTTGGCCATCGCTTTGATCATACTAATATTTTATTGAATCTAGCGTATTAATTCTTTTTTCCATTACGACAAAATCGCTTTGAATATTTTTTGTTTGACACTAGGTATGATCAGAGGGTATCAGGTTTCATTCTCTGTGAAGACGTCCCGAAAATCACCTTTTTAAGACCTCAAGCTAACGCGCTAGTTTTGTTTTGCTACCACTAAAAACTTCCAAGACAAGTATAATTTGACGTACTTTGGAGGTAGTCACCTACGCGCGCGTGCTGCCATGGCCGAATGGTTTAAGCCGTAATGATTAGGCGCCACCGTTTAAAATTGTCGAGAATGAACTGAGCTGTGTTCAAACACTTAGTCGGACATCGGTTTTACCCAAACCACAAACGATTTAAATCCCACATTTAATTTTTTCATGAAACAAAATTAGTTCGTTTGCACTGCATACGATTGAGTTTTACAGAAATATCGGTAACCTTCAAAGTATGAAAGGGAGAATGATGGTAAAATGGAACTGGCGGAAGTCCCGTATTATTTTCCCGCTGGAAAATGAACATCTAGTGGTTACATAGCATGAATATGATGAAGCAATCACGTTCATACTTAGGTACAGGTGATAAATTTTCATAAAGACTTGTGCTATTAAATAGTATCTTAAATTTTTCATAGTTATTCTCTTTTAGCATGACGAAGTACGACATGAAAGAATATCTGGACAAGATCTACAACATCAAAGTTCTTAATGTTAAACTGAGCGTGGTCAATTACGTTCGATACAGGGCCCCTATGCCTTGGAAAAACAAAGGTCAAACGGAATGGAAGTTTATTGAGCCTTGGAAAATTGCACATGTTTTTTTAGTGAGTATTGTGTTACTCATGCAAACATCTACTATACGATGAGGGATTTTTCAATGAGCACAGCGAACCACTGTGATAGAAGACCTTATTACTGGTTCTTGACAAAAAAAAAACTATTGCGCTGGCTAGTTCGAAACAGGTATCAGGTAGAAAACTATCAGTCATCTTCTGGAGTTATTTCTTCGCTTTGAATTTTTGGGTCAAATGATGAGTCAGTTAAGCTAATTGCAAGAATGATTTCACTGGTCATTTTAACAAAACTGGTAATTTTTTTTCATTGCTCACAAAAGAAAAGGTAAATAATGAAAAAATAAATCTAGGTTATGTCCGATTTCGTTATATAGATTGTGTGGCAATATATTGCGCTTAGCAGTAACATGACTCTCTAGCTCTGAATTTTTAGGAAAAATTATCGTTTTTTTGTGTTGTCTGTTGACTAGCATTACTCGTTCTTGAATTTATTGATTTGTGAATTTTGTTTCACGGTTGTCGACATGGTGTGCCATCTTTGCTCTTATGCACTTAGGTCATGGTCTCTTAAGATTTCAAGACAAGACAAATTTATTTCATCGCTCAGTAACAGCACAAAGTAGAAATTACTTAGCATTCGTTTAAGAAGGCGACAGAAAAGTTGCAAAAGACCTTACAGTAATCGAGTCAAGCATTTGTGAATTATATTGCGGGCATATGAATTATTCAGATCGTAATTAATTCGGGAGTCTGGATACTTCTGCACAAGCTATCTCTTTTCTTTATAGCTGATTGTTTTCACCTCAATTTGTCGGCAGCGAAGCTCAGAGGTAAACCGATCAGCGTTTGAATGGATAAAGCGTTTCTTCTAAAACGGTAGACTCCGATTAAATCTCTAGTCGGGTCGAACCAAAGGCTATAAAAATAAAAATTAGTATTCACAGCTTCCTGCTTGATGTCCAGCAATAAAAGGGACAACTAGATGTGAGCTGTGAAACCTCCACGATGTGTGGTAGAACAGGTGGCAGCTTGACTTGAAGAGCAAAAGATCCCCTTGTTGCTTCTCGCCCAAGGCAACTTGGTTAATAAAATATAATACATTCAAACCTCGGTTTTCGAGCATAATCCGTTCCAGAAGGCTGTTCGAAAAGCGATTTGTTCGAAATCCAAAACAATTTTTCCCATTAAAATTAATGCAAATAATTTTAATCTGTTCCAACTCTAGAAAACAACTTTTGTGAAGTATTTGTTTACTATTTTACACCATTAACTGTACTGTGTACTGTCGTACCACAAATAAAAATGGGTTGAAGTTGATTGTACTTTATTTTAATAAAGGATTTCCTATCTAAGATGATGAAAAAAAACAAAAGTGAACATTTCTTATGTTTTATTTTTAAAACATCAAAAACATTAAAGGTTAAGATGCAGTACAATACGAAAAATTTTGAAAAAATTTGCAGAAATTACTAATCAAGCAGTAAAAAAAAATACAACAGCTCAGTTACACCAAAAATCGTGTGAAAAAAGCCGACATATGCAGCATCATGGCGCATTCGTGTTTGCTCGGCTTCTTTCGGTTTGGTCGTGATCCGAATTTTTGTTCGAAGTCTGAAACGTAAAAATCTCGAATTTATTGTTCGAAAACCGATTTGGTCGAGAACCGAAGCGTTCGATAGCCGAGGTTTGACTGTATAGCAAAACTGATTACAGTAGATGATTGATTACAAATTAATATTACAGAATGCTAAAGATTCATCAATACTCGTTTTTTTGTTTAGGCTAATGAAGAAACTTTTGAATTTCCAAATATTTTCCAAAACGAAGATGAAGAATTGAATGAAAAAACTCCAATCGAACAATTCGAAGAACAGCAGAATATATTAAAGGAAGCTAAAAACAAATTAAAAGGCGATAAGTCAAAAATGCAATTAGATAATGGATGGTTTAGCTAACGATTTTATTGGTGAATTATTAAAATAAATCTGAACTTTTCACTCGCTAGGTGAAGCGAGAGCTCTTAAAGCTTGAATTCGACCTTCAGCCTTTCTTGTGTTAATTGTGCTTTGAAACATACTGGTCGTAATCTTTCTGTAATTATGCAACGTGGTTCAAACTTGCTTCTTTTTCTGCAATTGCAAGGGCCTAGTTAGTAGTTGCTGTTTGGTTCCTGTCTCGATGAGCTTTCTTTGGCAGTGACCAAGTTGGAAAGCATTACTTCACCAAAAATATACCGCAGGATATCTGTGCTAACCAGTGGTATAATGGTGCTATTCAGCCGTTCGGACAAAGTTCTTTCTGAAAGACCCAGACGTAGAGCGCTTCTAGATAAAAGGCAGGGATTCTTTTTCCTTTACGATTCATATTTACAAAAAAACTGTTCAGAAAATTTATGTGAAAAGCTCTTAAGGAGTTACCCGAAATATTCATCAGCTATTATTGATGCAATTTACTGTTCGTCAACTTCATACACATTATTTTTTGAAATAAACTTGCGTGACGATCAGTATCTAGGTAATTCGGAAATAATTAGAAAATCTATATCTGGTATTTTTTTTACCGGCCAGTTAGTTGGTCGAGCGGTAACGCATTTGTTTCTGGGAGCGGGATATCTGAGGTTCAAATCTCGGGCCTTTCAAATCGGACACACTGTTGCTAACGGCTTTCCACCGCTACGACATTTCTTCGAAAGGAACTGTGTTGTCCGGGTGCAATGACGCGGAGATGGGCCCCGCCAACTCGTCACACTCTTCGGCGTAATACAGCGAGCATAATAAAAGATTTAATTTGTATTTGCTCTTTCAATGAAGCTAAATCCTAGCGAATCTCTACTTTCGAATTTCATACGAATGTGGTTACTGGTAGCTGCTGCTACGACTTTTTACAAGTAAAAGCCCCAGTGAATTAACATTGTAATACGATAGAGCTGATGATAAGGACGAGGATGAAAAGTTTTATGAGGCGCCCGTGGTCGATCTTTAAAGTTACCACCCTCATTACGTTTTAGTGAGAGGTCTTTATAAGCTACCGTAAAAAGCCAAACCCTCATATTTTGCAAAAGAAAAGCAACACAAACTTCGAATGCATGGTTTAATAGTAAGAGAAATGAGAAACAAATCTTGTACACAACCAATAAGTACCCCTTTAGCCGTTGGCTTCGTATTGAGATCTATACTATACAAAGTTGACTACTTCATGCAGTATGCATAGTACGCCGCTACATGCAACTTCATAGGCAAGGTTCTTGAGCAAGAGCGCTTATTATCAGCACTCAATTTAAAAAAATATGGCTCAACTAGATGCTAGCTAATCTTTTACAGAGCGCAACATTACTGAAGTAATTGTCTAGTTTGACAACAGTGGCTTTGAAATAACTTACCGAAAACAACAAATTGCAATCTCAAAAAATTTCATAAATAATACAGTAACAACTTAGTATACAACGACACATATCAATGATACGATTATTACCAAAGAGCGAACTTGAAAAAAAAGACAAAAATCAAAACGCACCAGAGAACAAAATCTCTGCACCCATTGCCTTGCTTTTTCAACAACGAAGATTGTCATACAACTCAAAAAGTTCATCTTGAAGATAAAGGTTAGCGATATCACAGTACCGTTTAGATCACCATAGTCGATTCAAATGTTGTAGTGCCGGGACGATTAGTTCAAAATCGTTCCGTCACCTGTGGTTGAAGTTGCGTAGTCAGATAAGTGGCCGGGGTAGCAGCACCAGCAATAGCTGGCGCTTGCGTGATTGCAGTTGGCGCTACAGCTGCAAATCCAGCTACTGCTTGTCCAGCAGTATAAGCGCCAATAGCTTGTGAAGCGGCGACCGGGATTCCAGTCTGCGTAGGCGCTGCAGTTAATAGTTGAGGGGTGCCAGCTACACTGCCTATTCCCAATGCAGGTGCTGCAGTTGGATGAAGTGTGCTTGCGTAATTGATGTAAGCTGAAATGCAGAACTGAGTCAAGATCTGGAATAATTTTAACAAGAGATCTTTTAACGAGCGGTAGCAAAACTGACTTTAACGACGCAACCCTATATTTTTCAATTAGGTCTTGAGCCAGGACTTAAGACAAAAATTCTTGAAACGAGAACATAATTCGACTTTCTTTAGTTCTATGAAATGGATAATCGTATCGGTATCTATGTTTATGTTTCGATAGTCAAAGGGCCCCCGCCAATACTTTCTTTTCTGCCTGGAGGGAGGTCAATATTGGTTCTAGCTAGCACCAACGAGATAAGCATAACGCAAGAATGATGATTATTTATGATTAGGCTTACCATTTCCTGTTGCTGCTGCGACGTCTGTCGCGTACGCGCTTGGGATTTGCGGAGCCGCCGCGTAGATCCCACCGCCATAATCAATGATCGGAGTCTGTGCAGCAGCAGGCGCCGCGTTAGCTGGTATTACCACTGAGCCTGGTAAATATGCCTGCGTAGCAGCTGACTGAGGATACGCATAAATTTGCGGCCTGAAAAACAACAAAAACCGTTCATTTTCGTTGAAAACTTCAAACAGGTTAATGACGTCTAAAATTCTTCCTTCCAACTTTCATGCGAAATCAAAACAATAACACGGCCACGGTGTTTAAAGCACGAAAGAATGCAGTACCTCTATTAGACTATGCAGTATGTTGTATTAATTTCGTTGTCAAAGACAAAACAAAACTGAAAACTTGTCCTAAATTCAAACTTCCAAGCTTTCCATTCGCATTATATCGTCACAGAAATAGTGTTTTGACCCATAGCTCGTCGGTGATGTTGAGGTGTAGGTGTTCTAAGCGGGCTCGTAATGAGAAACAAATAATATTGTCATTTAAAAGCATACAATAATGCAATTCATGGAAGTATTATGCATATTTGCTTTTCAATGCGTTGGAGGATAGGAAGACTTCCAACATTGTGCTCCTCAAAGATAGAACTGTTTTGGCATTGCTATGCTTAAAATACGGTAGTATTGAATAGTTCTGATGTCATTTCAACAAGAGCTTTTTGCAACTAATTCGAACTCCAAAAAAATTGGAAAAATTGAAAATTATTGCACATAAAGATTTGTCAAAACTTTATGATTTGTACACTAATTACTCAGGATGGATCTTCATTCTATTTGATACTAAAATATGTGAAAGTTTTTCATCCGTACTAATATTTCGCAATTAATTTTCAATTAATTCCTACGATTTTCATGAAAACTAAATTCCACACCAACCAACTCACACCTTTTTACATGCTGATAACAAACAGTTTAAAACGTATTGTTTTCGATTTTTGAAATTAGTAAGGACGAAATTGGACAACATCAACACCGCAAATCACAAAACCATCAAAACCGATGACAACAATATTCAAAACCTCAAGCGCTATCAAATTATCATCAAAATTAAAACAAGAAACTCTTTTCAAAGCAAAGTTAAATATCATTAATCCAATACCACTTCGCCATTTATGGATGGTGTTTTGTGTAATTTTTATGCTTAGTTGTTTTTTTTTCGACTTTGTGGATGGCAGATCGATGCAGAGTTAATTTGTCAGTGCAGATAGAAGATAATCAGAGGTTTCACCCAGCAGCCAAGTAATGAACTTATTTCTTTCAGAAGAAACATTCCAAAAGTAACATACCCCGACTCAAAACCTTGCTAATTACATTAAGTATTACTAGAAAAGGCAAGAACACGAAATTACGGTTCGATTAAAAACAAAAAAAATGTCAAGGAGCATCTTTTATGTGACAAGAACAGCTAGGCTAACATGCTCAATCGCAAATTTTGTATCGAAGATTCAACATTTGAAAACAGTAGAATTACTTTGACAGTTGATTAACTACAGTGACAATCAAATATGTGCTGAAAAACACTTCAAACAAACAGTTACGAAGAAAATGAAAGTCTTGAAACCTTTCGTTCCGGCTTCAGTTCAAGAAAACCGTTTTGGAACAACACAAAACATGAAAAACAAAAAAGAAATAGCAGCAAGGAAAAAAACAGCAACACACTATCTTACCTTCACACAACATAAATCCGTAGCTTAAAGTTTGAAAATCTGCATTGATCAAAAAAATACTATCACAAGAAAAAAAAATGCTGACAAATGCCAATTAAAAGCAGGGGCGTGTAGATGCCACTAAATTCAGCAATTCTTACACCATGAGAGTTTACGAAGTGATTGAATGTAACCCCCTCTGCCCATAGGTGGGCACAAGTCCGTTAATCGTTAATCCGTTAAAAAGTTTTTTCATGTTAACGGACTAAATTAACTTCCGTTAAGTTCTGTTAACTTCCGTTAACGTTTTTATCGTTAATATCTTGCACCATTTATTCATCGTACCGGTACAAACCAATTTGCACTGGTAGCACTTGTTGCGTATTAACACGAGTTTTATAGAAGAAAGCTCTTTTTTGTGACAAATAATAAGCTGCAGCCTCATAGGTCTATTAATTATCGCTGTTCGCAAGTTCCAAAGATTTTCCGTTTGCAGCTTCGTTAGTGCATTTGAACTTATTTCTATCTTGAAATTAGATTCGACTGTAAAATGTAACTTCCAAAACAAAAAGACCACCATAGCAATAAATATTTCCTTACAATCGGCTCAACAGCGTCAATACCTGTTCTATAAGCAAGTGAATATAAAGAAATGTAAATTACACGCAAAATATTAACGAATTAACGGACTTTATTAACTTCCGTTAATTAAGGCTGAAAATAACGGATTAACGTTAACGGAGGTGTGAAGCTTGTTAACGGACTAGTGGTTAACGAAGCTAACGTTTTGCATTAACTTGCCCACCTATGCCTCTGCCCCTTCTTTTCGTGATTGGCACCGCTTTCGTTCAGTGATCATTTTAACTAAAACTCAGGTATGCATGTATCAGATAATATTGAGGCTTTTGATTGGGTCAGTAGAATAGTAAGTTTATACTTTCCTTCATGAAACGTTTTCAACATGCAGTAGCTACCGCATAGCGTAGTGTACATATTAGTATTATATTCTGTAGCAATCTCAGCGTTATAATCGCTTTGCGGATGATCTTCAGGAGGAAACCTATTATAGAAAGCAGCGTGATAGAAAGCAGCGTTTAATGACCGATGTAATATTGCGCTCTTTCCGATCTCAGCACAGTTTTGCGCTCTTACGCACTCTGCACAAACCAAAGCTAAAACCACGACAAATAGAAAAACTTCAATGATGAACTAATTGAGAGAATTGATTGATAAAACCCACTCGCACCATGAATACAAAGATAGATAAACACAATACCAAAAAATCTGAATTTCTTGAGATATACAAAATCCACAACAATATTGAAACACAAAACTTCAAACAATGTAACAACTTCAGCTGCACTAAATTTTCTGTGATATCAAGTTGTTGAAAGATGTTGGGTTAATTTATGAGATTTTGCTTGATAAGACTAAAATGTTAAAAAATGATTTCAACAACGCATAACGATTTTTGAGTTGAGCTTGTCAGGTTTCTTTCTTGAAAGTTTACAGCATGGCATAGCTGATTTTCTAACAGGAATATCGAGTCTATAACAATTGAAAATCGATCTAGTTGGTAATACTAAAGAGTTGCCGCAACTTTGAAATTAGTGTGCTCTGTAATTGTTGCTATAACTGTCTCGGGTAATTGTTGCTAGCTTGGTTTCAAATCCCATTTGAAGTCACTTTTTTCTGATAACCAAAGACAGTTCACCTTATAACGTTATGTCTTCTTTTTTCGTAGTTGACAAAACTCAGTCCAGCAGTGCCTGAAGCTAACCAATGCATAATAGCATTCGAATATCATACTTGGAGAATTTGCATTCGTACAGTACGTCATATCATCTATCAAATAACTTGCAGCTGACAGTATACTACAGCTCAAAGCTCCCATGGGTATAATTACGGCTTGCGATAAGACTTTTTAAGACTCTTCGCTGCATAATGATTTACAGCATCATAAAGAAAAATGCAAATGAAGAATCTTGTATAATGGACAGTTCAGTCTCAATATTGTTTATGAAAAATACAATACACAGATGAAAGATGATAAATAATAATCAATTGCACATCAAAAATACGCGCTGAACTCTGTATACCTAATCACATTGCTCTGTCTTCCTGAAGTTTTTCACTTTACAACCACCAGCGGCAGTAGCGAGTTGCCACATGTGAAAGCAGTTGGAACTAGTTTATGTTTTTTTTTCGGAAGATAGCTAGAGGGTTTTGGGCTTCATTTACCTGGCAGTGATATAATGCCAGAAGATATCTCTGGGTATAAAAAGCATGAAATTTTGATGTTTTTGGAACGAAACATTTTTTGGTCTTCACTACAACTAGGACAAAGTCGGACTTTTACCGTAAAGGCGAATTCAAAATCTGCTTTTTTAAGCACTTACTCTGACAACACTGCACAGACTGATTTACCAGTAACAAGTCAAAGTAACAACTAAAAACATTGTTTAATGCTGCAACGTAGCCTTAACTATCCAATTAGCTTAGAGCAGTTTTTGATTTTGAAAAAATATATCATTTGGAGCTGGATAATAAAGTCGTATTTTACGTCCAAACTGCACTCACACCTAACTACGAAGCAATTGTAATAATACGCTTTTTTAAACATTTATTGCTGCTAAATATTGTATGAAGGAAGGTAAAGCAGATCGTAATTTTAAAACACGTCACAGTTGCACACACCTGTGAGTATTTCTTGCTTTTGAACCGCAACTACGACTAATTTTCTTCAACAGAGATTGCAAATCTAAATCTGATATTTTTGAAATCGAACCAAGCCGCACGGAATCTTGTTCAAACAATCATTCAGCTTTAGCTAATAGTATTACTGACTAATTTCCTCTGTATGGCAATACCATATAGTCGACTAAGGTGAATTCTTAAAGCATTTTAAAAAAGTTTAATTTTTTCGAAATCACCTTAAAATCAACAAAACATGGTGGGTCGTAAATTTCAGCCTAAGTTAGCATTTCTAAGCTGAAGACCTTTTAGAAATTTCTGCTTACTTGATCTTCGTCCTCGTTTTGGAAACTCTTGCCTACACCACGGACTATTTCTCGACATTGTGTCCCAGATTCATCCTCTCATAATCACCGCATCTTTACTGCTTTTCTCGTGTTCAATAGGAAAAACTAGTGAAACCACCCACCATGCCGAAAAACATACCGTAATACCAAGGCTACTCTCAACGGAGAACTCAGTGTTCACTTGATGGTGTTTGGGTTTCTGTAATCAATGAGATCTCAAAAAACAAGTTCTATCCAAATTCCCGCTATACCCTCTTTTGTTGAGTCATTGTTGATTATTATTAGCTCGCTTTTTTAAAATGGAATGGATTTATTTCGGGACCCTGGGAAGAAACCTTGACCACGCGCAAATCAGTTAAATTTTGAAAGCTCGCACTCAACAATATCGTTTCGAAATCCATGCTCATCTACAAATATCCATACTATGTTGTTAAAATTTTCTTTCTTACAGTAAAACTTTTTTTTGAACATTTGCTAGCAAGAATATTTTAATATAAGCTGCTGCTTACTTTATCACCTTTTCATTTAAAACATGTAAATGCTCCCGAAACTCATACAAAATTAATGTATGAAAGCAAAACCAAAAATTACCGAAATAAAAGACCTGAAACTTACGCGGTATTCAAAGGTGTGGCGGGAAAATACGCTCCGGCTAATTGACGAAAACCCACTGCAATAATAAAATAAAAAGCAATTAATTACGTTGTTTTATTTTACAAATTCCCAGTCAATCATTGACGAGGTTCATTAGAGCCTGCATTTCTTTTTTTTTTGTGGGGGAGAAGTTTGACAGCTAAAAACAGCAATCCATGCACAAACACTAATAGAAATGGCATACATCATGCAGTGTATCACAGCTGAGTGGAAATTGGTGCAGACTCGAAGCCGCAAACTGAAAAAAGTTATACTGGATAAAAATTGCAAGAGCTTCTGCAGGGTGTATAACAGTGCAAACTGTACTTAAAAGGTTTACAGCAAAGTAGAACTTTTTAAACGGATTTTTGAAAACGAAAGCCGAAAAAAGGTACCGATAATTAATGCTGATTGTTTTAAAGCAGCTGAAGCTTGCCTTCACTTGAAATGTGATGACAAGTTGAGACATATGGCCAAAAGCTCAGTGAGGAAATCGTTTACTGTTATAAACGGCTACACGGCGCTAAACAATGAAATTTCAGTAACTCTATACTCCTTCCAACTCTCCTTTGGTTAGAACGGGCCATTACTAGTTATTGTTCGAAAACTTTTCTACTAGTACCGAGGGCTTTTGTTTGGAAGCGATAAGAATTCGACTAAAATGAAGCACCCTTCCTTTTGCGTATATGCTGTGAAAAAACCTTTACATGCTTTTGTTAAGCCGTGTTAATTTCGTTTTTTTTTCTAATGCGTATCAATTACATACATTTCTAAAAAGCCTAGAGCAACTTTTTTGTGCTTTTTCGCGAGATATCGACTTACATTCCCATAGAACGTTTGTGTTTTTGACAAAGACTGATCTATGACTGGTACAGTGACCCGGCAAGATTACTTTCCTTATCCTCAGTTTGTTTTCTTTTATCCCGGTTGTTCCAAACAATATGTCGATAAAATAAAACACTTCAAGGGTTTTGTGTCTCCATTCTCAATTTCGCGCTACCGTTTACAATTAATTAAGCACAATAACCACCTTGAAATGAGATCTTCAGAAGAATTTCTCTAAGTTTAAGCCTTAAAAATATGACCAATGTAGCCTTTCGCAGAGTGCTAGTACAACTATTACCGATGAGAAAGTAGAAATACCCTGATGTAGCTTGAAGGTTTTTGGATTGTCTTATACATTAACAACTTCTCACTTCTTGAGAGAATTTCTAAAGTGATCAGCGGTCTGCTCGCATTCTGTATTATATCCAACCCCGACAAAGCAGTTCAAAAAATTAATACACAACTTGGTTAACGTGCGAGATGCTTCTGAATTATCCAGTAGGCGTTTTACGTTTCGCAACAGGTTGATAATTTTTAAGCTGCTATAATGACACAGTCATTCCTTATTTCCGAACCAAACTCGGGGTGCTACAACCTATCAATTCGTAGCGCAAACACGTGGCTAACCAATTTAATTTTCGGAGTTTCCAAGATACAAATTAAGCGATTGCTTGGCAACTTCCGACCGATGGGTTGCTAGGTGGAACAGAGACCACACTGTCATAATTTCGTAGCAAAGGGCGGCAAAAAACAATGATCAGCCTCTACGATTTGCACTTGAAGCGTTTGGCAGTTCAAAGATGTTAAGAAACTTTGAAATTTACAGTAAATCCAGCAGTTTACTTCATTCATCGGAAGACCGCGGCGTAAACACTGCGAAAGATTGGCTAAGTATAGCATATTCAGCCCGGCCATGACACAAAAAAGTTTAGGGGTATTATATGACACGAGTGACAAGCGGCTTTCCATCGGTTTCTTGCGTAATTGCGGACCAATATTTAACACTCTTGCAGAAAACTTTTTGAAAGTATTTTAAAGGCAAACAAAACGAATTAGACTTAAGGCAGTAAAACTTGTTCAAAAGCAGAGGTGGGCAAAGCGCAATTAGAAGCGCAAAGCGCAACTTCCGCAACCTCCGCAATCGCGGAAGTTGCGTTGCGCTTTAACTTTTTATTTTGAAACATTGCGGAAGTTGCGTTGCGAAATAAAGCCTTTAAAATTTGTTGCGCTTTAATTGCGCTGCGCTTTCAAATTTTTTTTCGGTTAATAGCGCAATTCTATACATTGACCGTAATTTTGTTCCATTTCGATCGAAATATTGATAAATGTCGGCCTTCTTTAGCAGATTATTTACTCTTTTCGGTCAAAAATTGCAAAAAGTGCGGTATTTGCCTTGTGTAGTGAAATTTCAATTGCGGAAGTTAGGTTGCGCTTTAACTTGGTACGAAAATGCCGTTCCGCCATTGCGGAATTGCGTTGCGCATCAACTGAATCAAAAAGCTCATTGCGAAAGTTGCGCTGCGCTTCAGAAATTAAAAAAAATAAATTGCGCAATTTGCGCTGCGCTTTTACTGGTTGAAAAGATCGTTGCGCTTTGTTGCGTTGCGCTTTTGATATAATGTTATTTGTGCCCACCTCTGTTCAAAAGTAATTTGTGCTTAGTCAGTTTCATTAAAAGTGTGTTATCGATCCTAATTTTCAAGTATTCTTAAGAATTTCTAAGTTGTTTCTCAATTTTATCTCCAAACTCGTCCGATAAGGTGACACCAAATAACCTTGAGCATTTGTGACACCTTTCTACAGCCAAAAACGTCGCTTCTATGGTAAGCAGATTACCAATGCTAAAATTCGAAATTTGATAAGGGTTTTAAAATCCAATAATGAGAAGCAAATCACCCCTTGACGATTTGCTTGTGCGACAATTGGACAAACAAAACGTAATTAACTATCCAAAACATCCTGCGTCGCGCAATTAACGGCGAAAATTTAATTATTTATACTAACCCAAATCTCAAGAGGCTCTGCATTAAAAGCAAACCAACTCAAAAGCAGCGAGTAAAACAGCTGCATCGACTTTGGATGAAGGTTTATGTTGCTTATCACATGGCTATTTCAAAAATGGTTAGAGAAACCAAAGTATGAAAACATAACCTTTTTAAATATATTTACCTCTTTTAGAATTCTTTTCACCATCACTTTTGAAGAAACAAATTTAATCTACGGTACTTGAGTAATTTATTGGTCGAAAACTAAGCATCGGAATTTTTAGTGTTAAGAGTAATTCAGCACTTAGCAAACTTGCTCAATATTAACATTATTACAATCAAATTTTGTTAATATATGATTTGCACCTTCCCTTGCGAACTGAAAGAAAGATCAGACAGCCGGGCTGTTTTGCAAGCGGTGGTTTTGTATAAGGCTAAACCATTGGATGTCGCAGATTTTATGCACTATCAACAAATAAAACGCTTTGCTTAGTTCGAACAATAATGATTTATGGATATTTTTCACCAGCCCGACAATTTTGAGTGCAGAATTATCAAAAGTGTCAACGTTCACTTGCCATTATAACGGTTATTTTTTAATACTGTGTAATTATGTTTTACGACCTAAGAAAACCGTTGAATTTTACTTATTGCGAAGTACATTAGCTGAAAAGAATTCGACATCAAAACATGGACATTAATTAGTAACTTCGAGTCGAGTTTTTGACCAGTTGGTCGAGCGGTAACGCGTTCGTCTCTGGAGCGGGAGGTCTGAGGTTCAAATCTCGGGCCGGTCAAATCAGACACAGTGTTGCCAACGGCTCGCCACCGCTGCTACATTTCTTCAAAAGGAGCTGTGTTGCCAGGGCGCAATGACGCGGAGATGGGCCCCGCAACCTCGTTACACGCTTCGGCGTACTACAGCGAGTATAATGAAAGATTTTGATTTGATTTTGAGTCGAGTTTTTCAGATAAAACAAAATATTCCAAGGCTTGAGCCGCCAACGACGCACCGCGCTGAAATGTTAAACTGCGCGAGATGATCTGCTTGTGAGCCATTAATTCTTTCAGGCTGATTCTTAAACATTACCATTAGGCACTAACCTTGAGCTTGAGGTTGAGTTCTAGGCTTTGCACCGATGTATGCCAAGTTGACATTGGCTTTTCGACCATCTATGATCGGATTCGGATCTTTGCAGGCTCGTTCAGCTGATGCATGATCTACCATTGTGACCTGAATATAATTGCAAATTATTCGGTTAAATCTTTCAGGAGCCGAAAGTTCTAGGTCGTATTACTCTTCCAACAAAACAAGAAAAAATAGCAATTGCTTTCCAGCTGCCAATTTTTGGCCAGAAAGGATATTGGCGAAGTTTTATCCCCGAATCAGTTATTGGAAGGCAAGTCTTTTGGATTATATTAGGCAGTCACCAAATGAGTGTCAGATAGCCGGAAAAACATTGTCCTTTCTCGACAATGTACTGCCAATATTTTTTCAAGTGAACCTTCGTTAGAGTTTATCAACTGATGGGATAAATTGAAACACTCCAACTCAGTTCGAGAAACGTGTTCCAAATAAATTGGGCTAAAAGCAAAATTAATTCTTGTTTCCGAAATCCGTAGGTGGAAGGAAGAAAATTGCTAGTGCAAAATGACTCATTTATACGCACTAAATGTCAAAAATAAAAATAGGATAGCAATATGTTGTTACAGTAGTTGATGGCATTCCCGAGGGAATGCAAATCGAACCATTCTGTTTGACAGTAGGCCCACAATCGTGGCATTTACTATAGGCATTGAGCCAAATGAAGCTTTCAATACAGAGCGTACAAAATTGTACCATTAAAGAAATACACTGTTCAAAACATTGTCACATTGTTTTCATTGCGATGCATTTTGTGTATAACAACTGTACTGATCTTATTCCATCATCCAATATCTTCTAAAACCTTTAGACCGAAGTCTTAAATGCTGAGTGTTATAAAAACAAAACACAATTGCCCCAATGAGAGTAAGAGGGTTGAAAACAATCAATCGGAGATGACTTTTCGGTATTGAAGCGTGGCAACTAGCCAATTTTATATACGCAAAGAGCTTGGTTAATCAATGATTGGTTTATTTACTCGATACCAACGTATCAGTGTTGCCAGCTAGGTGACTTCGCTGACTGACAGAGGTGTTTGCTTAGCAAGCCCAGTTCTGTTAATCATCTATGCCTGTGCAATTAAAACTTCACGAAGAATATGAAAGTCCACTAAACAACTTGAGCGATATTTATGATCGCAAAAGTACACAGAAAAATGCCACCCAGCACCCTAAATCGGCTCTCTTCGTTAATTAATCGGTATTTGATGAAAAGATGTTTCGTTATCAACCTAACTCTTCAACAAAAAGCACCGATACTTTAGCTTCCCCTAACCCACGTTTTATGGGCGATTTTGGAAGCTCATTTTCTGCATTTTATGCAAGCTGTTCAAACTAACAAAGGTTGGAATGGAACAGCCTGTGTTGCTTGGGGACGTTCATTTTCCGCATGGGATGCAGGCTGTTCTAATCAATAGGGTGCCATCAGTAACTGCTAAGAGCAAAGTTGTATTCTTTCAGGGTAACTAAACTACATAATTAGGTTTTTTACATAGACTACTTTTAAGTTAAAAAATATAGAATTGAGTTGTTCACGTTACGTACTCGCAACTTACCCTGTTCGAATAAAAACAAGCCAATAATAAACATTCCCAAGTCGCCAACATCTAAAACCCATGAAAATCGGTTACTAGCCATGACGGCAAGTAACCGATTTTGATTGGTTTTGGTTGTTGGCGATAGATTTAAACTTTGTATAGTATCTAGGTTTTTAAGAGAAAAAAAACACAAAATTTTCATCTCCGGCTGTAGCTCACACAGAGAAACAGCAAGAGCGAAAGTGCTGATTATAAATTTTAAACGTAAAACGTTGTTGTAGTTCGGTTTTGTTTGATTGTCATCAATTATTTACGAACGAACTCAAATTCATAAGGACCAATTTTCATACTTGACATCGAAAGATGTACAGTTACAGCTTACTTTCAATGCATATGCAACCTATTTTTCTCTTTTTAATTTTCCAGTCCGCCCCTTCCACATGCATTAATTAAATACCAATCGTCGCCCTGTGATGGTGTAGTAATCTAGTACAGATATTTTTGAAAACTGAATCACTACTATAACATAGTCCACTGCTATTGAGGATGGATTAGTTTATAAAGCCCGATTCAAAAATACTGCAGAAACAGCCCTTCCCTCCAAAAAAAATAATAATAATAAGTATGCACCGAGAGGTAACTTGCTAGTAGTACAAAACCACAATGATGCTTACTAAAGGTTACATTTACCACGGCAATCACAAAATTAAAACTATTATCATAGTTCTTACTGTAGATTTAGGTGGCAACTAAAACATTTTTTGCATAATGCCGTAATATGTTTTTCTTTGTGTAATCCCCTTTGGTCAATCTATGGCCATTTGGTGGTCACTGATGGTCAAAGAATAAAAATGAATTATTTGAATAAGTGTGAGGGGATTTGTTTTAACACAGTCAAAATTTTTTGAAATAGTTACACTTGACCAACTTTACTTGTACTGAAGTAACGACATGTGAACATAATAGCTTTAAGTTTCTCTTCATAGACAAATAAGCAAACAAAAACATATACGCGCATACTTACAAAGCCATAACCTCTCGACTTTCCAGTTTGTCTATCGGTGATAACAACTGCTTCTTCAATTTCGCCAAATACAGCAAAATAATCTCTCAAAGACGAATCGGTCGTATGATATGGAAGCCCACCGACAAATATCTTGGTGTAAGTAGTGTCTTTATGCTGGACCGA
This sequence comes from Trididemnum nubilum, assembly GCA_963965965.1. Lineage (NCBI taxonomy): Eukaryota > Metazoa > Chordata > Ascidiacea > Aplousobranchia > Didemnidae > Trididemnum > Trididemnum nubilum. The sequence continues at coordinate 16,064,215 of OZ014490.1, forward strand.
CATGTTAGTCGGTTTTCCAGCGCTGTTGATGATGGTATGGGTTGCCGTGGCTGCAACGGGGGCTACCGCCAACTGAGGAGAAACGGCTGACGTAATGCTCCCTCCTGAGGAGACGCTGTTAGTCAAAATAAAAGTCTTTTGAGCCGCTTGTTGAGCTGATTGCAGTTGTTGCTGCTGTTGCTGTTGTTGCTGCTGTTGCTGCAATGCAAGTAAACTAGCTGCTTGTGCTGTTGGAAGCACTTGGGATCCAATAGCAGGCGACGGGCGTAAAGTCGCGGCCGGAAGCAAAACGTTACCGGTTGGAGACTGTGTAGCTAGGCTTTGTTGTGACACTTGCCCGGGAAGTCGAGAAACGACAAGACCTCCAAGGCCTGCAGCTGCAGCCGATGGCAAAGGTGTTTGAGCGTTTATTTGCTGAGCCAATGCAAATTGACCGAGAGAGGCCGATAGAGTTTGAGAATCAACCACACGTGCTAGTTTATTCGAGGCTAAAGAGTCTGCTGAAAGGCTTTCCACAACTTGATCTCCGTTTTCCAGGGCTGGAGAAAGTGAACTAATCTTGCGTTTTCTTGAAGCGGTATCAAATTTACTCTCCGGAGGATATCCGGCGGTCGATGAACTGTTTTCCAGGGTAGCTGCTAACGGCGTCGCAAGGGGTGCTTTTAAGGGGACAGGGAGCGATTGAGGTAATTCAAGCGCTTGAGAAGTCAAAACAACAGCTTCTTTCTCCACTTTCGCTTTGAAATTACTGACTTCTTTAATGTCACAAGACTTGATTAGGTCTGAAGGATGAGCACTGGTTAAAGTCTGAAGAGGCGAAAGATTGACAGCCAGAGTTGAGGACGAAACAAAGAGCAAATCAAATACAACGGCTCTTTACAATGCTTAGACGCTTACATTTGCGAGTAATTAACCAAGCTGAAAAATAAATATAGCATGCATAATGCAGAGTTCGTCTGACCTTTGCTTCGTTCTAGTTCCGAATTACAAGAAAACGGATTAGAGACTATGAAACTTAAATTACAAACGTGGTCAGTGTGATGATCAAACTCAGAAAATTACATTAAAATAGAATAAAAAGCGACTGCTTTACGCACGAATTGATTTTTGATGACGCTTACAATTTTGGAATTTTTCGTGTATTTTAAATAACACAAAAATTTATGCAATAATTGGGGAAATGATAGGATTTGACAAAGTTGCGTTGCAGTTTACCGATGCAACCGTGCACTTCCGCAAGTGTGGTTAAATTTAATAACTTTACGATTATTTTCAGAGTGAGAAAGGCCACTGTCTGTAGATAGTAGGCCAAAGAGGGGGCATTTCTGTTCTCGCCGACCGAAAACTAGGAAGTTCACCTCAAATTTTTCTTCACTATGCAACACTGACAGATATTGTTTGCTCCGAGAGGTTTGTGTTTGCAGTGAACTTCTTTCTAATCACTGCATGTCAAAACAATCGCTGAACACGGAATGGATCACGAGTCTGCCTTAGTTTCCAACAAGACCATAAATTTTTAATGAGCTTGTCATTGGCACACATTGTCACATTTTCTTTTTCACTTTGCTTATAATACAACCTGGGCCAAATAAACGATAACCAAATGTGAGTAGATTGACCTGTCAAAACAAAATCTCCGCGGAGCTTATAAAAATTTGAACGTAATTTTTGCAAAAGATTCTTAACGCCTGATTTTAAGCGCAAAGGTGCTCTATTTTGTACGTATTAACGCCTATAAGTATTCTACAAGCGGGCGTTTAGCTTTTTCCGTGTTCACTCGAAATCGTTTAAGTTGCATAATGACCTCCTAAATCGCTGCATGCAGATTCTCAAACAGAATTCAAGGGACAGTAACTGTTACTCTATTAGTCATGGATGAACCTCGTTTAAATTAAACCGTGTGTTGTGATTTTGGAAAGTTGGAAGACAAGTTAGAAATGCATTAATTTTTTCCATACAGTGACGTCCAACAAAGTCGACTAAATTTTCGCAACAAATCATGGAATTTCTGTAGGTAGGCCAGTAGACTTTAGCAACTGAGTAATGAGCACGTATACTGTAGGAATGCAGGTGTGCGCACTTATACACTTCTTAGCAGTTCTGTGTAACTACGAGGCTAATAAAGGAAGGAAATATTGGATTACAAGAACATTAATCTATAACAACGCTCACTTCTATGCAAACTTTGTTTCTTTTTCTACGTTCGTCCATAGTCATAATTTCAGTAAAACAATGATTACAGAAGCATGGTACAGTGCACAAGTCAGTGGCCAGTAGAGCCCTCTTTATAGGGGCAAAGCATGCCGGTTTGCTAAGTCAACCTCAGGCCTTAGGCCATATATCATCTTGTATGTCAATGCTCAGGACTCAACACACGGCAACTATCGACATTAAAAAGCACATTTTGATGGTGTTGTCCCACTTGCAACAATTTAACCTGCGAAATGGTACGACAAAATTGAAATTTTTGCAGTTGGTAAAAACTCATTTATGGACCGGAATACCACTAGAATATTTAAATCGACAACAAACAACCATTAAATTATTTCAGCATAGTATAGCTTTCTCTAGCTCAGCGGTTCTCGAACTTTCTTGCTAAACTGTAGTTCAGGGGTCAGCAACCTTTCGAACTAGTGGGCCACATTCAGTCCTAACAAGCTTCCAGCGGGCCGCCTCCATTCCAGCAGATCAAAAAAGAAAGGTCTTCGCCAGAAATTCAGGCCTTTTTTCGGTCGAATTGATGGCGAAGACCAAAAAAGGTGAGAATCATTTCAGCGGTTTATTGCTGTATATCTATCATTGAAAAAAGATAAAAAGTCGCGGGCCTAGTAAAATGCCTAGGCGGGCGGTAGGTTGCCGACCCCTGCTGTAGTTCAATTTATGTTACATTAGACTATAACGCAAATGTTACCAATCTAGGAGTATTCGTTTCATTCATGATTTATGAACGATTGGCTATGATGTAATAGATACAAAATTTCTCACGTCACAAAAACTCATTGTCTGCCTATACCACGTGCAGCCGCGTATCCCTGCATTAATATTCTTTTGTTGAATTATTGTCGAGTACCGGTAGTTGCGACGCTTTCTAGGGCGACCATAAGGTGAAGATCTTTTTTGTTTTTTTTTTTTGGTCTTCGTCGAATTCGGGTGCAAAATCCTTAAATGTTTAGATACGTTTTTGTTTATTTTCGTTTATTGAATTCTTTGCTTTCTTTTTTTATACAAATTTTGTAAGAAGTCCGAAAATGATTTTTCCTTCCCGAAAGGGTGCAAGCTTTAACATGAATTGAGAACCGCTGCTCTAGCTGATTCGTTTTGCATAAGCTGTAGTAAGTTTTGATTTTGTTGAATTTTTTTTTTTTTTGCTTGGTGTTTAAAGTTTTGTTTTTTTCTTGGTGTTCACCTAAAAACCAGAGAAAATGCGATAGGTGGGAGACGTTATCTTTTTCTTTTTTTTTTTTTGTTTTCACCTTAAATCGGATGTAAATTGCGGTTTCTTGGAGGTTAAGACCTTTTTTCAAAAAGACCTACCCATCACATAATCGTGCCTACGCCACAGAATAGAGTATGCGCAGACCTAAAAATATGCAAGTCTGTAATAAAGATTCATAGATTATTCGGTCATTTTTAAAAATACAGTTGTCAAGCTGTCTTACATCATCTAACTAAGCAGTACAACCGAGCAGCGGCCAGCGGGAAGCTTTCAGAACGAAGCTAATCACATTCGTCACGCTTCTGCGGCTTTGGCAAGGTAATTCAGGTAACTTTATCGAGACAAAAATCTATTGTGCTGTCGCAAAATAGTCTACAGAGCTGTAAAAAACTATTTTTCAATGTATAAATCAACAGTAGCAAACAAACAAGGTATTCGCCATCCCTGCAACAACTCTGTTACGCCATAGCGTTATGCTCGGTCAGCCCTGGCTGTAAAATTGTGAGCGCACGAACGTATCCTTAGTTTGTTTTAAGCAAAAATTAGTCAAACGGCGTAAGGCCGAATCTGCGTACAAGCTGTCAGTTGGATCAAGGATACGCTCGTGCGATCACGATTTTACGCAGGGTTGACCAGACTTAATATTGCAGACTGCAGAGGTTTCTTGTTCAGCCAACTCGTGCACGCTACGGAGCAATGCAAAAAATACAGAGCAAAACAAACTAAGAAATTACAGTAAGGTAGACTTTTGTAACCTGTTGTAAACACTAAAACAGCTATATGAGTCAGCTGAATACTGGTATTCTTCTCTATCTTAGCTAATGAGCAAGGTGTGGGGGCAAGTTCAAAGACGGCTTGTCACTTAGTCGCCTCTCAATTCAAAATTGGAAGAAAGTTTCGAGATTTCCACATTTTTAAATCGGGCAGTCAATTAAAGCTATAATGACTTACCGCTTTGAAACGTTCCCATTGGCAGCATTTTGTTACGCTGAAACAAGAAGAGTTTTCGAAAAAATACCTCTTAACTGCAAAAACACCGCTTGCACCTTGAACACTCAACTTTGAATTATGCTTCTATCTGATTTCTCCAAAATTATTTTTCTCTGTCAAATTTACCGCTTACCAAGCAAAAACTTTGCTTCATGCTTTGATACCATCACAATGAAAAGCGCCAAACCATAAATTCAACCAACAACTTTAAATTGATTTTGCAAACTTAAAATGCATTATACAATCCTTTAACGCCTCATTTATTTCTACATCAACTCTCAGCTAAAAACTCCTTCATAAATACTGACTTGATTAGAACCTTCGAAAATCACTCTGTCGCTAGCATTGAGGAAAACTCTGGATCACAAGATAAAGCAAGCACGTGTGCTCGATCTAGGTACAAGCTGCTTTTTTCTTTTTTTCTCAGGTTACTTCCTTCACTTTTAAACAAAGTCGCATCTGAATGCGCTCGAAATTGTGGGATGGTTTATTTATTTAACAATTCTGTTCAAATAATTACACTGTATCATACTAAAGTGTGTTTTGACGTTCACACACACCTAATTTTCTTTTCCTAGTGCAATTCGACTAATTTCAGCCAAAAATTTTAAAATCCACAGCATTTCGGATATCTATTTGTGTTTTTCAGTCAATTTCGTTATGGTGCTAATAAACCTCGCTGTTATAAAGTGCCACTATTCACTACAATAATAAATAATAAATGTCAAATTTACAAGCTACTGACTAGGTTCTATCAGTTTATCAGTCAGAAGATTTTATCAGTTTATCACTAACTGCAGCGAGATGAGAGCCACAACAGTATTGCAAAACTGTGCAAAGATAATAAATAAACAAAAAATGGAGAGAATTTCTGGCGCACAATTTCAATCCTTTTCTTGAAACTAATTTTACATCCTTGCAGTGGTGGCCTTAGGAATGTGCAAAGTGTGCAAATGCACAGGGGCCCCCCCACTCCTGGGGGATCTAGAAAATTTTGGTGGGGGATCTAGAAAGTTTTGGTGGGGGGGATTTTAAGTTTTGGTGGGGGTGATTTTACCCCAGTGGCGGATCTAGAAAATTTTGGTGGGGGGGATTTTAAGCACAAAACCTCAAGATTTTTCGGCCGAAAACGGAAATTCAAACCTTCGGTGAAGACCTTTTTTTTTTTTTTTTTTTTTTTTGAGATCACCTGATTGTGGGCGAAAAAAGGTTTGAATGTCGAAAAACCACTCTTAATTTCGGTAAAGACCTTTTTTTTTTTTTTTTATGGAGATCACCTGATTTTGGGCGAAAAAAAGGTTTGAATGTCGAAAAACCACTCTTAATTTCGGTGAAGACCTTTTTTTTTTTTTTTGGAGATCACCTGATTTTGGGCGAAAAAAAGGTTTGAATGTCCGTTCTCGGCCGAAAAATCACTCTCAATTTCGGTGAAGACATCCGAATTTTTAAGATTTTAAGCACAAAACCTCAAAAATTCGGATGTCTTCACCGAAATTGAGAGTGATTTTTCGGCCGAGAACGGACATTCAAACCTTTTTTTCGCCCAAAATCAGGTGATCTCCAAAAAAAAAAAAAAAAAGGTCTTCACCGAAATTAAGAGTGGTTTTTCGACGTTCAAACCTTTTTTTCGCCCAAAATCAGGTGATCTCCATAAAAAAAAAAAAAAAAGGTCTTCACCGAAATTAAGAGTGGTTTTTCGACATTCAAACCTTTTTTCGCCCACAATCAGGTGATCTCAAAAAAAAAAAAAGAAAAAGGTCTTCACCGAAGGTTTGAATTTCCGTTTTCGGCCGAAAAATCTTGAGGTTTTGTGCTTAAAATCCCCCCCACCAAAATTTTCTAGATGCGCCACTGATTGCAAGTGCAGATAAATCATGCTAAAGTGGTGTGTAAAGAAAAGGGCCCCACCATTTAATTTGCACAGGGCCCCCCCTTTCCTAAGGCCACCACTGCATCCTTGTTGAAGGTACCGGTAAAAGTTTGGTCCTACAAAAATGGCAATCGATTTTGCAGAATCCTTGACTACAGCAAAGCTGTAAACCTGTTTTAAAGCTATTTACCAGTAAAAAATATACTGCACCTTTAATTGATTGTTTTGATTTATTGTTTACCGTACTTTACAAAAAAAGAAAAGCGTTAAACCTCAATTGGATCCCTCAATATTTTGAAACCCAATTGCCCAGTTTCCATGGAACCTTTAGAACAGTGGTTCTCAACTTGTGGTACGCAAAGGCTTTTCAGGTGGTACGCGAGTCACTTCCATTATTTTTATACAAAAGCCTGGATTCACAGCTTTCTCGTATTTTATTTATCCGGTTTTGTTCCTAATAACAAAATTTTGCGAAAGCCTGCAATTCTTATTGTTTCGTAACATCGCGATCTTCATGCACATAAAGCACTGTCAAATTATGCGCCATAAACCAAATAATGACTTTTGCAAGAAGAAAAATATTTACAAAATGTTATTAACTTTAGTTAACTCTTTGAATCGACCCTGCATTATGCCCAAACGAAAGCGTGATCGGAGTACGTAAAACATAGTTTCATCTCAGTTGATCACTGCAGCAAAGTTCTTCCTCAGTGTGCGGGTTGCATGAAAAAACTCTTCTAAGCTACAGTGAAGTTCACGCGCCTGTTAAAATGCCATGAAGATACGAACCACGTTGACAAAATGAACCGAGATTAGAGGTACTCCTAGAGACTGGTCGGGAATGCCAAGCAGTAGAGCATGGACATTTGGACAATTCGCTAAATCTAGCAGAAGGGTTCAGATCTTGTGAAGTCGCTACCTATTGGCAAAAAATATGCTAGCCCGTAAACAGTAAAGTTTAAGAACGTTTTCCTCCTATTTAAGATTTATGTTTAACGATAGGCCTACTGTGACGCACAGCATCGCGATACGTGATTGCGGGACTAAAAGCTTTAAAGTTTGTATTTGCCAAGCAACTTCGAATTTGTAGAAATGATGTCACCGCTCAGCACCAGCAATCAATTAGATGCTCTGCAAGAAGTGACATGCGTTGACAATTCGGGGTGCCCAAGTGGTGCGAGGTTGAAAAAGGTTGAGAACCACTGCTTTTGCAGTATGCTTTTTGGTATTTGCAGATATTTTTTACTTTTTGTTTTTTTACTACTGTAGTCCAACGTTAAGATTTTAATTTGCCAGTAAAAAGACAACAACGCACTGTAAATGCAGCATACAGCAGTGTTTACTTAATTCGATTTTCTAACACAGTCCTTTTAGCCTATTTCTATATTCTCTGTACGGCTAAGCTTTTTAAATTCTGAAAAAAACAAAATTGTAAAGAAACAAACTTCCACAAAAGCTTAGCTGCAAAGCCGACATGGAAATATGGTGCGTGGCGCCATAGTATGTAATGTTGCATTATTTTTTACTCAATAGCGACATCTCTCAGTGAATTACCGTACTTCTCTGGAGAAACAGAGCTATCATCTAAAAACCTCAATGGTGTTGTGGTAGTCTACTCAAAGCAAGTGAACAGTATTAGCATATTCAAATGCAAACAGCGAAGAAATAAAAAGTACCGATATTAAAAATCTTCCAGGAAAGTTATTGGCCTGCTGTTAGCAACCGTAGATCCAGAACCCCCAATGAACAGTATTAGCATAATCAAATGCAAATAGGGAAGAAATGTTAAGTACCGATATTAGAAATTTTCCAGGAAAGTTATTGGCATGCTGTTCGCAACCGTAGATCCAGAACCCCGAATGCGTTTGGCATTGTGTGGCAACTGGTAAATCAAACGAAGAATGCTTGTTTGCTGACCAATAAACAGAATAATTTCACTTGTGCATGAACGAATGTTTTATCCACCATTCCACATGATAAAGCTCATGGAAATGGATTGTTATGAGAAAATTACTTTCCTTTAATATTGTAGTCCTAAGCAAACATTGGCAGTGTATTTGCAATTTTACGTCGCAAACAGGGGCGTATTTAGGGGGGGGCATTGGGCCATGGCCCCCCTTTTGGGTCGCCAGGATAGTTTAATTAGAATAGAAAAGTATGCAAAATTGTAGCATGGCCCCCTCTATGTAACTTCGGCAGAAGGTTTGAGCACAGAAACGGTGGGCGAAAACCTTTTTTTGGCCAAAACCCGGACTAAATTTGAGTGAAGATCTTTTTTTTTTTTTGGTCTTGATCTAATTTTGGGCAGAAAAATGGACTTGGTTTTGGGCAAGAAAAATTTGATTCTGGTCTTCATTGATCTCAAATTTTCTGCCCCCCCCCCCCCTTTTGACAATCCTGCGTACGCTACTGGTCGCAAAAGTGTGTACAGTGTGCACTCATCTTCCAAACTAAAGCATCAGAGTTGGGCCCCCTTTTTAACATTTTCTGATTAGTAAGATACAAATCTATCTTCGTCCTTTGTTCATCTATTGTCTTTGTATAGCTGCCTACCAAGTTTAGGCGCCATCGGACAATTAAATTGCGATCTCCTCTGCAAAACTTGAACGCAAAAACTCCAGAGCGGAGGAGATTTCAATTTGTCCGATGGTAGCTAAATACGGTGGGTAGCTATACAAAGATCATTTCTCAACAGGCTTAAAGAAATGCTCCACAACAAATTTTTAAGTTGAAGCACTTTCGAAAATAAATCTCTATTTTTCATAGCGAATTTAAAACATACAATACTTTCACCAGGGCTTACTCTTGTGACAACTGACAATGTCATCGAAAAGAATCTATTTTTGACAGTAATGTTTTGATTTTGGCAAAAATAAGCATACAGTATTTGAATATTACTGTACTACTATGGTTACTACTATGCCAAAACATTAAATGACGTATGCTTTATAATCATGATACGATATCTCAAGCTTGTGAAAGAATCCAACCTTGTAGAATATCGTAGCTTTTTCCGCAAGACGTTTATTTTAGTAAAGATTTTTTTCAAAACATTACTAATCAAAAGAGAAGTAAGGGCCCTTTTCTCAAAAGATTATTTTTATTTCTTGAAAGAGAAAAGGAAAAACCAGCGCAAGCACATATTTTTGATACAACGCAGAATTATCAGCGGTATAAAAACTCTTGAACTAAAGGGACATTCAATGCAAGTTTTTCACTATTGACCGAAATGTTGGGAAAAGCTGGAATTGCATTCTCACCAAATCTGGATTTCTTAATTGTAGTTCAAAATTAACAGATTTCTTCTTACTTAAGTGTTGCCATTTTGTCGGTATAATGACCGAAGATCAATTTTTGGAAAACTGGCTTATATTCACTTGAAAAACTGCTAATTTACATTTTTGACCCTTTGCTTTGTTTTGACAACAACAATGCCGCAAGACACTCATTGAGAATCAGGAACATGCAATAATTTTTTTTAATGCTATTGATAATTGGCAACGCGACAAAATTTCTTAGGGGAAATAGCTTTCCTAAGGAAAATCTAATCTGTTATATCTCGGAAACGAAAGGTCATAGAAAGCTGAAATTTGGTGAAGTTAGTCTTCAGATCAGTCAAAATTTTTTAAAGAAAACTGAGCAAAAAATCTCCGACTTGAATACCCTTTTAACCTTTGTTACTGCTACGCTTTCCAAGGAACTTAAGGTTATTTTTTTTTATTCTGATAAATTGCGTTCTGAGAACTAATATTATGCAATTTGCCATTGTACAGTACATGCGCAAAAACCTATTAAAGGTGGTGCTTGGTGACTGGTGAGTACTGAGTAGTAGTGTCCCCTACAGTACCTTGTCGTCGGCCATCAAAAAATACAATCGAATTTTTCATTATATAACTTATCAAAATATGGCGGGAAGCTATACAGAGATCATTTATCATTATTTACCAAATAAAGCAGCCAGTTGGTCGAGCGGTAACGCGTTCGTCTCTGGAGCGGGAGGTCTGAGGTTCAAATCTCGGGCTGGTCAAATCCGACACAGTGTTGCCAACGGTTCGCCACCGCTGTGACATTTCTTCGAAAGGAGCTGTGTTGCCCGGGCGCAATGACGCACAGATGGGCCCCGCCAACTCGTTACACGCTTCGGTGTAATATAGCGAGTATAATGAAAGATTTGATTTGAACTTATCAAAATCTAATTGTTAAAGTTAACTGCAGTAATACGCATTACACAACGATTTGTCAATGCAAAAGGCCACTTACACACAATCGCAAACCACTGGTAACTTATGTTACCGTTAAAGTGATATTTTTACGCCAACTTATGACCACGAAATACTTTAAGTCGCCGACGCAAAATGTCTTTTGAAAAGAAACTATCTTTGGTACATCACGTGCCGGATGTGCATGCAATTTGGAAACTTACTATGCAGCGTGAACTGGTTACTAGCAATGTATCGGTACCTTGAGTTTATATGCTGCCAGACACTGACAGGATAGCAAGTTGATGATGGACTAATTAAGCATAAACGAATCATGAATTAAACCTAATTCGCAAACATATCGGCAGTAGTTTGAAGTATTTTCTTTTGATATAAATTATGGACGGGATTAGCATTAAAGGCGGTGGAGCATCCAGCGAGGGTTATGTGCAAAGATAAAGAATAATCTGAAACATATCTTCACCAAATTTCACAACTTTAAGACTTATTTTTTCTGAGATATTGGATTTCAAAGTAAAGAGATCTCCCCAGCAGCGCAGCCAGTTAAAATTTTATTTTTCCTAAAACGATGTTTATTGTAATCTTTCTCATTGGTTTGAAAGCTCCTGAATGCAAGGCTTATACCTAAGCATGAATTAGTGTTACAAAGGAAAAACTTTTACAATTTAAATAGAATTTCCCAATTCCTAGGAAATTATATCTTAAATGGCAACACTGTTGGGGAGATCTCTCAACTTTGAAATAAAATATCTTAGAAACGACAGATCATAGAAAGCTTATTTTTAGTGAAATGTTTTAAATATTTCTTTAACTTTTGCTCGTAATGCCAGCTGAATGCTTCACCCCCTTTAACATCGCACTTAGTTATAGTTTGTATCAGGGTTGCAGAGTCGAAGCAAAATTAGGACGACTCTGACTCTCAGCCATTTTTTCAGTTTGATTCCAACTCCAACTCTGACTCCCAGGCTTTATTTCCATTCGACTCTGACTCCCGACTCTTTAAAATAGTAAAATTTCGACTCCGACTCCCATAAAGTTGAACAAAGCTTTTTTTGGATTGGGCTAAACGGATTACTGCAAAGCATTTTTCTCGCTTGAACAGAGCATCCTATGTTTGTTTGTTTACCACTCCAACGCTTAGCACCTTTTGAGGTTAGCTCTGCTTGCAGTGTAAGAATAGGCCATTACGACAGGTAAGACTGCTCAGTCTCTTAAGAAAATACAGTAAGCTTTTCGGTGTCTTTCCCATTGACAGCAACGTAATGCCAGTGCAATCCCAGTATTCCAATCAAGAACCAATACAAACTTGTGTGTGCAGTATGAACCATCAGCTATGGCACCCGAATTTTTGTCAGATTAGCGTTGTACGACAGCACACTAAATACAAAGATTACAAATTGATTCAAAAATGTGAAGATGTAAATATAAGCGTATACTGTTGCAACCAGACTACTGCTTGCTACTGCTACGTGCAACTTGACTACAGTTAAGTTAAAACATGACGGAGCATACAATTTTAATCAGATTTTTGGGCAACACTGAGAGTCGGGAGTCGAGCTTATATTTTTCGACTCTGACTCCGACTCCCCGTAAAAATCTTCGACTACCTCGACTCCGACTCCCGTCTTCGACTGTGCAACATTGATTTGTATTCCACTTCTACTAGTATTTTAGCATAAAAACATTGTTTTTTAATATGCCAAGTTTTTAACTTAGAAAATTTACATTTAGACATTATTTATTACAAATTATTGGTTGTCTAGCTATTATACTGACAATTAGAAATATCAAAGAAATATCTTATTGCGATTACTTTATGCCCGCGCGAGCACTGCATTGAAGTTTGGAGAGTGAAAAAGTTTTTCAAATTTTTTAAAAGCACAAGAAGTGAAATGTCCAATGGCGTTCGTTAAATCTCAGCAAAAACATAAGCGTGGAGGTCACAATGAAGGTAAGAACAAATGTTTATGTTTCAAAAATAATGCAGTACTGTTTTTTGCTCATTTATTGCGAGTTGCAAAAAGGTTTTTGATAAGATACAGCAACGTAAAATTGATCATAGCATAACAATAATATTTTATTTTTTGAATGAGTTTTGAAAAAAGTAATGCGAGGCCCCAAGGGTTTTGAAATTTTGAATGTTAAGTACCGGTAGTTTATGATGTCGGAGTCCGACTGAACATAATAATCCCTGGCACGTAGCAAAAAGGTAAAAAGAACTCCGTTTAACAAAAAAAAAAAAAGCAGAGTCAAGATAAAATGAAACATTCTATTTATGAGACGTTTCAACTTAAACTCAAGTTATTTTCAATCTTATTCAAATAGAAACTCCGTTTATTTTATATTTTGATAAATCGAAAAGCATGCCCATTATGGTAACTGGTAAACATTGAAAGCAATAATGTTGCACCAGACTGACCAGAGTTTTCGGCAGGATTTCTAATAAATAGTCCACCACAGTACTACTAAAGAGAACTCTGATTCCTCATTTTAAGTTGGCAAAGTGATATCTACATTTCAAACTTCACAAAACTGAAGTTTTACTTTTACATTCATAGTTTTTCCCATTTTGCAAGTTTGTAAGTATTATTAGCAGTTATCAGTTAGTAGCGCTAAGAAATTGAGTAGGTGGTGGCAGTGGCGGCTGGTGCCTATATTTGAAACGGGAGGGCTGCAAATGTTTTTAGTTTGTAATATTGTACAAAGCTTGTTTGCGTCTTTAGTACGCATCTACGAAATGAAACTATTTTTTGTACGCCTAGGCCAACCTATAAACTTTTCGCTTCATATTAACTTATTTTTGCGTTTGCTACGTTGCTTAGTTACGGTAATATGATTGTAGCGCTCCTTTACGAATAAGTCTGAAATTGCTGATGGGGAGATTCAAAGAATCCAACCCAGACCAAAGAAGTACAAAATGACGATTTAGTGGAGACAGTTCTTTTAATAAATAATGATGAAACATTGTGTGCATTTCCAAAATCAATCAATAGTTCATAAAAAGTACTAAAAGTTATTCAAAATTCCACAAAATGACAAAACCGATCCCTGACGATAGTCCTTTGAGGCCGGGGTAGGTTTCGTCATTTCGTGAAAGTTTGAATAAATTTTGATATTTTTTAGAAATTATTGACTGATTGATTCTGGGTTTTGGAAATGGACTCCATGTTCTACCAGAAGTCTGAAATTATGATTATTTTTGGCTAAACTTGGCAAATACATGCAAAACAAGAAAAGCAGAAATAGGCAGTGTACTGACGAACATTGAAAATGAATACACTTCATATGAAAAAATACAATAAAAAATATAAGCACTCTTGGTAACCGCAATGAGGTTATTTCAATTAGAATACAAATCAGATAAATTTCTTTTAAATGCTTGTAGTGCAGAGTTGCAAACGGGCCAACTAGTACAGACCCGTACCCGAAAGCATAAACCCAAACCCAGCCCGAAACAGCCAGAAAGTTAGTTAAGTTTTGTCTAAAACAGAACTGCCCAAACCCCGGAGTCGTAGGTTTCGATACGAACTAGCAGAGAAATTTTGCGAGAAACCAAATCAAACCTCTTTCGTTTCAATTGGTCACCATCTAAAATCCCGACAAAAATTGCATCCAAATGCGATAAAGACCTGTTTTTGTTTTGGTCTTCATCTAAATTTCCGCAGTTTTTATACCCACTGATAGTGCGGTCAGCTCAAAGTCACTGTGATCCGTTCCTCAAAAAGTTTTGGCGTCCCTGGTCTGAAAATATGTATACGTGATTGCCCCTATGTGGACAAAATAAAGTTAGTTATTGCTGATCAATTATGGCGCTATAATAAGAGTGTCTTAATGATCGTATTGATGCTTAAACGAAGTCGTTATTCTATGCTGCAAAGTTATTTTAATTACGGTTCATAACATCTAAAAATCTTAAGCGCAAGGCAAGTACGAATATCAAGCCCAACATTTAGTCAATTTTAGCCCGAATCCGACTCGAAAAGCCCGGCCCGATTTACGGTTCTGTTGTAGTGACGTAGTGTAGTTACACTTATTTTTGTAAGAACAGTTCTACACGAACACGAGGCTCATTTTTGCTCAAAATTTAAATACAAACTAATATCAATGCTTTCCTCAGCACTAAAAATTAAAAACAAACTACGAGAACAAATTTCGTAAAAGAACAAATTTCAAATCTGAAAAAAAACTTAAAAATTTTGTGCCGATTCAAAACGATGGAATTTTAGTGATTTTCCAGTTTGCAAGCAAAATTGCAACAATTCCGAGATTACAGAGTGCTGATTGCGCATTGATCAGGCATTTGAGAAAACTTTTGGTTGTTGTTCAAATTGCGATTTTGCAATTTCACGATAAAATTTACTAATTCTTGTACAAAAAGAGTGTATTTGAAAATAAAGTTCTATAGACAGTACCCAGAGTCTTAGAAGCACAATCAAAACCTATGATTAACATCCCAAGACTTACTGCTTCGGAATCGGCATTCGCCTTTTATTCCTCGTCAGTATAGCTAGGACTACAGGTATCAACATGAGCGTAGAAAGGCAAACAATCACAAGTTAACCAGATTATAACAGAATATAAGAAGTTTACAATATTTTGTTAATCATAGGTTTGATTGTGCATCTAAGACTCTGGATGCTGTCTATAGCGTATCGTTAATTTCAAGTGCATACGTCTTCAAAAATCAAGTTTATTAGACGCTTTTTCATTGTGAATAATAGTCGATGATCCTTTCGTTGAAGCCATCAGCAATGCTTTTGATCTTTTTTTTTTCACGGAAAGCCTTGACAACTTATAATGCAACGCTACCATTAGAACTGTTGCAACAACCCTTGCTGCTAACAATGCTCTATAGTCTATTCGATTTCCTTTGTTGAAGAAAAAAGTGTTTTTGGGACTGTAGGGACTGCAAGTCCAGTCTGCTGAATAGCTCGCGATAGAAAAAGAAAAAATGTCTCGCTTGAGTTGACGTCACGGAGATATGTGGATTAAACTGGCGAGCTGGACTGCAACTTTTGCAGTCTCGAGTCGGGACAAAGCTGTATTTAACACGTGATACAAAAATTTGTTTCTTTGTCATTACGAAAGCAAAGCATCTAATTGGCTCATCAAATGAGACAATGACACAAGCTTTTCGATAAAAAGTGAATATAAAATTAAAAACATTTTCAAATTTTTGTTGCAATACCAATGACAGAAAACAGAAAATTATTTGGGGGGCTGTAGTCTCGCAGTCTCCACAGACGAGCCGCCCCTGCAGGGGCGTCGCCAGCTCAGCGAGATCGGGGGGGGGGCAAAGCTGAAAGCCGGGGGAGGCAAAGTTTTGACGGTAAATTACTGCTGTATTTTAAAATTTAAGTAGGTTGTTTGTCTGGCGGGGTTGTAAATTTCGTTTTGCCTTTGAGTAATACAGCTATTCGGCGTTGATTAAGTTCATAGAACCATTTTCAGCTTTTTTTTACCAACTAATTACTTGGGTTGCAATGAAACGATTACTAAACCGTATATTTATTTAATGCCTATCTGACGGGCATGATTGTCATTCTTTTACATAAGAACAGCATGGGATCCTATCCGTTATTATACCACATTGTTTTAAGCTAGACACAAACTTGCAACAAAAATTTTGGGCATATTCTATTGCTATCGCGTTGGTAAACATATAGAATTAATCTAAATAATAAGAAAAGTTAATAACTACGCATGAAAAACTACCTTGAGTGATTTTTGAATAAATGCAGAAAGCAGACTGTCTCTGACACATTGAAATATTGGCAAAGCCGCTAACTCAACAATTGCTGAAAAAATAGCGTAAATCTTTTCATTTAACTAAACATGATTACAGCTGGCATAACGACTAGAAACGACTGATGGCACGAAACTCCAGAAAAAATATGAGCAAAATTTAATATCGGTACCTCTATGATGAATTCTGTAGCTAATAATATACAATTGTGTATTACAAGCCAAAGTAGAAAAATGAACAATTTAGCATTTATACTTGAAAGTCTAATCTGTTTCTGCATTGCGTATAACTTCATTAAGACACGAAAGTGCCGATCCAGGGGGTGGTATCCCCCAAAAGAATTTCTGCTGCATCCTTCCCAATTGTTCGCATCGGTACGGTGTGTAACTTTGGTGTTACAACTTGCAACGTTACTAAACGATGCATTTTATCCTCGAAAAAACTTCGAAAAAGCTAAAAATTCCGACCCGCTGGGGAGCTCACAGCGCCCACCCCCCCAGACCCCCTAGCTAGCTTTAAAGCCGTCTCACCATAACTTTTGTGTTTGAAAATTCTTAATTGCCACCAGTACTCCTTCCAAAGCTTAGTAAACGTTTCTGCGGACTTCCTTGCTGGTATTGGCGAAAATAAGCGTTGAACTTTGCTCCGAAAATCTCCAGTTTGAGTATCATCCCTCCTCCCAATCCTCAAAATTATCAAAAAATAGACAAACTCCGTAATTCATCCTCCAATGGTCAATATGGATCGGCACCACTGATTACTGAATCGGCAATGCACCAGGACTGTATAACTGCTCTGAAAAAATCATCACAAATAGTAGCACCAAACAGCCAAAACGGTACTATAGGCTACTAAAGTTTACTCAAAATCGCAGATATCAATGGCATTACTAGTGCCAAGAACACTGCTTAGTTTGTTTCGCTACCAGTACTAATCGACCAAGTTAAATGAACTATACGGTAATGGACACTTCTTGCAAATCTGAAAGTCAGAAATTTCCCGTAGTCTAGCTATCAAAGAATTGGTCAATGGATTCAGATTTGGGGGAGGAATGCAGTCTGTTTCTCTGTTAGCTCAGAGTTTCTGCAGATCGATTACTCATACTGCTGAACAAGATCCCAATCAAAATACAGTATGGTTTGAGTTACTAAGCTAGGCCTTCCACTTCCAGACATGGGCTTGTCAACTCAACTCACTTTTGCTAAGTTTGCTTACCCGTAGCACAGTATATTAACACTGTGCCCGTAGCCCGTAGCCTACGTCTGCTTCATAGCCTAGAGGTGCAACTAACCGATCGAATTTTTTTTTTTATGGAGGGATTTGGCGATAGTCTATTTTTCTTTCTGCAACTATTGATTGCACGGTACATTGCGGATGGTTTGTACTATGCGTACATCACTGATCACCAACTTACAGCCAACACCAACTTACTATACATTACTTTCAACAGTCACAACACCTGGCTTGTAATAAGGCCTCGCCTTTAAGTGCTGCTGTATATGACATCATAATCTTCGATGCCACCCCTACTACACAGTACACACAAACTGCTGGTAGCTGTATTATTATTACACCGTACTGAATTGATTTGTTGTTGTTGTTGAACCTGACCCAAGACAAGAGATTGTGCTGCGTACCGTACCCTAGATTGTAATATAGATGTCAGGATACTTAGTTGCATGAAGGAAACAAAGAATCAGCCAAAAAATATATTTAACTAACGTATATTAACAAAAACTTTCACTAAAATCATTTTCGGCCAGTGGCCATCTTCAGCTTATTCAAATGCAATCAATCAAATAGAATCGATGTCAGGATAGGGGATGGAACAGTTAAAATTACCACAATTTTAACTGTGAGGGCGATGCTCACTTTTAAGAAAAAATACAGTGGGGGGGGCGAGAAAAAAATCGGGGGGGGGAATAAAAATCGGGGGGGAAATAAAAATCGGGGGGCAATGTCCCCTATGCCCCCCGCTGGCGACGCGCCTGCGCCCTTGTGTGGTCTTATGCACCAACAAACGGATTTAAAAGAGTGCGAAACGGAGTACTGTTTCATGGCGAAGTTAGCAAATTGAATTGCACTTTGCTGAAAGATTTGGCTAAGTTGCTCCTATTCAAAACACGTACTGTAATCGTGTCTCCGTGGGAAACGAAATCGAAAGAGCAGTAGATCAGATTAAGCAGGAATTAATTGAGTAAGCCTAAGACTGGATAATGGTGTGCTACTACCACAGTATAATTTATACTGTGCTACTACTAGCACCCTTAGAACGTATGAGTGTAACGTAGGCCACGTTTTGTCGAAGCAGTTGGCGTATATGGTGCCTCATCTGGGGGTTGACACCATACGGTATTACGATGTGAAACCATAACTCCACTGATTTGTGTTGAAGACCTTGTTTTTTCGTTTTGTTTGGTCTCCAACCTCACTTGCACGGAATATCTTTTAATTTTTCGGCAAAGACCTTTTTTCATTGTCTTCACCTGTTTTGGACCAAAAATCAAACTTTCCTGACCAAACTTTCACGGCAAAGATTTTTTCTTTTGGTGTTCACCTATTTCTGGACCAAAAAAGGGTGACACCACAAAATCCCGCCCCGGGTGCCACCATCCTTAGCAATGCCACTGCTGTATAATCCTGTAGGCTATAGGCCGTATAATCCTGTAGGCTATAGACCTATAGGCTACCGATATACCCTAATTCAGGCACAAGCTTTTTTGAATGCCAAAATAATACCGGTATTACATATACATTACGACAGTAAGTCCACTTCCGAGAACTCTTCAGCTTTAGGTTCCGGTTTTTATCACTGATTAGAGTGATCAATGTAAAGTTGTCCCTGAAAATTGTTAAAACCCTCCTCTAAACTAGGCCTAATTGGTAACAAGTAGCCTAATGATGGGCTGTTAAACCCCTCCTCTAAACAAGTAGCCTAATGATGGGCCTGCCAATACTGGTGTTAATCAGAGTTCGAAGTTGGGAGTTGGAGGTTAACCCTTTGTTTAGCTGTTAGGACTTAGTAGTTAACAGTACCATTAACGATTGTTAATGATTGTTGAACTGACAATGCATTGACAATACTGACAGATTAGCCTACTGATATTTTTTATAGCAATTGTTATTGTTAGCCTAAGCACTGAGCAATTAATTCGACTGCTACTGTAGTGTTGTTATTATTTTTGTCTGCGAATTAGCGATTTGTTGGATCAAGTTCAAATAATTTTTGGCAGTATGATAAACATAACTTTAGAAAAGCCAACAAACTTTCGGAAATATGACTTCAGTATACTGTAATAGTACTGAATTGATAAAAAATGTCGGGCACATACGCAAATTTTTAAGCTTTGAGCCACAATTTTTTGAGAAAATTCGGGCACTCATTAATTACCTAGCCAAAAAGAGCCAGAGAGAACACTGGTGCAACGGATGTACCATTAGCCTATATTGTAGTTTTTCAGAGTTGCACCATGCCTAATCAAAACTGAAAAGTAAACAGCAAGCTTAGAGAAGATTTTTATTTTGTGTTCAAATTATGAATTAAGCTGCTCCTTGACTTTTCAGCTTTTCACTCAGTGTTGTTAGTGTTTGGTAAGTTCGTGATTATTCGTGGTGTATATTGAGTACTTCAAATTATAGAACTCTGAACTGACATGTCTAATTTTCAAAAGTCTCCAAAACATGAAAAGCACGAAAAAGATGGTTTCTTTTCCTTAACTTTGGGTAGAAAGAAAAAAGCTAAAGAAGGTGTGTTTGTTATAAATATGTTTATTTTTCACCTCCGCATCTGGTATGTGATGGAGGTTTTAAATCTGTGAGAAGTTGTACTAGTAATTGTTCAGTTTTAGATACAGTCACTGGCATCGATTTCAAGGAGGCAAGGTCTGACACTGAACGTGGCAAAATATGAATGACCCCCTCGGTTTTTTGGCAAGTAATGCCCACTTGGCACTTAAGGTAAATATGTACTTTCAACTGGATGCAAGCCCCATAATTTGGATTTAATAAAATTATTTTCCAAAATCAGAAATCAAGTTGTAAACAAGAACTACGAAATTCCAGACTGAGATAGAACCAGAATGTGGCAAAGACCTTTTTTTTTGCTTTTCGCTTGAACTTGGGGGCAAGTTTCTGCAATTCCGAACTGGAATAGAACCAGTTTGTGGCGAAGACCTTTTTTTTGTCTTCACCTGAATTTGGGAGAAAAATTCCGGACTAAAACAGGATAATTAAATTTAACCAAACTTTGCAAAAAAGTTTTGCCCCCCTGAAATTTGCTAAATCAACAAAGAATCGACGCCTTTGGACACAGTATTGAATAGCTTTGCTGCATGGCATGGCACAGTACTTGAAATCTTGCATGGTACGTTGATTAGTGGATTCTTTGACCACATCAGCAGATCAAAGATTGAGTGTTTTTATTTTAAAAGTACTTGTAGTAGTACTTGTTACATCTTCAATTAAATTCCTTTGATAATATTTTTGATTAGTGTTCACTATTTGGGAAAGCTATTTTACCAATGTTTCTGATTTAAATCTTCTTTGGTATTTCTTATCAAATTTAAATTTAACATAAAAAGCAAATTGTTTTCAGCAATTGGTTTTGTATTGCTATGGTATTTGGTTTATCTTTGTATTTATGCCTAGGTGCTGTTCTTGTATTTAAAATAAAATAACTGGATCTTTGTCTGAAATGTAATTAAGTAAACTAGTATTGTTGTTCTATTTTGTATGCAGGTTGTTTATGCTTTTAATTTTATCTAATCAATATAAATTAAATATAGCAGCATTTAGTTGGATTTGGCAGGTTGGATAATATTGTATTGTATTCAACAAAGTATTATATGAATATATTTTTCAAGTGATTTGTTTCATACTTTCAAGGTTTATAGTACTGTGATGAATAGCAACCTAACCATTAGCAATCTATATATGATTGGGTGCGTTTTTGTTCTGAATTTTCAGTCAAGTATTCTAAGTAGAAAGCATTTGTTCAGCCATTTCAAAAACTTGTAGTCAGTCTCTAATCTCTATTGCTATCATAGCTTTCTGATTTTAGAATTTGCAGGTAAAAGTATGCCAACCTTCTTTCAATCTTTTGTAGGTCATACTGATCAAATTGGCTAAACTTTGTTTTTCAATTATATTTTAAGGTTGATATTTAATGATATTCAAATGACTGTGAAGATATACAATTGTATACTGTAGCTATGGTGTTCAGTTTATTTGCTGGTTTATTTACATACTGTACAGTGAAATGAGAAAATTGCTGTCTTAAGTCCCTACTTGTCATAAATGGCTGGCTTGATTGGAACTTCTCAAAATACTTAGCACTTTTGATTTCTGTGTAGTGTATGTGTGCCTTAAAATCTAACGATTGTATTTCAATGAAATGGTCAAGAACAAATTTCAATCAAGTTTATTTTAACAGTTGTCTGGCTGTGTGATGTTTTTTTTTTTTTTTTTGTAATAGTAGGACTTAATGCTACTACTTTCATGCACATTGTTTTTTTCTGCTACATCCACTAGCGAGCTATAGAGAAGAAAAAAAAAAAATGCTACAATGGTACTTGATAAAGGAAATGAAATAGCATTGAGATGAACTTGAAAAGCAAATGCTACACAACATTTTCAAATGCTATGACCATTTTTTCTGAAACTGCAAAAACAAATTAAATTCAGTTCAAGATATCAGAGTTATTTCAGTTCAATTTTATTGCTCTCAAGTTTGTGACACTCTTTACGAAGTGACTATTTCATTAAAAAGTTTTAATTTAATGAAGCAAATAGAAAAATGAGAAATATTTACTCTTTTAGTTCATTTTTTGTGAATGTTTTAAAGGGTTAAGGTTTAAGTTAGGATTATTGCTATCAAGATTATCTTAAGTAAAAATTAAGTCTATAGAGTTAGAATACTGGTAAAACTAGATCGCATTGTCCAATGAAATATCTTTTGCTTGATTGTACATGGGTTATGCATTCTCATACTGTTTATCACTACTGCTTTCAGTTGAAATCTGGTGGCACTTCTAACTAAAACACCATTGTAATTAACACTTTAAATTTTTCTGCTCTGCAAACATTGAGCTATTTTGTTTTCATCAAGTCGGTCATTTTTGAACTATAATACACTCATATTCCCTTGACGATTGTTTGTAGAATGTGGATTAGGGTGCCCCTTTTTGGGGTCAAATTTTAAAATACATGTTTTTTTGAGTCTGACCTTATCAAAACTTTCCATTGCACCCAAAACTGCCTCATACAGAGTTTAGTTGCAAAATTTTGATGTTTAGAGATGGCACAGGGATCTCTAAGTTGGCTTAACAAACACCAATTTATGCATATAGGAAGTTTTCTAATCAGTACAATGGTCATGTTTGCGGAAAGTTATTGCTGCATAAGAGTAGATTTCTTCATACTCGGAACAATGGCTAATTTTCAACAATCTGTAAAGCATACTGCATTGTTTTTAGTTTTGAAGCGGCTTGAATGATGGGTGGTGCCACCCAACTCCTTCCAAGGGATTAAGAAGTTAGGGAACTTTGCAGAAACCCAACAGTTAAACCACATGCCAGGGTGCAGAGTGCAGAGCCAAAGCTAGATTTGCATAGAGGCTCATAGGCAAGGTAGTCCAGAAAAAGATGATTATGGTTCTGTAGAAGGTGTCCACAGGCACTGCTGGAAGAGTTTTCCTTACAACTGACTTACGATGATTGTGAGAGGTTTTGACCTTGAAACCAAAGGTGAAAAGCTCAAAGCATATGGGGCATTAGAGGACCAATTCCAACTGAAAAAGTGTAGGAATGGGACAGTTGAGATGGGAGGGGGAATGTGGAAATGTGACTTCTCCTTTTGTGACCATGGGCGTATCGAGTTTTGGCAATAGTTGGGGAGAGGAACAAGGGACCATTGCAGTAGGCAGGGAGGTTCCAGCGTTGTGAAGAGAATGAGCATGCTTGTTTCGAGGAATACCAGCATGACCGGGGACCCACTGAAAGTTTAAAATGGTACTGTTGGAAAATGAGGATACATGACACCAAACATTTTAGAGAGGCCTTAGCCAGAGATATAAGCGAGCCTTTGAAAGTAAGGAAAGACTCGATTAGGAGTTCGTAAAAGGACTTAATGAAAATGGCAAGTCATCTTGTGGTTGTTACTCCGGATAAGCCTGTGCTCCAGGAGATGGGTTTCAGCTTTGAAACTGGAGGCAATTGGTCCAGCAGAGAAAAAGAGTCGAAGATATTGCATTTGAATAATATGGCATACACTCCAGTGCCACCCGTATATTGAGGAAGGGACAGATCTATTGGCCCATTAATACGTGTCTGAAGGAGGGAGATTAATAGATTCTAGGTGTATTCGTGGTGTAGGGATGAACTAGGGCAACTGCAGTTAGGCATGGAAGATAATGCTGTAAACTTGATTGAAGTCCAGAGGGAATTGGGAGACATATAACTAATGGTTTGCTCAAGGATGGAAGGGCTTCTTCTATAGATAAGCAATATGATCACCAGGAGGGTTTCTTCTTTAGCTGGCTGGTCAGTGATTTTGAGCCGAGGGCGCTGAGGTTAAGTGATTCTTGGAGGAGGCACAGAGCACGTCCAAAGCATAAAATTGCTTGGTATTCAAAGTTCAAAAATTGGCATTCAAAAAAATTCAAAGTAATTTTCGACGGGGGAAGTTGGGTCTCAATGAGAAGCAATGGGATAGGGTTGGAAGAGAGGCATCAACTAAAGACCTTGCTTGCAGCTATGTGGAGAATTTCTAATTGATTGGTCAGATATATCAATCTTTTACTGCTTTTGTTGACACACTCAACAAGTGTTTTGTTTTTTCTGTTTGAGACAGTTTGTGACAGTTCCACTCGAGTTTGTGACAGTGGTTCTTCTACGACATTCTTTGAAATTTCCCCATGGCACATTTTGTAGTCAAGCCTACGTTATGATCAAACAGGCCAAGCAAATTTAAATCCTCTGTAAGATACCATAGAAGACCAGCGAATAGCCATCTTAGGTAAAGAAGCTGCTTATATTGAAAAACTGGTTGATGATACAAGCACTGAAAACTGCACATAATTACTGTATACCATAACCGATACGACACTGCGGTTCCTAAGTTAACTCTCAAGAGATTTTAATAAATGCTATTGTTGTGCGTGTTAAGGTCACAATGACATAATAAAACTCTGCTGTTCATAAATGGTGGTATTTCTGCATAAGAATTAAAAATACTCTTCCAAACTTGAAACACTTTGCGCCACTTCTAAATTTCATATTAAAACTTTCAATTTCAAACATATCATTTTTTCATGAAATGGAATCATTTGAAAGGTTTAGAGGTGAAACTTTTCGAAATGTCAAAATAAGGGACACCCTAATGCAGATACCTAAGAAACATGATTAATTGGTTTGGTTTTAACAGACATATGAAGCATTAGGTAACAACATTTTGACTCATTTTAGTTACCAGAAGATAATTATGGTTTTGAGATTACTGATCCAATTTTTGCATTTTTAGTTAATGATTTGGAGCAGGAAGGACGAGATGCGCTTGAAGGATCATCTGCAGCTCAAGTAGATTATGATCCTAGCAACTTCCACTTGGAGGAAAATGAGGAGCGAACAATGATAGATAAATCATCATTAGAAGATGCCAAAGTGAAGGAGTTGCTAAAAGTAACTTTTTGTTCTCTATTAAGTGTTATGTCATGCAATGACAGAACAGCTGTCATTGAATAAGTTGATTGACTTTCTATTATGATTGCTAGTAAAGCTGATACTGAATTTTTTGTTTTTTGGTCAGGACAAACAATGACGTAAAATTTAATGGCAAAGTGATTACAGGATTCTTTCTACATTAAATATAAAACATACTGAGTTTTGGAAACTTTAACAAATGTGTCAAAAGTTTTGAATTATATATCTAAAAGTAAACATTACAAGATTCGCATAGGCTAGGAAAAACTTTTGGTGGATAATCGGTACCGGCAAAGTCCAAAGCATAACAATTTTGTTAAGTCATAGAGCTCAGTCAATTTCTTGACCGAACTACCACCAAGCAAAACAGTCGTGCGAAAAAAAAAAAAATCTTCTCTGTAGCAAAATGAAATTTGAGAGTAAAATAACCCTCCATGCAATGCTCAGGATAGCGCTATTTCGGTCAATACCAAACCTCGTCAGCTGAGCTGGCATGAATCGAAATGAGTAAAAGACAAAAAATTTTCTCACTATTTATAGAATTTCCAGTCGCCGAAAACAGGCCAAGCCAAAAAAAAAAAAATATAGAAGGCCGAAACAAAAGAGCAAAAATTGGGCAAAACCTACAATAAGCTCCGAAGTCAAAATTATCGTTTCGCCAGCGATCAAAATGCAAATGAAGTGTTGAAATCGGCTACGAGTTTTAATGAACCGATCAAAAAATTATGTAAATTAGCCGTTGAAATCTGCCTAGAATTTTAACAAAACATTATTTTGGAAGCAAAATTGTGCTTAAAAAATGAAAAACTTAGCAAGGTACCAAGGCCAAACAAAAATTAACAGCCAATAGCAGAAAGGAGAATAGCAGGGAATCAGGCCAACAGGCGATTCTCAACAACCAACTCGAAAAATCAAACCAATTATTGGATAGGTCTAAAACTTCATCAAGAAAAGATGGGATCAGCCACAAAACAGGGGATCACAAACATCAATTCCGTCGAAAAGACCTGGGTGGCAGTAATCTGCTCAGCCGCATTACTGCTAACCGAGGATCACTTTAAGCCATCATAATTACAAGATTCGCATAGGCTAGGAAAAACTTTTGGTGGATAATTGGTACCGGCAAAGTCCAAAGCATAACAATTTTGTTAAGTCATAGAGCTCAGTCAATTTCTTGACCGAACTACCACCAAGCAAAACAGTCGTGCGAAAAAAAAAAATCTTCTCTGTAGCAAAATGAAATTTGAGAGTAAAATAACCCTCCATGCAATGCTCAGGATAGCGCTATTTCGGTCAATACCAAACCTCATCAGCTGAGCTGGCATGAATCGAAATGAGTAAAAGACAAAAAATTTTCTCACTATTTATAGAATTTCCAGTCGAATTTATAGAATTTCCTTGGTACCTTGCTAAATTTTTCATTTTTTAAGCACAATTTTGCTTCCAAAATAATGTTTTGTTAAAATTCTAGGCAGATTTCAACGGCTAATTTACATAATTTTTTGATCGGTTCATTAAAACTCGTAGCCGATTTCAACACTTCATTTGCATTTTGATCGCTGGCGAAACGATAATTTTGACTTCGGAGCTTATTGTAGGTTTTGCCCATTTTTTGCTCTTTTGTTTCGGCCTTCTATATTTTTTTTTTTGGCTTGGCCTGTTTTCAGCGACTGGAAATTCTATAAATAGTGAGAAAATTTTTTGTCTTTTACTCATTTCGATTCATGCCAGCTCAGCTGACGAGGTTTGGTATTGACCGAAATAGCGCTATCCTGAGCATTGCATGGAGGGTTATTTTACTCTCAAATTTCATTTTGCTACAGAGAAGATTTTTTTTTTTTTCGCACGACTGTTTTGCTTGGTGGTAGTTCGGTCAAGAAATTGACTGAGCTCTATGACTTAACAAAATTGTTATGCTTTGGACTTTGCCGGTACCGATTATCCACCAAAAGTTTTTCCTAGCCTATGCGAATCTTGTAATTATGATGGCTTAAAGTGATCCTCGGTTAGCAGTAATGCGGCTGAGCAGATTACTGCCACCCAGGTCTTTTCGACGGAATTGATGTTTGTGATCCCCTGTTTTGTGGCTGATCCCATCTTTTCTTGATGAAGTTTTAGACCTATCCACTAATTAAAAGTAAACATATAGTAATTTTCAATAGAATTTAAAAACACAGTGATTGTTTGCTAAAAGGTGTTGCAGAATCAGTGGTTTTGTGTAGTCATTACATTGTCATACTGTGGCCTATATTTTGATGCTTCAAATAACATAAACTGAGTTGCTACTTAGGCTGAGGTGATTTTTGTTGTGAACTCTGTACCCTATGATACTAGGTGTTGATGGACTGGATTAACAATGTGTTAGTGGAGCAACGTATTATTGTGCAAGATATTCAAGAAGATTTGTTTGATGGACAAGTTCTACAGAAACTTCTGGAAAAGTTGGGAGACATTAAGTTGCAAGTAAGGCTTCATTTAGATCAAGCTAAAGTTTGCATAATTTAATGTTTGTAACATACACTTGTATAACCATTGAGCTGATTTTTATCAACGAATTTGCATTTTTATCGGCTTCATGTCAATTGTCCAGTTACTTTTATATATGCCATTACTTAATGTTTACCATAGAAAAATCAATGATTTTTGAGTGCAAGCATACTTCCCAAAACCTGAAGAAGCTTTGCCTACACCACAATCTTGTAGGTTAATTTTGACCCAAAAACCTGCACATTTTCGCTTTAAACTGTCTTGTAATTTTTTTTTGAATTTGGTCACTGGCTGAAGCCATTCATTTTTGATTGTTTTCTAGAGCAGTGGTTCCCAATCTTTTTATATCGGCGGACTGATAAAAATAAAGCAAATGTTCATTGACCAGCACCAAAAAATCACAATGGATATAACAAATACCAGTGTAGTTATTATCGCATTTGTTATTTAAAGCGAAATTAATGGCACTGCGTAATAGGGTGGGCTGAAAAAAATTTTTTCTTGAAATTAAAAAAGTGGCCCCTCTCAAAAGTTGGCAAATCACTAGAAACTTACAATTTTATTGAAATTTTTGTGTTGCTCCCTCTAGTGGTCGACCAACAGAAGATTTGAGGTCACGCGAAGGTCAAATTTCATAAAATAGCTGTAACTTTTTAAGCAATTGTGATAGAATGCTATAATTGGTGTCAAAAGATGCAGAAGCACCACAATTATATCTGCTCCAAGAGAACTTTTTGTTCTATAGTGCTCAGAAATTTAGTTATTGCTAAAAAACTAAATTTTAGTAGTTGCGATTTGTGATCTTACACCATTTAGCCATAATTATCAATGCAAAAACATCCGAAGCCCTCTATCAATAAACCGAAATGATAAAGCAATCAGTTTTTATACTGCTTCATAGCATTCCACTCGCTTGCTATATAACTAGGCACTGACTTTGGTAATCTGTTCTCATTTCTTTGTTCCAAACAAGCTCTTATTACTCAAAAATTGGCCTCATTGAGATAAAGAAACTTTATTTGATCTGTTAATAACTGTTTTTCAGATTTACTATCAGTGTAAGTAGTATTAGATTTACTATTAGTGAAACTGTTTTCGATATCAGTTTTAAAGTGGTTTACACCATATCTTGTGCATTCTTTAATCTGATACTTTCAACAAACGACAATGGCGATGTCAACGAGAAAACGATGTGCAAAACTGACCAAGATATTTGATGGAGGCCATAAATTTTCAAGTACGGACCAATTCAAGCAAGGAACTTTACCAACAAAACAAGAGGTAATACAACGGATGTTAAATGAAGATAACTTCTATTCTATGGATGCTGCAAGAACTGTTGCCTCGGAACTAGCGAAGCTTTGGATATGGAGTAATGTTTATCCAGTGCATGAATTGACCGTAGCAAGAAAAATTTTTGACATGATGAAAGACTTCAAAGCAATTGACCATTATCCTAAAAAAAAACGTTCAAAACCAGCTTATGTAACAAAAGAAAATCAGTTTATGAGTGATGCCAATGATCTATTTGACATATTTTGTAAAGATTCCTCACAAAGAAGAGAATTGGAAGAAAAAATTTTGCTGCGAATGACACAAAAAGACCACGAATTCTATGAAGATCAAAAAGGTCCACGAAATGCTAAATGCTTATCTTCAATAGATCCATTGACATCTTCTGACTATCGTTTTCAAAGAAGAGTTCAAGAAAAGCAGCATGAAAGTTGTTTGGAGCTATTTGATGAATCTTGTTCAAGCAGTGCAGATATTGAAGTGGTATCTTCTGACTGTGACAACACGTCTCTATCATCTGAATCATCTTCTGCAACACTTTTCGGCATATCACAACCTAGCCAGCAAAATCGTTCAAATTGGCCCAATTTGGCTAAAATTGCAGAAAGTTTCCAAATATCTGACAGAGCAGCTGCTGCACTTGCAAATGCCATGCTAAAAGATGTTGGGCTTGTAACTGAAAATGATAAGAAACTTGTAATTGATAAAAACAAACTTCGACGAGAAAGACAAAAGTATCGAGAAGATATTAGGCAAAACCAATCAAAATTTTTTCACATGATTAATGGTGTATATGTTGATGGAAGAAAAGACGCAACTCTAACCACTTCTCAGTTGGATAATGGCAAATCTTATCAATCAATGCATCTTGAAGAACATTATGTAATGGTAGGGGAACCCGGAGAGTACTACTTGACCCATTTTGGAACTGCTGATGGAAAAGGATGTTCTATTGCTGATGGAATATTTAGTGCAATTAAGGATACTGAGCTGCAAGAAAAACTAGAGGTGATTGGCAGTGATGGAGCAGCTACAATGACTGGTGTTAATTCTGGGTGCATACGAACACTGGAAGTCTTACTTAAAAGGCCTTTACAGTGGGTGGTATGCCTTCTTCACACAAATGAACTACCGCTAAGGCACATTTTTCAGTATTTGGATGGAGGCACCAAAAGTCCAAATGCATTTGCTGGTCCAATTGGCAAAAGTTTAGACTCCAATTCATCACAATGGCCAGTAATCACTTTTAAGCCAATTTTAAACCCTTATTTTCCAACTTTACCAAATGAAGTTTTGGAAGAATTAAGCACTGACCAATATTATGGATATCGGATATGTTGGGCTGTGATTTGTGGTGAAGTTGATGAGGATTTGAAATTGCTTGAAATTGGGCCAATAGTTCATTCCAGGTGGCTAACTCTGGCATGCAGAATATTGAGGTTGTACACAGCTACATGCAATCCATCTCAAAGCTTAGTTACTCTAGCAGAATACTGTTTGAAAGTGTATTTTCCAACATGGTTTGAGATTAAATGCAACAACAAGCTGACTCTGGGATCAATCAACTTTTTTAATCTTGTTCAAAGAATGGTTAACTTTCCAAATCAAAACGTGGTTAAAATTGCTCTTGACGTTCTTCAACGAAATGGCTATTTTGCACATCCGGAAAATGTTTTGGTTGCCATGCTTGGAGACGACAATGAGGACTTGAGGAGATTGGCTGTCAACAAAATATTTGCAATTCGATCAAAAATACCAAATTTTGTGATTGAGAATGATAATTTTGAAGGAGGATTTATCAAGCCAGTTGGAGTTTTTGACGATTCATCTACAATTCGAAAATTTTTGATTCCAAAAATAAATTTCATGGCCAAATCATATCACAAAATGGTAAACATGAACCTGCCTGATATTACTGAACCCCCAGCAACACGACTGCTAAGCGATGAGGCCATCAATAGTTTGCGATTAACACCATTACGCCTTGACCATCCGTGCCATAACCAAGCAGTTGAACGGCATGTTAAGTTAGTAACAGAAGCATCTGCAGCAGCAGCAACTTTTGAAAGACGTGATGGAATAATTAGACAAAGAATTCATTCCAGAAAGCTGATGAAGTGCTTTGAGACCAAAAAGCAATTCAATGTGTAATACTCCACCATACTAATCCTTCATCGACATACTTATAACTTATTCCTTTGGCGTTCAAGCGACTCCTTTACAAATTCACCTCTTTCTGCAAGGAACTTGCAGCTACTCGGTTATGGTAACTAGTTTTTGACAACTTTTTTGGAGTTGGATTTGTAAAACAATGTAATATGGGATATCTATGCACGTCAGATTTTGAGCTAGTTTTGATGTTTCGAAAATTTTACACCGATTTTATGTGTTGACAGCAGTTTTTCATGTTTTCAGGTAATAGCACTGGCTAATTGGTATATCATCACAAATCGCAACTACTAAAATTTAGTTTTTTAGCAATAACTAAATTTCTGAGCACTATAGAACAAAAAGTTCTCTTGGAGCAGATATAATTGTGGTGCTTCTGCATCTTTTGACACCAATTATAGCATTCTATCACAATTGCTTAAAAAGTTACAGCTATTTTATGAAATTTGACCTTCGCGTGACCTCAAATCTTCTGTTGGTCGACCACTAGAGGGAGCAACACAAAAATTTCAATAAAATTGTAAGTTTCTAGTGATTTGCCAACTTTTGAGAGGGGCCACTTTTTTAATTTCAAGAAAAAATTTTTTTCAGCCCACCCTACTGCGTAATTCATTTACTTCGGCAAATGTTGCGCATTTAAATGCAAAAATTCAACAAAATGTCAATCAGGTGAAACAATAAAATGTCAATTTATGGACTTGGCACGGAACCAGGATTTTGTTAGAAAGGGTGGTTGAACCAAAGATAATTTTTTTGCGAGAAAAATGCGTCAATATGATAGCGTGCTGAGCAGACTGGTGCAACTTATACATATCAAAGACGGAGGTCTGGGGGCGGAGCCCTTTGCCGCTGGCATTTTAGCAAAGTGTCCATATAGTTACCATCTATTGCTTTTTTCTTATTTACTCGACTTAAATACGGCACTTTGACGAATCGACAGTGTTGCTTCTGTGGTGTAGTGGTTAGGGCGCGTGTCTGCCGCATCTCATGCTCGGGTTCGATTCGCGCTGCGTCTTTTATTCTTTTTCTTCAGAACCTTGCATTAGAGTTAGGGTTCGGGCAGCGGTGCCAGCCTGAGAGATAGCAAATCGAAGTACAAAAAAAGAGGGTACACGTTGCAATTATGCTAGCCGCTGGACGATTTTTGTAATTTTTCAGCGAAAAGATAGCTATTTTAATGCTGTTGGGATCACATTTTGTACCTTTTTGGAGCCATGTGAAAAAACTAAATTGCTAAGATTAGAAAGCTAGTGGAAGAATTAAATTTATTAATCTTAATAATCATGGAGAGCAAGTTCATAAAGCCGAGTCTGCCCAGTGCAGATCCGAATTCAAGTCAAGCTTGTAAAGAGTGGTAACACTAGTTTGAATGCGACACCCTTCAAGCCCTTCTTACTCACAGATCAAGTCCAAAACATCTTAAAACGCTTTGCAGTTTTGGGTTAAACTTTCTAAGTGACTTGGCTAGGAGGTGAAGCCCCTTTAGCTATCTTAGTTGCGCCACTGTTATGGGCACATAGTACAAAATTAAAGCTATAGAGAAATTTGTTGCCGTTTCGATGCTAATAAGAGAGGCAAGCGAGACAGCAAAGAGGTTTTTGAATTATGTGACTCGGATTTAGCATTAAATCAATTCTTTTGCTTTGTTTTGATTTAACTTATGTCAGAGCTGAAAAAAGTTTTCTTGCAGAACTTGCTGGTTGAAAATACCTTTACCAACTTGATTGTTTCGAGACTTAAACGGATATATGTTTTCAAGAGGTCTCCAGAATTTTCTTTCTTTTTTTTCGTTTCCAGCTTTTCCATGAGGGTTACTGGAGCAGCAGCTCGATATTAAGTGGCCAAACATCATGGTCTTCCATCACCTCCATCATTTCGCTTTGGCGAAAGACAAGCGATTCCGTCCTAGGTCTTTAGTGTAATTGATCCATCTGGTTCTAGTTTGTCCAACTGGTCTTTTCCATTTTTCTTTGATAAATAAAGCTGTCAATTCGCAGAAGCAGCAGTTTCCAGAATTGAGACAAGAATCCTTTTACATGTCTTGACTGCAAAGTAGAATCGCAACGTAATTCAATCAGTTTTTCTTTTTCCTTTAGATTACCGTTACATGTGCTGAAATCTTGGATGAGTGGTAAGTAGGCAGCGGAGAAATGCTAGTTTTATTGACTAAAAATTGGCCAAACGTAGAATGAGTTGTATTATTTACAAAAACATTGCGATAATGTGTGGAAAGAAGATATTCTGCGTACCTGCAAAAAAACTTACGCGGACTGGCAGCTGGAACCACTGAGCTTACAGTGTATCCTATATATTTCTGTATTCCAGGTTCCAGAAGTAACTCTTACAGCTCAAGGGCAAAAAGATAAATTACGAGTTGTTCTTTCCAAAGTTAACGAACTCCTTGAACTAGCAAGATGGGATGAAACCAAATGGAGTGTTGATGGTGAGAACTAGAATGTTTTTTTTTTTGAGTTTCCGTATCAATTTGTACCTTTTGAAAGTTAGCATTTACCATCTTTGATTGATCTATTGTATTATTGCACGGCATAAGTTTACCTACTATATTTACATTATATTATCTTGCCAATAGGGCTTTGACAAAACTGGCCGGTATTGATATTTATTGAGGATTATTCCACCTTTAATGATACCATTGACAAAATGAATACATGTTCATTGATCAAAGGTCTCAAGTATAGATTCTAGTATCATAAGTGTCGATTTTTTTTTTTTTTGGTAAATTGGAAGTACAGAAATGAGTGTTTACTGTGGAAAATTTAATGTACTTGAACTAAATTTGTTAAGATTAGGCAAGCAGTTTAAATTGAACGGTGTGTTATGTATCACTGAACTGATTAATATCCTGGAAAATTGGTTAATGCTTGCTTATATCCGCTTTCTGTTCAGACCATTTCCTTTAAATTTCCAAGTTTTCGTAGCAAGCAAACAAACTGATTGTTAGTAGTTGTATCATTCTATAGTTAAGTCCTGTACAAGGTTTGCCTTGTTGGTAATATAAATTTTTTTGAATTAGTTTGTGTTGCTT
The DNA here is from genome assembly GCA_963965965.1 of Trididemnum nubilum. Classification (NCBI taxonomy): domain Eukaryota; kingdom Metazoa; phylum Chordata; class Ascidiacea; order Aplousobranchia; family Didemnidae; genus Trididemnum; species Trididemnum nubilum. Next base: position 16,098,168 of record OZ014490.1, read on the forward strand.
TGTATCAGTGAGGCTATTTGTGATATTTGCAATATATATGGTAAGCGTCTCGTTGCTTTGTTTTTTCTAGCAATCCATTCCAAAAATTTAATAGCTATCCTACACCTTCTTGTCGCTCTTGCCACACATTACAGTGCTCCAATTTGTCTTCCCGAGAAAGTAGCTCTGAAGGTAATTGTGTTTTGTGGTTTTGGCTTAATGAGTTCATTTCTTGATTACGGTGTACTGGCATGTTTAAATGTTTATTGTTGAAGAACTTAGGTTGTGTACACTTAACAGCGTAATGTCCTAGCTATTTATTGGTTTATTTTGTCGTTTTGAATTTTCGACCAAAGAGTCCTTAGTTTGAAATGCTTTTTGGTCATTTCAAAAATTTTTGAAAAAGTTACATCCCAAACTTGTGAAATATTTTTTGTCATTTTGGTTGATTTGACGGAACTTTTTTTCGATCAATGACTGCAAAAATAAACCACATTTTGTTGTGCATACAATTGGGATATTTCAACTTAATATTGTTTCTGTCAAGTGCCAACATGGGTTTAAAGTATACTAGCAAAGACCACACTGTCAATCTCTCGTGCAGTAAATTAGTTCACTCAGTTTTGATATCCAGGTAATTGTCGTCACGAAAAGAGATGGAAAACTTAACCACAAGATAGTGAATGAAGAAGTCACATCTACGCTAGAGTAAGGATCGTTTTTTAGCTTCTGCTTTTGATGTACACTAAATTCAAATACGATACAACTGCTTCTATTGGACAAAACAGTTTCTTGCTGGGACCGTAAGAGCCCTAAACCTAACTCTCACCCTAATCGTTGTTTTCCTGTATTATGAGAACCCTTACCAAAACCCTAATCCTTTCGGTTCTTGTAGTCCTAGTGTATTTTTAGTAGTACTGCAGTCGTATCGTTTGGCATATTGGTGGTATTATGACTGCTTGATGAAGTGGTATCTATAAATCTAAATTGAATTGCAGCTGAATAATATGTTTTAATGCTGGCGAGCTGTGAGCATACGATGTAGCTATTAATATAATTTTGCAGGTATTTTCGGCTAAACCAACTTGCATCAGAGATTTCCAAAAACGAGAAAAAAAACTAAGGCAATTTTTAAGTTATTGGAATTTTTTTGCATTTCCATTTACCATTTGATGTTATTTAATGCAAAATTTTTGTTACTTACAAACGCAAACGTTCACAATTGTTTCAGGGAGATGACAGGAAGGAGATTCGGTGAGTAATACACTTGGTTTACTATTACCCTGAGCTGCAGGTTCCTACTTGAGAATTGATAAATATACCATTTTCTATACTTAAGCAATAGACCTAATCAATGAAAATTCAATCGGTTTTTGTCAACAAAACTGACATACTTTTACAACTTTGAAATGACGTCATACGCGACTTCGATACAGCATTGCATGCTTCGTGCTTTAAGTATTACCATATATGAATTTCAGTGCGTATTTTATTCCTAGTTTAATTGCCTGCGTAGCTTAAACCTTATATAGACGTGATGTTACAGTAGTTTATCTGTTTGCTTTTGCTTGACCGAAGCATTATACTTCTCAAGAAACGGAAATATTACCGTTTACCGTATCGAACGTATTGTTTGGATGTAATGTAATAGACGATTTGTATTGGTGGGTTTCAATACTCAAACGACTACTTTCACAACTTGTGTTTGAAGTAACTTTGCTCCGTTTCAATTACCTTGTTTCCATGTGAAACCAGGTGACTGATTGCGAAACAATTAACCGCTACTAGTAATGTTAAGGTTAGTCGGCGGCCGGTTGGTTTTCGGTCGGTTGTCTTGTACCAGGTGTCTGTTTTTATTTCCCCTTATGGCTAAATGTCGCAACATTAATTTATCGAACAAAACTTTGTATTTATTAAAGTGAATGCCCTCTTAAAAGGTTGAATGAGCTCAGCTCAGCCTTAAGTGGCTGTAGAGCATGGAAAAAAATAATACGTGTAAAATTCAACGCAGTTCTACTGGTCTCCTGCCAATTGTTTTTTTTTTTTTGCGCCAACCACCACAGTTTTGCTACATTATGTTCTGAATTTTGCTTTGTATTTTTCAGAGCGAGATGCGTTCGATACGCTATTTGATCATGCTCCTGATAAATTGAGCATTGTCAAACGTTCGTTGATCGAATTTGCCAACCGACACCTGGAGAAACTAAACCTTTCAGTCACTGATCTTGACACACAGGTTAAGGAGGTTTATTTGTTACATTTTATGCACTTGTTGCAAAGCTGCAAAAACGACTGTGACTAATTTTTCTCGGCTCTTGGTGGTAAATTACTAAATAAAAGTTTGTCTTTTTTTTGGATCTGCAAACACTTTTGTTTGCTAAATGTTTGAAAATCTACAGTTTCATTGGAGCGATATGCATTTTTTCCATATCATACCTTGAAAACAACTGCCTTGAAAAGGAAATGGTAGAACGTTATGTAATGGTTACGTTGCTTATTGTTCCAATAGCTAACGCCATGCACTATACAGAGTGATATTCATTTAAAATAGCTAATTTTGCTTTATGGCGACATAGTTCGTGTAGGCTTTGCATCTAGCGGTGTGTTTTACATCTATAATTTCAATTATCAAATCGAGTTGCGTGAAAAAGTTAGACTAAAAGCAAATGATATCACTTTCATTGTTTTTGACCGAAATCTTTTGATAAATTGATAGTTATAGTAACAGTTTTTTTTTTATTAGTTTGCAGACGGCGTTTATTTGGTACTTCTCATGGGATTATTGGAAGGCTTCTTTGTACCCCTTTACAGCTTCAGCATCACCCCGGAGATTTTCGAAGATAAAGTCCACAACATCCAATTCGCATTCGAACTCATGCAAGATGCTGGGTTGCCGAAGCCTAAAGCTAGACCTGAAGGTAACTATGATTCCAGTTTCAATGTTTTAGGTTTCAGAGCAGAAAATCAAATTCTTTCGATCTATTCTTGATTGTTTTTTAACGTGTAGTTTTCACCTTTTTTTGGAAATCAACAAGCCACAATTGAAATAACGGTTTCAGACGCCTAAATTTATTACCGGCATCGATCAATTTTTATCAACTAAACATCTATTTGCCTGAAATTCAAACTGAACTGAGCTTTAAGATAGCAATTGCCTCAACAAAAAAATTGTTTAATTTTTCGAAGATTTGCATTTCGAAAGATTGAAATTTGTCCTGCTTCTCCATTTTTTCATCAGTTTAAGCATCAGATTTTCTCCATACAAATTTTAGCCTGTTGACAACTCGAATTTTGGAGTTTCTTCGGTTCTGTTGCGTGATTGCTTTACTTTGTTAGTCAACTCCATTATAATATTTGTTGCAGATGTTGCAAATTGCGAGCTGAAATCGACGTTGAGAGTCCTTTACAATCTTTTCACTAAGTACAAGCGCGTGTGAATCGAGCAATAGTTTATCAACTTCCAATAGCCGCTATATCTTGCTGCATTGCTAAACTCCTCCCTAAACCTCCAGCTCACACCTTGGTTAAGTCCACCCGCTTGTTGGGGTAAGGGACCTACCAATATTAATAAAATGGGACTATTTTATTATGTTGCTTTTGCTGCCAGCTTGTGAGTTTATTTTAAGCTAGCTATTTTAAAGTTTTTATCGGTACATCAATTGTCTAAGTGATTTTTGACTCGTTTATGTTCTTAATATGAACATTTTGGTAGTATGCCCCTTTATCGTAGATTTTTAGAGCTGATTAAATCCTGGATAAAAAGATCTATCCTGGGAGCATGCTAAAAAGACTTTTAAATAAATTGATCAAAATATTTCGGCCTAAATACTGCACCATACAATATTGAAGATGTTTCGGTTATTTCCGTAAACAATTGCCAAACATGTTCAAGTACTATTCTATTACGTTAAATTTGACATTATCATATAGGATTCTCTTGTAAGACGATTGACAATGGTTTACAGAATTAAACCTAAACGATTCTTCAAATGTTTACAGTATTTTTGACTGCGTTATTTCTAATTAAATAATCTTTTTCGTCTTTTTTGATAGCCGATGTGACTTTTGATAGTTTGTATCCACTCTTCTTATCCATTGCTATATTTTCCGTTGCTCTTAACAGTTCCTCATCTCATTTACAGTACTCGTTTTTCGCCATAGTGTGTTCAAGTTCTCGAAAATCCTTGAAATAAGTGTCTGACGGTATGGCGTTGTGAAATCATTTTCCCCGAAACAACATTGATTAAAACCCTCCTTGAAGAACACTTTTTACTATTTTTTGCAAAACTAACGATAACCGAATAATGATTTCTATTAGTTTTTCTGTTTGGCTGCATATAATACACCCTCGCATATATTACTAACATATGATATCTGTAATATTTGAGTATTGAAATTTTATTGGTTTTAAGGTTACCAGTTTTTTACCCACTTTGAACGTGTTTTTTCAATTTTGCGCGCTATTAACGTATAGATTAATTAACGTTTGCTTTTTGTACATAATGCATTTATTATATGCTTTTCTTTATCTTAGTGCTTTTCAATTTTAATATAAAACTTAATGTCAAGCTCTTAAAATTGCTATATTTTTTAATAGTCGCCTCTCAGCTTGCTTTGTCGCTACGAATCTTGCCACTAATAGACTAAGGTGGTGGAGTGGGCAGAGTATCTGCTGGTGAAACGGTTGGCTCACGTTTGATTTCCGGTCGGGTCAAACTAAAGGCTGTAAAATTTGGTATTCACAGCTTCCCTGCGTGACATTTAGCGTTAAACGGATAGTGTCAAGGCTCCACTGTGTCTTGATCGACAGGTGGCAGCTTGACTCAAAGACGGAAAGGCCTCTTCGCTGTCCCCTGGCCAAAGCAACTTGGCGAATGGAGATGCCTCTGCTTAACAGTGCTGCGAAATCGATCGATTTTTATTCGATTTCAGCCTATTTTTGCAAGTTTGAGTTTTCTAATTAAATTTTTTCGAGTTCGAGTTCAGGCTTACAAAAGTACTAAGTCTACTTGCTTTCGACTTAATTGCTCTCTTTTTGCGTACATGCTTTACTAGGTCGCCACGGCATAAACAAGTGAAGGACATGCAGCTGTTGAGAAAAACGCTATCTCAATTTACACGGCTTAACTGCTAATCAACAAGAAATTTTCCTTCTCGACAAATTTTGTCTTAAAATTTCTTTTTTTAACAGTTTCATTCAAGTTTGAGTTCAGAAAAATTATTTTTTCGAGTTCTACAAAACGATCGAGTTCGTAGCCCCGCTGCTCAGTGCTCGTTTGATTGACATACTGCAGTGCGTTTCGGAAACATCAGCAAAGCAAGATTTGTGCCATTACTGTTTTGCTTACGACATAAGTTTTGCTTGTGCGTGGCTCCACTGTGCTGAGTTTACTTCGAATTAGTCGAAACTTTCAGGACCAACTTACTTTTTTATATTAGATACGAGTGAGAAAAGTCGTATCTGGTAAATTCCTGCGTAGAAGGTTTGGGGTGCCGAAAGTTGCTTCCATTTCTGCTTAAAGTGACGTAAAATTGTAGGTTCTGTTACAAGTGATTGCAAGAGGTGACGAAATTACACCAATTATGATCAATATACTTGTATTTTAGAATTTGAGCGCAGAAGTTTAAGTTGAGGTAGCTGGTCTTCCAGTTCAAGTAGTCAATCAATGAAAGCTGAAGTTGGAAAGTTGAGTTTCAGTAAGTTTTGTGAGCTATAAAAAATTAGCCGTGTAGTTGGTTGATCAATCCACTGACTTGATGTAAGAATGAGCTAAGCAGAAAGAAGATAGGTGATTTTCGTTAGTCTATTAATTCAAAGAGAAAATGAGTGCAGTAAATTGCTAGTTGTTTTTGTTTCTTTTTTATCTTTGTAAACAAAGGTTGGGGACTGGGGTAGGGTACAATTAGAGCGATTGTTACTATTTTATTTCGTACGATCAACTGATCGTGATAAGAACCGTCATAACTTAAACCTTGAAACAGATCGCTCGTTGTTAGGCGCTAAAGAGTAATTAAACTTTTATAAGTAAGAGCATAATACTATTATAGCTATTGAAAGCATCCGAACTGCTGGTGGCGACCTGTCATATGGTGGAAAAATGGGGTAGGGGAGATAAAACATGCAATTATATCACCTTTTTGACCAAAGTTTTACCATAACAACTTAAGCGTTGAGCTTAAGTCTTCCCCTTATAGCAAGATTATGGTTGCACATCTGGTCTTCTTTTGACTTTGTATGTGAGTACTGGTACTGATTTTCTCAAAGGTAGAAGCTAAACTCAAAGTGATCACTTCGCAATTTTGGGGTCGCTTACAGAAGACAAAACCAGTGGAAGACATTCAACTACTGCAAAAAAAAAGAAAGAATAGAGGTGAAACCATTATAATACGGTGGTGTAGTTAAACTACGGAGGAGTCAAATTTCTATAAAATGACTCTTTTGGGATTTAGATAAATTCCTTTCAGTTGGAATTGATCACGTATTTGAAATCAGTAAATTTAAGGCCATTGCCTGACATGCAACCAGGATTTTGCTAAGGGGAGGGCCCGCCCCCCCCCCCCTAACGATTGCTTGTGTCCCCCCATTTCGGTTTACTCAAAATACGTTTTTGGAGCATTACGCAACAACAAGACAGCAGACAATGATGGAAAAAGGAATAATATCGTTCAAACATAATTCTTTGAAGTTTTCTCAGTTTTTTGCGAAATTGCTGGCCACCAACTGCTGTACATAAATGTGACACACTAATCCGTCTTATTAACACGCCTTTACGGATGTATTACGGAATAGAGATATAAATCTACAGAATCGTTACCGCCTTACCGGTACTTCGTTAGTGATTCTGACCTGAAACAATACGTGAAAATATTTTTTTAAAGACCAGCTGTTTTTGTTTTTTTAGAGGACACAAGATATTTTTTAGGTTGCAGTCAGGTGTGCAAACAGGGGAAAGGAGTTGAGAGGGCTTCTGCTCCCTTTAGCCAAGCCATTTAGAAAATGTAGCCCAAAAAACAAGCGTTTAAACGTTTTTTGGATTTGACCCTAAGTATGAGGGGGTCTGAAAGGGCTAGGCAATTTAATTCTTTCAATGATTTCTTACTTTTAGCAATTTACTATAATTATTCATATGGCTTCAAAAACGTGCGAAATGTGATTGAAATGGCGTTAAATTGCTATTTTTGCAGCAAAATTACAAAAATCTCCCGGTGGCTGTGGGCTCTGCCCGCAGGCCCCCTCTGTGATACGCATGAGTGGCATTGGCTTGTTCAGCAAGGGGTCTAAATTAGACAATTTTTAGGCACAAAAAAACTTTTAATTCAAGCCCCATTACTCTTCTAAATTCTGTTTGCGCTTCTGGTCGCATTTACTGCTGCAGACAGATTTTTCAAGCGAATATATGGGCCGAAGACGAAACGAGCTGATAAACGCTGTCGGACTTAAACGTCTCTTTTTTTCAAACATGAATTCAACAATTTTGAAGTAGCGTTTAATATGTAGTAAAATATCAGTTTTTATGAGCAAAAGTTCAGTTTATTTTAGTGCCCCCAATTTTCGGCTAGTGCCCCCTGACTTCGCTTGCTCTGGCGACGGCACTGGGGAGGGCTTGAGCAAAAATTAAGATCTTCGTTCGAAAATGACACATGTGAGCGGTGTACCAAACAAACTGTGCAACTTAAAGGTATCACAAAAGGGGGTGTGGGGGCGGAGCACCCAGTCGCCGGAAGCCATGGTGGTCTGAGGGTGAAGCCCTCAGCCCCTAGGCGATTTTTGTGATTTTTCAGAAAAAAATAGCCATTTTAACGCTATTTAAAACACATTTCAAATGCTTACATAGCAATTCGAAAAAACTTAATTGATAAGACTTAAAAGCCACCAGTTGAAAAATTAAATTGCTCAGTCCCTTCATCCTTGGAATTGACCTATAAGAAATCACGTCCAAGACACGCTTAAACGCTCGAATTTCGGGGTTAATTTTTTTCTAAATGTCGTGGCTTAGGGAGGAGCTGAAACCCCCGTAGCACCCCTGGTTGCGCCCCCGCCAATTGCACACAATCACAAACTAAATTTTTGTATACTTAAAAGTTCCATGTTTTGCACTAGGCCGACCCTTAGTTTCATAGGCTGGTTCTCAAATGTTTGTGGTTTTGTACTTGGGCTAGACGAACGATTATCTGAAGTCAAAACGGTGTCTTTTAGTTTGATTTATCAGTTGCTTGTTTACAAAATTACAGATATGCTATCAGATTGAAATATAGACATACAATAATAAAACAATTTCAACATCGATTTAAAATGCTATTTAATTAGAAAGCAGTTGTACGTATATGGATTTACAGCCAAGTGTTAATTATATAGTGGCAATAAACCGTTCTAATTGCTCGAATTCTCTTGCACGCTTGTCATTTTGTTTAAGTTTTAATTTCGCTTATGTAAGACCTATAATCATAACTTTTTGAGCTCTCGAAGACTCGTCTTTGAAGCGACAGAAAACATTTCAAGAATGAAGATGGATTTCACCTTCTTAGTCAAAACTGACACGCTTACCTCCCACGATTTATTTTAATTAAAAATTTTTGTTTTAAAATGGAAATTACAGTTAAACCTCGGTTATCGAAAATTTTGCTCCCGGTCAAGTCGGTTTTCAAACAAAAAATTCGAGATTTTTACATCTCAGACTTCGAACATAAATTCGGGTCACGACCAGGGTTGGATTCATTCATTTTTTTTTAATTTTTGAATTCAAATTGAAATTCATTGACTTTGAAAAAACTAAATTCGAATTCAAATTCATTGACTTTGAAAAAGTCGAATTCAAATTCATCAAAAAATCGTGAGCGGATTCAAATTCAAAATTCGAATTCAATCCAACCCCACTTTTCACATCAAAGATACAAAGAGGATTTTGCAGTTTGCACCTAGCAAGTCGCAGTCTTGCAGTTGCAAATGTGTATTAGCTCATCACAGGTGCGTAATAAACCAACAACTCAAGTCGCTTGGATCCAGTGCCGTCACTAGAGCAAACGAAGCGAGGGGGCACCAGCCAAAAGTGGGGGGGGGCACTAAAATTTGGTTATAAAAACTGATCTTCAGATTTTGTGCGGCTACAGTTATGTGCAATTTTAAAATAAGGCCGGCAGCGTTTCTTAGCTCGTTTCGTCCATGGCCATTGGCCAATAATTGCTTGAAAAATCTATTTGCAGCAGTGAACGCTACGAGACGTGCGACCAGGATTTTGCTAAAAGAGGTGAACCAAAAGTAAATTTTTTTAGACAAAAACTGCCTGGTTTAGCCCCCGTGCTGAACAACCTGATATAACTCAAGCGTGTCACAGAAGGACATAGACACTAAATATTAAGTGAATGTGAATGGGGCTTGAGAGCGGATCTCCCAGCTGCTGGGCAATTTTGAAGCAAAAAATAGCAATTTTAACGCCGTTTTAATCATGCTTCGCACTTTTAGAAGCCATATGAATAACTAAATTCCTAAAATTCAAAAGTCATTTCAAAGAATTGAATTGCTTTTCATCTCCAGCCCGCGTTACTTTAGGTCAAGTTTAAAATACCTTTAAACGCTCGTATTTTGTGATTAAATTTTCGAAATGACTTTGCAAATGGAGCTTAAGCCCCTTCACCCTAGTTGCGCCTCTGACTGTGACCTCAAAATCTTGAGTGGGCTCTAAAAATCGAAACAGCTGGTCTTTGAAAAAAGGGTTTTCACGCATTACTTCATTTCATAATCACTGACGAATTACCGGTAACAATTCTGCAGGCTTACATATCTCTTCCGCGACACATCCGTAAAGGCGTGTCAATAAGACGTAATATTGCGTCAGATTTATGTGCAGCAGTTGGTTGGCAGCAATTTCGCAAAGAATCGAAAAAACATCAAAGAAGAGTTATGTTTAAACGTAATTATTTCTTTTTCCATCATTGTCTGTTGTCTTGTTGAGTGATGTTACAAAAGCTGTATTTTTTGTAAACCAAAATGGAGGCACAAGCCCCCCTGCCCCCTTCCTTAGCGACGGCACTGGTTGGATCCATTCATTTTTTTTTTATTTTTATATTCAAATTCAAATTCATGGACTTTGAAAAAACTAAATCCAAATTCATTGATTTTGCAAAAGTCGAATTCAAATTCATCAATAATTCGTGAGCAGATTCAAATTCAATCCAACCCTAGTCACGATCAAATCGAGAGAAGCCGAGCGAACAGGAACGCGCCTTGAAGGTACATCCGTCGGGTTTTCTCACACGATCTTTGATGTAACTGAGCTGTTTTTTTTTTACTGTTTCATTATTAATTTTTGCAACTTTTTTCAAAATTTTTTGTGCTGCACATAGGGTTTTAATTTTTTGTTTTCGATGTTTTAAAAATAAAACATACGAAATCTTTACTTTTTGTTTTTTTTTTCATCATTGGAACGACCGACGCTCGCGTCGCGTGTTCCTCTGTTTGTACTCAGCCATTTTCCAACTAACGAGTGCGAAATTTCAAACTTTTGCTTATAACTCGAGAACGGTTTGGCCTAGCTACATGAAATTTTGACAGCAGTTTTAGATTAATGAGTTATATGTTTGTACCAAAATTCGAGGCAATAGGTCACGTGACTTTGGTTTTAGAACCCGAAAACCGCCCCGTAAGTTTGACATAAAAAGCGGTCTTAGTCAAAAACGGCTTAAGTACGGCAAAAAATATTTCATATGGTTGTATGTCTTAAGATACCTTTTCATGCCAACCAACCCACGTTTGGCCGCGGTGAGGTTCATTTCTTTTTTTTTTTCCTTTTTTTTCCTTTTTTTTTCCTTTTTTTTTCTTCCTAATTTTTGTACGCTCTTCTTCTCCTAAACCACAAAACATGAAAATCTAATTTTTGTGTAAAGTTGTTGAGCTGCAAACGCAATTATTTCTCCCGAAATTTTTTTTGGCAACTCCACCGGGAACCCCCCCCCCCGAAATGGGGCCCCAAAAAATCCATTTTTTGAACGGCTCAAGCTAGAGTGCTAGTTTTTTTCATATCAGTAGATATTTAACAGACAAATATTTTGACATAGTTTGGGGGTGCCACTCCCCCGGGGACCCCCCAAAAATCAGTTTTTTGAATGGCTCAACTTAGGGTGCCAGTTTGTTTTGATATCAGCAGATATTTAACAGACGAACATTTTGACATAGTTTGGGGGTGCCGCCCCCTGGGGACTCCCCCAAATGGACCCCCCAAAAATCAGTTTTTTGAATGGCTCAATTTAGAGTGCCAATGCTTTATGATATCAGCAGATATTTAACAGACGAACATTTTGACGTAGTTTGGGGGTGCCACCCCCCCAAATGGACCCCCTTAAAAATCAGTTTTTTGAACAGCTCAATTTAGAGTGCCAGGGTTTTACGGTATCAGCAGATATTTAACAGACGAACATTTTGACATAGTTTGGGGATGCCATCCCCCCCCAAATGGACCCACCAAAAAAACCATTTTTTGAACAGCTTAATTTAGAGTGCCAATGTTTTATGATATCAGGAGATATTTAACAGACAAATATTTTGAATCTACTTTTCTGGAGGTTCCATAATCAGATGTTTTTGAATAATTGCTGATTTTATGGTAGACAAAAAGTACTTTTGAGCGTCACAGCATTAGCTACGCGTCGGTCGTTCACTGGGTTTGCTGGCAAACTCCCATTTAGTCTTAGGTAGGGAATCCTTTCTTAAAATGAAACACAATCTAATTCTACCCATTTTTATTGATAGTATACAGTATGCAGTACGGTTTATGGTGTAAAATAGTAAAAAAATACTTTACAAAAGTTGTTTTCTTGGCTTGAAACGGATTAAAATTATTTACATTAATTCTAACGGTAAAAATTGTTTCGGATTTGGAACAAATCACTTTTCGAACAGCCTTCTCGAACGGATTACGTTCGATAACCGAGATTTGACTGTATCTAAACGACCTAAAAGTTTTTGAGCGACTTTTGAAAGACCTTTTCATGAGAAAAGAGGAGAAAAATCTCTCCTAAATTTCGAAATCAATTAATCGTAGCCTAATATTACTTATTGAGCCTGGAGCAATTTACAAGACAAAATTCTCAATTTCTACTATTGAATTCTTATTATTAACTACTTTATTTCGAGAGAATTTTACTGTCAGCCGCTTGAGATTGAGCCAGCACACATTTTATGATCTTCCATTGCTTCTTTCATCTTGATTGCTTGGATGAAATATTGGTTGATGAAATGTTAGCGATTCTAAGTCCAACTTTCAAACTCTCGATCTTGCTAATCCATCTTGTTCGTGGTCATCCCGCTAGATTGTTCTCATTTCACGTTGGCGAGATAGCTATAGACGTTACTGAGATATTTTGCGTTTGCCAAAACAAGGATTCGGTAAAGGCTACCTCACTACACAGTCCACTCTGATTCTTCTTTATAAATGGCCTTTAGAAAGTCGGTCATTGACTGCTAAAACCAAACTCGACCCTAATAAAAAAATAAAGGCAATTGTCAATGCTCTATGATGGGCAAAAAAGTCAACGTACGGTAACTCAGTAGTGGCCTTAGGAATGTGCAGTGTGCAAATGCACAGGGCCCCCCACTTCTGGGAGGCCCCCCCATTTGACCTACCGCGCGCAGAAAAAATTTGATTATGAAAAACTATAGCAAATTATGATAAAAAGTTTATACATTTGTTTTAAGTGTCATTACATATGTACCGGGGTACCCCCTCCCTCAAGATACACTTGTTCCAAATGTTGTTACACATATCCCCCTTTCCAAGACAATATTAGTTTTAACTTTTAAGTAAGATTTAGTAAACAGATAATAAAAATTTACTGGTAAAGTCAACTTACTACTCTTTTTTTTTTTGCTTGCAACTGTTAGGCTACTCAGGTCATATGCGTAACCAGGGGGGCCCAGGGGCCCCCCCAATTGAAATGCTACCCATGATAAAAATGTCACAAAAAAACTGTTGTTTCTTCAGCTTCAGTTTCTTTTTGCATCTTCGCATACAACAGTACACTCGTACAGCGGTAATTAACAATTGTATTGAGCCTGGGGGCCTGGCCGTATATGTACTCCTATAACTGGTTGTTTTCAAGACAAAACAATAATCTATAAAGAAAATAATCGACTGAATTGTAATTTACTGCTAAAATATTGCTGGAGGGATTGTACTTTACTTCCCCCTACCTGGGCGAAATCACTAATAAAATTTAACCACAAAATGCAAGATTTTAAACGTGGTTTGGACTTAAATTGCAAGCAATAGGAGGACTGAACAACTTAATTTTTTCAATTGGTTTTCAAATGTTAAAAATCTAGTACTTTCAAATGGCTCTGAAAACGTGCAAAATGTGATCCAATGGTATTAAAACTACTTTTTTTCCAAAAAATTACGAAAAATCGTCCAGCGGCTGGGGGCTTCGCCCTCTTTTTATACATTTGTTTTAAGTGTTGTTAAGGCTTCGCCCCCAGAAAAAAAAAATTAAGGCTTCGCCCCCAGACCCCCATAGCCTTCGGCGGCTGGACGCTCCGCCCCCAGACCCCCGTCTGTGATATGTTTGAATTACAGTACACTTCTTTACTTAAGCACGTGTCCCAATTTACACATTTTCGCATTTTAACTAGGCTATTGGTTTAAGCTGTCTCCTTGAACGAGTTCCTAGTTACATGCCAACACCAGGCCACGACTTCTGATTTTCCATTCTACGATATCTTTGCCCCACCAAAAAATTCCTCTTTCGAAGTTTCTGATGACGTTATTGCATGTGATTTGTGGTTTGCCCCCCCCCTCCCCAATCAAAAATTCTTGCTACGCCTATGACTCAGGTAGTCGTTTTTCCACTTGTTTTTTTTCAACTGCTTTCAGCAACTGGCAGTAATAGGTTTTTGACTAACGTATGCAGTATATCATATGCTAAGCAGTATAAAGCATTCAAACATTACCGCGAAGTACTCAAACATATTCTGTAATAACTCTAGCATACTGAAAGCAATTGCTGAAAGTTTACGTTAATTTACTACAATTAATTGAGTTGATAATCTAGATGAGAGGAACTTATGAACAAACATTTGATTTAATTAGGGCTGCAATAGCATTGGTCTTCTGATTTTGTTATTTGTAAAATGCATTGTTGCGTTTAATTGCAAGCGCAGATAAATCATGGTAAAGTGGTGTGTAAAGAAAAGGGTCCCCCCATTTAATTTGCACATGGGGCCCCCCTTTCCTAAGGCCACCACTGCGGTAACTGATAAATAATTGTTTCGCTTGTGCTTGATTAGACACGAAAAAAGGAACTGAAATTTTCATACCAAGCAACATCATATTGTTTTGTTTCTAATTTAAGTAGATTGAGAAAGTTTCTACTAGACAAACTTCCACTTTAACAAATCAATCTAATGACGTCATCAGTTAGGTAATTAATAACAGTTACTTTTTGCTAGTCAAGTAGTCTAAATCTAAAACAATAGGTGGTCGTAAAGTTGCGTTGTCACAGTCTGAAGACTAGATTTCTCGTAAATTTCTCTTCTGTTAAAAACAAACCACGTGGAAATGAAATCACCATTTTTTGTTTTCGAAAAATCAAAACTGTATCGCGGTGCGCAAAACCCTCAATATTATGCCATTATCTTGTTCAGTTTCTTTCCAAATAGAAAACAATCAGAAGAAAATTGAAAAGCACAAACATGCCAGAATTCTAATTAAGCTAAAAACCCTCACAAACAATATTTTCAAGGAAAAATCTTTTTCATGATCATGTCGTCAACAACCATTGAGTTTCTAATTCAATTGATTGTAGAAAAAAGTGCATAAGTGTGCGCCGCGCAGTAAACACGCGCCTCATACTTACAAAAATCGAAGCATGAGAATAAGATCTCAATTCTTCCATAAAATTGTCTTGTTTCTTTCTTACTTGTAGTTTGTATCTTAAAAAAAGCAAAAATCAAAGATACACGGAACAAAATTTGACTTCTTTTTTTCAAAACTTTTGATTTTCTACTACTTCAATGGCTATGAAATTTTTGTGTACTATATCGTATGCAAAAAAAAGATAATGGTTGCATATAGTTCATTTCGTAATCTCGATAGGATTTTATAAAGGTTTGATAAAAAATATTATGTTCTTCTGTAAGTTGGTAACTTAGTAAGATAGTAACTATGATCTCTGATTCTTAAGCAGTTGAATCGAGTTCAAATCCCGGTTTGATCAATTAAAAATTCTTAAAAATTGGTTTTCGTAGTTTCCCTGCTGCTTAATACTTAACAATAAACAAAAAGAAACAGTGTAAGTTCACAGCGTAATGGTAGGCAGATGCAGCTTGATAATTTAACACGGAAATTTAAAGGATTAGTTCGTTTGCAGAACAGGGCAAATTCATAACTCAATCGTCGCGGCAATAGCTTAGTGGTAGAGCTTCGGTTAATGATTGATTGAAAGATTGCTGGCCCCCTGTACGTTTTGGTGTCACAGCCAGGGCCACCGAGAGGGGGGGCAGGGGGCTACAATGACCCCGGGCCCCATGGGCTTCACGAAGGCCGTTGGCTTCAGCGGACCCAACAGAGGGGCCATAAGCTCGAGAGGGGCCCATCGAAATGACACTGAGAAATCAGCATGAGAGGCCTGAAAACCTTTTTTTTTTAGATCACCTTATTTCGACCGAAAAAACCGTTAGAATTTTGGTCAAGACCTTTTTTTTATGGAGATCACATCATAATTTGGACAAAACTGCGGCATTTTCCCCGTCTGTTTTGGAGTTCACAAAACCGCAAATCCGTCATATTTGAGGTGGCTACGGGCCCACGTTCGGCTCTCGACACCCCTGGTCACAGCCTAACGAAAGATTGCAAATCGAACCCAAAACAGGGTGCTTTGCTTTGCTGCGGTTAAATAGTGCAGCTGAAAGCTTGCTTCATACTAACAAATTATTTGAATGAGCGAATATCTCGCTTCTCTCTTCTGCCTTTGCGACCCGCGGTAGCCTTTGAGAATGGGTTCCCTTAGACTATGTTTGAAAACCTCGACTGAACAGCAATTGAATTCTCAGTCAATTCAATTGATTTTTCAGCCATAAAGACATAGTTGAGAGTAATAACAAATGTACTAGCTAATGGCTTGTACTTGATGGTGTTTGTGACGTACAGTGTCAAGTACTATTGAAGTGGACGCTTAGCCGCGACATCGTTTGATTATTTTGGCTTTGGGCAATCGCCAAACGATTAGCGTAGTTGCAGAAATGCAAAACCAACGCCACAGACTGCACAACAACGCAATACACTACGATTTACGTTTTGTATGACGTTCAAACTGCACTGATTAAATCTCTTCAATTTCTCTCAGTCCAGTTTCAGTGTTTCGCTTCCCTTTTGAATTATTAATTTTCTGACTCGGAGAGATCGTTTGTTTTCAGCGTCCATAACCGAAGCACTGAAAGCGAAAACGCAGTCATGCCGGACGCGTCATATCCGCTCATCGCTGCTACGTTATTGAATTTCCGATGTTTTGGAGGTGTCCCATTACGCTCCGACTCGTGTAGCTTGTGGTCGATTAATTTATTGTTGTTGGGTTGCTTTTGATTTTCATTCATATTTTTAGCTTCACTCGACCAGGAAGCGTAGTAGCTTCGTGGTTTCGAAGAAATTCCCTGTAAGCTTTTGTTTTTCATACAAAAACCTGCTGACTGTTTCTGTTCCCTATTCTGATGAATATCTTAATTCCCAAACAATGAAGGATGCATGACTGTGCGTGCTTTTTTGTTGTATTTTTGCTGAAACAAATTTTACATTGAAGTCGTCGATGTTCTATCTATAGGACCGGAACATACAAAGTGGCAGAATCCAGTGAGTCTCAAAGTTTTGCAAGTTCAATTTGAACCGTTGATGTTGCCAATGAGGTTGAGGGTTGACAATGGGAGTCGATGGATTTTTTCCTTTTCAGACAAAAGGGTGCAATTATTTTAACTATTAACGAGAACATTTTTTTGATGATCATCGTTGGATTTAAATTTTGTGACCGCACAAGCTTTTTGTCCAGTTGGGCCGAGAGGTTTGTCCAACTGGGGAATGCCTTTGGTTAGACATGCTGAGGGCTGCTGATGAGAGCTAAAATCTCGAAACAGCGCTGTCCGGCTCTATGTTTAAATTTTGTTTTATTTTGGGAGCAACTACAGTGCTATGCTGCAAATTTTTCGTAAATATTAACTATCTTGAACATACATTGTATTTTTTGTTTTTCGAAACGAAAATATGTCAGGCAGAAGCTCAAGTTTTTATAGGGAAACTAAAACTTATGTAATGGGCTTTGGGTAGTTTCTGAATTATTTTACAGTATATGGTCGTAATCGGGCGTGCAACCAAGATTATGATTAGGGGGTCAGCTGGGAGCGGCTTAAACCAAGAGTTAAAATTTTCTGTTCAAAAAAATATGTTAATCGTGCGTCGTGTTGAGCACAAAGGTGCGACTCAAGCGTATCACAATTGGTGGAGCCCCCAGAGGGCGATTTTTGTAATTTTTCGAAAAAATAGCTAAGAGCCATTAGAAAGAACTTATTTGCTAAGAATTGGGAGCGATTTGAACAAATTAAATCGCCCAGCCCCTTTAGCCCCAAATTTAGTCATTGGTCAAGTTCAAAACGTATTTAAACGATCGCTTCCTCGAGTTAAATTTTCTTGGTGAATTGGCTAAGAAGGGGGGGGGGGGGTGAAGCCTGGTTGCGCAGCTAGTCTCAAATTCCCCCTTCATCAAAGGTACCAAAAGTATCAAGAAAAAGAAATGTTTTATTGTCCAATTAACATTTTTTGAAATAAATTTTACGTTCAAATTGGTGAAAGAAAGCTTAGGGATCCTTCATGCTACCACGTAGAACCTTTTACACTATATGTTGGCTTAATTGGGCTACTTGGGCACTATAATAACATCTAGGATTAACTTCCAAAAGTTCCAGCGGTAATTGTTTATTTAGCCCAGATTTTGTGACCTTAACACATATCCATGCATGAATCATTGCATAATCGATAGGCTTTTTGTGTAGATTTTTTGTTATTTTTTCTTCTTATAAATGATTGACTTGATTCTCAGTATCTTTTATCATCGCTGGATTCTCAGTCAATCACTCATAATCAGAGGCGCCCGCAGAAATTTTTTCAGGGGGGGGCAAGCGACGTGTCCATCATCTACTGGATAAAAAAAAAACCTTACCGGTACCACTGCAACCAGGATTTTGCGAAGGGAATTGAACCAAAAGTTAACATCACCCAGTTAAAAAAATGCTGAAATTTGGGCGGCATGTTGAGCAAACTGATGCAATTCAAGTGCATTATGGACGGGGGTCTGAGGGCAAAGCCCCCAGTCGCTGGGCAATTTTTGCAATTTCTGGAAAAAAAATAACCACTTTAACGTCATTTTAACACATTTTGAGCGTTTTTAAGGCCAGTGGATAGAACAAAGATGCTGATATTAAGAATCTACTTGAAATGCCCAGACTTTTCAGCTTCTTTATTTGCTGATCAAATTCAAACCACGTTTAAACGTTTGTAGCCAAAAATTTGCAATGGGGGAAGTTGTTTTGGGAGTTTGGAAGCGAAGCCACCGAAAGCCATCAAAGGTCCAGGAGCTAAGCCCCCGGGCGCCGAAGGCTGGAGATCTGGGAGCAGAGCCCCCAACGCTCAAAAATTTTGCATTTTTTTGCAAAAATAACTTAATTTTAGGGCTACTTTGATGAAAAACATTGCTTTTAAAAAGATGGCATGGAAATTTGAAGTGCAAACATTATCAAACTGGTTGCTAAAATGGTCTATGTGGGATGTGACTAAGGAAAAATTTTACTTCTCTTTGCATGCTGGTAAATCATAAATTCTATAGTTCAATAAAACTCACACGGAGTAATCTATTTCGTCTATATTTCATATAGCAAAATAATTGGGAGGGGGGAGGGCTAATGAAAAGATATTTGAGAAGAGTGATTGGTAATTAACTAATCCTGAATAGCCCCCCTCTCTATTCCTGAGTTTATAATACATTTATTGATGAAACGTATGTTTTATTGATGAAGCGATTTTACACTAGCGATCAACTCTGATTGCTTATTTTTGGGCATTTTTCAAAGTTTTTATAGATTTGTGAGTTTTATTTTTGACAAATTAGCCCTCCTAAATATATGGTTAAAAAGGGTCTACAAATCACTTTTTAGCCCATTCCAGTGATTAAAACAGTTTTAAAAGAGCTAAAAACCTGGTATTTTCTTTAATCTGCATTTTGGTCGACAGACCCATTAGGGGGGGAGGGCTATAGCCTTCCAACCTGACTACGCTACTCTATGTGAGATAAGTTTTCCAAGTGACTTGGAAAAGGGGAGGCTAAGCTCCCTTAGCCTTCATGGTTGCCCCACTGATTGCAACCTAAATTTTGTTTTGGGGGGAGTTGATTAACCTAAAGATTGAATTTTTTTTTTCAAAATGCCTCATTTGGGCTGCGTGCCGAGCAAATAGGTGCAACTAAAGCATATCACAGACCAGGCTCTTGGGGCAAAACTCAAGCTGATGGGCAAATTTGGTGATACTTCAAAAAAAAATAGCCATTTAAACGCTATTCGAATCAAATTTCGCATCTTTTTAGAGCCATTTAAAACACGAAATTGATACACTTTGAAAGCCATTTAAAAGAATTAAATAGCTCAGCTCCTTCAAACCCCCACGTTGCTCATAATTTAAGTCCAAAACTCATTGAAAATAAATAAACTATACGCTAAATAGCAGAGGTGGAGTCGAGGACACAAGGCCCAAGGCCAAGGACACAAAAAAATTCGAGGCCAAGGACAGGAATGCTCCTGGCCAAGGCCTAGGACCAAGGACACAAATGCAAGTGTTTTCCTAAGAAAAAAGGTTTAAAAAATTTTTTTTCGGTCAATCTCCAAAAAAAATACGGTCTAGAAAAACATTTTTTAGCCGATCTACAAAATTTTAACCATTCAAAAATAGTGCTGTCCTCGAGCCAAGGACAGGGCAATTTTCGAGGACTTGAGGCTTCGAGGCCAAGGACTTAAAAATGCGTCCTCGAGGACTCCACCTCTGCTGAATAGCCCCCCTCCTATACTCTTTTTTTCTATGAA
The DNA here is from genome assembly GCA_963965965.1 of Trididemnum nubilum. Lineage (NCBI taxonomy): Eukaryota > Metazoa > Chordata > Ascidiacea > Aplousobranchia > Didemnidae > Trididemnum > Trididemnum nubilum. The sequence goes on from OZ014490.1 coordinate 16,118,245, forward strand.
GCTTAGGTTAAGCATTTTGCGTTAAGCGATCAATTTTGACTGCTAGTTTTTAGCTATGTTTTGAAGTTTTTATCGATTAATTTGTTAGCTGTATTTTTGATAAATAAGTTAATACCCCCCCAAAAAAAGCAACAAACAATTATAATTAGAATACCGGTAATAATATTAATAGTAAATGTTTTAAAAGTGGCTTTGAACAACTTTAGAGGCCATATTACTGCAAAGACTGCATCAAAGGGCCAAAAATTGTGACATATTTTTTATCGTGCATTTTGGTCTATAGCAGGCCAATGTAGGTGGGCAGAGTCCCTCTGGCTACGCTAGTGATTGCAAGTTTGGTTTTGATTTCGGTTTCTGGGCAAGATTAATTTAATGGCGGAGTAATTATGATTTTTGTGTTTTTATAAGCGCAGCGTAAATTTGAAATATTAAACACTTTATCATATTTAGATCCTAATAAGAGCTCATTGACAGAATCCTGAAACGTTTGATATTGATAATTATTTTATCAAACAGTTTAATGCTTAAGCCTGTAGCATTGCTTACGCTCGCTTTCGAGAAAATGCTGTTTGATAATTTACGTTAAATGGGCAAGGAAGGCTTTATTTCGCTGGAAATTTTTATCTACTTTTTTACTAATTCTGACTCAAATCTAACCCAAACTCAAATGCTTACTCTAAAACTATTCCCAAATCGAACCCTAACCCAAACCCTAACTTAAACCTAATCTTAATCCCTAAAAAAGCAAATGAAAAAAGCGCGGATGAATATTTCTCATTTTCGTTTTATTCTCTTCACCTTGAAAATTTTCGGTAAAATAGTGATTACCAATGGGAATCCTGTTTCTCCTGCCCCCGCCCTCTGCACCATGGCAAAAAAGGTAAAAAAGCTCCACAAAGGGTTGTTTTCTTAGTTTAGATAGATATATTTGACTTATTTTGCAAATTTAAACATAAAAGATTCTTGACATCTTAATTTCCAGGGGGGGGCAAGTGCCCCCCCCTGCCCCCCCTTGCGGGCGCCCCTGCTCATAATGTAATCTTGGTGATTTCATTTTTCCTGAAACTTAGCGTCCAATATCAGTAAATGATTATGGCGTCAGATTTTCGTAGCTAACTTCCTTTCGGGACTTAGGTGAATTTTATTAAAATTTACGATGGGGCCTTGCATTTGATTGCAATCATTCACTAATATGATTCACCACACATTAATGATTAATGCAACCGATCTCGTCACGTTCTAATTCTTAAGTTTGGTAACTTCGATTTTTTTTCATTGAACTTATACTTCTGAAAATCATAGCCAGCCAAAGTGCCGTGTTGTAGTTTGAAATTAAAACTTTAAACAGAGAATTGAGACCGAGGCTCTCAGATCATCACAATGTACTTTCAAGCAAGGGGAGTGAAAAGGGCGACAGAAATCTAGTTGTACAACAACATGCAATAAAACACAACCGGCAGGCCCCTCAATCAACCGGCCATGGAAGTAGGCAAATTTGAACCACACAAGTAAACCGAAGGCATTTTTCCCAAAGCACTGCCCTGTACTCGAGTTTCGCTTAGTTCCATAGTCAATTAGCGGGGCTGGCGTAAACCAAATCACTGGTAACCCATGATCAAAACCGAAACCATTCTGGCAGTTTAAGGAACTCACCAGTAAAAAAATCTTTAATCTGGACGCTAAATCAAGTAGGCCAACCAAAAATAAAAATGGTAATGGAGAAAGGAAGGGTACAAACGGATGAAATTTCAAAGCTTATCATCAACACATAACCGCTAAGACAATGTCCATAAACATGTCTTGGGACCAAAAAGCCACAAAGCTGCAGTCTAGACTGGGCAGAATTCATGTTGCCTATCAAACTAAAAAATTTTCAACCATGAAGAGAGATTAAACATGATACCAATTTCCAATTCGTTTTGCACAAAGTTTTGAATGTTTTTCTGTCCAGTATGTTAATTGAGAAACCTCCGTTTCAGAACTTCCAAATTTTCAAACATCATGTTTTGAAAACTTTATACCTAATTTTTTTGAGTGATTTTCGCCGAGGCGTTAATTTACTATATTTAAGCCAGAGGCGTTACTAAGGATGGTGACATCCGGGGCGGGAGTGCGTGGTGTCACCCTGTATGTGTGACGCACCCTTCATGATGTCACCCTTCTGTTAGGGAAGTTATTGAAGACCAAAAAAAGGCCTTCGCCAAAAATTCAGTGGGTTTTCGTTCCAAAAGTAAGCGAAAACCCCAAAAAAAGGTCTTCGCCAAATTTCGGTGGGTTTTCGGTTCACAAATTAGCGAAGACCAAAAAAAAGGTCTTCCCTGAAAGCTGCATATGTGGATGAAGACCCAATAAATTGAAGCAAAAAGTGTTCATCACAAACACTTCACCGCCAATGGTGTCACCCAAAAACGGTGGCACCCGGGGCAGGCCGCCCCCCCCCCGCCTCCCCTAGCGACGCAGTGATTCAAGTATTTAACGATACCGGATAGGAAGGTTTTTAGATTCGATGGTGGTTGCCACAAAGCTGTTTTCATGTTTCTTGTTTGCACGGTGCGGAAAGTCAAAAAAAGGTCTAGAATCACTGCTTTTATTTGATAATTTCGGCAAGTAATATAGGCATTATGCAACGGCTGAGAGTGAACTACATGCACACTACGAGGTCCGAACTGCGAAGGCCTCTATGTAGTTTCTTGTTGAGTTGAACGGAACAAGTAGATACGAGCTCTTTTTAGTTGTTTCCGCTAACTTCGGCCCGAAGTTTAAATAGAAAATATATCAAAACTTTAGCTTTGCTGAACTCGATCGAAAGTTTATGCATTCCACCTACTGGGTTAAAACGTGAAGCTTAATACCGAGCCTTCTTTAGTCACGTATTTTTTTCACGGCTAGACGAGTATAAGCGTTCGCCAGAGTTTTCGCTATTTCCAGGGCCATTCGCAATATTTTAAGGGGCAAATTTTTTGCCCAAGATTTTTGGTAATGATTTTTTTGCAATGAACCGACTTAATTTCCAGTAGCAACAATGAACCAAGTTTTACAAAATCGGGAAGTTAGTTTGTTATTAGGTTATGCGGACAGTTGCAACGGTTTTATTCAAGCTAGGCGCACCAGAGCTATTGTTTTCCTGCACTTTTGTTGGAAAAGATCTTGACTTTTCGGTAATGCATCTTTGAAGGCTGATTTTTGAACTTTGTATCGTGGGCTTAGCTCCTTATTGCTTATTTGATTTCCTACGTTAGCATTTTTTACAACATTTCTTTTTTTTTACTGAACCTGTATCAACTTTGCAACAGCAAAAGCAGCAAGTAGAGTGTTCCAGTGCTTGACCTGCGTTGCAGGAATGCCGCGATTTCGAACCTGGGTTCGAATCTCATTCGTAGCCGTTTTCTGATGACTGGAGACAAATCCGGTTTATGAGGTAATGCCTTCTATTCACTTAGATTATGCAAAAAAGATTACTTTTGCGTTTCGCTCGAATACACGATATACAGTATAGTGCTTTCATTGATTTTTGCGGAATTATCGATTTTTCGATTCCTCTTTGTTTATTTACATGGTTTGGATGCGTTTGCTTCATCTCTTATGAAGTTAGAGACTTGGTTCAAGCGAATCTCGTCCATGTAATTTGCTTGAATTTAACAACGAAAAATTGAAAACAAATCTAAATTTGAGGTTTCAAAGCATTGTAAATACGTATAAGGTCACCATTGACAAAATTGCTTCGAAATCCCTCAGTGAGATACAGCAAGCCTTTTGTAAAAAATAAGATAGAAAAGACTGCAAAATTTGCACTCAGCATGTGATTTTATTGATTGCATTTAACCAGGGGTTATTTTAAAGAGATCCTACACAAGATCGTTATTAAAGAAATAAAAACTGATTGAGGTAATAAAGAGGTGCCTCAAATCTTATCTTAAGTACTTCTTATTTCTTCAATAGCACCGATGTCGAGCGGTGTGTCTATAATGTACGGTTTAAGAGCATAATAATTATAGTAGAACTCTTTGTACAAGATTAATTTGACAATTCCAAAAATCTATATTTTTATAGCTTTTTATTAAGTTATCACAATTTTTTTTAATTGCGTAAAATTTGAGCAAATTAGCTCAAATTTCACTAGAAATCTCGTGAATTTTCATAGAATTCCTATTATTGCCAATTTTACGTTTTTGAGAGATGCGCTTCACAACCTCGTTTTCATTATTTCGTTGATGAGCTATCTAGATTTTTTCTCAAAAGTTTGAGCTCAATTTCTGAAGACTTTTTGTGTGCTCTCCGTTTTTTCTTTGAGAGTAACTTTTTAGTTTCATCACCGCCTTTAGAAATGTTATGATGGAATCTTTAAGCGAAATTTTTGCTTTCTGGAAAAACTATGATACGTTCCTCTTCGACACTACGATACGATTGGAATTTTTTACGTTTTTGTTTTTTTTTTCTATTCCATTGGAATTTTGAACCTTTTCTCCTTCTTCTTCGATGTGATTGTATTGTATGGTATTGTCTGCGTCAACGTTTAAACCTTACGTCTTGTTGAAAAATAGATCAAAACAATACGATAATAAAGCGGCAACTTACGTAAGAGAGAACGTAGTGACGTTTTCCGTATATAAAGGCGAATAACGATTAAAGATGATCGAAGCATAGCAAAACTGGCTCGCAGAAAATTCCAATTTTTACTCATTTTGAAATTTTTTGTATGTCAGTATCCATCGATATGGCAGCTGGCACTTCAAAATCATTTTGTCGAAATTTCATTAGCAACAGCGACATAAAAAAAAGTTTGATGATTATGCCGCTGTGACGGCAAATTTATTGCCGGTGCCATTTGAAAATTCACACTGGTAAATTTTCAACAACAAAAAATTAGCATTTTTTGTTGTTGAAAATTTACCAGTGTGAATCTCAAAGATTAACTGATCCGAGCAATGATTGTGAGTTTTAAGTGTTACTAATTTTTCTTATTTTTAACACATTTATTCACTTTTTTTCTGAATTAAAGCTTTACACTTGTTTTTCTAGACAAAAAAAAAATACTATCTTCGAAAAGAATGAACGTTTCCGAAAAGTAGACAGAGAAAACAGTTTAAGAACAAGATTTACGAAAGATTGTGGCATTTTCGTCTTAAATGGGTTTCAAATATTCAATACCATTAAAAACAAGTTTTAAACTTGTAGCACTTTTATGTGAGATAAAATTCATTTTCAGCTTAGGAAAAATCACTGGTTTGGAAAATGTAGCGATAAGCCGCTGGGGTGCTCTCTAGCCTCCTCCTATTTTTGATCCTGTCGTTTCCCATGCTTTTCGCAGTAGTTGTAGAGTAACAACAATGAAGCGGAAAAAAGGCGTTGCTTCCATTTATAATGGCTACGCTGTTTCATTGACTGCTACTGGAGTGTGTAGTAGCGGGTTTAAGCGGGAAAGCATATGATGTTAAAGTTAAATTTGGTAATGGTGGACGAACTTTTCCTAGCACACTAGAAGAACCTAGTTAAACTTGTACAAAATGTACACAACAGCCACGGTCGTGGTTCAGCACTAAATGCGAAGTTGACTGAATTAGCATCATCGTGTCAACTGTACTGTGTACTTCCTCCAGCTTGCTTAGAGAGTAGTGCTTAACGACCGAATGGAGCGATCATAAAATTTCGTTTATCACTCAACTCAGCAAAGTTATCGACAAACTCGCAAACATACCGTAGAAATTGGGTCTCAGACTCGAAGATTTGATAGTTGATTAGCTTGAGAAAGAAGATACTACGAAAAATAATCTACTGTATCAATGTGAACACAAGACTGCAAGAGTAATTTTTGCCAGTTACAAAAGTTGCACTAGAAAGTAAAATTGTTAAAAATTTGAAACTTCGGAGAAAATGTGTGAGGTTAGTTTCTGCCCAATTGTGATTACGCAAATTGGAAACAACGCTGGTATCAAAACAGGTTCGTCGTATCATCTAAACCCAGCATCATTTTGAACTGCAAAAATTTTCTCTAAAAAATTAACAATAATTCAGAATTGGTACCGTATATTAACTGTGATATTGACCAAAACATGTTGAATGTTTTTCGGGAGTTTGCATTAGATTGAATTGATAGTGTGATAACTAATTAGATCCATGGCCTAACAGAAATATCCAATCCATATTTTTTTTAATTTAAAAATTTGCTGGTTGAATTAAAATTTTTCTCAGACCTTGATACAATTGCATTGCATAGTAGCTGCAACCATAGTATTTAAGTTATTCCGTTGTGCTACTTCGTACTTGAGATAAAAAAAAGTGTTGTTATGCATTTTACAGTATATTTTAAGGATTTTAAAATGGATTTTTTTAAACTCTTTCTACTGCAGCATGACATCTCAGCATCTTTTGTCAATCATTTGAATTTCCAGGCGATGATAGACACTAGACAGCAAATCTGAAATAAAACACAATCATAAAATTTAAAGCAATATAACAACACATCATCAGCTGGGTTAGGTTGATTTGTTTCTTTATTGTTTGGCTATTTCAGACCAAGTGACTTTCTATATTATTGTGCCTGATAATAGATTACGTTAAATTGGCTTTAGTTCGGAAACAAACGGTCGTTAGTTGTAGTGAGACAACGAGATATGCAGACAGCCAGACAACATAGCTAACTTATCATTTCACACTTCAACTGTCTGATTTTGATCGTGGGTGGCTTGTACTGCATTCGAAGCAGCGAAACTAAAAGGAACTTTGCGAGGAGAGAGGAGAATATTCTAGAAAAGCCCCCCTGTTTCGTCGGTGCTTGACTCCTCAATGCTTGCTTTAACTACCCGAGCAGTGTAGATACTAGATGTCTTTAGATAAATCAAAACAAAAAATTAACTCGCTACATTACACCGAAGTGTGTATGAAGTTGGCAGTACTGGGATTTGTTTCCGCTACACTGCCTACGTTGCATAGCTCTTATAAAGAATTGGGCAGTTGGGTCAATATGGTGAGAAAAATTAATGCTCAGTTTTATTACGACTTGGAGCAAGGAAAAGGCATAAGGAAGCAAACAATTTCGTATTTAATCAATAATCATAAAAAGGTGGTCTAGCTATTTTTCTTTGTCACTTTTATAGGTGATCATTATGGCAAGAAGTGAAATATTTTATTTTTTGTTTTCCAAATGCGTTTTAGCATTGTTGCTTTATTGATCGTATTGTGCCTTGCGTTTTGAGGTCCGACGTAAACAATAAACATTGATCCTACGTCTGCGTCATTTAACACTGAACAGTGAACTTTATTTTTTAAATTTTGCAAAAACTTTTATTCATCTTTTATATATGGCGCACTCTTGACGTAGCTTGATAGATAAGATAGTTTGTTTTATTTTTGGTCAGCGACGCTTAAAAATTTTAAAATAGCACCCGCGTTGCAACATCATAAAAAATCTCAAATCCATAAGCGCTATAGCCAATTGGCCAATGTTATGTGAATTTATTCAGTAACTTGCTTTTGAAATTTAATTGGGTAAAAATTCGACAGACGAAAAAATATGATAATTGGTGCTTTTTATCGTTGAATTGACGCCTTTTTAGGTTACCACCTTAAAGTTTTTTAATGTTTGATGTTTGTGTGTGTAGGCTTCATAAGTGCTCAGGTTCCAAGTTCTAATTTATTTGCTAGTCTCTTGCCTAATATATTTTAGTCCTATTTAATTTGCATTGAATTGTGTGATATTTATCTATGAAAAATGGCTCATTTGAAATTGCGTGACACGGAACCAATTGGAACCGATTCCTCCGCTACTTTGGTCAACCGCGAAGACAGAATATTTGATCAGGTATTGACATATTCAGATTCTAGCTAACTTGCAAGTTTAACAAAAACTTGTGTAAACGAGGTGTCTTTTAGGCCGTATCAATGTTTTGGCCCTGAAAAAAAAGGTAGCGTTACGGACCCCGCGCCTGATTGCAAGACTTTTGAGTGAAAGTGCTTTTTTAAAACATTGTTTTATTATTTGGGAGTGGATTTTCCCAAAGGGTCCGCACTATTTAAATTCGGCCTTGCTGGGAGTCGTACCTAAGTTATATCTCAGCAGTTGTATTTGATACCCTCTGTTGCTGTCAAGTGCGATTGAATTGGAAAAATAACTTCAAACTTAACGAAAAGTGTATAGTGGTAGTGTTTAACACTTGTTCTTTTTTCATATACAAGTGCAAGAAATTATTTGCTGGCGTCTTGGAGAAAAACCGAATTTTTCCGTTGTAAAAATTACTAAATTATTCATAATGGAAACTGGCCAAGACCTTACAGAACTTTCGATTTAGACTGTTTTAGACCAAATATCTATTTGCGGATTGAGTTCATTGACGCGACGACAATGACGTCATAGTCGTATGTTTACGCTAAGATATGAAATGTGGAGTAAATAAACTTAAAGGAGGTGTCGGGGGTCTCCGATATTTTGGTTACCCCGTACCTGCCAAATGACCCCTAACTTGGGTTGGGGACAAATTGAGGGTTGTTTCTCAATGTGATTTCGTTGGACGTCTAATTGATTGCAGGCAGACGATGAAGATTCAAACTCATTCAGCGAAGAAATCAAATCAGTGAAATCAGTCAAGCGTGATGGTTGGGATAACAAAGTTCAATATATCTTGGCCCAAATTGGATTCGCTGTAAGTTTATTTCGAATGTTGGATTTTAGAATTAAATTTTTTTTTAACCTGAAATCTTCAAATTAAGTTGTTTTCTTTAATCACTCAAAAACCTCAGCAGAGTAGAACAAATACCGGTACCGGTAGATGCTTTTTCGAAGATCATCAAGGTCAGAGGAGAACACATAAGTTTTTTTGGGAAAATGAAGCTAGAACTAACTGAAATAGAACCTGAAATTTTTTCACTGCATTTAAGCAAAAACCGAAAACAGCTCATTGTTTTTCGAATTTCGACAACAATGCAAATTATGTACAGCGAATCTTTGGTGAAAATGTACCCCTGTTTCTTCTAGATACAAAAATAAAAGTTCTAGCTTTGAAAACTTCTCTAGTTGTGCGATTACACAGTTTTCGTGATTCATTAGATAGTTTGTTTTAATAACATTTTGAAAGTTGTTCGGCGACTTTGAGCTTTCAGTTTATTTATCATGCAACAATGCATCGCTAAACCAATCAAGCATGAAGCATCTTTTCTGCATTTTTTGCGCCAGCAAAAACTGTTCTTGCGTTTTATTTTAGGGGATTTTTTTATCAGTAATAGTACCATTTCTAGTCAATTTACTCAAGATCTTGGAAAACTACGTAGTGATTATTTTTTAGAAAAGATGCAAATATGGGAAAATTTTGTTTCTCTAAACATCACTGAGAGGGGAAATTTAAATCGTCCATTCATTTTCAACGCTACTTTACGTTGTACTGTTGCCTAGAAATAATGACTTTGGAAAAGCTATTTTATGATCAGATGATATTGTGCAATTAATTTAACCGATGAAGTAATGATATATTTTAACAAAGTGTACCATAATATTGCAATAGGCTATAGTATAGATTATAGTGGAAAGCGGCACTGCTAAGTGCTAAAATTCCCACCCCTCCCCCCAAAAAAAGCTTGATAATATTTCAAAGCTCTTTTTTTGCAAGTATTTTTATAGCAAGAAAAAAACTTTGGTGTTTATTTAACTTTCAAATCTAAATATCTAAGTATGGATCGCGATGTGTAGAATTATTTACTTGAAGCAAAGTTATTTTTAGATTGTAAAGATACTCGAATTTGAGCTGATTTCATTGTCAAATCTGCTCAATTTTTCGTTTTCTACGATTTAATACAACACTTGATTTGCAGGTTGGTTTAGGAAATGTTTGGAGGTTTCCATATCTGTGTCAGAAGAACGGAGGAGGAGCCTTCTTGATTCCATACGTCATCATGCTGGTACTAGAAGGAGTCCCTTTGTTCTATCTGGAAATTGCGATTGGCCAAAGACTCAAGCGTGGTAGCGTTGGAGTCTGGAATAAGATTCACCCGTTTTTGGGTGGCGTTGGAATTGCAAGTATGGTGGTACGTACCCAGAGAGAGTTTTCCCCTCTACCGTATTTTAGCCACTATGTTTAAGACACTTGCAAAGCGTCCCACGCCACTTGAACTCTACATTCCCAGCTCTACCGCAATTGTTTTATGAGCAAAATCAAATTGCTGAAAGGGTTAAAAACTGATTCACTTCATATTCGATAGAAAAAAAATGAACAAATAAATAAACTGGCAAAAGTTCCAAAAATAGTTCCAAAAGGTCCTCACCGAAAAGACGCCGCGGAAAACGTGTCTTTGAGAAACGGACCGCGCAGAAACGTCGCGTACTTGATTTTCGGCGTTAAAGGTAATCGTAGAGATCCGAAGGTTCAAATATATCTTTTTCAATTATTCATTGTTCATGCCTTTGAGAGAATATTGCACCAGTCTGAAGTCTTTGAGTTAGTCACAGCCAATTTGTAAAAACTTGAAATTGTTTTCGTTTTCAGGTTTGCTTTCTGATTGCCCTTTACTACAACATGATTATTGCCTGGGCTTTCTTCTACTTCTTCAATTCATTTCAAGCCGTTCTTCCCTGGTCGGAATGCCCCACATATACGAATCAAACCAACGAGAATGTTACAAGTAAGCATAGTTTCAGCCCTCAGACCATTGCTAGGACGCAATACGTACTACCAAAGCAATGGCGGCGGTAGTGCAGTTGGTAGAGCTTCGGGTTAGCAATCAAAAAATTGCTAAGTCCCGGTTCGATTCCCGAACTGGGAATGCGTGGTTGTGTCCTTGGAAAAGTCTCTAAAGGCTTATTTCCCGTAGAAGCCAAGTAGTCTACCCGTTGTGGTAGCGCTGCTTGAAAAATGACTTGCAAACTGAACCCAAAAAAGGGTGCTTTGGGTTCATGTGGTTAGACTAGCGCAGAGTGCTTGGTACACGTTCGCTCGAAAGAACCAAAACAATCACAAATGAAAAGTTATCCCGAAATAATTTGAAATCAACTCTGTTTAGAGACTAAAGCGCTCTTTGCCTTTACAGTTTGTTATGTGATCTGTACATAAGATAATCGGTCAAAAAAAAAAAAAAACAGCCACAACAAAAAACAACATATGTTTGCGTGTTTCATAACAACCACAAAGTTTGCATGCCTACAAACTTTGTGTTTGAAGTATAGTAAGTGAGAAACATTTTGAAAACCCAAAAGCTTCATTAGCAGTGACCTTCATCAAAAATAGCAATTCTCAATATCAAGCATTTTCGAAAAGTGATTTTATTCCTACCCTTTCCGAACACGCCTCCTTTTCATGTGCCTGTCGATAGATACAAGAATGCAGAACTCCGAAATTGTTTGGATAGATGTTTAAGTTTAACTATGCAGTTAGCAATTACATTTTGCTTGTTTTAGCTACAACCATGTTTGCTTAGCACTTTGCACCGTTGTTTTAGTACCAGTTGAAGAATGTGCCATATCGAGTGCCACCTCCTACTTTTGGTATAGAGATACCCTTGACATATCCTCATCCATATCAGAGCCAGGAAACGTGGTGTGGCGTATGTCAGTCGCCCTGGTGGTTGCCTGGCTAATTGTGTTCGTGGGAATGTTCAAAGGAATCAAATCGTCTGGAAAAGTAAGAAAATGCAATTGTAATATTTTTGATTTTCCCCATCTTTTCACTCAAGAATCAAAATTTTGGTCCTTGGCAAGTTTGTGTTTTTGTTTTAATTTTTTCGACCCTACTTCGCTTAAATCGCTGAAAATCCCTTTTTTCTCATTCTGAAAAGTCGGATCGTTTTGCGAACATGGCACATATGCAGTATGCGCGGCAGGTACACAGTAATTACACATGCAAAATCAATAAGAGGCTTGCTTGAGGTGCTTTAGGAACTATTGAGAATGGGTGTGGGGGTCGGTAATTACTTCGAAGTTCAACGTGTCTCCTACGTAAGCCGCATAAAATTTCCATTTTTCAAACTTTCACATTTTTATGGAAGATTGGATGGTGAACAACATGCCTCAATACAGAAGTACATGCTCTATATCACATTTTTCTTTCTGTTTTATCCCTCTCAACAATAGCACATTAAAACATAATACTAAAATTCTTTGACCAAATGCACTTTACAGTAACTTCAAAAATATACTGTGTATTCACTAAGTGTTTAATGACGCTTGGTATTTTCTCCACTTGGATTTTCCACGTTTCGCGGAAGTTTAGGATCGTTGTAGGCCATTACTAGCCCACTTAGAATCCAGGCAACTGGGGGTTGGGGTTGTGAATTCCACTCGATCAGATAAATCTTCTCCCATTAAAAACAGGATGCATCGACAAATGATGGATACTCGAGACGACGGTGTTTTGAGTGCTGTAACTACGATAATAATAGCCGTTGCCCTGTCTTTGGTCATGTTTTAACATGCCAACAGCTTTATTCGAGAGGTGTGAAGTGCACTTGTATTGTTTTAACAGCATAGTAAAGTTCAATCCTCCAGTGTGGAATTTGTCAATAACAACAAAACTTATACAAAAAATTTTACAAGTTTTCCGTTTCCCAAGTCAAGTTCATAATACCATATGATAGCTGCTACATTTATCGTTCACAAAATTTTGAATCGCAAGTTGAAGATTTTTTGAATCGTAGGTATAGGATTTTTGTAACATCCCTCACATAATGCTTTTTGAATCAGGTTTGAATTTTGGCGATATTTCTAAAAATTGACAAAAGTCATTAACGTAGCAGCGAAAACACGCCGGTTATGTTTTCGCTAAAATTGCGCTGGCACATTTTGAGGGAGAAACTTTTTACGGCTTCATGTTGTTTGCCGATGGTGACCATGCCACCTCGTGTACTTTGATCACGCAAGACCACGTGATTATGCGCTTACTACGGCTGTTTGTTTACCACTATGTTTTCTTTTGGACATCTTCGCGCGCGCTTCCAGATGGGGGATTACGCAATTCATTCATAAATTTCCCCGCAACAGCTAGGATCTTTTGCGGATTTTCTCCCATAGGTGTGTTTCTTTGCAACATTTTTAATAATGAACTAAAACAACATTTCCTTTCAAATAGAGCTGTATTAATAGAATCAATCGATCGCAGATCTTAAACTTAAAATCTTATTTAAATAGCTTTTTTTAAGAAAAATCGTGGAAAACTTTTTAGAAGCATGGACTCACCCATCATTTTCCTTTCAGATTATGAAATATTTCAGATTATTCAGATGTGCCGTTATCAAAGCGTGAATTTTCGTTTGCAATACAAAAAAAAAAGGGGAATATAAAACAAAAACAATAACGCAAAACTAAAAAATAGCAGAAAATATAACTTGACTTTTCCTGGAACTACTTGTCGCCTTGTCAAAAGTAATTTTGTGCTATGCATTAAAAGATTGATGTTCCAAACATTATGCTCTGAAATTATTATTTCATTTTGCTCTACGATACTAAATACTATTATGTTTTATTCCATGAAAGCTGGTTGTTTTTTTATTGTGTTTTGTTTCAAGATCAGTATCTGCCAATAAGTTTTTCATTTTACAATATTCCATTTTCTTTATTAATCCTCCATTTAATCCTGTGAATTCCATTTTTAAATCATATGAACTTGACTGAACTGAAAAATTCTCATTTTAGGATCCGATCAAAAGAGCATAGAGCTTGATAATCGCTTTTGCAATGTTTTTAATTTCCTTGATTCGCAAAGCAGTAAATTCTCATAAATGCACTTTCTTCGAAAGTTTATTTACTTCTAAGTAGAGAGCGAAGTTTCGATAGGTAGTAGGCTAGGTGCTACAGCTGCCGCGCTGGAGTGCAAATATGAGAGGCGTTTCCTCATTGTTTTTATGTACAGCATTTTATGCCTGAGCTTTGGTACCTACACAAAATGAATCGAAGAGACTCGTACAAAAAATCAACTAAAAATATTTAACCGTTGGAAAAAAACAAATTTTCAATATGCATAACCGTAAGACATTTTGAAAAGAGTACCATGTATGCAATAAGGAACAGCGTTACGTAAATACTTTGGAATCACAATAATTTTAGAACTCTAATACCCCAACATACACTACAAAATTATTTTCAAAAATTTTGGAAAGTAAGTATGAGTAATATGCTGCTTTTTCTACTGCAATTACTTTATGGACGATTTTATATATCGATAATGATAATAACCCCTGGGACCCAAGCTTTCGAAGTATTAAAGACAATTAAGTGCTTCATACCGGTTTTACCGTGTCCTTTTTTGCATGTTCCCTTTACGGGTCTTTTTGTTCATTGTCAAAACGAAAAACAGGAAAATCAAAAACAAGGAATTGAAACCCATAAACAAGAAACAGAACTTGAAAACTGCGTAGTAAAAACTGTATTAGCTCGAAAGCTCCGAAAAGTTGCTGCGGCCAGCTCTATGTTGTGCTAGCTCTGCGTTTTTATTCAAATATGGCTGCAGGCGATTGAACCGCGTGTATAGCGTAGCGTGTAAGCTTGTAATATGGCCTCATGGGAGACTGAACTTTGACTGAAGTTCTCGGTAATTCAATGCTACCACCGTTGGCATTGTACTGTATAAGCTACGTGATTTATGCTGAATTTGTCTGGCTGCTTTAGCCTCAGCACGTTTAGTCTACCACACTTATTAGGAATTCCCGTGTAAATATTTACCAAATTATCGTTACGGTAATTAACTCTGAGGTAGTGTTTGGTCTTTTGTTATCTTTTGAATTTTGATCTTCGATAAGTACGTACTGTCACATCCAGCAATTCCAAAAGATTGACTTGGAACCAGAGGTGGAGTCCTCGAGGACACATGTTGAAGTCCTTGGTCTCGGCCTCGAAGGTCAAGTCCTTGGCCTTGGCCTCGAAGCCTCAAGTCCTCCAAAATTGCCCTGTCCTCGGCTCAAGGACAGCATTATTTTTTAAATCTTTAAAATTTTATTCTAAAACACCAAAAACCTCGCGGAAAATTCGTGAAGACCTCTTTTTATCTTCTGAAGATTGCCCTAAAAAAATTTTTGCAAACTTTTTTTTTGGAGATCGCCTGAAAAAATTTTTGAAGACCTTTTTTTTTGAGAATACTTGCGCCTGTGTACTTGGTCCTTGGCCTCGAGAGAGTCTGTCCTCGAAAGGGCTGTCCTTGGCTTTGGCCTCGGATTTTTTGCTCCTTGGCCTTGGCCTCGAGACTCCACCTCTGCTTGGAACGTACTTAATATTTAGCATTGGAGTCTTGGCGATTAATGCAATAAAAAAGAGCTTAAAAGCAGTCAATTTCACGCGATAAATTCAAGTGATACGCAGATACCTTCTTGACCACGTGTCGCAGAGCATTCAAGAATTTTTGACCAGATTATAATCGTTGGCCTCGACCATGTGTCATCTTTCACAATTAGTAATTTGGGCGGAATTTGGACTTTTTATGCCTAAAGGTTTTTTGGCAAATAGAAGCTGCAGATTTCAACGACCATACCGTAAGTTCATCAAGCTTGTGGAATTGCCCTTTGCATGTGAATGAGCACGTCTTGGCTTGAGGATATTAGTTGATTTTGTTCATTTTCCAAGCAAAATTGCTCAAAAACTCCCGTTTGAATTGTTATTGTTGGTTGTTTTGTTTTGATGACTATTGTCCTGTTTTTTTTTTTGTTTTTTTTTGATAATTTGTATGATTCATATTCATTTTTTGAAAGGAACGCCTCCTCTATAGGCCTATAGCAAACAACAAAAAATTAGATATTGTCAGGAGGGCAAGTATTTGGTCGATGCTTCCACTGATGACGAACGTCTGTAATTGCGACTCCAGTTAAATCACTATTATTCTGGCTGATTTACGAAGCACCTCTTGTCTTATGTACTCTACGTCTTCCACATAAAAATCTTTTTTTTAATATATGAGGTTGGGCACAATTTTTTGATCAATTTCTTTGTCGCGCATTGGAATTTTGAAAAATACCCAACCCTTCTATCTCAAGCAAATGAAACATTTACGTTGAAGTCGCTCTGATGTTAGCTTCTTAGAAAGGGAGTTAAATTCCGAGAGCAAGCGCTTTCTTCTTAACGTTATCTTGGCTCTGATTAGTCGGCCTTGCAGAGGTGAAAGCTTTTTGCAGTCTTCTTTCAGGCAGTGACCATAGCAATCATTTGTTGAATAGTAGTACAAAGGCTACATCCGGGTCTTTTCTCAACATTAATTGGCTGTAAAGATAAAGCGCGGATGTGGATTTTTCAAGCATACTTTTGTGTTGTAAGTTTGGGTATAAATTGGAATGGCATAGGCTTCCCAATAAATTTGACCACACGTATATAAATGTTGAGACGAAACTGTGTGTTGTCATAAAGGAGCTTTTGAATCTGAGATCCAGAAAATTTTGGAATGGCTTTTGTCATTGTATCGTAAAGCGACTTTCCTTTAATACTGTCCTCAAAGATGTTTCGAAAGATAGTTGCTCAATCATAACATTATCATAGCTTTAGAAGTCCATGGCTTGTGAATTGCTTAATTTGGTGCGCGCAGCCGTTACACAATCCACCGGGACCATGAACGTCATCCAGCAATCAGCACATGACCTACATTAAAAAGTATTTTAGTGAGCATAGCAATTGTATAAGCATGCTACGCTGCCATTGATGCTTTTATGCTACAGGCGAAAGTATTTTGTGATTCATGAAAAATTCATCGACACGCAAATATAGATATACCGGAAAATCATCGTTGTGTTACCTTTTACGAGAACCTTTCCAGTTCCCATTTGCATGTCTGATAAGAAGTTGACTAAAATAGGAAAAAAAGTCCCATTTATTATTGATTTACGAACGGTACACTGGTTTTAATTTAGTTGTTTAGCGGGTAGTTTGTTACATGTGCACTGAGCAGTAAACACTCGTAGTCTAATGACTAGTCGTAAAGAACTGTCTTGTACATGAAAGGATTTTGCACCAGATAAATCCAGCAATGCGCTGTAAAACTCACAATTGAAGTGGGCATTTCCACATCGCCCAAAGGCTGGGCACCTCCTCACCACACACGTAACCACTGCTTACGAGTACTCATTGACCCTCTCTTACAGCCCACTGGGAGGGCGGTTTTGATTGCTATTCTCCCCGATACAAACACCGGTGATTATAAATTCACTTTCAATACGAAGTTTGTGTTTGAAGCTTCTGAAACTAGATATCGCGTGCTCATGAGTTTTTGTGCAGTTAAGCCTGGGTTTTCCATTACGTCAAAATAGATTGAACAGATAGGGAATCGCCGATAAAAGCTCAAATAACAATAAACTTATGTGTTTGATCAATAACGCAAAAAGTTGACAATCATTTAGTACTTTGTAAGCGCAATGCTGTAAAAAAACACCGATGAAAAGTTACATTTTATTATGAAACTATAGTTTTGCTCCATGGATTACGTTTACCTAATGCTCGGACTTAGATCGATCTGGGGTGGACTTAGCCGTAGATTTACTCTTTGCATTGTACAAAGTTCTCTTTTACGTCAGCATAATTGCGTTGTTGAATGATAATGGATGGAAAATATAACCATTGTACGACATAGCAATTTTGCACTTTTTGAATTCTTTGGTAATGAAAAGAATTTGCGATGTTTTGGTAACGCTAATCACAACCCCCATTGCTAGGCCATTGAAGTATGACTATGACGCACAAACACAGCAGGGCCCATTATGAATCATTGGACTTAAACGTATATGATATTTTTTTGAGTGGAAAATGATGCCAGAAGTGCTGAATAACTTTGAAATCATATTGGATACGCATGAATAGTTTTTGGTGGCCGTCAATCAGGTTGCATCTTTTGTGACGTCATATTCTTTTATTGACAATACCTAAGCAGTTTTCTGTGCTGAGTCATGAATAGTTCTTAAAAGAAATTGCTGGTAATTAATCGTCAAGGGTAGCGAATAACAATGCTTTCAATTTGTGCTTGTTCATCATGACTTTGAATAGCGGTTCGAGCAGGTTCGGAGCGGGTTGAGGAGGTTCGAGACGGGCAGATTCGACTTTGAATAGCGAGTTTGATAACGGTCGACTTTGATAACAGGTCGAGCAGGTTCGTCTTTGAATAACGGGTCGAGCAGGTTCGGGTCGAACGTTAAAATGATGTAATTTGAACCCAAAAAAAGTCTCGTATGGTCAGCCCCAAATGATCAAATGATATCAGTTAAATGTACAGCTTGAAATAGGTCCAAAAGAAAATAAACTAATTGAGCTCAAACCTCACTTTGGCCCAACTAACACTTCAGTGCAATAGATCGGTATTCAAAATTGAGCCTCTGTTGTGTTTTATCTCCGAAAATGTTACCAACAGAGCCTGCGGTTTTTACTACCAATTTTTTGTAATTTCTCGTATTTGTCTGACTTTGTTTACCAACTAAGTGTAGTAGCGTTGTAAAGTTCTATTTGCATACTAACTTAATATAGCTATTTATTACAATGCGCGAAAAACCTTCTTATAGACCTATGCTACTTCTAATGCTTCGGCAGTTTCCTTTTTGGACAAGGGTTTAATTAATGAGGTCGCAAGTACTTGTTGGCAACCAACGCCATAAAGGAGTTGATTAAGTATTTTATTATAGGATGAGGGCGTGTAGCTAAACGATAAAATTTTCCCCGAAATCAATGATTAATTTGTGATTTATGTACCACTTAAAGAACTATTGACGAAGAAGCCAATTTTTTATGTATTCTGCAGGGTTTCTTTGATGTTTTGCTATGTGTTACGTTTTGCTGATTCTTTACGTGAGCATGGTTGTAGCGGTAAAGCAAAGAGAAAAGACCTAGTATCTAGAATGCGCTTACTGTACAACTGACAATGACAAATCTCACAAGTAACCTTTAATAAAAAAAACACTTTTCAAAAGGGCAAGCAAATTTGCAAGACAAACAAACAATAAAACTTTCACGGCCAGCAAGTAGGAGGGGTACAAAAGAACCAAACGCCACCAAAAAAGAATTTGGAGAAAAAACAAATTTAGCCCGAGCGATGCTCCCAAACAAAAAAAAATACAGTATAAATCTATAATTCTACAAGTGCAAAAAATCTACTAATAAACCCAAAATTATGTAGGGAGACTGGAGCATGAGCGCAATGCGGGTACAGCAAGATGCGGGAAACAAGTGTGTGCAATCGTGTAAGCGATTTAAAGAAAAATACTTCAGGATCTTTGTAAACAAAAAATAAATACTAAACATTTGGAATAAACTAAAGTAGAAATTATCTACTACAAACCAATGAATAGATTACATACTCTTTAATTCTCTAATATCATACTCCAATAGGACTTACATACTCTTTAATAGATTACTAAAACACGAGTGAATAAACAACAAACTAGGAGACTTACCTTCTCTGTCCTGCGCAAAATACAAAGTGATCAAGCACATTGCGCAACAGAGAGAAGCCAAGTCAAAACTACCGCAAGGGGTCGCCAGCAATTATACTAACGGTGCAAGGAAACAAAGAACGGCGCTTACAATGGTTGCTAATTTAGTTACCGATATCTTTTCCGTAAGTGAGTAGATGATGCCGTTGATTTCCATATCGGCTACATCTTGAGATCCACTTGTCTTCACTATGTCTAGTCAAGTTTCGCGATATTGCAATGTTTGTAAGTGACAATCTGTATTCATCTGCCTTCTATTTATTCGTCATTGATAAATTTTCGAAATTTATCCAAACTCGCAATTATCAATCTCAAAACTTGGTACTGGCAGAAAAGAAATTTACGACTTGCCCACCAACCAAGCTGGTTTCGCTGGCTGGTGATTGGTTGAAACCTTCTGTGACAAGAGCATGGTGCGATAGTATGTCACACCTTAGAACTTATCAATGTGCTAGAGAACTAGAAGCGGTTCTTTCCGCATTATTAAAAGCGTGGATGGGCGGGCATCAAATCGTTATGTAACTGTAAGTATAGTGAAACCACCCATCCAATTGGTCGTAAAGGGTCCAGTAATTAATGGGCAACCATTACTAACCACCAGCGTCCAGCAATCGGGCCGCTTCTTAGCAAACTTTACAGGCAGGTTACATCTTGCCGTGCAGTACGGTCATTCACCTTCACAATAGAGTAATGAAGCGTAAGGCACCTTGTTCCGCAATGTTACAAACAAAGGTTTCGCGCTCTTTTCTACATTCCTGACATATTTTTCAAACTTATATAAGTTTGTTGAATGGGTGAAAGAGAAATGGTTGACAATACTGGACAATCAATCTTATGACTTTTTATGTCAAATTTAAAATGAAGTTGGTGCTATGGATCATGCTGTTCACCAAGTTTGTCTGAGGAATGTTAAGCGGCTCTGAAAATCTAATTTACAAAAGCATGCGCATCAAGTCAGTTGATCCACGTGCGGATCGTACTGATCCGCAATTCGCTACATGTCGATGGCAGCAGGTTCAGTTCTTTCCACAGATTGGATGGCGACCCCAAAAGTGTTCCAAAAATTGTTTTATAGTTCGAGTGTACTTAGTGTACGTTGACAAAACAATGCAGTTCCTCTGTACTGTAGTAAGCAGAAAGCAAAAAGCGGTTGGGAATTACACTCACCCAAACTGTGTTGCTTAGATCCAGCGGTTTTGATTTGATGATAAAACACCTTCAAGACATGCCTACGCCACTGAGAAGCGAACCCCCAACTTGAAATCTGGTTGATTCAAAAGCTGCAAAATAAGAACTGACCGTATGGTGCCCTTCCATCCATTTCGTTTCCTTACTTCAATAGAGATTAACGTTATCGATGCCAGTGCGTTGAAAAAGGACAATAAGTTAACGGGATGTCACCTGCTACGTAGCCTCTAAACGAGTATAATGCAAAATAAAAACAGGAAGGCGTGTTCTCATATTAAGAGATGATGGCATTAGTCAAAGTTACATCCGGTGTCTGCGGAAACGGAACTGACGTAAAAATAATAAGAGGCCGGTACCTTTATTCTCTGCTCTGATTGGCTAATAGATACAAACCTAGCCCGAAAAATTTTGGTCACGCGCGTGTGGCGTTGAGCGTAAACAATTAGTTCACTGATACTCTGCGGCTACTCCACGTTTTACTATTATGTACAGTATTTCGTCAAACAAACATTGCCTGTAGCAAGAAGTGGCTATGATTTCCCATCCTATTTATTCATCATCTAGGTACCTTTATTCTCTGCTCTGATTGCTTATTTCTTTTAACGCCCAAAACAAAGACAATTATAATAATTTAACACTTTTCAGGCAAAAAGGAAAATACTCTATCAATCATCAAGTTTTTTTCAGTTTCGAGTCCATATTTTTTTTTGGAAATTACAGCGTTAGAATAGAATTTTTGACAGCATGAGCCAACCTCTATTTTGATTGTTGAGGTTGGGGTTAAGTTGTAGGTTGAAGTTAGGCCTGTGACGTCAGGGTCCATTTTTATCTTATGAAATATTGAAGGAGGAATGAACTTTTGTCAATACTAGACTCCGTATGATGCCGAACTCTTTCTTTCGATTCTTTAACTTCGGTCCTGATGAATAGTGGTCTCGATACTAATCTTTTTTATTTTCTTCAAATCAACCTACTGTAGAGATAAGAATAGTGCGAAACTTGATATGGGATCGAAATTAACGATCCTTCTAAAAGCTTTAACTTAATGTAAAAACTTTCATTTAATAGCTGTAATTTAATCGTACGACATTCACGCTCAGTTAATCACTTCCTAAAACATACCATTAAACAATTGGTAACAAATGATAATGTTATCAAATGAATAGTCATCCACACAGTACCACTTTCAACATAACGTCTAACATTGCGTTCACTTGACCCACAGGCGTTGTGGAAAGAGCGGGTGTTATTGAAGCTATAGACTTCGGAACAATTCCCATTGCGTGAAATTGAAGATCACACTAAAGATGGTTTTTGAACTAAATCACTCGCTCAGAGGCATCATAAATTAATCTTTTGTTGCCACAATATTCACAAACGAATATCTTTCCTTTCAGAGCTATGCGGTTGTTATTTTGCTTATCTCTTTTGATTCTTTTGTGAACTCTCCGCATATTTGCTCTTGATTAACAGATATCACTCATCAAGTCATACCCTTATGAATAGATCTTGACTTTGTGAGAAGAGCACATACACTAGTATCTGAATACTTTTGTGATTTAAAATAATTCAAGATTCAATGGCATTTTAAAATGGGATCATTATCATTTTTTCAGGTATTTGACGTCACTGATCTAAATTTATGCAAATATAATAAGTGAAATTTTTCCTTTTAATAAAACATCAAAAAAGTGTAGTAATGATTTAGGTGTGTGTATTTAATATTTAACCTAAGGTAGTTTGAGCGGCAACGCGTTTGTCTCCGAATCTCGGGCCGGTCAAATCGGACACAGTGTTGCCAGCGGCTCGCCACTGCTGCGACATTTGTTTGAAAGGAACTGTGTTGCCCGTGCGCAATAACGCCAAGATGAGCCCGCCAACTCGTTACACGCTTCGGCGTATTACAGCGAGCATAATGAAAGATTATGTACCCGGATTCCTAACGAAGGCTCGTTGAGTAGCACTCCAAAACGTGGGCAGTTCTTTCACTAATTTTGCAAAGCTACTGTTATTCAACCACAATTAGCTTCACTGTGTGGTTAAAATTTGCTGTTTAACGTTTCAAACAAAGTTTAATTCATCTTCAACGCTCTTTCAAATAACGTAAAAAAATTTCAAAAACGAAATATTCGGGTTTTGAGCCATCACGAAAATTTCCTATCACAGAAGGTGCCCTATTCCCTGGTAGACTCGGGTTCGATTCCCGGTCGGATCAAACCAAGACAATAAAATTGGCTTTTTCAGAAATCACAGCTTTCCTGCTTGACGTTCAGCAATAAAAGAGGCAATGTGGAGCCTCCACCGTGTGTAGTAGACAAGTGAACAAGTGTAGTAGACAGCTGTCTCAATGCCAAGGCAGCTTTGCAATACGTAGAGATGTAGTTACACTTATTATCCTCAAGAATGGCTTGGTTGTGGAATAAAACTTTCTAAAATATAACCAATCGCTTTTGCAATTTTCGATGGAAATGCGCTTCCAATAACTTGGCAACCCTTTCGCTATTTGTGTACTTCAGTGCAGTTTAGTCGCAGGAACAGGGGTGACATTATGCAACCGTTTCATCTTTTCAATTATTTTTCAGGTGATATACTTCAGTGCTACATTTCCTTATTTGGTCTTAATCATTTACTTTTTCCGCGGAATTACACTGGATGGAGCCGGGGATGGACTTGGATACATGTTCACACCTGACGTACGTCATGAGTGCCTATTGTGGTAATGTTAATAGCAATCACGTGCTTACTGACTTTCAAAACAATTTCTCTTATACAAAAGCCCAGCAAGTTCGTCCAAGAAAAGAATTACCTTCCCTGTAACTACAGAAAGTCTTTGAATAGCAGTTTTCAAATTCTTTTTTTTTGCTGTGTGAAGGAAAACTATTGTTTCGTTGGCAGGCCTAGTTCCAGCTAAACCAGCTATCCGTTTATTGTCAACCGGATGCTTTTGCAGATCTCCAGGCTTTCTGATCCGACTGTTTGGCGAGATGCTGCGACCCAGATCTTCTTTTCCTTGGGTCTTGGATTCGGAGGAGTTATTGCGTACTCCTCTTATAATGACACAAAAAACAACTGCAAAAGAGACGCCCTTTTCGTCTCTTTGGTCAACTGTGGGACCAGCGTCTTTGCGTCACTGGTTATTTTTAGCATCCTGGGTTTTAAGGCCCACGTGCGTGCCCAAGACTGCAAAACAAGGTGAGGCAAAAGCGACAGTGATTTTTTTCTTCTGCTCTTAAATAAGCTGCTGTAGGTCCGGAGTTTTAAGCAAAATCTTTCAATAGTTATTATGTTTGTTTTTTTCTAGAATTATTTGAAAAATGACGCGAAAAATTTATTGTAAAATGACCTCCAAATTTATAATAATATGAATACACGCAAACACGATGAAAATTCATGTGGTTTTATTAAAATCCTTTCATAGATTAGGCTTTAATTTTGCTTTGTTTTTAGAAACATCAATGAAATTCGACATTTCTTTGACAATCATTACTCTGACCATTCTCTTTATACAATGGTGTCTGAAATGGACCTTGACAACTATGATTGCTACTTGACCGGTATTAATCAAACAATAAATAAAGAAAATTCATCCGACAAAGAAGTCAGCATTTATAATGTAAGAAGTATGCATTTCGTGCAAGTAAAGTCGCTCATCAGGGATGTTTGGTAAAATTTCCTATTATTCAAGAGCTTTTAGGGCATTTTAGTAACTTGAAACTTTTTTCGTGGAGGGAACCAAAATACCAGAATGTTTTCACCTCAAAATCGTTTGACAGTTCAAAAGCGAAAATTAGTTTAGTTTGAGTTCATCAAAATCATGAACAGTTAGAAGATGTCAGCTTTTCGCTGTGACTCTTTGCATTCATCTTAGGTATCACTTCTTTGCATCAATCTAGATATCACATTATAGATATGCATAGGTGGGCAAGTTAATGCAAAACGTTAGCTTCGTTAACCGCTAGTCCGTTAACAAACTTCACATCTCCGTTAACGTTAATTCGTTATTTTCAGCTTTAATTAAAGGAAGTTAATAAAGTCCTTTAATTCGTTAACATTTTGCGTGTAATATACATTTCGTTTCATTCACTCGCTTCTAGAACACGTATTGACGCTGTTGAGCAGATTGTAAAGAAATATTATTGCTATGGTGGTCTTTTTGTGTTTTGGAAGTTACAGTTTAAAATCGAATCTAATTTCAAGACAGAAACAAGTTCAAATGCTCTAACGAAGCTGCAATCGGAAAATCTTTGGAAATCGCAAACAGCGATAATTAATAGACCCCTGAGGCTGCAGCTTATTATTTGCCTCAAAAAGAGCTCCTTTCTTTGCTTTATTCTATAAACCTCGTGCTAATATGCAACAAGTGCTACCAGTGCAAACTGGTTTGTACCGGTACGATGAATGAATCGTGCAAGATATTAACGATAAAAACCTTAACGGAAGTTAACAGAACTTAACGGAAGTTACTTTAGTCCGTTAACAGAACTTAACGGAAGTAAATTTAGTCCGTTAACATGAAAAAACTTTTTAACGGATTAACGAGTTCAAGAAAAAGTTAGCTTCGTTATTAACGGATTAACGATTAACGGACTTGTGCCCACCTATGTAGATATGTCGTACTAAACAACTACTGTATATTTGCTTACTTTTGAAGATGAAATTTGGACAAAATTTAAGGTCAAATTGGTTAGAATGATACTAACAATGAGAATTGCTAACTTCGTGCTCAGCTCCAAATTAATCCAATCAAGTTGGTTAGATTAGATTAATTTGGCACTGAGTGCGAAGTTAGAAATTCTCATTGTTAGTACTTTATAAAAACATTATTGCCTGCTTTATGCATTGTATTGTAGTACTGTACGTGCACGTTATTTCAAAGTAGACCACACCTCATCACACCCAGCCCTAAACGCCGTATGATTGGTCTGTTGTCGTTCTTCGCAAAGCTCATTTTTTGTTTTTATTTTGAATATTTCTCACGCTGAAGACTCACACGCAGAATTTTAACATAAACAAAAACAAACGTTGTAGAGCTGGTACAACCAGCTTTCCAATAGTCGACAAACTAATTTTGTGCGTATTACAAGGTCAAAGTCGTTTTCAAAACTTTGCCGACCCTTTGAAGTTTTTAAATAGGTCATAAATACCTACGTCAGCAAACCGTCTAGACCAAAAGTTTGAAACTTCTTTCAATTCGTAACCTTTTTCTGTATTGCAGGATTGGCGAAAACTTACATTGGAGGACTGTTCGACTAAGACAGAACTAAGCAAAGTAAGTCATAACATTACTTTGCTCATCGCATCAAAGTGACAAACGCGTTGCCTACAATAGCTAATGCAGTATAAGTACCGGCCAGATGGTCGAGCGCGTTCGTCTTTGGAACGGGAGGCCTGCGGTTTAAAACTTGGGACGGCCAAATCGACACAATGTTGCCTACGGTTCGCTGCTGCTGCAACATTTCTTCGAAAGTAGCTGTGTTGTCTGCAGGCGCAATGACGCGGAGATGGGCCCCGCAAACTCGTTGCACGCTTTGGCAGAATATAGCAAGTATAATGTAAAATTTGACCATAGGTAGTCAAAAATAAAAGACATTTGAAATTGCTGTAATTACCATTACCATAAACTAAGGCGTGTACCGTAGTTTGCTAAAGCGACTTTTGTCATTTTGCGCCTGGTCTTTAGCAAAAAAGGTCACTGCAACACTGTATCTGATTTGAACGGCCCGAAAATTTTGCACCAGATATAAAACGCCATTGCTCGGTGGCAATGAGACCCGCAAAATCGTAACACGCTTTTTGGCATATTTTAGCACGACTTTTATTGGACCAATTTTAATAGAGAAAAAAGATCATGCTTTTTTGCCGACTAGTAGTAGTAGTAAGAACCTACCAGTCAACGAAGCTTAACCTCTGTGTGCACTTTGATCAGCATTGTTTCTCAATGTGTAATGCGCTAACTAATTCGACTCAGTTTACATAGGATGACTGAAATCCGTTTGTATAATTCTGACTCCAGCTTGAGTAATGAGTGACTGGCCTGGGTAGTTCGTTAACGCTCAGCCACTGCGGTAAATCCAAATTAAATTTTCGCCTTTGATCCGAGCAAATTCAGGCATCATTTAGCAAAACATACTACCTCAAATTGACAAGTTATGGCTACGCGGGAAAACAAAAGCAAAAGATCAAAGGGGCTTCGAGGAGCATTTTGTTCAATTTACGGTAAAGGTTAAGCGTGTTGGAGTATGTATTAATGATAAAATAGCAGAAAAATTGATGGAAAAAGCTGATGCGGCAATTTAAAATAATTTACAAGGCCTTTCGTGACGCAATGAATGTAATCACGAGGGTTTAGATTTTGTTTATTGGTCAGTTTCACCCAAATCCAATGTTGGTAAAGGGGTTGGCAGTACAACGATCATGTGTTCAAGGGCGTATTTAGGGGGGGGCATTGTGCCATGGCCCCCCCTTTGGGTCGCCAGGATTGCAAAATTGCATTGAAAAGTAAGCAAAATTGAGGCATGGCCCCCTCTTTGGAAGTTGTGCATAAAGTTTGATCACACAAAGGGTACGTTCTGTGCGTTTTTTCCAGGCCTGTACTCAGATTTGGGCGAAAATTCGGACGAAATTTGAGTGAAGACCTATTTTTTTTTTTGCTCTTCACCTAAATTTGGGCGAAAAATCAGACTGATTTTGGGTGGAACAATTTCTAATTCAGATGTTTGTTCTTCTCAAAGGTTTTGAAGTTCCTGCCCCCCCCCTTTTTAAAATCCTGCGTACGCTACTGCATGTGTTGTAAGATGCGTGATCTTTTATCCATTAATTGCCTGAGAGACCAGCGAATGACCTTTCGTTCCTCCAGTCAAGCTGCCACCTTCCGATTTGACTACTACACAAGATGAAGGCTCCGCATTGTATCTATTACTGCTTACAGCAAGCAGAAAAGTTTAAAAAACCGATTTAAAGTCGTAGTTTGACCGGACTTAGAGTCGAACCCGAGCATGCTGATTCCATAAGAGACGTATTTGTTGGCCTATAGGTTACATTATGACCTGTTTTTGCTGTTGTAGGCTGTTTCCGGTCCTGGTTTGGCATTTATTGCGTTCACCGAAGCAATGATCAACATGCCTGGCGGCCCATTCTGGAGCGTTTTGTTTTTCGCCATGCTCATTAACTTGGGGCTTGGCTCTATGTTTGGGACATTGGAAGGGATCGTGACTCCGCTTCGGGATCTCGGATTAAAAATTCCGAAAGAAGCCATCGTCAGTAAGTGAAAGTTGTTGAAAACTTAACTAATCTTAACTCTTGCTCGTTGTCGGTTAAGATTGAACCTTGAGTTCAATTGAGTTGAAATTTCAATAACATGGGTTAAGCTACGCTTGTACTTTAAAGCTGCCCACAGAGCCCTGGGTCTGCAGAAGCCTACGGTTTTCAACCCAAATGTAGGCAAACCAATCAAAATACCGGATGTTAGGTTGACTTAGTACAATGTCTGTGGTGAATTATCAAAAGGTGTATCGATAAGGAATAGTTTGTTTCTTGTTTATTCATTTGCATATGCGGTGTAGTTTCGTATGTCGATTTCGTTTTTGCCCAGACGTTTCGCAATCAAAATGCGACTATTTCTGGCCTCAAAGCAGTTTTCTTCACCGCAAAATGTGCTAAATCAGCGTCCGCTTTACTGCCTATAGACGGCGCTGGTTTGTACTCACGACCTTAAGAAAATGCAAAATCAATAACTGCACCTACACTGATGCATTCCTTTTGCATTTCTCTTCTTGTATGACCTTACCAATGCTCACTTCTTAGTTCTTGCAGCTGTGCTTCCTTTTAGAATCAATCTTGGAGAAAGTGCAGTAGCTAGGAGTCAGGCTTTAAGTCCCAGCATTAAGTTTTTCATTTCCTCGACCATTGAACTTCAAGTTTATAAAAATTGTGGCATCCCTTATGTATTAATCTTTGGATTTCTGATTTTTTATAACCTCCCTAATTTTCTCTGTTTTTTTCTTGCAGCACTACTGTGTCTTGTGGCCTTGGCAATCGGACAGATGTTCACTTTGCGATCTGGCATGTATATACTGGATATTTTTGACACATATGCAGGGACCTTGCCTCTATTAATGATAGCTTTCTTTGAAACTATAGCTGTAGCATGGATATATGGAATCGATAGGTAAGTTGTGGATATAAAGTGTTTTTTTTGTAATGATTTTCACCAAAAACTAAAAAGAAGAGGAATATTTATTCTTCAACTTTTGTCTTCGGTTTTTACGAGTTAAGATTAAGGCGAATTTACACAGTATCCGTTTTTCGTACGTTTTCGTCCGTTTTACATTTTTGCTTCTTGAAAAAGTAGGCTATGCGCTTTTTCATCCGCATTTTTAAAAGTCCATATCCGCACTAACCAGACAGTCACATACTAAACAAAAGTTTTCCGAAAAAAAATTTTTGTAAAGGGGTACAGCTCTATTTTGAAATATCGCTCTTATCCTTCATACACAAAATTTTTGAACAAGATTTTTACCTATATACAACAGTCTACTTAGTGCGGATATGGACTTATAAAAATGCGGATGAAAAAGCGCGTACTTTTTCAAGAAGCAAAAAACGTAAAAAAACGGACGAAAACGTACGAAAAACGGATACTTTGTAAATTCACCTTTAGGGTTGTGAGTTAGTTTGAACGTAGGGTTACAATTTTTAATTAAATTTTAAAAACTTATTTCAATTTTTTCAAAAGTGTACTAGAATTGACAAGAAATAGTAAACTTTTTAACGCTATTACACCATCTAGCGTAACTTTTCTTTACGTTGTTGGCGGTTTCAGTGCCAACAAATTTTCTACCTACTAATTTTTAAGGTTTTCGGACGATATATATCACATGTTGGATGAGAGGCCAAGCTGGTACTGGAAAATCACTTGGCGATTTCTCTCTCCTCTTTGCATGCTGGTTTTGTTTGTTGCCTCCATCATCACACTGGCCGTTAAAACACCGCAGTACAAAGTCTACAACGCCGAAACAGGTGCAGTAAAAAGCTTATGCATTTCCATTGTTGTATCAGTTTCTATGCCATGAGCATAGCAAAATATGTAGGTGGCCTACTGAATGGCGTATTGGCGCTACTAGCACCCTGCTTTTACAGTTGAACCTTACATCGCAACCACGCTTGTTTTTGGAGTATTGTAGCTGTTTTAAAACTCGTTCACGTTTCGGCGTAATACAGCGAGCTTAATGAAGGATTTGAATTGAGCTCTTTTGAATTTAGGGTGACCTTCCTGGCGAATACCAGAAGTCTTTCGGTAATAACCAAGCCAGATTTCACTCTTATTTAATTAGTTTTAAGATTAAGTCACTTGTAAAACCACTACATTAGAGTTTACAGTGTGAACTATTGCGCTGCGAGAAACAAAAATTAGTTTCTTTTGAGTCATGCTCAAAAGATAAATTTGAAATCCAACTATATTAGTGCAGTTTCATGCAATCGATTCAAAAGTTAAATCGATTTTATCCCTTGTTTCTTTATTACAGCGAAAGAGCGAAAAAAAAGTGTCGGAAAATATAGAAACAAAAAGATAAATCGATTTAACTTTTGAATCGGTTGCATGTAAACGTGGTATATTTTTGCTATTTTTTCAGTAAAATTTGTAATTTAGCATTTTTCGTTATGTTGCTGCTTTTTTGTTTTGATTTTTTTTTTTATCAAATTTTATCATTTCCTTTAAATTTTGTGTTTTTTAGGTGATGGTGACAGCAAGATCGATTATCCTCCGTTAGCGATTGCTTGCATTATTTTCCTCATATTTCTCAGCATTGTGTGGATTCCAATCATTGCGTTCTTACGTTGGAGAGGTAGGCATCGTTTTTGAAACAAACACTCACATTTGAAACTTTTTTCTTTCGGAAAGATATAATATAGTCCAATTTGCTTGAGCAAAATATACAAAACATAAAATAACACATTATTAAAATTCTTAACTGCAATTACATTTTATTCACCTAATTGCCTTGGGCATTAGACAGCGAAGGGGACCCTTCAATCTTCGTGTCAAGATTAGATTTGATGTAATGAATTGGTATTTCTGTCTGTGCTTGGAAAGTGAGGCGTGTCAAAACGCTCTAGGAAAAAGAATCAGAGATGATTTTGTGGTACTTAGATTTTAATTAATTAATTTTATTAATTAGATTTTTATTAATTAAGAGTTGGAGGAAGCAAGACAAATATTGAAAAGTATAAACGACCGACTATGGCAAGCTTTTTCACTCCAGATCTTCATAATTCTTTTGCAATCTAGAAAGATTTTTTTTCTGTTTTTTGCTCTGAATATGTATTTTTTGTAGGTATCTTGCGTTACGTAGCTGTTGATTCAGCCTCCAAAGCTCATCCAACTAACCATATCCGCGTTTAAAGTCTTCAAAATGCAAAAAAAAATGCTTAGGAAGCTCAGCGTGCAAAACGCGCTAGAAAGAACAGCAAAGCCTCAATATAATCGGTGGTGGAAATGGTGTTGCACATAGATTCGGTCATTGGTTCAGCGAAAAGAGCAGAGGAAACTTGGAGAAGACCATGGGTTTAACATACCGCAACAATACTCAAGAAGATAAGACTTTTACACTGAGGAAGAGAATGACGTGAGACGAAACTTGTAATCTGTGATACGAGACTTTGGACAGATATGTTTTTCAAGGTCTAGAGAAAAAACAGACTACTGTGAGGAGTTTAAAACGGCATTCAGATCGGAAATACTTTTGCTCGATTTTTTCTCAAAAAATTTTGACAGATACAAAGACAAACTTCACCAAATTTGAGCTTTCTACGACTTTCCGTTCCTGGGATACAACAGATTCGATTTCCCCTTAGAAATTTTGCCAGGGCTGCCAATTAGAAACAAAATTGCAAAAATTGACAGCATGTTCTTGATTCTCCATAAATATTTTGCGGCAGAATAATTGTAAAACAAGGTTGAGAACTGCAAAATTAGCTGCTTTTCAATATATGTAAGCCAGCTTTTCCAAAGTTTATCTTCTGTTACAATACTGATAAAATTGCAACACTAAAACGGCTAATTTTGAACTGCAATATTTTTAAAACGGTAAGGCGTAGAAACCAAATTTTGTGAGAATGCATTTCCAACATTTTGGTCAAGAGTGAAAAACTTTAGTTAAATGCCCTTTTAAACAGCTGCTTAACGTTGCGAATGTAAAAATTGCTCATAACTGCAATTTTAATATTTTCCAACTTGCCTTGATCAAGAGACAAAAAAAACAAAAACGTTGCGGTCTTCAAGTCAAGCTGCCACCTGCCCATTCGTCTACCAGTTACTGTGGAGGCTTCACACTGTTCTTCTGAAGCACAACATCATGCAGAAAAGCTGTGACTACCAATTTTGAAGTCGTTGTTGCGACCCGACGGAGAATGAGACCTAGGCTTACCGTTGTAGTTGCAGTTGGACTTTTAGGCTACAGATATTATTGTAGAATAGTGGAGGGGATCACCGCCAATGGAGCCCATAGTAGTTTGGCCTCTCCATTTTTTACGGCCTCTGAAAATGAGGTCGAGATAGAGCAGTTATGACCCTAGCAATCTTTTAATTTAAACCGTATTTATCACCTGCTAGAGCAATATTTTTCTAATTTTAAATCATAATTAAGTTGTTTTTATCAGCTATTCAATTTTTTTATATAAAATTTGCTTAAAATTTTCTCCCGTCTCCGTTCACTTCTGTTAACTCTTCAACAACAACAGACTTGTCAAATATGCTATAGTTGCTATCGTTGCGATATTTGCTCAAGGCTGCCCAACCAGCGTATCCAATGTAATTGACCATTTCTATAAACAGAAGTTTGTGATCAAAATAGCCTTTGGTTTTAAAACTATATGCGTTTTAACAAATTTTCCCTTTTCAATTTGTTTTTTGGAATCTATAAAAATTCCAAACCAAAATTTGTCTGAAACCAGTTTTTTAGCAGTAAGAGCGTTTATGATACCTTTTATCCTAACTTGATTTTTTTTATCTATTTATGATATGCTACAATATTTTTAAAAATCTTTTAAATAAGAAACAAACGGTCTTGGAAATGAATAAAGGGTAGAAGTTCTGTAAAACTTAAACCAATGACCCAATTTGACCTATTATTTTTTTTTTTTTGTTCGTGTTGCTTGTTTTGTTTTATGTTAGTGTACATTCCTTGTATTTTGCTGTACTATAGTGTTCAGTAAGTTCTAGTCGTATTGCTGCTTGCGTAATTATCTTTTCCGGCATTGTTCAGTTAGTTGTTGCATTCGCAGATGTAAATGGATGGAATAACCATCACCACATACCGTATTTCGGTAAACTACGTTTTTCGTCACATCAATTGGGCTGGACAGCATGACTTGGAGTTGGTAATCCTACTGAGTTTCGGACAAGATTGATAAAATGTGGACTGAATTTTGGCTTTCAAATTAAAAAAAGCGGTTGAAGTCAGGGTGCATGTTTATTTGAGCCATACAAAACTCTATGTTATCAAATTGAGAGTTATTTGTTTGCAAAGTTGATAGCGTTCGATAAATCTATCTGAATAATAGCAAATTTCACTCGTTCAGTCTTTTTCATATTCAAATTGCATATACAGGGTGTTCCAAAATGGTTGACCCCATTTTAAATACCCATATCTCGGAAACTACTTGATGGATCATAATGAAACTAACTACGTTTTATGTTGAAGGTCATAAGTTTTATTGGTTAAATTTACAAAGAAAAGTACAAATATTTGTTGGTTCTATGACAGATTTTCAAAAATGTTCAATATGAGCGTCGCCTGTGACTCTGCACACGTAGAGTCGGTATTCGAGCTCGTGCCAAACTCGCTGTAGCATGTCTTCGTTAACAGTTTCCAGTGCAGCTGTAATTCTCTGTTTCATTTCTTCAATGTCAGCTGGAAGAGGAGGTACAAAGACTAGTCCTTTTACATAACCCCAGAGGAAAAAATTACTCGGAGAAAGTTGGGTGATCGTGGTGGAATGGAACCGACTCTAGGCGTGCATAGTCAAAGGCGACGCTCATATTGAACAATTATAACAATCTGTCGTAGAACCAACAAATATTTGCACTTTTCTTTGTAATTTAACCAATAAAACTTATGACCTTCAACATAACGTGTTGTTAGTTTCATTATGATCCATCAAGTAGTTTCCGAGATATGGGTATTTAGAATGGGGTCAACCATTTTGGAACACCCTGTATATTTTCGTCTGACTCAAATTGCTCGATCCGTTGCAATTCAAGCACAACTAGTATGCACTTCGTTTTCTACACCGAACGACCAGCTCAAGTCACGCATGCAGCCTGCTCTCATAATATATTTCAAGGGGAGGGGAGCAAACACCTTCCCGAGGTCCTCCCTGTGATTAGCTTCTTTTGAAGCGAAACTAAGTTTGCTGAAGAAAAGACACAAATCATCTTTCTGTGCATTTCATTTATGCAAGCGATGGTAATCACACTAGTATTTTTTACAAGCCCCAGTTACAAGTGTATTTTCAATTGATTCTTTATCGTAGAAAATTTTAAGAGCTATTTCAACAATCTTTTTTACTACCTACTAATGTTACTTATTTACGATAAACATTTTGTGCTCTATCGTCTTCGTTTTCTAACACCAATCAAGGTTGAATGGCATTTTTGAATTTAAATCCGTTAAAAATTTTTTGGTAAAGTTAAACTTGGAATTTTAAAAATGGATTGTTGAATTTTGGAAGTCGCTGAATTAGAATTTTGAGGTCAATGAATTTTTTCAATTGCGAAATTTTAAAATAAATGATTTTGAATTTTCTAAAACGGTAAACTTTAGATTTTGAAAAGTTTTGAATTTTGCCACCTAACATCGGGATCAATTTTTCCAGTTTGGACTAGATAGGCCTATTATTATTTATTTTTTGCCGTCTATTTGTATATTTTTTGATGTGCCGTATTGTTGTATCTGGGTTCATGCGATGCATAGCCAATGCAACTGTTTCTATGCTAGAAGTATAAATTCGTTACTTAATATGTTGGTTTGTGTTACATTAACAACGTGTAAAAATTGAGTAATTTTTTTGTTTTTGTTTCATGTTGCTGTTAATTAATTGCTAGCTGTCTTTTTCCTTGTCAATTGTGTTTGTAAATGCATTTTCTAATCGATAGAGAAATATCTAATGTAATCATAAATATTACTTAACCTCATGCACTAAGATGTGGATTATTTGGTAATCATAAGTCATTTTATCACCAAAATGGTATTTCAAAATACTGTCCGTTAGTGTATTATCGGAATGACTGTCACTAAAACAGCTCCTTTTATTTTGACAGATGTGGGAAAATCTTTTTCTTACAAAACGCTTCCTTTTTTCATCCATTAAACGTTGCTTTTTCAAGTTTTCCATTTTTGATTTTCCACGTGTAAAATTTTAACGTCCAAGTTATATATTACTCCAGCTAATTTGACATATCTGTCAAGTGTCATTTTTGTGCTGAGTTTTTTGCTTGATATTGTAGGCCTACTGTACATGAGATGCTTTATAATGCTACTACATGGTCAACTCGGTTAATCATAAGAGCTTACAAAATTATTTTCATTTGAATTTTTCATGGGGTGTTTCTAATGCTGCTGTGCTCTGTAGCCGGGTTTTTAAAGTTTTACAGTACAATGGCTAAAGTAGTTTATATTGTAATTGGCCTCACTTGTAAGGTCCTGATATTTTATCGTTGAGTTTGTGATCACTGATTTAGAATGGGTCTTTTTTGTTCTTGGTAGTTTTATTTATTTTTC
The DNA here is from genome assembly GCA_963965965.1 of Trididemnum nubilum. Taxonomy (NCBI): domain Eukaryota; kingdom Metazoa; phylum Chordata; class Ascidiacea; order Aplousobranchia; family Didemnidae; genus Trididemnum; species Trididemnum nubilum. The sequence continues at coordinate 16,153,572 of OZ014490.1, forward strand.
TTTGATTTTGTGTTGATTTGCTGTTGCTATTTGCAACACGTTAGTGCTTTGTAAATTAAATCAAAAAAAAAAATGATTGCTGAGACACTTCTCTTGCATGGGTGAAAGCTTTTTGGCGAGTAAATATTCTTCTATGGTAATGTTAGCTGACGGTTTTCATATTTTTCAACCACTAAATTCTTGCTAGGCAGATAATCACAAACCAGCTTACCCAAATCGACAGTAACGATTGAAGAAAAACGACTTTGCAGTCCTTCAATGAACAGTCTTATAGTTAATAGTGTGCGCACTGTATGTTACAGTTCAAAATTAATGAAAGAATGATAATTTTGAATTTCAAAAAACTTTGGGATTTCATCGATCCTGGTCGCACTATTACACAGTCTCAATAACATTTGAGTAAGCAAACTTTTTATTAGGGCACTAAATAATTCACTGATTATTGTGGTCCCGAAGTTCCTTCACTTGTACAACACTAATTCCAGCACATACAAAATCAGCGACAAATTGTACGCGGACAACAAAAATACGATAAGAATTGGAAATCATGTCGACCAAAAATTGTCCGAGTAAAATTTGTCGCGTAAACTCATCTATGGCAATTCATACAGAAAATCTAATAATGCTAGAAAATTTCTACGCACACATTAAATAAAACTCGAAATCTCTTCAACACATTCTAATACATAACTTTTGTATAGACTTATTTGAACATCAAATGCAACAGTATAGGCGGAGATAGCCTTCATAGTTCGAGGGGGGACCCAGTATGCACAAATTAAAAAAACAAATATACTGCTACATAGCTGAAAATGCCCCCTAGCCCTTAGAAGCATCTATGCCTATGCGGAACACAAAAGGATTTTCCATTCACTGACAGTAAATACCAAACTCAAAATAGTGCGCGGTTTTAAAACAAAAACGTTATCACGCAAACCCATAAATACAAAGTGCAGTTGAAATCACTTTATTAATAAAGACCTGATTAGAGCAGTTTCTTGTAGCTTACAAAATGCGTTTCCTTAGATTAGCATTACATTATTCTGAAAAAATATTTTATGACCAACTATAGTTCGACAGTGGACACATTTTGAAATTTACTGAATGTTACTAAAGTTGACTGATGCCATATAGGAGAGGTTAGCTAGAAATCTTCGGGGGGGGAGTCCAAAACACGCCATGCGGGTATATTTGAAAATTACAATCACACTACAGAGTTTTAGTGCTATTCGTCCTGAAAAGTTTTTATACTATCAGCATCAATGCAACATAATATTACAGTTTTAGCGCTAACTACAAAATTTAAAAGGCGGTGCTGTTCGCCTATTTGTAGCATGTTCTAATATTGTTTTATTCGCTTTCAAGCTGCTAAACAAAAGAATGAGGGATACTTTTTAAAAGCGATGCTAAAACGACTGGATTACGAAATGATGTTTTGGAACAATAAGCTGTTCTTTTTATAATTTTACACCATTAAATAAGAATGCCCTGTCACCCCTACATACCTACACTGACTTCCTCTTTCTGTTTCTTATCTGTTAGCACATAAATTTTCGCAATACTTTGAAGTAAAACGCAATAATGAAACATTGAACTATGGTACTATTCAAAATCTGCACATTTCTAAATACTGTACTTAGTGTACTACAAACAAATCCTGTAACAAAACAAGAAAAATACTAAAACGGACGAAATATCATAAAACGCAAGCACAAATTGATTACAGTAATTAATAAATACAAAATTAGAAAGAATTAAATGAAGCATTCATTGACTAGTGCATAATATGATAACAATAACTATTAGACTTTAGACGAAAGAATTTCTGAACTATAGCGAATACTAATTACACAAACAAGTTTTCAAGATCTTTCTGAAATAGAACCACTGGAGATAATAATTGTTATTACATGTTTATCCACCAAGTTACCGTGGCCTTGAAAGTGCGAAGGAGCCATTCGGTCTTCAAGTCAAACTGTCACCTGCCCATTTGTCTACCACGCACGGTGGAGGCTTCACACAGTCTCTTTTTGCTGCTGAACATCAAGCGGGAAAGCTGTGAATACCAACTTTTAGTCTTTGGTTTGACGCGACCGGGAATCGAACCAGAGTCTACCATTTCAGTAGCAGACGCTCTATCCACTCGACTACCGATAGAGGAATATTGATTCCTAAAGAGGTTCAGAGATCATAAAAATTAACAAAAAAAAGGGCTAAAGTTCGGCATAATTCTTCTGCAACATATTTGCAACCAACATTGCGAGTTAAGAGCTTCAAACGCAATACCAAAATATGTAAACACAGTATTAACAGGATTGTAGACGATTTTGACATTGTTTGGTCTCCTAGATGACTAACACGAGTGTGCGTGTCAGTCACTAGCATTTGATATCCATCAGCGGTCAATAGAAAAAAAAAATAATATTTTTCACAATAAGTTTATGACTGTGCAGTGTGCATAATAAGTATTAACGTAAAAACGTTAACGATTATTGCGAGTACCGTACTAATGGTGCATTTTCGCAGCAAATTTTCAAATTATAATATGTTCGTCTTGTTTACAGCTATTGCAAACAACGAATAAAGACAATGAGTCTTTCATATCGTGCTGTTAGATGCACTATGAAATGTTTGTTGATCGAACATAACTAGAGTTCATGGAAATATTGAAACGAGACCTCAAAACCAAACCACAGACTGATACCTCTTGAGTAGTTTTCTCTGAGGCATCTGTCGTGTCACTGCTCCCAATTATACCCACAGAAATTCAAGAAAACTACTAGGTGTCAGTCAGAGATATAGTTGTAGTACGAAAAGGACACTCAGGCACTGGAAGTCAAGAATTTTTAAAAATTAGTTGTTAGTATTGCTGACGCGAATTGCCCATTGCTTCAATTTCATTTAAACACGCAAAAATTAGACGTCCGATTCGAAAAAGTCAGAAAATAATCTTAGTTCACCTCATCAGGTTCATTTCAAACATTCAATATTGTACAATTACTAAAACACGTCCTTATTAAAAATTCTATGTCACCAATTAACAATTAGAACCTAAAATTCGAAATTGTTGTACTCATCTGTGCACCAAGGATTCACGTAATTGAAGAATATAATGTTATATCTCATCTTCTTCAGACAACAAAGGTTCGTGCCGAGGGCCAGCAGACGTAATAAGTCGTCGTCTATCGTCAACGCCATCCATGTCCAAATCATCGCAAAGAAAAGAAGGGTCAAGCTTATCGCGACATTTCAGGTATCTGACAAAAATATAAAGGTTGACGGTGGCTTTCTTTTTTTTTTCGAGTCTTGTTTTTTACAAACGAATCAAAACGGTGCCAAAAAGGGAAGCGTACGTCACTTTGATTTTATTACAAATCGACTAGCCTATATCAGGAACCAAAGTAACACTGGCTATTTAAAATTCTTTAATATTGCCGAAATTCCATAACGTTAAATATTATCAACACATCATCATACAAGGAAAAGCTGCTGACTTTAAATATGAAAAGAAGACCAATTGACCTTGCGTTGAAGCGTCCACCAATGGCTAAGAGTAGTAAACCAGTAATCCATAGAAAGCAGGTCTGAATCCTGCAGAAGATAACTCTTTGCAATGCTCGTTACATACGGGCAGTCGTCGAAGTGGTTGTTGACTGTTAACGAGTATATCGCTTTGGTATTTGGTAAGCGTTTGGACAGAGGACAAAATTTACTTCTAACCGAAAAAGTAGTAAAACGCAACTCACTGATAGACTAGAAAATAGATGACTCCCACAAAACAAATGGCAGCCGCTATATGCCACGACCAGAAAAGAGTAATGAACATCATGTTCAGACCAGCTCTTGCGTTACAATCTGTGGAAAAACATCGCATTATTGTTCACCATCACAATACCAGTTTGCACACTCAAAATTTGAATAGTGGGAAAGCCCTTCGGTAGTTTACACTTTAAATCGTGTGCTTCCTGACATGTGCTGAGAGATTAATGCAAAACAATTAACTACTGCAAAGAGTAGTAACATAGCTTTTATGCTGACACATTTCAATACAGTAAAAATTGATTTTTCTAATCCATACCATCTAAGGTAGCTATGACTGAATTTGGTATTATGCTTCTTTGCCACTTTGTGGTTCCAGACAGGAGTATTTTTCTCTAAGAAGTTGTTAAATGTTCAAATGTGGAAAATTGATACTTTTAGATCATTTCAATTGCTTATTAAGACCTTCAAAACTGTCAGTTTAAGGCAACAAAGTCTGTAAGCTGGTTACAGACGAATTAAGGAACAATCTTTTTCAATACCAAAACAAGGGTAAAATTGAAATCCAATTTCTTCGCATTCAATAACTTACCGTGGTTGTCCATACCAGTTTGCATATGCACAGCATTTTCAGCATGTTGATGTTCTTGTATCATGCACGGATCCATCGGGTCGCCGTTCGGGGGATAAAGGATGTAAGCCGCCTGTTTAACAATTAAATTGCAGTATGGTTTAGAGTGAACTGAATGTGATACTATTGTTAAGAGGTGAATTGGGAATGTGCGACAGGAAATTGGCAGTTACGGAAACTCGTTTAGACTCAAACATACGGACGATTTCTTATCTTCTACAGTATGCCACATTATCACACCAATGCAATGGAGTGTGCGGTGACAAAAAAAAAAGACTAAGTCGATGAATGCTTTTGTTACACAAGGATTTCCACAGTGAATTGAATATTTATTTTGACGCAATAAAATCGAATTTTAAATCTCTAAATAACGAAGTTTTGCAATAACCATGTAGGAAAAAACTGAAAACTGATCATCCTATCCACTGGTAGAGATTTTCCTTAATTCAAAACAAGAGCGGTTTTTTTAACGATAGAGACACCAAGACTAAGCAAATTTTAGTTGTTACTGAAAATGCAGTGCGACCACCGGCACGGTATATCTGCGCATTTTCGAACCACAATATATTAAATAAAGTTGTGGCCATGCTAACTTCGTTGCAGTGAATACATTTCAATATTCTTACATTTGTGAAACAAAAAAGACAATCAATTAATGCCGATACCTGCCAAAACCATGTTCCTTGGACGATGAGTAAAAGAGCCGTAATCATTTCAAAAATGTGGAGAAGCTTTCGATTTCTCATTACAAAGCAGTGCAAAAATGTGAAAAGAGCACCTGGCCATACTGCTAGAACCTAAACAATAAAATTTGTCCACAAAAATTTCCTCACAATGCAAAAGGAAAATGCAGCTGCTGTATATAACGAACTCAAAAATTTTTGTAATCCCTAATTCTTCTTTGCTTATCTTTTAACGAAATGGAACATGCATCTGTCCCCTTTTGTCTGTCATGTGATTTTTTGAGGTGCTACGAGAAAACAGGATACAACCGCGCTATGTATGAATAGCGTTAAATAAATATTTAACTTACAAGTAAAATATGAACTCTAGTGTCAATGTCTGAGCGTCCATGTAGATGAAAAAAGAACAAGTATCCTTCGATAAACAACGCCAACGCACCGAAAATACGATCGAAACCTGGAGAAAACAATAACGAATTTCTTATCACTAGAAAAGTAAAGCAACATTAGTAAAGGAAACAATCACACAATATAATTCACGCAATGCTGTGGTCAAGGATGGCAGTATGGTACGTTCAAAATTTGAACAAGACGTATATACTTCAAAAATTTACCGTACCATACTAACGTAACAAAAACAAATTTTGCATCCGTATCTTACCGACGTAATTTTCGTCGGATGGTATGCTCTAAACATACCGTACTTAAAAGGTACGGTACGTACGTTAATGAAAGGATGGTACCCTTTAAACGTACCGCACTTGAGAGATACGGTAGGCAGATTAAAAAATACTGCTAAAATTTTTTCCAAAGTTCTCGTTTTCCGCGCTTCAAAAGAGGTTTACTGTATATATATTCTAAAATAGGATTTATGAATACCGGTATCAGCTTTGCCAAGTTTGGAGCTGTTCAACTTCTATGACGCCTCTAAACATGGTACGGTACGTTAGTACGTTTAGTAAGCACAATCAAACAGCGTATCAAAGAACCGTACTCGTGCCTTCATAAAAAGCGCGTACCATACTTTTTAGCAAATATTGAGGCGTACCGTGCCGTACTTACGTACCGTATGGTCAGTACCGTATTGCCATGCTTGGCTGTGATCATTGTTTTGTGGGCGAATGGCTTCTACTTTGTAACTTCTATTAAAATTTGAAACCGTGTTTCAGTATTCTGACTATATTCACTTATTTCTGCGAATGCTGGTAATAAATACATAAAAATTAACATAACTTTCGGCAAGGGAAATAAAGCATCGTTTTTACGATGACACTGATCGCTTAATTGGGAGTAAATTACCGCGGTCCCTAACCCTGATCTCGTTGCCGTGTTCTTGGCAAGGCGTTCACAGCAAATATTTCTGTTAGGTGGCTTCAAACAAAAAGCAAATTTCGGGAAAATTAAGTCAAAAATCAATGACAAAATTGGAGCAAAGATGAATCCTATAAGGATGCAAAAAGCGTATTCATCTCAAAGATAGCAACACCATCGCATTGTAGTATTTAGAAGAAATAAAATGCAATAATTAATCCACCATTTGAAATTTTAACAGCTAAAGAGCCAACAAAATATTGATGGACTTAATCTCAACTATATAACTGGTTTCGCTGTTCTCATATTGTCTAGGTAGAAGCTTTATCAGCATCACATATCGTACACAATGTCACAATTGATGTGATTATTATTATTTAGAATTACCAAGCATGACAAGAAACTTCAAAAAACAAATTGCAAGGCAGCATAAAAAAAGTTAGTAATTTCTGTATTCTATTAGATATTTCTACTGAGCGAAAACAGTTCAGATGACTTACCCAATGGTACAATATTTCGAGCAGTGAAACTCAGAATATCTGCTATTCCAGACAAACCGAAGAAGAAATACATTGTAGCATGTTGCCAATTCATTGGATGGGTTAAATTTCCTTGATCATTGTGCAAATGGCCCATTGGAGCACCAGGATAAAACAGTTCAACCAAAATACCTAAAACACATTTAATCCCTTAAAACAACATAAAAATTCTTCTATTTTGAGGGAGTATCGTATCATTCACTAATTATGACCAATGTATAAACAAAATAACCATTTAAAAAAAGTTTAATTAAGTTAAATTGTGAATCAAAATCAGAACTCAAACTACAATTTTCTACTGGACTGTTTGGTGAAATCAATTATCTCACAAGTCAGCCTCTTACCTATCGTTATCATAAAAACTTTTATTACGCCCTCAATAACTATTCCAGAAAATGGAATCCGTCCCTTGCAGCAATATGTGACACCCTTTCTTCCATTTTTTGGTCTAGAAAAAAACAGTTAGTAAGATTATTTTCGCACTATACAACATGCATTGCTCACTACTTCATCAAATTCGAAAAACAAACAATTGCATTTAAAAAAACTCTAATTACATCTATGGCCTCTTGTATTTCTCCAAGGCATTAAAAGACAGCGAGGTTTAAAAAAAAAAACTTGGTAAAAACAAATTGACACGAACTGGATGTGTAATAACATAATGCCCTGATCTCAATGTATTTGTTTAAATTCAATAAATGCTTTTGCTGCAATTGAAAATAACTTCTTACGCAGCAAAACATACAGCAAATGTTGGGTACCACATCAAGCATTTACTTTCCTTATTCCAATATCACAAACCCGAATTGCTGAATTTGCAGAATATGTGTGCTATTTCCACAAGCTAAACTGTCAACTGAGGAATTTAGCTTTAGGAAATGTCACTCAGATTCATCTGTTCACTTATCAGATGAACCAAATAAGAACCTATTGTTGTTCATAGAACACCTACTTACCTTTTCAAGTATGATGCTGCGAATTTAAAAGCATAAAATATGCCAAATATTATAAAAAAGGTTCCTGGCAATGTATGACCACCCCAACTAGCCATGCTCAATTACTTCCCACAGAAATGGTTCTACTGCTCTACAACACCCCTACAAAATGAAAGAAACAACCAATAAATTCAATGAAATAAAGAAAGATGCTGTATTGCTGTGGTGAGGTAAAACCATAAACTGTTTTCTGAAAACCTAAATTTGTATTTTTGTCGTGATAATCCACAATAAGTTTTCACTAGTAACAAAATCATCAAATTTGATGCCATAATACCAGTACTGTTATCTTTTTTACATGTCCTCTTATGAGGTCATTTTCCGTTTTAAGAAACCAAACCGTATCATAATACAAAAGTGGACAGGTAAAAACCATTTTTGGAGTGAAGAGTTTCAATGCTTTGTGATTCCAGTGCTTGTAAATTTTACATTGTACAAAGTACATTTTGGCACAAAAATATATTTCAGAGTGTATTGTGCATTTTTTTTCTATAAAAATAAGCCACCACAGCACTGTGTTTCATTTAGATTGACCCAAAATAATCAATGGTCCGAGTTCATATAGATTCGATCTGTCTTTTGGAATAATAACCACTGCAAGATTGTAGATAAATCACATGAAACACAGTACGATGGTAGCCAAATTTTAATGAGCTAAATACAATATACAGCTAAACAATGATTACTGTTAGGAGTCAATGGGCAGCTGAACACTTTGTTAACATGTAAAGATTGTGATTTCATCACTCACTTGCCATTGAGGATAACATATCAACACAAAAATACTTGAGCAAAATCAAAATTTTTCAAATTTTACCAAACCAAAGCAGATGTCGAACAAAAGACAAGCTTGCCAACAATAACGTTTTCTGGCAAACATTCTATATTAACATCACACTAACATCGCTTCAACTACAAGCAGTACGAAATTTACACTCAACTGGTACTTGATTTAAGGATTGTACTACTACCAGGGTTGCCACAGAAACTGAAAATCAAATTTTAGGACTTTTTTAGGTCATTTTCCAGGACTTTTTCAGGACGGTTTAAGTTTTTTTTTTGGACTCAAAATTTAATTTTCACTATTACTCTTTCATGCACCTATTTTTTTGTACTTGTGATTGACAAAAAATTTTGAAGTAATGCATTTGTTCGTAGTACTGACTACTAACCAGGTACAAAGCCAAAAATTTGCAATGGGAGGGCTGTGTGTTTTGGGTGTGGGAGCGGAGCCCCCAGCTGTCGAAAGCCAATGGTGGTCTGGGGGCAAAGCCCACTAGCGCTTGAAGATTTTGGAATGATAACTTAAAAGGACATTCTAGTCAAGTTCTTCACTTTTGACTAAAATGTTGGGATATGCCTAAAATGCTACATCACTAAATTTGAAATTTCTACACCTTCCCGTTTTCAAGATATTGCAGTTCAAAATTAGCCGTTTTCCACTTACTTTAGTGTTGCCATTTGATCAGTATTGTGACAGAAGATTAACTTTGAGAACGCTGGCTTGCATTTATTGAAAAGCAGCTAATTTTACAGTTCTAAACCTGTACTTTGTTTAACAATAACTCTGCCGCAAAATATTTATGGAGAATCAAGAACATGCAGTCAATATTTGAAATTTTGTTTGTAATTGGCAATCCTGGCAAAATTTGTAAGGGGAAAAAGCCTGTCTAAGGGGAAAGCGAATCTGGTATATCTCAGGAATGGAAGGTCGTAGAAAGCTCAAATTTGGTGAAGTTGGTCTTCAGATCTGTCAAAATTTTTTGAGAAAAAATCGAGCAAAAACATTTTCGACCTGAATGCCCTTTTAATTTTAGGCCTAGTTTGGTAAAGATTATTGCTTTTAAAACATGACATAGAAATTAGCACAGCAAAAACATGATTAAGCAGCTTGCATTAATGGGCTACAGTATGTGGGTGCTAGAGCTTGACTGATACGACTTTTTCAGGCTTATACCGATAACTGATATATTAACTTAATAACTCTGAAAATTTTGTCACTATTTTTTAATTAACTTGAAACTAAAAGCTTCTCTAATCTTCCTGCAAAGAAAGACTATAGCAAACAAAAGTCATAGTAAGCAAATAGAATGCAAGATTGCTCGTGCTAGCTCTAAAAAATAAATAGTTTAAGGTAATTGCACTAAGTCGATATTTTATTGACGGTAGATAGTCGATATGATATATCGGTTTGGCCCTGATATTAACTGATATATATCGGCTGACCGAGAATGACAATAGCAAAAAATGATTTAACCCTAGAATGACAAAACACATTGTCAGATAAAGGACTTAAATATATTTTGGAAATGGGTATAATTAATAGCTTAAAGCTACTGTTCAAATCAAATGCTTCACTTTGCAATAAACAAATAAAACTCTTTATCGGCAAAACCGTTTTTGACGAGGCCAATAATCATCAGAAGATTCAACATTAGTAGGTTCTTGATACAAAATATTTCCAAATGAATTAGAAGTCAATGTTGAATGCTGCTGTGAAGTGGGTTGCTGTTCTGTTTTCACAAAGGGTTTCCATCTTGAATTTTGAGAATTAAACACACTTGGAGTGTCACCAGATCCCAAATTAGTTACAGGCACCCAACCGCTTCTAGCATGCTTTTCTTGCTTAATTTTGGCAAGTGCTTTTGAATTTTTTTCTTGGATGGTTTTTATTTTGTCTTGAATTTCTTCACTAGCATTTGTTAAGTTTTTATTATATTCAATGATATTTTCTTTATAAAAATTTCCAAGATCAATGATGTTTCCAATATCCATATCATGTAAGACTTGATCAACAGCATCATAAAATGCAGTCCTTCCTGTTTTGGCTTCGACATCAAGAACAGATCTTAATGATTGACAAAGAGTCTCAATGTGTTTATGAGTGACATCAGTGAGCATTTCTAAAGCGGAAGCATTTGACAAAGTAAAACCATGACTAGCAGCTGTTAATGCAACCCCAGATTTTAAACTAGAATGAACATCTTTGAATTGAACTGGACAGAGCTGCAAATGTTTTTGTGATACTTTTGCTCTTGTATCAGATGACAAGCTTTCTGGTAGGGGATTTAAACTTGGAAATAGTGGTGGATTTTCATTACTACTTAATGCCAAATTATTAGAATGCTTCGATACATAAGCCTGACCATCATTGACATACTCAGCAAGCTTAGCATTAGCAATAGCATAAGGGCATGTTCTTGATATGATCGATTTAGCTTCAATTTCGATTGTAATTTCATTGGGATCTATAACAAACGGCCTTGCCTTTTTCATTTCCAGCATTGCTTTAGTAACTTGAGCAGTATCATCAACAGGTGGCAAACTTCCCCAGTGACTTGTTTCCATTGTCACTGACAGTGTGGTTGACTGGTGGTCAACAAATTTTGAAGTCAATGTTGTATTACATCTTAATTACAAGATACATTGTACTGTTCTACAGTCTAACTATGTTTTCACTAGGCCTAATCTAAATCTTGCAATTACATATAGTCTTGTTTCAGGATTTCTGCAATTGCAAATAACAAATATGCATCATCTGCCATTGCTTGGTACTGACCAGTTGACATTGACACCAAAAGACAACCACAAGATTCGTTGTTTTAAACAAAAATAGTATGCAAATTGCACACAGCATAATAAGTGATGGGGGGTTCTTGTAAACTGTAAACTAGCATTATACAATCCTAATCTTAATGCCACCACTGTCCCACTATGCCTGTTTAGAAAAACAGCATAATATCTGACACGTAGTTTATTACTACATTGGCTACTGATATTGTACAGTACGTTTACTGTGTACTATGATATACTGTATGCAGAGTTGGGCAAAGCGGAATTCATTAGAGCAAAGTGCAACCACAACCTTCGAAATTGCATTGCACTTAAATTTTTATTTTGAGCTATTGCAAAAGCTGCGTTGCATACTAATGTTTTTAAAATTTGTTGCAGAATAATTGCGCTGTGCTTTTTTTTCAGTTAATAGCGCAAGTTCATACTTTGAACTAAGTTTTTTTCACTTCACTCATAAAATGTCAACTTTTTTTGGAAATTTCTTGCTCTTTTACTGTCTAAAATTGTAAAAATGCTGAATTTGCATCGTGCGTTGTAAATTTGATTGCATAAGTTAAGTTGCACTTAAGACTTGGTGCGAAACTTCTGTTCCAAAATTGCGGAGTTGCCTTGCACTTCATCTGAATTAAAAAGTTTACTGTAGAAGTTGTGCTGCACTTCAGAAAATAAAAAATTCACATTGTGCTTCTTGCACGGTGCTTTTAGTGGTCCAAAACACCTTCGTGCTTTTGGTAAAATATTATTCGTGCCCAACTCTGAGTGTATGCATAAAAGATACAGGAAAAGCCTAATAATTCTTTTGAAAATTTAAGCTGAACAGTCAAGCCTAAAGCATTATACTTTTCAAGAAATATGCTAGTCTATTTGCAAGCTTATTATTACTGATTAGTAGTACATGATATTGCAAACTTATTATTATCGGTATATTACAATCAGAAATTATTAATCAACTACCAGTATGAACTAAGGCAGTGCTCCTTAACAGGTGTGTCACGACACACCAGTGTGCCGCGAGACCATATCAGGTGTGTTGCAGGGATATGCAACTTTTCTAGCAATACCCGCAGCAGATAATTGTGGGTTTCTGGCCTAAGAATCTTTTTTTTTTTTGAGATCACCTCTACAAAGGCAGAAATCGGTGGTTACCGGACTGAGGATCTTTTTTTTGGAGATAAATACTGTTTTTTGCATTTTTTGTGTTATACTGACATTGTCTGTTGCAGTGTGCCACCGAATTCAGTAGGTTTTATAAGTGAGCCACAGGTTAAAGAAAGTTGCAGAGAACTGAACTAAGGGATTAACTTGTTAAAGAGAATACTGTAAAACAAAAATGAGGAACCATCATCTGCATATTTTTCATTTATTTGTTACTGTGTGTTTTTAAAGGTTCAGGGTTAATATGTTGACTACCTGCTATGAGTCAAGTATATTTGCTTTTTTTTTTCAAACTGGAAAGAAAACAACCAGTATTCGCATGAATTTAATTAATGCTTAAATCAAGATTCATTAAGATTGTCAACAAGTTGAAACAGGAGTAAGATCCAATCCAATTGAAATTCAAAAATGTTGGATGAAATGTCAATGAAAAAACATTTAGAATTATACAAATAAAAACATTTATCAAATAAATTTGATGAGCCAGGTCAACTGACCGCAACAAACTGACCATGAACAAACTGACCATGAACCAACGATTTTATCACAGTGATTTGGTCACTGATTTCGCCACAGTGATTTGCAGATTTATTAGTTAATTTTAATAAATCTGCAATATCAATGGTTGTATGACTTTGAAAATTGTTGGGCTATTCTAAAAAAAGTTTGGAAAACTAGTTGACTTGTTGTATGAGGTAACTGCAGTATAATTCAGGTACTATAAATAAAAAAATAGTTCTATCTATATATCACCAATAGCTCAGTCAATTGTGATACTGTGCTTGCAGTTTTGATAAAAAGTTTAGTATTATTTCAGATGCAATAATTCGTCAAAAACTCAAAAGGGTAGCTAGTTCAAGGGATAACCTACTAATAGCATTTATGGACTAATTTTGCTTTATGGACTCCCAAAACTCCACAAGGACGGAATACCTTTGCGACCAATTCTGGCATCTACCGGAAGTTTTAGTTACCAAAGTGCTGTTTGGCTAAACAAAATTTTGATGCCTCTGCGCGAGCACGATTCCAACATAAAAGACACATTTGACTTCCAAGAAAAACTTTCTAACATGGTTAATTTGAGTTCAAAAATACTTGCAAGTTTTGACATAAAGAGTCTTTTTATCAATATTCCGGTCGATTTTACAATGAGCCAAGTCAACTGACCGTGAACAACCTGACCGCGAAGCGACGATTTTGCTACAGTGGTTTCGTTACTGATTTCGTCACAGTGATTTTGTCACAAAGTGAGGGTTTGGGCAAGATGGCTCTGGGGATAGTAAAAATATATTTAGGATCGCCCTTTTCAGCCAATCGGCATTGTCCGCGATCAGTTTGCTCGTGGTCAGTTGGTTCGCGGTCAGTTTGTCGCGGTCAGTTGTCGTGGACCCATTTTACAATACAAATTATTCTCCAAAAACTTTTTCCCGACAAATCGACTAGATTTTTCGGCATGAATAAAAGACAATTTAGAAAACTATTCAACTGGACATGCAAAACAACAGCATTGCAATTCGATGGAAAATTTTATCACCAAATTGACGGCATGGCAATGGGGTCGCTGTTGGCCCCTACCATGGCCGACATTTTCATGAACTGGCTGGTGGAAACTGCCTCTACTAAATCCAATCATCAGTTTACAGTTCACCGTTACGTAAATGATTTATTTCTGACCTTTGATGACCCCAACCACATCGATCATGTTTTTAGTACTTTCAACTCAATACACTAAAAAATCAAGTTTACAAAAGAAAACGAAGAGAACAATAAATTGGCCTTCTTGGATGTCCAAATCACAAAAAATTCAGATTGTACTGAAACATCAATATTTTGAAAAAATACCAACTTAGGCATCTACACAAGAAGGGACAGCTATATTCCGAATCGTTACAAACAAAACTTGGTCTGGACATTATTGCACCGGGGATATAGTATTTGTGATAGTGCACAGTTACGAAAAAAAGAATTTCAAAAAATTTCAAACCTTCCTGAGAAAAATGGATTTCCCTTAAATTACATAAACCGGCAAATACAACACTTTCTTGCCAAAAAGCAGTCGAAAAAAACCAAAACAGACAAGAAGGACGACACAAAACAGATTTTTATGAAACTTCCCTACATAAAAGAAATGAACAGCCATATACCAAAAGAAATTAATGGTTTTTTGAAAAAATTGGACTTTAAAGTTACATTTATTTTAATCAACGAAACGTTCAATTTAAAGCGTCTTTTTACCTTCAAAGAGCGTCAAAATAAGTTACATCGTTCTAGTGTGGTTTATTGCATCACATGCAACTGTAAAAGCACGTATATTGGTCAGACTTCCAGAAATCTAATTACTCGGTTAAAAAATCACGACCCCAATTTGCCAAATAGACAAGATACCAATGTATCCAAACATTTGACAGATAACCCCAATCATAAAATTCATTTTGACAAAACAGAAATAATGGCCCAAACCAATCACTGGCAAAAATTATTGATCACCGAAACATTACTAATTCAAAAACACAATCCCAACTTATTTGTTTAACACATGAGTAATATGAATAATTCTTTCCCCTGCTGCTGCTTTTTTTTGCTGCTTTATATGCTTGTGCTTTGTGTTTTTCACCATTCATTACGTTTGACAATGTGAGAAGTAGTTTCACGAAACGTCAAGATATGTTTCCAGTTATTTTGGCTTTGTGTTTTGTATTAAAGTATTTACCTACTTTCTTAAGTAGTAGATTCCTATTTTGCAGAAGCTGACTATCTTGCAGTGCCAGACAAGATTTATCAAAAGATGAAGCAGCTACAGTTTAATGGTCTACTTATTACACCTGTATGCCTAATGAGTAGCATTGAGAGTAGCTTTCTACCAATTTTCATTGAGTAGCCTTCTAATAGTACTAAACTGCTTTTTAAAGTCTGTATAATCATTTAGAAAATATCTTTAACAACATTACGAGAAATTCTAGTTCAGAGTGCCCAAAGTTTTCAAGGAGCGAGCTACATTAAATTTTTTCCTGACCTTTAACAAGTGGCACAATTCTTATAAAAAGTTTGGATAAACTTTATCCGAATACTGCTCATTTAAGTTTTGTATTGTTGTCCTTATTCAAAATCAAATAATTTTTTCACCAGAGTTGACCTATAATAAAGTTAAAGTTCATTTTATGTTCACCAAAAATTAAAATTTGTTCAATTATATGGAAAAACTTTCTTACCCAACAAACACAGTCAGGTTTATTACACAGCACCATCATATCCAGATTTTGTTGAGGGAGGGGGTTTAACCACAGCTAACATTTTTCTTTGTCAAAGTTTCAACAGTATCTAGCATCCAGTGAGTTGAATAAACTGCTGTGCATTTAAACTGCATCATGAACAACACCGGGCTTCTATCCCAGACGCTAGATGGTTTGTATGATTTAATGAAAAAATAGTTTTTTCAACAGTTTATTTTTAACGCCATTTGCAAGATTTTCTTTTTAGAGCTACTTCAAAGAATTGAATTACTAAAGCAATTCATCCTTCCACTTATAAGTTACGTCCAAAACAGCTTTAAAAGTTAGCATATTTGGGTAAACCTTTAAGTAACTTAGCTGAAAAGGAAGGCTTCAACTCACGCAAAGCCTGTTCCTCAATAGTTGCACTACTTTACGCATTTTGTATGAACCACAAGGTATACAGCTGTGACCGTTATTTTAGAAATGCAAACTGTGTGGTTAAACTAAAAATTATTTAAATGAACATAGTTATGGTACTCCATAGCTAATGCAGTGACCAATGAAACGGAAATTTGCTACTTTTTAAAGTAATCATAGCACCATTACTACGCAAAAAATTCACAGAAATTTGTTGCAATTAGTGATTGAAATTAATATAAAAAAGTAGCGTCAATAAATTCAACAAAAAACAATTCTTTTCGTAAAAAAATTGCAAGCATCACAACCAACTTTAGTGGTAAATCTCTAGACCAATTAACAGCAGGAAAAAGTTTGTATGGGACTGCATATACTGCATGTCAGCCACATTTTAGGCAGCCTGTTCTTAATAGAACAGCTGTTGATAACACAAATTCATGTAGCCTGGGAAGTACAGGGTCCACCAAAATGATCTGACACATTTGTAGGTTAAATAAAAGGCAAATAAAGTAAATACACAATATATAAAGTGTTTTCATTTTCGAAAAGTATATATAATGCCATTTTGTTTTTTTTCTTTTTCAGTTGATACCACTAATTGGACTGGTGACTTTATTAAAATTTTTAGCAGTTTAGTTGATATCATGAATTGGACTGGTGAGCATCACGCTTTCACTGTGGAAACATATATCAAAACAAACGAATCTGTAACTGCAACACAAAGAGCGTTCCGTGTGCACTTTAAGCTTGGTAGACATGATCCCGTACCAGCTCGAAACACGATCTTGGTATGGGTTAAGAACTTCAGAGATACTGGATCTGCATTAAAACAAAAATCAACCGGCAGGGCTCGCACTGCCAGAACTCCAGAAAATGTGGCAGCGATAAGAGCTTCAGTTCAACAGTCTTCACACCGTTCGACATGTAAACAAGCCCAGGCTCTTAGGCTTTCCGACAGCAGTTTGCAAAGAATTCTTCATAATGATCTTCATATGCATCCATACAAAATAATGTTGGCACGAGAACTCAGCAAAAGAGACACTGAAACTCGCAGAGCATTGTATTTAGAAATTCAACAACATGTCCCCCTTGCAGTATTTGTGTTGTTCAGTGAAGAGGCGCATTTTCATCTGTGTAGTGCGATGAATACGCAAAACTTCACATACTGGGCCGAGAACAACCCTCTCGTGAGTTGCATGAACACCCCTTGTATTGTCCTCGTGTGACTGTATGGTGTGCTGTGGCAGAATTAGGTATATGGGGTTTGTACTTCTTCTTAGAAGACAATGTTACAGTGACTGTAAACTCTGATCAATATTGTGAGATGCTAGAGACTTTTCTCAGACCAAAATTAAATATGCTCGACGATATGGACAATGTTTGGTTTCAACAGGATGGAGCAACAGCCCACACTTCTCGACGTGCGATGGGGATTTTGAGGGAGATGTTCCCCGGTCACTTGACCTCATTGCGTGGTGACATAGGCTGGCCCGCCCGTTTGCCTGATTTAAATCCTTGCGATTTTTTTCTCTGGGGATATCTCAAGTCAAAGGTATACAGCAATCGTCCTCAATCTATTAAACATCTTAAAGATGCAATTCGTCAAGAAATTACTGTCATTCCGCATGAAATGATCCGCCAAGTTTTGGACAACTTTCGTGAATGTCTTCGACAGCGTGTGGATAATAACAAATCCCATTTGACTGATTTAATTTTTAAAACCTAATGAAACAAAATGGCATTATATGTACTTTTCGAAAATAAAAACACTTTATTGTGTATTTACTTTATTTGCCTTTTATTTAACCTACAAATGTGTCAGATCATTTTGGCCGACCCTGTATTTCGGAAGATAATTTACATCACAAAACCACTTACAGCAGAAAAATTGAACTCAATAAACTCATACACAATAATAAAGTAAAAACAGCAACTGCTCTTAAAGCATTACCATACTTTATTTGTTTTACATAAACCAAAAGAAATGTTCCAATCTGTGGTTGATATCAGGGTTTCAAAAAGAATTTACCATGGTAGTGCACAAACAAAGAATTAGAGCGAAGTAGATTACCAAAGTACAAAAACATTCAAAATTAAAACCTATAAAACCCAACAGTTCATTTCACCTGTAAATGACATCATCCAAGATAAATCTAAACAATTGTTTAGAATTGTTTAAAAAAAATTGTATCTTTTGATGTTTGATTACTGTGGTAATCTGCTGATAAATGTTTCAATGATATTACTTGCATAATGATTAATGCAAGCTTTGTTGGTTGCACACTCACAAACACTATGTGTGTGTTGGTTTGACCAGCAAAACTGAAAGAATTTTACTTTGTGTTGTACTTCTGACATGGTTGCTTTTTTCGTGTATAGCATAAAAATGTGTTTATTCAAGATTAATCACTAACACCTTAACTCTTAACTAATCTAGCACCCATGAGAGTGTGTGTACCAGTAACAAGTACTGGTAGCTACTATAAACTATGCAAGTTGTATAAATGCAACAGTGTTGTTACTCATCTTTTTTGAATTTCAAATGTTACTACGCTGAGAGACGGTAGAAATTACTCCAAAGTGATATTGCAATAATACAGGAAGTTCAGTTAAGAATTAAAAAATAGTTAAAATTTAAAGGAAGTGACTTGGCGAATGGAACACTCGCAGTACTTTTTTTTCCTCGCAAATGGAGCAGGCGCTATGAATAGCTACTGCAGGGAATTGCTATCCCCTCAGACTGGCATCGTTGTCCTAACCCTAACTGTAATGAAAGCTTTTGAAGCAAAAAAAGGTTGATTACCATATATTCTTCCCATATCCATATACTCCGCGTAATCTTCCATTTTACGCATTTGCACCTCCGGCGGGAGTCGAACCCGGGTGCGTCGGTTTGCAGTTACGTGCTCTAAACACTACGCTACGCAGCTTGCATCAACCTAGCGACAAAATGTCATATTTAAACTAAATGTATGAAAAAGGCAATGTCTCCATTCGCGAGGAAAAAAAAATACCGCGAATGTTCCATTCGCCAAGTCACTTCGAAATTAAAAAACCCCACTACACGCTGCTTCTCCCTTTAGCGTTTTTTTTTTTTTAAACAAGCTCTGGCCCATGTCCATCGAGTACTTTAAAAACTGGGAAGACAGTGTACAAGTAAAAGTGATACTTTATGTAGTTATATCATAGTTGAGTCCAGGGGCGCACTCAGAAATTTTTAAAGAGGGGGGGTTCAATTTTTCAAAAAACAACCAGATTCAATTTTAGTTAATTTATTTCAACCATAGGAGGGCAAGTTAATGCAAAACGTTAGCTTCATTAACCACTAGTCCGTTAACAAACTTCACACCTCCGTTAACGTTAATCTGTAATTTCCAGCTTTAATTAACGGAAGTTAATATTGTTAACATTTTGCGTGTAATTTACATTTCTTTTTATTCACTCGCTTCTAGAACACAAGTTGGCGCTGTTGACTTAACTGTAAGAA
The DNA here is from genome assembly GCA_963965965.1 of Trididemnum nubilum. Lineage (NCBI taxonomy): Eukaryota > Metazoa > Chordata > Ascidiacea > Aplousobranchia > Didemnidae > Trididemnum > Trididemnum nubilum. Next base: position 16,173,334 of record OZ014490.1, read on the forward strand.
AATATTTATTGCTATGGTAATATTTTTGTGTTTTGGAAGTTACATTTTACAGTCTAATCTAATTTCAAGATAAAAATAAGTTCAAATGCACTAACGAAGCTGCAATCGGAAAATCTTTGGAAATTGTGAACAGCGATAATTAATAGACCTATGAGTCTGCAGCTTATTATTTCCCACAAAAAAAGAGCTCCTTTCTTTGCTTTCTTCTATAAAAATCGTGCTTATACGCAACAAGTGTTACCAGTGCAAACTGGTTTGTACCGGTACGATGAATGAATGGTGCCAGGTATGAACGATAAAAACTTTAACGGAAGTTAACAGAACCTAACGGAAGTTAATTAAGTCTGTTAACAGAACTTAACGGAAGTTAATTTAGTCCGTTAACATGAGAAAACTTTTTAACGGATTAACAAATTAATAAAAAAGTTAGCTTTGTTATTAACAGATTAACGATTAACGGACTTGTGCCCACCTATGATTTCAACCATTAATGAAAATGCATGGTATTATGGTCACACAGGATTTTGCGGAAGTAGTGGCATTTTGCTACATTTGTTTATTCAAAAACCCTATAATAACGATTTTGAAAGTTGGTGGAGGTGAAGATTGTGGCAAGAGAACAAGTTACCACTACAGGTGCCTAGGCAATTCTTGCAGTTTTTTGGAAAAAAAAACAGCCATTTTAACGAAATTTGGATGACATTTCGAACATTTTGAACATGATGACATTTTGAACATAAAGACACGTATGGGGGCCTGGGGGCGGAGCCTCCAACCGCTGGGCAATTCTTGCATTTTTTTTTGGAAAAAAAAACCTTTTTAACGCTGTTTGGAAGACATTTTGAACGTTTTTAGAGCAATTAGAAAATATGCTAAATTACTAACATTTGGAAAAGGTTGAAAGAATTTGTTTTTGCTCAGTCCAATCAGCCCCTGCACACTTACTGGTAAAGTCCAGAATACGTTTAATCTTTTAGGTGATCTGAAGATCGCGTATTTGGCTTAAGTCTTTTAGGTGAATACGAATTTTAATTTAAAAAGCTAGTTAGTGGTACAGAATTTCAAAATAGCTTTTAATAATGCCGGAGCTATCATTTCCACTCTTTTGACAAATGGGGAGCCTTTGAAAAAAACTGTTTTAGACGAAAGGTTTTCATCCAGCTCTCTTCACGAATCTATGCTGGAATGAAGAAAAGCTAAAATGCTAGTGGTATAAGCTTATATAAATGTTGATTACATTGAAATAGACAATGGGTTGTTACTATCATGTATGATGCAGCAAAAATTATGTCAAATACTATAAAGTTAATGCAAAAATATAAAAAAAATTATTTGGAAATGATAGCTCCATCGCTATTATAAGCTGTTTTTAACGTTTGCAGATTAAGAAACTTGACGTTTGAATGTAATTTGTAGCGAGTTTCATCTTCAAAGAATGGATTTGTTCGCTTTTTTTTGCAACAGTGCATTTGGAGTAGTAGTTGTTTTTATATAAGGGCGACTTTTTTCACTTAATGGTCGTCTGTCTCTTTTTCGTGTCAAACACTGTTCTTTTCAAAATTTTATGATCGAGTATAATAAGTATATCCATCATTTAATATCTACAGATATATCAAATACACATAGTGTTACAATGTTTTTATTACCAATAGGCAATATTGTAGGTGAAACTATTGCAAAAATCTCAATTACTGGTAAATATCTGCGGAATCAAATTACGGCCCTAAAACAACATCTTAAGTGATTAATAACAATTTAAGTGATTATTCAGTTAAAAGCAAATATAGCACAGTGTTACAAACTGCATTATATCAACAAAAATATGTTGCTTTATGAGTTCCAAAAGGGGGGGGTTTGATCCCCGAACCCCCCCTCCTAGGTGTGCCACTGGTTTAGTCACATAACAATGCTTTTTTTTCGAGATTTCTGCCAATTTTCACTGCAATACAATCATTGATATTGCAGATTAATTAGATTGCAAATTAATTAGAATTAACTACTCAAACAAAAACCTTGTCCAGTTCAGATGCCAATATAAAGTAAATAAAAACTGTTATATTTTCAAAAACTATGAGCAATGTAGACACACATGAAAATTTTTTTTTCGTTACAGTGACGCGTCTACACCCTGAAATTTGCCCCGGAAGTTGGGTTTTTGTCAAAATTTAAAATCAAGTTTTCACCATGAAGCAGTCATATTTTTGCAATCTTGGCATCAAAAATGAATTTGTTGATCCCAAAAACCCCCATGTAGCAATTTTAGGGCATCAGATTGTTCCAGAAATGGAATTACAACACTATTTTCAAAACTCAGAAGCAATATCTCCCTCTAGTGGCCAAAAATTCATACTGTGATAACTTGAAAACCACTCTGAATTCGAAAAAAACTTGTTTTTATTCATTATCAGTTTTTGATAACTTTAACCTAAAGCACAAATTTGTATTACACCAAAAACATGGTTACAAAAAATTTTTAAATTTTTGAATTAAGCATAGTATGACCTGTTAGCTTTAGAATTTAAGGATTCGAAGTGACTTGGCGAATGGAACATTTGCGGTATTTTTTTTTCCTTGCGAATGGAGACATTGCCTTTTTCATACATTTAGTTTAAATATGACATTTTGTCGCTAGGTTGATGCAAGCTGCGTAGCGTAGTGGTTAGAGCACATAACTGCAAACCGACGCACCCGGGTTCGACTCCCGCCGGAGGTGCAAATGCGTAAAATGGAAGATTACGCGGAGTATATGGATATGGGAAGAATATATGGTAATCAACCTTTTTTTGCTTCAAAATCTTTCATTACAGTTAGGGTTAGGGCAGCGATGCCAGTCTGAGGGGATAGCAATTCCCTGCAGTAGCTATTTATAGCGCCTGCTCCATTTGCGAGGAAAAAAAAGTACCGCGAGTGTTCCATTCGCCAAGTCACTTCCTTAAGGATTTGAGTTAAAATGGGATTTAGGTCACAAATAATGAAAAAGTATATAAAATTTTTTGTTGGAATAGCCTCTTCCATTAACTAGACTAATTTGTAATGGTCGCATTTAAAAGGTAACACGGAGAATCATGGGTGCCACTAAAACATATCGGATAGGCCTATAGCATAGCCTAGGACGGTAACCACCGAAGACGTCCCTTGAACAAGTCGACCCAGACAAGTCGTCCTTGAAGGTGAATCATACCTAGCCGCATTTTTTCGCGCGTTGTACGGCCATAGCGAGCTGATATATCCGAAGAAACTGAAACAAGTCGACCCAGCTGAGAAACTGAAACAAGTCGACCCAGTTGAAGAAACGTGACGCAACTGCTACGCATCATTGAGCCTTTGCTACGTGCGCTCTATTGTCTAGCGCTTCGCTACTTCGAATTTGTATTATTGCATTTGTTTTTTTATAAGATACGTGACGCAACTGCTATGCATCATTGAGCCTTTGTTGCGTGCGCTGTACTGTCTAGGACTTAACATCTTCGAATTTCTATTAATGCATTTGTTTTTTATTTATCACCATAACAAAATTGAACGAAAAGTACAAATATACATATAAAATACTGTGGATTTTAATCGCTTTGCTACCTCGCTACACGGAGTTTGTGATCATTCATACCTATATTAATCGCGTCGCTTCCGCTCCTCAACATAAAAAGAATTATATTATTGATGCTTAGTATAGTTATTATTCAGCTATCAAAAGGAGCGAAAGCAACGCTCTGTCGCTTCCGCTCCTCAAAATAAAAAGGATTATATTATTGATGCTTAGTATAGTTATTATTCAGGTATCAAAAGGAGCGAAGGCAACGCTCTTTTGAATGGGGCGGTTGCCCACCTCTGGTTTCGGTTAGGTTAGAATAAATATTATCAACCATTCCAGTAACATCATGAGACCAAGCCAATTTTGGTGAAATTTCCCCTTTTTTATTCATTTTGGATTTGGAAGGATAAAATGGAGTCGCGGGATTAAATAGACTGTATTTGATTCCCCCAACACCAATTTGGACGAAAAAGAGGGTTTATCGAATTGGTGTGGTCACGTGATGTGACTGGAATGGTAGATAATACTCGTCCATGGTTGATAATACTCTGATTTAATGGTTACTGGAATGGTTGATAATACTCTGATTTAAGATCGATTCAGGGTCCTTTCAGGTCGTCGCTGTCTCATGGAAAAAAGAGTCAAAGCGACTTGGTTAATAAAGATGTAAATGCAATCATGTAGGACTAAGAATGATTTCTATTTTATGTAATTGAAATGTAGTACAGTCAAATACTCGTATTAGTGCCAAAACTTCCGGCATTCGCAAATGAAAAAATGTTTTATATTTTAGAATTAAAAATTTTAGTAACCGAAATATTTTTTCTTCGGCAAACTTACATAGTGACGTAAGTGTTTTGGCACATGAATCTATTTTTCAGCTAATTTTCAGCCAAGTTTGAGAAAAACAGACTTCACAATATACCGTTACTAAAAACATAATGCTGTATACGCCAAATGAATAAGCTTTAGGGATCAACAATTTTCTGTGAATAAAACCAAACTGAATACTTCTATGATTTGTTGAAGCAGAACTGAAACAAAAGCGTCAACGTTGAAATTGGGTTTACGCTAGAAAAATGTGTGGCTTGAAAGGTCCGACCATAGTCTTGGGCCCTATGAAATAAAAGTGCAATTTAAATGCATTAGCTTGCTTGGTCTAGTTCAGGTAGTGAGAAAGCATCAATGCCACTCCATCAAGTTAGTGCATGTCCCGAGTAACCTTCTTGCAAATGCTAACATCAAAGCAAATCATGGGATTAGCATTGTAACTTTTGGGTTCTTATGAAGCGTTCCACTGCTGAACTACTTTACGGCTTGAGTGATTGCTAGATCTAGGTTCAACTCTTTACCATGATAAACTCTGCTTGTTGGCTACGAACTAACAGCAAATTCAGTAGACAAGAATTCAAAGATATCCATTTATTTTGCTTACAATCCTCGATTAAGATCAGTTATACAGTAAAACTGGGGAGAACTGATCGGAAGCGAAGCTGGAAATTCACGTAAAGTCTTTGCGATAGATCCACAAATTGAATGCTTTTTCTTGAGTCAATATGCAAGCATCTATTCAAGCATTCAATTTATTCCTCAAGAAAAAAAAAAACACCATCAGTCATAAATTATAAGCTTTCGCTATTAACCTACTCTACTACAGCAAGATAGAAACTAAAAGCATTAGTCGCAGAAAGCCCATTTTTTATGAAATATAATGTTATTGATGCAAGCAGCACTGGCAGGTTTTGACTTAGAGTCTGTATTGTGCAACAAGGTATAATTTTTTAATCCTATGTATTGTTGTAGTCTGAACATTCTTGTCGGCACTCATAGATTGTTGTAACCAGTGGTGCCATTCAACTAGTTCGGGCAAACGGTTCCTAAATTTAAAGAATCGGTTTTTTAAAAATTGCTTACATATAGACATTCTGCACTTTAGGTTCAAACGACTTGGTTGCTAAGTTGAGAGAACCAGCTGCAGATCCGGCTCATGTAAAATTTAGATATTGCCCTATTGCAAAATTTACGATAGTTGTAACCTCTTCAAACATTTTTGTGGTTTTGGCAAGTTTTTGCTTTGTTAGAAAGAAGCAGTACTTAAATTGTAGGGAGGACGGGGGGGACGAGTCCCCCTATCGAGATTGAACGTCCCCTCATCGAGATTGAGCGTCCCCCATCGAGATTTGAGCGATGGTAGATGAGAGGGAAAAGACGCCCAAAGTCCGGTCAAATATAGAACCAAATTGCGCGGGAATAGTGATGCAGAAAAAAAACAGTTCAACCGCCAGCGAAGACTTTTTGTTTTAGCCAGAAAAAACCCTTGAATTTGAGATTTCGGCCAGCAGAAAAAGCGTTTGAAATTCGGCGAAGACCTTTTTTTTTGGAGATCACATGTTTTTGGCCGGAAAAAACCCTTGAATTCGTGATTTCGGCCAGAAAAAGCGTTTGAAATTAGGCAAAGACCTTTTTTTTTGGAGATCAAACCAAATTGGATCAAACTTCCAAAAAAGCCTCTCCCTTTGCGAAATTCTGGCTACGCGCCTGATCTTCACTAAGATTCTGTCAATGCTGCAAAAGCGTCCCCCATGCAAAATTTTACAATTTAAGTACTGGAAAGAAGGCCACAAAATATATATAACCAGGACTTAAATTGTAATATTTTGCATGGGGGGACGCTTTTGCAGCATTGACAGAACCTTAGTGAGGATCAGGCCCGTAGCCAGGATTTCGCAAAGGGAGAGGCTTTTTTGAAAGTTTGATCCAATTTTGTTTAGCTTGACCCAAATTTTTATTGGCCTTGAATTGGATTGAGGTGCAGTAAAAATTCAGTGATTTCCAAAAAAATTAAAAAAAAGGTCTTTGCCGAAACTCAAACGCTTTTTCTGGCCCAAATCTCAAATTCAAGTTTTTTTTTCCGGCCAAAAACAGGTGATCTCCAAAAATTATTATTCCCACGGAATTTGGTTCTACATTTGACCGGACTTTGTAGTTTGTACGTCTTTTTCCTCTCATCTACCAGCGCTCAAATCTCGATGGGGGAACGTTCAAATCTCGATTGGGGGACGCTCAATCTCGATGGGGAACGCTCAATCTCGATGGGGGGAAGCGTTCCCCCTACAATTCAAGTACTGTATATAACATTCAGCGTGGCTAGGCTAAAATAAAACCTAAAAATTATCATTATTTTTTAAACAGATTAGGGCGTTAGGTCATTAAAATGCAAAATCAAGAATAAAGAAAATCGTAATTTTGTTGTTTACTCATAAATCTACAAATCTTTGGCAACTTATAATTAACTTCTGTTTGTGACATCGTTACACCTGCCAGAAAATATTGCTCGAAAAAAGCCACCTGTGTGAACAAAACGTGGTCATGTATGAGCAAAACTTTTTTTTTGCTTGTTTATTGTCAAGCTTGCGCAAATGTACGATTACTTGGTTGCTATTGAAACTTTCAAAACTATTTTTCACGGAAAAATGCAATCTACGACTATGTATACTGCCTGCGCAAAGATACAATTTTATCAATGAGACAGTAACAGCTGGAAATGTAACAAAAAACCATAGGTGGGCAAGTTAATCCAAAACGTTAGCTTCGTTAACCACTAGTCCGTTAACAAACTTCGCACCTCCGTTAACGTTAATCCGTTATTTTCAGCTTTTACTAAGGGAAGTTAATTAAGTCCGTTAATTCGTTAACGTTTTGCGCGCAATTTACATTTCTTTTTGTTCACTCGCTTCTAAAACACGTATTGACGCTGTTGAGCTGATTGTAAGAAAATATTTATTGCTGTGGTGATCTTTTTGTGTTTTGGAAGTTACATTTTATAGTCTAATCTAATTTCAAGGTAAAAATAAGTTCCAATGCACTAACGGAGCTGCGATCGGAAAATCTTTGGAAATTGTGAACAGCGATAATTAATAGATCTATGAGGCTGCAGCTTATTATTTGTCACAAAAAGAGCTCCTTTCTTCGCTTCTATAAAACTCGTGCTAATACGCAACGTGTGTTGCCAGAGCAAACTGGTTTGTACCGGTACGATGAATGAATGGTGCAAGATATTAACGATAAAAACCTTAACGGAAGTTAACAGAACTTAACGGAAGTTAATTTAGTCCGTTAACATAAAAAGTTTTTAACGAATTAACTAGTTAATGAAAAAGTTAGTTTCGTTATTAACTGATTAACAATTAGAGAATTTGGCCCACCTATGCCCCTACCTTTTTTGTTTTACCCCAACATTTGTTCAAATGACCAAGAAACTTTAGTTAAACGAAATTCGATATTTTACGCTTTGTTTGGGACAAAAATATGTTTGTTTCAACTGGTTTTGTGAACGGTACCAAAAGCATATTCTATTTTGTGTTCTAGATTTTGCTCCCTACTATGATTAAAGCACTATTTTTGTGCAAAATGAGTCTTGCACTTTGATATTTTTTTGTATGTTGTGGTGGCGGATCGAACTCATGATTGCTGTAAGCGCTCCATTGTTCCATAACCAGGGATATGGAAGCGCCAATTTGTTAATCGCTTCCACGTTCACTCTTAACGCTTCCGTTTTTACTTGATTATGGAGTTTTTGTTAAAAATTTTTGAACAAAAAAGCTGGCGCGCAGAAAGGATTTTGCTAAGCCACTTAAAAAACTTAAGTTTTTCTGCCCCTTCAGCTCACTCTTTACTGCAGGTCAAGTTTTAAACACTTTTCAATGCTTGCATTTTGGTTTTATTTGATTTTTAATTTTAGGTGGCTTACCTAAAAGGGGTTTGAATCCCCCTTGACTGTGCTTGTGCTAAAAATTCTTGGCAGAATTTTTTCGGAAATGTTTGTAACGACTTATTACGTCAATGTCATCTTAAAAACATAAGAACCAAACTGCATAATAATAATTTGATTGTCATTACAGAGACCTTGGTAGCATAGGCGTAGTTAGGCCCAGAAATTCGAATTGGGATAGAGGATCCTAAAATCGAACGTTTAACTATAAGCAAAAGTTCAATTATGCATCTGGTAGTACTGAACAGTATTAATTTTCTACCCTTTCAGCCATAATTTTCAAATTGTGGATTTATTGATGGGGGGAGGGGAGCTGCATGTAAGTAAACCACAAACCTTAAAAAAGTTGTGTTTTTTTTCGCAAATGCATTTATCAAACCAAGTCTTGCTTCTGTGAATTTTGATGTTTGTTCGATTGATTTCGTAATGCTCCTGTTAAATGGTGTTCCCTTTTCAATTTTTGTTTTAATACGTGATTACTGCACCCACTTGGCTTGGATGGATTTCCTAATGCCACAACTTGGCTGTCCCCTTTTTTGATTTTGATATCAACAGTGGTGATGCAGTCCTGCTATTGATACGGAGTTGTCGGTGTGATGGATTTCACAATACCGTTCATCGTTTATTTGGTCTTTTTGTTGTATATTTTAGAAATAATTGCAACACATTTTAATTTTTAATGTTGAGCATGAAATGCGTTAGGTGGAAGCAAAAGCAAAACACTTCCACCGCTTCCACATCGCTCTGTCAATTACTTGAAGAAGCCATATCTTTTGCCTGAAGTAGCGAGGGAAAATTTTTTCCGGGTAACCATAGGTCTACAAGAGGTCTGGTCAATCTATAATACAAAATAGGCATTGTTGCGTCACCTGCGTGCATGTTTACTGTACCTTTTCCAAAGCGACTCTCATTTGTTACCTGCTACCAACGTTAGCAGTTTTTCGGATTAAAAAGCGCTTTTTGTGCCTCATCAATCTCCAGTACGAAATAAAAAAAAGAGCTTTTATTTTTTAGGATGAAGCAATGTGCGAAAGAGATTCCTCCGATTCCAACGAATTTGATGTAAATGCAAGTTTAGAAGAAAGTTCATTTAGCGATTCAAGTTTAGAAAGTGCTGCTGTCAACAAAGAACCTACTGGTCCTATTCACCTGTCGTATCAAGTTGTTCAACAAAGCTCGATCATGGGTAAAGACAAACTTTTCGATAACGTGGGATATTCGTATACGCTAAAAAGACGGGCTGCTAACTCAAAATTGTGGAGGTGTTCCGTATGCAATAAAAAGCTCATTTGTCCAGCAGCAGTAAAACAGGTTGGTGAAAATGAATTTACACCCAATTCGATGGAACACCAGCATCCCCCTAAACATGGCGCCAAAGAATCCGCAATTATTGCTATAAAATCAAAAACTGCTGCAGAATCCAAACCGTTTGAGTCTGCCACTCAATTAGTCCGCGATGTGATGAAAGAAGAGCTGTAAAACGTGTCTGGATATGATGGATTAATTTCCATCACCAACATGGCAAAAAATACCAATTACCACCGGAGAAACAAGCGTGCTCCTGAGCCAAAGGCAAAGGATTTTAATTTGCTTGAAGCTCATCTTCCCACGGATTTTTTGGTGGAAGACTTAACGGTGTTTGAAGAACGACACATCATTTTTGCAACCGCGCTGCAGCTCGATTTGCTGAGTTCAGCGAAATCCTGGTACGTGGATGGTACTTTTAAGATAGTAAAAAAACCATTTCATCAGCTTTTTACCATTCACGCTTTTGTCAAAAAGAATGGAGAAGTTCTTCAATTTCCGCTGATGTTCTGCTTTATGACAGTAAGAAAAACAGCTGATTACATTGCTGTTTTAAATGCAGTAAAAAAACGGTTTATTTCGGAGCCTAAAGTCTGTCACGTCATGCTGGACTTCGAAAAGGCGGCGTGGAAAGCTTTCGAGCAGTGCTTCCCACAAGCTGCGCTACACGGATGCTCTTTCCATTTCGCACAAGCTGTGTATCGTAAAGCGCAAAATCTTGGACTACAACAACCATACACCCAAAATCCTAACTTAAAAAAGCTAATTCGCAAAGTACTGGCTCTATGCTACGTACCAGAGGATCATATACGGGGGCTGGTAGAAGATATTAAGAAAAAATTGCCTGATGATTCACCGCAGTTACAAAATTTGCTTTTGTACGTCGAAGAAACTTGGCTGAAAACGTGGGAGCCGCGTCAGTGGAGTGTCTACGGGATGCCAGTCAGAACCAACAACGACGTTGAAGGTTGGCATCACAAACTCAACAGAAAATGCAAGCCTGAATGCCCATTTTACCTACTCATCAAGCTGTTACACACTGAATCTTCTGACATCAAGCAAAATATTGAACTGCTGGATTTAGGACTATTAAAACGCCGCCAAAGAAAAATGCACACTGCTCTTCACAAAAAACTGTTTCGCTATTGGAAACAGTATGAAAAAGGTAGCAAGAACGCGAAGCAGTTGCTATCCGCTTGCGCCTCATTAACCATTACCTTTTAGTTGACTTTTTCGATATCATGTTTGTCAAAAGTGATCAAACGCTTTTGAGATGATGGTATATTGCTTATAAAGGACATTATTTGGTTTACTCAAATTCAAATCTGTCTGACATCTTGGCTAGCGGTAAGCAAGGCATGAAAACAATTTTGGCCCAGTTTACATTGTGTGTAAAATCATGAGCGTAGAAGCGTATTTTGAATTGATTTTAAACAAAAATTTAGTATGCCCAGCGTATAACAACACACCCACCTATAAACAGGCAGCCAATTGGTTCAAATAAAGCACGCATATACGCTCGTACGCTCACGATTTTACGTCCAATAGACCGAATTTCAAATGTTTTTCACGTTTTCATTCACGTTTTGGCTATACCAATTTTGAATATTATTTTATAGTGTTAACAGAGGGTTTGTGATTGTCTTTTCACTCATGTGACTGTTCGTGTAGTGTGTAGTAGTAGCTTTTTCCTTGAAGTATCCGGCCAAATATGAATACTCTTAATATTCTCGATTAATTCGGTCTTTCTTGGCGTTTTTGAGATGTAATGCTAGCGTTTTTTTAATGGCGATGTTCATTGATATTGACATTTGAAAGTTGAAACTGTAACTTTCAAAACGGCACTTATTTTCCTAATTTCCAAAAGTGTTTAACTCTTTCACAACCAGACACGTTTTTAGTAATTAATCTTCAAAAACCAGCAATTTTCGTAAAAGATTTACTGTTTTCTATTCTTCACTGCATCTTGAATAATTACTCTACTGTGACAAGTTATACATCAAAAGAAAGATTGGCTCATCCACTTTCTATTGCAATTAAAGATAGTGTTCCTCACCATAACATAAAACACATAAAAACTAATTTTAAAAACACACTTTTTGAAAAAAAATTATCCAATAAAAAAGCAACGAAAAAAGTATCTCTACATTTAAAAACTAACTTTTGCCCAAACATGAACCAAAGTACAAAAATTGCAGTCAATATCATTAGTTGGATGTACAAGCTACACATAAAAAATTGACTTGGCTATTTTCAGCCCTGATTAGCACAAACAAAATCATTTTGAAATTTAAAGAATTTATAAAACAAGACAGAATTTGAAAATTTAAAATAAGGATGCAAAAATGCTTTTGCAATATTAGTATTAGCTTTGTAAGCTCAATATAATCTTTGTAATCTAAATGTTGTAAGCTTTGTAATCTAAAAGTTTGTGAAAGTTTTTTGTGAGTTGAAAAGGTTGATGCCAAAAGCTACTACCAGTGCAAGTTAAAAAAAAAGAATTAAAAAAATTAAAAAGTTTTAGGTTGAAACTTCAAAGTCTGTCTGGGTATGGTAAATTTCAAAGCATGGCACAACACACAAAGCTACTTTACAAGTTTTGCACTGGTATGTAGATTCCTTGCGTTTACATGTCACAGTAAGTCCATGCTGTTTTTCATAAGCAGCTCTTTTGCTACAAACTTTGCATTTTCTTTGCACGTTTTCTTTATGGTTTGTAGGTGGAATTTTTTCCATAAAATGCCTTCCAGTTAATCTGTCTGTAGGTTCAGCATTGGTAATGTTCTGTAAGCGAACTTCTTTGCACAATTCATCACCAACGGACTGGACAAACTTTTTCAGTGGAATCACTTTCATCTGTTTGTTAACAAGTGCTTTCTTATGTAGAGTATAAGCATTTGTCATTACTAATGTGTGCAAATGAAAAAACAACTTCTTCCACCACTTGAATGACTTTCTCCCAAATGGGTAGTAGCTCATCAATTGATCGCTGCGATCAACACCAGCCATGTGACTGTTGTAGTCATTTATAACAACAGGTTTTGACTTAGAGCTTCTTCCATATCGTGAACGAACAGTTACTTGACAAGACGAGCTATCATGACCAGATGAAAGCATTACAACATCTCGCTTATCTTTCCACTTTAGGGCCAGTAAAGCATCACTTTTGCATGCTAGAGTTTCACCAGCTTTGAGTTTAGCTTTTAAATATTCCGTGGGAAGTCCCCTTCGATTCGGCATGCATGTGCCAGTTGCAATAGTATGATTTTTTAACAGTTCAACATACAGAGCAGGAGAAGTATAATAGCGATCAGTGAATAGCCAATGCCCTTTATTTAGCAATGGTCTCATCAGCCTGATTGTAAGATCCTGAGCAGAATTGCTCACTCCTTCATTGGACCCAGCATACACTTCAAATTCACAGCAATAGCCACTTGATGATTCGCATACTTCATAAATCTTAATACCCCACTTCTTTGGCTTGTGGGGATTATACACTCTGAATTTAATTCTTCCTTTGAAAGGACAAGTTGCCTCATCCAAAGATAAATTTTGTTCAGGAACAAGACCTTCTCTAAACTTGACTTGCAGAATTTCAATAAATGGTCGAATTTTAAACAATGGATCATGGCCTGGGTTTCCAAAAGGTATATAATTACAGTTATCAGCAATATGGAGCATTGACAAAATAGATGTGAAACGATTTCTTGAAAGAAGATGCCTAGCAAAATTGGAATCTAACATGGTGTCCGTAGACCAATAATCATATATTTCCGGTTTTTTTACTAATCCCATGTGAACTATGATGGCAAAAAAAGCTTTAAGTTCTTGAATGGTGCATGGTTTCCACATTGAAGCAATGCTGTACCTTTTTGCGTTTGGAGTAATTTTTTGTCGAGCATATCTGTTAGTTTCTTCCTTGATTAGGTGCAAAAATGCATCATCAAAAAAATATTTATAAAACATGTAAGGATTCAAATCGTCATCCAAAGAATTATCAAAACCTGGGGTTGCTGCAAAATTTGGTAACTGGTTGATTTTGGTTGGATCAAAACCCCAATTGGCAGGAGGAAGCAGAGCTGATGCAGAAGTTGATGGTGGTGGAGAAGGTGAAGTTGAGGATTAAGATGCTTGAGCTAATGATACTGACCTTCCACGTCCAGGACCAGCTCGACGAGCACGTTTACGAGGCCGGCCTCTACGAGATGTTGAACACTGCAGTCTAGATGGACCAGGTTGCACAGACGATGCTGTATTAGTTGTACTTGTAGTCTTCAGTGGGTGGGCATATTTTGTGGTCTGTATGGTGCCACTTACATTTTGCTGCCAATTTTGAACACTATCATCACTGGAAAAATTGGAAGAATTTGAATCACCCAAATCAAAAGAACTGTCTGTGTCAGAGCCCACATCAGTTTCACTACCCGAATCAACATTTAAGTTAGAGCTTCGACTGGCATTTAACATCTTCCTGAATCAATTACTGGTACCAGATTTACAATACCTACCAGTAGTAACTTTAAAAAAACAATAATACAGGTATCAATTATTAAGTCTAGAGTCAGACATACTTAAAAACAAGCAAAAACCTAAATCAAAATATTAGAATCTTTTTTTAAGTGATAACCATTACTGTTGCATGAAAGTGGACTACAGCTAGCAAATCTGTTAGTGCTGTACAGACGAGTACTGGTAGATCGGTGTAATGAAATTTAGCCTAGGCCTACTGAAAAAAATCTTGCCTGATGATATGAGTAGACTTAGGGCTAAAATACTACAACTAGCAGCACTTATGTCTTGTCTAACTAAGCTTAGTTTTAGACTTTGTCCATAAAATTCTTCTCTGGATGCTTCTTCTTTCATGAAACCTACTCTAATGATGATCCTCTGGCATCCAACAATCCAAATAATAAACAAAAGCACTGTCTTTTTTATTTGGAACCAAGATTTTAAAGTTCATTTGGATATGAGATTTTAGAATATTATTTTAAAAAGCAAAAGAACCAACAACTGTAATGAAAAAAATTAAAAAATGTGAAAAAAACGAGGATAGAATGAGACAAAACTTAACTTAAATTAACTAACTTGAAATTACATTAAATTTTGTAAAATAAAATTAAAAATACGCTAAAAGTAATTAATATTAAGTAAAAAACGATGCATAAATGTTATTTGGTCATAAACGTGGGAATTTTTGCTTCCGGGTTTCAAAAACCGATGAACGTATGTATACGTCCTTGGTTAAATATGCGTAGCGTGAGTGGACGTGTATATACGTCCTTGGTCGGGAAAGAGTTAATGATAGGGGCTTAAGGCTTAGAGCCAACATTGTAAGTGGCTGAGTGTAGAGCTAATTTTTGATAAATTAGTTAAAAGCCAATTTTTATCAAAATGCTGGCGTAAAACTTTTGTTTATGAAAATGAAATTATTACGTGTGCCGGCCAGCTTATGCAGTTACCGTTTTCGGATACTTTTGTTGATTTGTTTACGAAATAATCATTTTTGTGAATCGCCGAGAACTGTTGAGAAACTTTGAAGGAGACTTGCATCAAATGTTAACAATTTTTTAATTGAAAGGTTGATTAAATTGATTGATGTCTCATTTAGGCAGTATACTGAGCAAACCGATGCATTTCATGTGTATCACAGACGGGGGGTTGGAGGTAGAGCCAACAGCCGCCGTAGGGCGGAAGTCATCGAGGTCGGCAAAAGCAAAACTCCAACTGCTTGGCGGTTTTTGTGATTTTTCAGAAAATACATCCCTCTAACGCCCCCCTTACTTACAGGTCAGGTCGAAAACACGTTTTAACACTTGTAGCGTGGGTTAAATTTTCTTAGTGACTTTGCTAACGTGAGGGGGCTGAAGCCTCCGTAGCCTACTCCTCGGTTGCGCCAGTGTCGTAACCGCAGATTTAATGAGCTTGTTGAAAACAATGGCTGATGATCGTGAAGAGGTTTTGTTACGTTTGTTACGACAAAGTAAAATGATCTTTGAGAAGTAATGACGTAAAGACACTGCGGCTTTAGCACAAAAAAATTTCACTCTTTTTCTTGCTTAGTATTTCAAGATTTACCGCTTTATGAAGATGCACCTGCTGTTGTTTGTTTCTAGATAATATTTTGTAATGGATGCTGTTTGTGAAAATGCTTTTATGAAAAGTTGATAATAATTAAACAAGAATTTTCTACGTATTTAGTCAAAATGAAACCGAAATGAACTAAAAGTACGTTTAAAATAATTCTTAAACTCCCTTGATTACTGTGTAAGACAGACAAAGACCAAACATATTAAACTTTTTTAATTTGTTGCGTTTTTTTTTGGGGGGGGGGGGGGTAACGGGTCGAAATTGGCATACTGGAAAAAGTATGATTTTAGATGCATGCATTTTTGCCCTTTTATTATGACGTTTCCAAAATTGCAGTGCAAGTGCAAGGCCCGGTCTACAATGTGCGTAAAATCGTGAGCGTACAAACGTATTTTTGGTTTATTTTATAAACAGAAATTCGGTAGGCCCAGCGCACAGGCTCCATTTGGTTGAAATAAACCAAGGATACGCGCGTACACTCACGATTTTACGTCCCCTGTAGACCGGCCCAAATAAGTTGGATAGTATAGCTCGGTTTCCATCTGATTTTGATCGCGTTTTGTAGTATAAATGTAAAGTGTGTTTTGTGGAGTTTGATGACGTAATGATTGATTTGAAGCTGTTTTTTTTTCGGTTTCCGGCTACTACACAAAAAGGGTAATCGTGAATGAGCTTACTGATATTATAATTTTGACTGCTTTGGCGTATGCCTTGTCCAAGGAAAGTCTTATCTCTCAAGTTTTTTTTACTTTGGGTAACAACGTAATCCACAGTACAGAGTTTGATTTCAAACACTTCCGTGAAAACATAGGCATACGTTAAATTGCTTGGTATCATGAAATCTTACTTAACTGGCCTGTCTTGTGTAGTGAGTTTATTTCTATAGTTCATTGATCTTTTTACTCGTACCCGTATGTGTTATTTGTGGGCTGGCTAGAAACAGAAATTATTTTTTATGTGCAGTAATTGTCAAAATAATTTCATAATGTTAGACGAGGTAATTATTATGTAAATAAAAGTTTAGCTGCTTTTTATACACCTGCACTGCTTTTTATTTGTAAGTGCGTGTTCCAGTACAGTACAACGTTTGGGGGAAGCATGAAAATGCAAGATTCTGTATTTAGAAGTAGTTTGTGTAAGGGATATTGATTTGAAAAGTTAATTGGTGGTGCAAAACTTGAGAATTGCTTTAATCAAAACGTTCATTTCTTCAAAGCAGCTTTTCGTATGAGACTTGTCAAGAAGAATTGTAAAAATAGAGAGCGCTCTCCATTTGGAGAAGCTGCTTCCGAGAAATGAACATTTTGATTAAGAATGTTAATTTATTGTATTGTCCATTCGCTTCTCGGCTACGCTGCTTTTACGTGTATTTGCGGAAATCGCAACGGCAAAAGGAATCGAACCCTCAACTTATGGCATCAGAGTCCGACATATGTACCGCCACGCCATTTGTTAATCTTATTTTAGAACAAAACGAATATAAATTTAAAAAGAACATAAGACAATTTTTTAACAGAAATTTCTACGCGTATTAAGGAACTGGCAAAGACAAAGAATCGAGCCTTCGCTTGCTGATGGTGCAGCGGTATAGAATCGCCTTCAACATCTATAAGCCTTTTATCTTACGTAAATTTTATTGTAACCAAAGCCCAGCAAAAACCAAAACAAACGTTACGTTACAAAAGAAAACTGGTTGGTCTGTAATAATTCACAAAACATCATTACTTACAGTCCCAGCGTAAAAAAAAATTCATATGAAATAAGCCCACTTTCTGAAATTAGAATTTATATATTATTCTTATTTCGTGTTTTTTTCGAATTGCTATCTCAACGTAAAAAAACACGAGACAAAAATAAAGATAATTTCAAAATTACGTTATACTTCACAAAACAACATTAATTACAGTAAAGAAAACTTCAATTGAAACAGGCCTATTTTTGAAAATGAAAAGTTATATTGTTCTTATATCTTGCTATTATATATATTCAGATTTTTTAACCAGATTAATTGCATTGAAAAACATGTCCGGTTTTGAAATTCACATCGGTAAATCAAAAGTCTTGCACTTACAAGCAATCTATAAATAGAAAATCAACTCTTTGATCCCAAATGCTAAGCAATTTCTAAATTTGATTTAAGGAAACGTTAATCCTTAATTTTGCGGAAAGCCAATCATTTAAATCATTCCAATATTTTTCTACAACAGAGCAGTTCAGAAAATATGTGCAGCAAAGTGCCTAATTTCTAGCGCCAGAATGCGAAAATTCATATATACTTCACAGCCGCTAGCTTGCGTCAGGTTATGTACGTGCAGTATATGTATGCATAACATTTTAAATGCTTCGCTTGCAGCACACCGCCGATCCTCAAAAGAAAAAAAAAAAAAAAAAAAATGAAACAAGATATGGGTTTGTGCTTGAAGCAGAATTTATGCCTACATGCTGCAATATAATAACTTAGGCTTATTGCTTCGGATTAGAACAGACGAGACGATTTTGTTAAGGCATTTAAAGAATACTTAGGTGCCTTTCA
This sequence comes from Trididemnum nubilum, assembly GCA_963965965.1. Taxonomy (NCBI): domain Eukaryota; kingdom Metazoa; phylum Chordata; class Ascidiacea; order Aplousobranchia; family Didemnidae; genus Trididemnum; species Trididemnum nubilum. The sequence continues at coordinate 16,191,559 of OZ014490.1, forward strand.
CCGATCGTTCCTTGGCCATTTTTGTAGATAAACGGTCACTTGGCCACTCCTGAGCTTGATGGACAGCTGTTTGACTCGAAGACCGGCAGGCCACTTCGCAGCCCTCCTAATCCGCACTTAGAAACACAATAACTGATCCTCTCGTGCATTATTGTTTTAATTTTGTGACAAAAATAAAATATAATCGATTAATACTCTACTCAAAGAACAATTAAGGTTCCTTCACAGTGGCCCAACCTAAAATAAAAATAATAATAATAAGCCGATCCAGTGCCGAAGCAACACAGCTAAATAACGCTTTGCAGTAGATTTTTTGCTTGCATTGCTAATTTTGTAATTTAACTTAGTGGGATGTTTTTACTAGTTCTGTGCTAAGGCAATAATTACTTTGCTTCGAGCATTACGGTACAGTATATCGTTTCAATTAAGTTGGTGCACTGTAACAATGTGATTTTGATTATTTTCTTTGCTTCTTTTATGGCTGCTTTTCTGCGGCTCCAAACTGACCTTTTGTCTTTCGATCAAAACTTTCAAAAAGTACTGAGGGGTAATTTGAAAGAATGCGTCGGCAAGCGCAATTTCATATACTGGTAAGATGTGCAACTTTTGTTTTTTGTACATAGACAGATGACGAATTATGCTTAAACCCAGGATTGTCCAAACTTTTTGAAGGAGTGCCATACGATGATACGAATGAGACTTGAATGCTTCGGGCCAACTGATCATACTAAGACCACTGGTCATAAGTAAAAATAAGCCCAGTAAACAGGTAAGTCCGATTAAAAAAGTCAGGTCTTCGGCCTAATTTTGGAGCATTTTGGTTATGTGAAAACGTCTTTGGGCTGAATCGCTCGCGTAATTCCAACGCAATTTTATTAAAAAAAAACAACATGTGACATGTGAAGACTGGGCAATGTGGGCATGCGCCGGATAAAATTCTGAGTTTTGTTTGCGTGGTTAAGAGATTGATATTTTCAAAAAACATTTTCTGAGCAAAGCATTTTCAAGTAATGTCACAATTACAATTCTGTTACAGTTCTGTATTTAAAAATATTAGTAGAGTATAAACACCGTGGTATCGGACGCGCAACCACGGTTTTGCTAAGGGAGGAACTTGAACCAAAAGTCAATTTCCTTTCTTTTTTTATCGAAGACTGTCTCATTTAGACGGTGGACGGTGGAGGTGAGCAAACTTGTGCTACTTTAGTGCATCACAGACGGGAGCTTGGTGCTGAACCCTCAGCTTTTGTAATTTTTTAGAAAAGTAACCATTTTTTTACCCTAATTGAATCACATTTCGTACGTTTTCAGAGCCATTTCAAAAAACTAAACTGCCCAGCTTCATCAGCCCTCCCCCCTTACTTACAGGTCGGGTACAGAACAAGTTTAAACACTAATATTTTGCCTTGAGTTTATGCGTGGCTATCAAGCGGAAAAGGTTATAAATTTGCTGTGAGGTTTAAAATTTATTGAGCTAGTTTCAACGTGGAAAAAAACGGAAGAATAGCGCACTGCTCTTACAGATGCAAAGCTTCGCGAAATTACAATTAATACTCAACTATTCATTTATCACTTAAATTGTGCTGAACAAATTACACTCTTTTTTTATCAAAATTAATAAATTTTGAGTTGCAGCTGGCTGTTCGTAATATTTACCAATTTTCAGCCTCATGCCTTTTTGAATTTAAAATTTATTCGTTTTGTTTGTTCTTAAATGTACTAAGTAAAAATGTGCTTCGTTAACGTATAAGATTGTACTTGCAAAAAAGATTGCATAATTCGCTTCGTTTTCTTTCGCGTGTTTGTTCGTGGCCACGGTTTGTTACGGTTTACCGTTCCGCTACAGCAATTTTGTTTGAGCGCATGTCAATGTATTACACGTAACCATACGGTTTTGTTCACTCACCACCTTTTTATGTCGTGTAAGAAGACACTCATCAGAGAAAAAGTCTACCAGTAAGCGTATTTACGTACGCGCTATCGGGACGACTTGTTCAGACGCCATCTTGTCAATGGGTCGACTTAGGTGGGTCGAGATGTCCATGGGACGACTTCGGTGGCAACCGCCTAGGACCACAAGGATCCGGGTGTCGTTAAGAACTAGCCGTCGCTTTATTTTCGGCAGCTCTGCGATTCATGTATGAGTGCGTGTGCGTTCTCTCCTTCTCTTCGATCTAAGCTATTCCCCAGATCTAGCCCTAACCCTAATGAGTACACGCATGAGAGGAGCAAGAGCGCACCCACGCTCATACACACTCACAGTACACGAGTTGCAGAGATTCCGTAATAAAGCTGACAGCTTATACTTAATGACACCCAAGCATCCTAATCCTTGTGGTTCTGCATTTTTTCAGTGGTACCATACTGCAGAACCACAATAGACCAATACCTATTGATACACTGTATTACAATACACTGTCACTTACCGGTAACTGTGCTTAATCATGTACCGTACCAGTAATAATAAATAATTGACAATTAACTTACGATAGGTAATTGACAAAACTTTCAGTTGCCTACCTCTTGGTAAACGAATGAATTTAATTTGTCACCAACAAGTAATATATAAACTACAGTAGTCTATACAGTAGGCCTATAGGCAGATAGGGAGTAAAAAAATTGTGATAAGAAATCACTGACTGATTCATGTACAGTAGCGCTAATTAAACTTAGGAAGGCTTTATTTCACCAAAAATTTTTATCTGCTTCTTTATATTTCTAACTCAAATCTCATTTTCGTTTTATTCCCTTTAACTTGAAAATTTTCGGTGAAATAGTCACTATCTTATTCAACAAGACAAACCGGAAGGTGCTGCACTGTGCAAAGTGACCAGTTTATGGTCTTCCAGGCAAGTAGTCACTCCTTAATGGAAATAAAATAGACTTGTTTAAGCTTCAGGGAAGGCGTGTGATAAAAAGGTTAGAAAAAAAAAAAGAAAAGAATAAACATTAAGCAACATTGGCGAAGCTAGCAACTTCAAACAGGCAGCAATACACAACAGTGCAATCAACTGGTAAGCCTGGTGGTAGAAGCAGAAGGTTTGCGCCGCGCCAAAGCTCAATATGCGTTTTCGGCGCATACTTGGCGCAAGACTCGTGATTCTGTGCGGTGCGCCGTATGTATTCAGAACAACGTGGAAACTTTGCAATATAGATCAGTACTGTTTTCAGACTTTTGATCAGACTTCTGCTAGCTAGCTATTCAAGTAGTCAATCATGCATTTGGCAGGAAATGAAGTAAAAAATTTCATTAAATACACTGTTTTTGAGATTTGTCCCTACTTTGTCAGTTGAGGCGTACAGCAGATTCCGCGTTTGTTAAAGTTTTGCTTTTCAATTTTTCTACCTTATAATTAGACAAATCTGCATTTGTTAAATTACCAAAAATGGTTCCAAAGTGAAAAATATTCATCCTGTCAAAATAGCATTCAAAATATTACAAAGTTATATCCTCCCGACCAGAGTTTTCAGTTTTCTATTAGAGAAAAAAAACTCTACTGTGGCCGTGCTGCTACAAAGTGCTAAAACTTGTAAAAGGTTAGCTTGCATTTTGCACAATTTCTTGGAACCTTAGGTCACAAAAAGGTTTTAGCGCATACGGTATGACTAGATACTAGATGAAATTATTCTTATTTATTTTATTTTATTTGTTTTTTCTTTTTTGCTTGGAAGAGGCGTGGCGAATGTTCCATTCGCGCAGACATTTTGAAATAAAGCCTAAAAAAACTAACCTTAAGCTCTAACCCTAACCTTAATCCTAATCCTAGCCCTAACCCAAAGCCTAATCTAAACCCTAACCCAAACCTATAAGTGTAATAATCAAAATAAAAATTTCCGAAAACGAGTGACGTCATTGGAATCTTAGTTTATTTAACCGCGCGTGTTCCATTCGCCAAGTCACTTCGTTTTTGCTTTTGCTTTTTGTTTTTTATTTTTTATTTTTATTTTTTTTTTACATTTTTACATTAAAAAAATTTTTTTAGTCTTGTTAATTGTGTTGACAGTTAGAAGCTTTTTGGCTTTTTTTTCTTTTAAGTTTTATTATGGCTGCAGACCTTGGTTACTGTACTTAGTTTTTTCGCATGCCTAAATAAATTGAAGTGCGCGTTAATTATGACATAGAAACATACGCTGGTGACTGCGAACAGTCCATAAATTCTTTTGGCTGGACTTGTAAACAAACTGACCACTAACTAATCCGAAGCGTGCCCTTGGCCGTAGTCCCTATTGTTGGCGGTCTGTTTGGTAGTCAGCTCCGCTTGACAGTAGAAGAGTTGTCTTTACTAGTTTCTGCACATTTAGCTTATGAAATTGGCCTAATGTAGTAGCAGGTACCAGTAAGAGCATTCATTCATTCAAAGTGATAAGCCAACAAGTTAGGTACGGTAATGTTTGTAGGTAGGTAGCTTCACTTCCTCTGTTTAGCTTGTACTTTAACCAAGCTGCAAGAGTAGAAAGTAGCAAGTACACGGTAATTAAGTGTACTAGAGTAAGGTGCTGGCAGTGGCACAGCAGTAGGCTGTCACTAAGTACGGTAGGTTATCAGAACTCCCCAACTTGAGAATCAGCTGTCACTTGTCAGATTGATTGTAATGGTTGACAATGACAGATGTCAAAGGCAACATTCACAAACAGCAAATGAACAAAGCTTGCACAGGTGTGTTTTTACAACCGACAACAGTAGGCTAGGCTACCACTGATGTCGTTGAGCATTAACCATCCACTTTTTTTTGGAACCTCTACAACCTGTGCATAAGTGTGCGCATGCTCTTGCTCCTCTTATTTCCGATTGGAAAAGGCTTGGCACACGTTCCATGCACGCATACATTTCGTAATTAAGGCTAAAAAACCTAACCCAAAGCACTAGCCTTAGCCCTAACCCTAATTCTAGCCCTAACCCAAACCCTAACGTAAACTCTAACCCAAACCTATAACTATAATAATCAAAATAAAAATTTCCGAAAACGAGTGACTTCATCGGAATCTTTGTTTATTTAACCGCGCACGTTCCGTGCGCCAAGACACTTCGTTTTGGATTTGTGCACTCATAGGGCCAGGGCTAGATTTGGAGAATAAGCTAGCTTACATCAGTGAAAAGGAGAGAGCACATGGGCGCTGATAGTGATACATGGGTAGCAGAGCTCCCGAAAAAAAGTGGACGGCTTATACTTAATGACACCCAGCTACTACTACTACTAAGTCAGCTAGTGCTGCATGAAACTGGAGGTGCTGTCACCCTGCCGCAACAGTAAAAGTAGCTTACAACTTACATTGATTTGTTAATGTTAGGTGGGCTAAAACAGGGCGTTAACGTTAAGCATGTAGCATAAAAAAATGTTGGTGAATATCTTTTCCTATGCAAGCGATGCAAATGTGGGATTTATTGACTAACTGAACCTAATCGCAAAGCATATCTTATTGTCTTACCGGTAGCTTTTTGTTTTGGAAATAAATCAATGGAAATACCAGACCTTAGTCATCTTACAATAGAAGAACAAGCCCAGATATTGGCAGTAATCAAGCGTCAGAAAGATGAAGAAGAAAAAGAAAAGGCAATGACCAGGTTTGTATATCTAAAATAGAAAAATCTAATTTATGAAGTAAATCCTAATCTAATTTATGAAGATAATTTAAATCTAATCTATGAAGAATTTATGAAGTAAATCCATTTCATTACTATTTGTTTATAAATTTTCCACTATTTATTTAAAGATTTTTTATTAACTTTATTTGCAATTGGTTGTTACTTGCACAAATGCATGTGCAGATGCAGTCTTATTGGAATTTGCTGTGGTGAGTTTGAAATCTGGTACGGTACATGTGTAACCAGCATGGTCTTGCCCTTATTTTGGCATTAACAATGAGCTTGATTACCAAAAATAATGTGTCAAAAATCTTTAAATAATAATATGAAGTTGACTGCATTAAATGTCAATCAATTTCAAAGTACCGTCATCATACTGTGATCATGCAAGATAATTCAAGTCTTTTCTGTATTAATAGAACTATGTTGTGTTATGCTGTTTCCGCACTTCTTTGTTCTTCTTGTTTGACTCTTGTCTAAATTTCCCTGTAATTTATGTTGGTTTTGCAAAACAGAAAGTGTGTAATGATAGTGTGTATTTTTGGCTTGTTTTTGTATGTTGGTGTAATTCTAGATGATTTTCAATATTTTTTTCTTGAATGTACCTTTAATGCAAGTGTTTATTTAACAGTTGTCATAGCCCTTTTTCATGTATCATTTATAGGGGTCCGCGACATCCTGACACGACCGACCTGATGCAAGAAAATTCAATCCAGTATTCTTGAGGCCAGGGACATCCTGACGCCCTAACTCTAAACCTAACACTCTCCCTAACCCTAACCCTAGCCCTAATCGTAATGTCAAGATGTCCATGGCATCAGAATTCCTGGGTGAAAAGTCTCGCATCAGGTCGGTCGCGTCAGGATGTCCTGTTTACATTTATAGTCAGTGGTGCAACCAGGGGACTAAAGGGGCTGGGAAATTCAATTCTTTCAAATAACTTAATTTTAGCAATTTAGTATGTACTTTCAAACGACTCTAAAAACATGCTAAATGTGATCCAAATGACCCTAAAATGAGTATTTTTTCTGAAAAATTACAAAATCCACCCTGCAACTGGGGCCTTTGCCCCCATACCCCTGTCGGTAAAACACTTAGTTGCATAAGTTTGCTCAGCACGTTGCTTAAATTGAGACATTTTTGAAAAAATATTAACTTTGAGTTCAAGCCTCCCTACCCACCCCCTTAGCAAAATTCTGGTTGCAAGCCTGTTTGTAGTTATTTGATTATGAATTGAATTGCTTCTTTAACAAAAATGTGAAAGCATGGAATGTTGATAGCAAACTTTTTGAAGCAACTATTTTATGCAAAAAACTTTTAGAAATTGTTCAACTTTTTGGAGAATGAAATAAGATTTCTAAGAATATGTTCAAGATTTCAGAAATGAGACCTTGATAAAAGTTGCATGCAAACTTGTTCTAGCATTGCTTTGTCACCAAAATTGAAAAGTTGATAGATTAAACTTTAGATCAAGTTTGTTTTTTTTTTGCATAGTGTTTGATTAAGCACTTCATTATATGTCTTTAATTCAGTAGTTCATTGTTGTAGCATTTTGTTAAAATACTGATAAAACTCTATTTTGTCATCTGTAATTTCGGCTTTATTTGTTCATACCAGTACCATATGTGCCAAATCAAAATATAGTTTTGAATTTCTTATTGTGTCATAGCAAATAGCCAGTTGACATAACCTATCAATGCAATTGTACTTGATTACTTCTCATGCAGAAATGGTGCAAGCAGTGGCATGCCTTGAGCTGACACTACAGCTGATTTGACTGTCCCTAAACTTAAACTCAATGTTAACAGGTCCACAACAACTGACCGCCCCAAACTGACTGCAAAGAAACTAACTGCAAACCACCTAACCACCATCAAACCCTAATGTCTGGAATCAGTTGGTTTGTGGTCACTTTGTTCGATATTAACCCAAGAGGGGAATGCATAAACTGACTGGCTTATAACCAGCAACTGCTGTCATTGCTGCTATTTTTAGAACTCTGAAAGCTCAGTTTGAAAACTACAAGCAGCAAGTGAAGGAAGCGTCAGAGAATGCAGCTGAAGAAGCAAAGCGATCTCCAGATGTGGCAAGAGAAATTGGACGTGTAGGTGTCATTTACTGTTAAAATGTTTAAAATTTAATTTTTTGAAGGTTACCACTGAATACCGTACATATTCGAGTATAACATGCACTCTTAATTTTTGAGAGAAAATTGATATAAATTTTTGTTTATAAGGTGTTTATAATACCTTGTTTATAATGCACACTCTAACTTTGCTTTGGTATTTTTGGTATGAAATTTTGCATATTGTACGGGAATAGATCTGGTAATTAAATTCAGTATTGTGTTTTTGACAGTGCATTTTCACAGTTGCAATGCCTAAATATATGACACGGACATGTAAAAATAATATATCCCAGTAAAAGACTGTTTAGTGTTTAATGAATCCATTGTAGTACAATATATTGTTAAATTCTAAATTTAAAAAGAATTTTTTGTTTCGGTTAAAATAATACACAATCAGAATGATATGTATTCATGTTTTGTGAAACGCAGTTCTGCTCAAGACTTTTGGAGCTGATTCTCAAAATGCTATAATGATGTACTAGTGTTAGCCAAGTAGCTTGGAGATGCTTACGCTGGTGTTGGGATGTGATAATGACGGTACACAACGTTGTGACGCTAGTCAACTGACGCCAGAGACATCCTGACGCTAAAAGCTTTAAACTTTTGCGCTCCGCTTTTTTTGTTTCTTTTTTGCACTATACTTTTTCTCAAAACGACTAACACTCGGTTATTGTGATGTGAGTGTAATATTTTTTGTTAATTGCAAACTTTATAGGAATCTCTATTTTGCAGAAACAACTCAAAAGCGAGCTGCATTTTTGCAAAATAATCTTGATAAAATCGAAAGCCAAGTTAGTGAGTCTGTAAAAATGCTGGAGCTAAAGTTTCAAACAATGGCCGAATGCCGCGATGAAAGTAATTTTTTTTATTATTAAACAACCACATAGATATTTCATGAATAATTATTCGTGTGGTTAATTTATAGAAAAAAATGCTTTAATTTATGGAGAAAAAAGCTGACAAGCGGCATCATCATTGTTACAATCTTCATTTTATTATAGTAAACAAAATAATAATTTTGTATAACCGTTTCACATTGGTTAAAGAAAAATTTATTACTTTCATTGCAGCATTCGGTCATCATTTGAAGCTTATCGCCAGCATTTTTACAGATTCGCTAACTTGGCTTTTGATTTTATCAAGATTATGTTGCGAAAATATAACTTGCTTTTGAGTTGTTTCTGCAAAATAGAGATACCTTTAAAGTTTGCAATCAGCAAAAAATATTATACTTAATGTCACAATAACTGAGCAATAATCACTTTGAGAATAAAATCGTAGCATGAAAAAGAGAATTTTAAAAAAAGGAGAGAAAGAAGGAAAAAAGGTCGAGCTCAAAAGTTTAAAGCTTTTGGTGTCATGATGTTCTGAGCATCAGGACGTCCCTGGCATCAGGATTCCCTGGATCAGTTGTCTTGCATCAGGATGTCCTGCTTCTGCTAATGATAACCTTAGTAAATTTTGTGATTAAAAACAAGGTACATCTGGCCAGAGTTTCCTGCTTTTGCTTTGTAACACCTTTAAATTGTTTCAGTACTGGTACTCCAAAATGTGGGAACAATCTTGTTTGTATGCTTTATCTCAAAGTCAGACGATGGTACTGGTATCCACTACGGTATCCTGTTTAAACTGTATGTTTATTTCTCATTGAGTCCAAAAAGTCTGCCTGTTTTGAAGGCCCAGTCTGACAAAGAACTTGCAAAGAGAAGCTAAGAAAAGGTGCTTACTGCTTAGCATTGATATGGTTAGACAAATCCAGACTTCGAAAGTCCTTAATTCATGTGGTTGAATGAATGAACCTTGATTGATGGCAGTTTAGTGCTTCTTTGCCTACAATTTATTGCCAATGAGATTTCAAGTTTGTCTTTCTTACAGGTCTGTGACTTGTGCTCCAAAACTAAGATAGCTGAGGGATGTGGGCACACATGTTCTTACTGCAATAAAATATTCTGCACTCGATGTGGTGGAAGAGTTCCAGTTGTGTCAAGCAAGGTAAGTTGCACACAAAAAAATTTCAGCACACAAAAAAATTAGCATGAATAAACAAGGCATTAATCAAGCATGATTCAGAGATTCTATCAAGAAAGGAACTGCTAAAATAATTTTAAGCATGATAATCGTATATAAATGAAGATGTTTTCTAAAAACTTAAGCGTTTGGATTACATCAGAGCTGCCCAAATTCCATTTTGCTGCTCACGAGTTGTTTCAAGATAAACTAGCAGGGAAATTTTGCAGGAAACCAAATCAATTTTCTCTTATTCTGTTTATGCACCACCTAAAATTCTGGCAAAACATGGTGGAGACCTTTTTTTTTTTTTTTTGCCTTCATCTAAATTTCCTCTAGTTTTTTGCTTCAAATCTTGCTAGAAGCCGTTTTCATTGGGGCCCGTTCCTCAAAAAGTTTAGGCACCCCTGAATTATGTCAATTTTTTCTCAATATTTAAAAAAAATTTTTAAACATTCTTGCCAGCTCTGTCTCTGCTTTTTTAACCGATTTAGTTGCAATAAAAACAAGGTTGTTAATTTGATCCCGTACTAATTGTTTTTGCTTGCATGATTTTAAAACATGATTGGTTCTGTATGTAAGCAGTAAGCTCATACATATGAATGTGATTAGTTGATTACGCTTATTCTCTATTTTTGTCATTGCCTGTTTTTTGCTTAAGAATTTCCAGAGGGAAAGCAGCAACTTAAGAAGGATTTACTTCGTTTATAGTCTCCCACTTAAATTTCATTATGCTTGGATGAAGTCCAAAGTGATTCCAAGCAGAACGTCAGTGTAGTTGATTCCTCTTGTCCTTGGTCGTAATCGGTATTGTTTTCAAGTCATTTAACTGATTCACGAGTATTATTTCCAAGTCATTAGCAACCCAGAGTTTGATAAATGAGGATTAAATAAATTGGTATTCTTGGCTTACTGCAGTATATCATACTTGTATGGCATAATGGTGAGCACGTATGCTTTGCATAGGTGTGCAAGTTAATGCAAAACGTTAGCTTCGTTAACCACTAGTCCGTTAACAAACTTCACACCTCCGTTAACGTTAATCCGTTATTTTCAGCTTTAATTAACGGAAGTTAATTAAGTCCGTTAATTCGTTAACATTTTGCGTTTAATTTACATATTTTTTTATTCACTCGCTTCTAGAACACGTATTGACGCTGTAGAGCTGATAGTTAGAAAATATTTAGAGCTGTGGTGGTCTTTTTGTGTTTTGAAGTTATATTTTACAGTCTAATCTAATTTCAAGATAAAAATAAGTTCAAATGCATTAACGAAGCTGCGATTGGAAAATCTTTGGAAATTGTGATCAGCGATAATTAATTGATACCAGTGCAAACTGGTTTGTACCGGTACGATGAATGAATAATGGTGCAAAATATTAACGATAAAAACCTTAACGGAAGTTAACAGAGCTTCAGGGAAGTTAATTTAGTCCGTTAACATGAAAAAACTTTTTAACGGATTAACAACTTAATGAAAAAGTTAGCTTCGTTATTAACGGATTAACGATTAACGGACTTGTGCCCACCTATGATGCTTTGAATTACTTGAGTTTGATGCTACTGCTTCTTAATCTAATGCATTTTTTCTATGTTTTACATGAAAAGAACGAGCGGATGGTAAGACTTGCTATTGTGTAGCATGTATTGTTGCTTGCTTTATGTTTTCAGCTTCATTATATGCATTTTAGTTTCATAGCAAAAATGCTAATCCCAACTAAATTCTTAAAGGTGAAGCAAAGTTTGATTGCATCCCCTGCAAACTTTTTGTTGGCATTTTTTATCACCAAATTCGAAGTTTGGTTACTCAATTTCGACTTAAGTTGGATAACAATGCAATTTTGATTTTATATTTGCTTGATATCTATTTATTCGTGTTTTTTTTTGGTCTTCTACATGAGTCACTGCAATGGATGTTTTCAAAAATGCTGGTTTCATGACAATTTAGCTACGTGAATACTGCATTTTAACGTTGACATCCCCCAAAAATTATGAATTTTTGGGACATTTTTGCTTATCACGTCCGCGGAGCATAGCGTATTTCTGTATTGTACAACTATTTTTTGCCATAACGTTTTGCTGTCTCAAATACCGAAAATGCAGTCTCATCCCTAATTTTTGAGGAAAGTTCTTAGATAGGGATCGCCAGCAAGACTCGAATCCTTGCAGGAGTCAATCATACAACGCGCTGGTTGACTGAGCTATTTTTTATTGTTCACTTAATGAAGATTTTCCAATTTGCATGATATCCGACGGCAAAAATAGTGTTGTGCAAATCTTTTGGCTTATTATAGAGTCTCGGAAATGCCCTGTTTTCCGGAAAAAGTTTTTTACTTGACTTTATTTTGCGGTTGATTAAGTTGTTAATGACTTTTTAACCTCACCCGTTTTAAAAACGACATCAATCCCATTAGACGCTACTGTAAAGGCCAATTTAAGCAATCGTTGCAAATAATTCGGAAATAATTTGTTTATGTTTTGGCTCCTAGTCGAATATTGTGAAATAGCTTTTAGAAAATTCTCTAAATGTCTTTTTACCTAGTTTTGTTCGCTTTGCTAATCTTCGATTGATTTAATAATTCATTTCCCATTGTTCTTCTTATTTCGAAAGCACCGGTAATAGAATAAAAGCATTCAGTTTATTGATCGGGCAAACTTGTCTTGCTACTGACACCATCAGCGACCCGCGTTTAGCCCAACATGCTTTTTGCAGCGTTTCACGGTTTTAGAAGTCCCAATGCAAACTTATTAACTTCGTCGTATGTAGCATATTTTAGTGTTTGACTGTCAGTCAATTTTTGCAAGTACATCAGCTGATTTTTTGCATTCACCTATCACTACACTTGTTTTTACAAGAGCAATTTTACAAGAACACGAGACTCACTTTTGCTTAAAAAAGGTATGAACAATGCCAGCCTCAGTATGAAAAAAATTAGAACAATTCATTTGTAAGTAATCAGCAAAGTTTTCTTGCCCCTTTTTTATGTTGCCATTGTTGATGTGCCTGACAGTAATAATCGTCTATAACAAAATGCAAGTTTTAACTAAGGAATAATTAATTAAAATGTTCATGTCTTCTAGCAGCTTTTCGTCTGACACGTGTCAAGAAGAATCGTCAGACTGGAGAGCGCAGGAAAAGGAGCGGCTGTTTATAAAAAAAGCCGAGCCGTGATTGGGTGGAAAAGACCAATGAGAGAGCGTCATTAGTGCACACTGCACAATCTTTAAGTTGTACACGAATTCTTTTTGTTGGCAGAGGGCGAGGTTAGAAGTTTTGATGAAAGTGGCTGCAAGAGCAGATGGAAAGGTGATTGGCCTTGAGCAAGAATAGAGAATCTACTGTTATCATAATGTTGAGCACAGGTAGGATTTTGTAAAAGATGAACTTCAATGGCTGAATTTAGAAGCAAGAAACTGGATATTAGGCTAAGTGAAAGATTTTCACTGACGGGCAGGAAGTATGCATTTCTGGGAAGAAGAGCGAGAGCGGATAGGTTTGGGAACGTGTTGTTTAATTCTGTCTTGCAATTTCGCATCTTGATCTTTTTCCAGTCAATCACTGCTCGGCTTTATCCTGTAAATCGTCGCTCCTTTTCCTGCGCTTTCCATTTTGACGATTCCTCCGACAAGTGTCAGACGAAAAGCTGCTTCGAAGACAAAAACATTTTAATTGAAGCAATTTTCAAGATCTGTACCACCAACCAATTTTTCAAGCAAGAATTAATTTGCGTCACTTTATTTTCAAGTAAAGTTAAGAACAAATGAGGCTAACAATTTGTGAAACTTTAAGAAGAGCCAGCCTCAACCCAAAGTTTCTGCTTCTTTATAAAAAAAAAAGGTGTACTTAAAAAACCGTTTCTGGACAATTTCGGTATGTTTTTTTTCTGTATTTATCATCATGTCTTATCAGTGGTAAAACCTGGCCAAAGCTTCCTCAGTTGCATTCCAGGTCAGAGTCTTGCAATGTGAGCTAAAGGCGAATGTGGATGTGGTCTTTTTTCTGGGACAGAATCAGTCTTTTTTCTAAACTTTGCCGCAATCGTAGTTTGGATTTAGAGGTATTCTTCACCTGTTCTAATTGTGTTATCTGCGACCTACAAGCTAACGTGTCCTGTTGACTTTTTTGGCTCTGCGATGGACAGAGTAACGAAGTTTCTCATTTAACTAGTCGAGTAAAAAGTGACTCTTTTATTGGGTGGCTGCATGTAATCCTGTTGAAGTACACAAAAAATCAATGGCGCAAAAACGAAAAAGTACATTTGAAAGCACTGTGCAGTTGAATGATGATGTACATTTGAAAGCGCTGTGCAGTTTATTCCAATTCTGCCAGTACCTTGATCATTGTTGATCGATATGGGGTTTTCATCTCAGCATATGGATTCCATTCCTGGAATAAGTTTTAAGAGTGCCTTATTTTTGAAATCAATTACTATTCTACCAAAATTCGGCGAAAAATTAATACTTTTTACTTTTACTTCAGTGATGAGTAATCTTGAACTTGAACTGCTAGGAGGAATAGGATTGGCAGTACACGAGGTGCATATTTTTAGTGAATGAAAGCCAGCGGTCTTGTACGTAATATTTCCTGTCCAATGTTTGCTGTATTGAATTTTCTTGCGTTTGTTTTCGTAAAGGCGGTTATATTGTTTGTTTAGTCAATATATTTGTCTTTTATGTTAATTTAGATGTTCATAGCGAAAACATACCGTAGTCAAATATCAATCCCCTAGTCTCAGCGCAATTGCAAAAAAAAAATTAATCCTATTCGGTGTTTAATTATGATTTGCAACTGATGCATTTAGCTCATTGTTCCACTATGGCAGGGCAAGTTTACCAATAATCTTTTGATTTAATCAGGAGAGAAAGAGTGTGTCACTGTTTTTTGTTTGTTTTTTTATTGAAGATTTTCGGTCAGATGACCGAATATGGACTTATTTTTTCAGTCATTTCAAAAATTTTGTGATCGGTTACATTATTGCAAGTGATGACCTTGGTTCTTGCGAGCAAAACACACAAACCATTTTAATTTTATCGGTCATTTGACCGAATCGGCCAAACTTTTCTCGTTATTCACTTTAAATTTAAGTCAATGAACGAAAAAAAAGGATAAAAATAAACCGATTTTAAAAACACGTAATTTGGCTGGAAGTTTGCATGAGATGTTTTTCTAGTTGGTTGACTCTTGGCCAGTGACCACAGTTCCCGCATGTCAATACTCAGCTCATGCGACAATTGGTACATTTCCATGCTTAGCTGTAATGTGGGCATTGGATAAGAGGAGTATAATTTTTGGCACAGGTTACCTATGTTGCCTTTTCTCTTATATGTTGTAGTGAGTTTGCATGCTTCCCAAAAAGAGTGATTTGCTTATTGTATGCAGTGGAAGTAGTAAAAAATTACTCAGTTTGTGCCCAACAAAAATGTTGATGTAGTGTAAAAAATTGTCCATGGTTAGTTGGTTACATAGCATAGCGTGGCTGTTTGCCATTTGATCACAGCAAGTGTGTATCAATCCGACCACAAGACCTACATATATTTAGGTGTTACTATTTAACTTCTAGGCTCAAACATTAGTTTCAATAAGAAAAAAAAGCTTTACAGTTTTGTTAGTTTGGTTAATTTTTTTAATAATATTGTTATTGTAGTAGTATAATAACTAGTGCGATTTTCTAGTTGGACTACATAAATTATGCAGGGATATACAAGTGTTTATGGCCACATGTTACGGCTATTGTAGTCAAGTTGTTCAGCTTTCTCTATATTGGTCGCTGAAAATGTTCTGTCTTGGCATAAAAATTTAATGACATCTGCTCGCTGCAAAACCCTTTATTAGTTGTCGGGAACTATAGATTCTACCTCCTGACATATGTTTCAGACTGGTAGGTATGGGCTTTTTTCGTATACACCGTGAGACAATAGAAATTAAGTTATGCTTTAATCTTGGACTAGTAGTTTAGCACCCTAAATTATGAGCTTGGATTGGACTCGAGTAAAAATCATATTATCTAATATTGTAAAAGTTGAGGAGTGATCTTGATTCTTAACCAGTTTTTAGGCAATGGAGTTTACTTTTTCAACTTTTTTCTTGGCTAAACACTATCGTAGGCTTTATTCTTTGGAATTTGTCGATCTTGGGTTTAGCAACATATTGCTTGGTCAACACTGTGCATAAAATCGTGAGCGTACGAGCGTATTTTTAGTTTATTTAAAACGAAAACTTTGCTTCGCGCCTTTGCCTTCCCAGCTTACGAGCTGTCGGTTGTTTAAAATAAACTAAGGATACGCTCGTGCATTCTTGATTTTTGCTCAGCGTAGACCGTACCTTACGCGTACCGAATTAGTTGTTTCAATGAAATTGCTATTCAGTTTAGGGAGTGCCTGCAAATGGATTCCACCAGCATCGGCCTGTAACAGGCCTGGACAATCTTTTACTTGCTACAGGCCATTTTTACAGGAGAAAAGTTATTGCGGGCCACATGCATTTTTACCAAATTAAACACCAATTAATTGCAAGTCTATTTCGATAATATCAATCAAAATCAGTTTAGTCAGCCACTTGACTTTTGTTTTCGCCGAACTCCCGTATGTCGGCTTCTAACGATGTAGTAGCCAAGCGCATGCGCTGCTCCAGATGATCATCAGTGATAGAACTATACTTGTTTTTCACGTTCAATCGCGTAGCAGTAGCCATGGGGGGGATTTGGGGATTAGACCCCTTCACTGAGAATTGAAGAATCCAATAGAAAGAGTCCATGGGGAAATCGACACCGCAAAAGAGCCCGAAATTGCTCGAAATTATGAGCTTGAAGTGCAGGAAGATATTTTTATGCTCTTGGCCTATATTGGCCATCAAATTTTTGAGACTCAAGAGCTCCAACAACTTTGCAAGCCTCCCCCCTGCAAGTTTCTGGAATAATTTAAATGGAAACAGCGCCTTTTGTGCACCCCTCCCCTCCCCCCCCCTTAAAAAAATCCTATCTAGGCATACGCCGCAGCACGCATTTATGTAAACATTCTGTTGCTTGTCAGCAACTTGGTTGCAATGTCTAACAGTACAAAGTCTAACATAGCCATAAAACACTGCTTAAAAAAGTTCTCATCCTCAACCAAAGTCTGCGTTAGTAAGAACTACTAATGTCCTTGTGGAAGTAGCAGCCTAAACAACTTTCTTACCTTTGATACAACTGCAGGTTAAAGCTGCGTATCTACTGGACTTAGTACCAGTTTGTATTTTCATTCTGCTCGAGCAAACTTGGCCGATTGAGCGTTGTTTTATTATAGTGTTGTGACAATAATATTTTGTCTATCATACCTTCAAAGAAAGCGGCAGTTCGAAGGGTTAAAACTTGAACTTTCTAAAAAAATTTCTTGATAAACTGAAAAGTTTGCTGTTTTGAAAATAATATTCATGTTGAATGCAAAATGTTTGGGGGTTCTGTAGCTCCTATGGACAAGCCGCAACAACCTCGCGGGCCCCATGTGGTCGGCAGGCCACGGGTTGGGCAGCCCTGGCCTATAAGGCAATATTCACACTTGGCTGCGTTCTTTGAAGTGTTTCACAACTCCGAAAAAAATTATTTTACCTTGATTCTTTGAACTTTTTGTATTGCAATTTGTCATCACAGTTGGGATAACCTTGGTTGACAGCGCTATGAAAATATATACTTGTTTTATCACTATAAAATACATCGATAAATGAAAACAATTTCTGACACGAGAAAGCATGTTAATAAAGTATAATCTTAATTTTTTTTGTAACGTTACAATTCAATACAAGAGCCACAAAATTTAGGTTGGCTAACTGCAGTTTGCCCACCGTTGGCATGTATTATCAGTAACATGTGGCTGTAAATCAGAATTACAAAAATGTGGTTTTAATGTGGCTGAACGTTAGAACTTGTTTGAATCGCATGACTTTTCGTTATTGAGCCTTTTTAGATAATGTGAATGAAGAAGTGAAGTTGCAGTTGCTTTGGCAGCTGAAACAATTACGCATCTTTGGATTTCGCTAATTGTTAATTAAAGTGTATGTACCAGGCGTTCTGTGCGTACGTCCAACTACAGTTACACATTGCACCTTTTTGGTAGTTTTGTTTGTAGACTTTTGTCAGTCTGAGCCACCGCAATCGTTAGATTGCTTTGGCCCAATGGTAAATATGCATTAAGTGTCTTTTCCAAGAACAAAACGGGGCTTTACCGGTTCGAAAGATGTACTTGCAGCAGCTCAAATCTGGTAGGTATTTTTGCATATTTTTCCCCCGTCACAGTTGCGTCAGTCTGACGTCATAGGCTAACCTCAAGTTAGGGCGTTAGGCTTTTTAGGTTTGGGGTTGGTGTTAATTAGGATTAGAATTGGTGTTAAGTTTAGGTTAGGATTAACCTATCCCTAAAACCAACCCTAACTTAAATTGAATCTGCTCTGAGGTTCGGCATGTGACGTCAAATGTGACTGTGACCGGGGAAAAATGCAAAAGAATTTACTCTCAAAGCTGAGCTGCCACGGGCTACATATCACGGCTTCCCGCCATCTTCTTCATTTCTCAAAGTGGCTTACGTAAGGTTTTAGTTTTGCATTTTGTACGTGCCATTGAACTTCGTGTTGTTGTGTCAACGATCGAGCGAAAGCCGCTTTCATTAACAGATAAAAGTATTGATTAAGAGCAGTCCCAACGTTTTTGCACTTATATTCCTACAGTCCTACACCTATGAAATGGAAAAGAATTAATCATGAGGATGTATTGTTCATAACTCAGCCAAAGGGACTTCTCATATTCGGCAATGTCAGAATACAAAATTTTTAACATTGACCTTTCAGTCCGTTTCAAGATTTGTATCTTTTTTCGACGTTAATACGTCAGCGTAATTAGTTTAGGTTTGATTTTATTTTATTGCGTCAATTAAAGCGTCAGGTTAATGTACGCTATCGCCGTACGTAAAGTAATTTTTGATGTAACTCGTCTATAAAAGTCGTCCGTGAAACCGATCTACGCATTGTGACGTCACACGTACATTCCGACGTCGCATCGTATGACGTCACAAAGCAGCATTGATTTATTTATATATCTATAGATTGTTTATGTACAGTAGTGTCTCTTTGCGCGGAGTTCATTCTTGCTCCGTTGTATTAATAAATTAACTGAGCACACTTTGACGCTCAATTTTTCCATTCGCTTTAAAGAAAAAAATACCAAATGTAGGGCCTGTTAAATTATTCATGAGTATGTTCACTAATACCCAGTCTGTTTCTGTGCTAACGGCGCGCATGCTCTATTTGTATCAACTCGAAAGGCAAGTTTTTAATGAGCACAATCCTATTGCTGGTATCACACAAAACATCCAGCTCAATACTTGTGCTTTTAATAGCGATTTTCAATTTCACTTAGCGTTACAATAGGGTGAAACAAGCCTATAGCTTCAATAAACAGCGGTTTATTGTTATATGACTTGTTAAAACCCCTGAAAAACCAATGCATTTAACTGTTTTTCTAGTTTGAACATTTGCAGGCCTCAACATTGGTTTGAATCTATACAAAATTAAGCAGCGACACTAGTTGTCGATAAATTCGACTGCCACAATTTTTCAAAGCTGCACGTTGCTTTAGTAGCTGGTAATAGGAGCCTAATTTTTGTCCGTTTAGTAGAGGTTTGTTGTAAGTCGATGAAATTTTAATCCAGCCAATTTCACCATTTGCCCATGACACTAGGCTTACAATTGCATGTGTTGTAGATATCCTACTGATACAAGTTGTTCTGAATTGATCTGTGTGCATTGCCGTTGGGAGCATCAGTCAAAAATTGATAGGCTGTCTCTGAAGTCTGAAGGAACTTCAGACCGCTTTTCTGTTGAAATTCGCTTTGAAGTGGCTTTACCATTTGCAATGCCCTGCATTGAATGAAGAGACTCCTTTTTTGGATTGGAGCAGCACTGTAGCATTTTGTCTTTTCTCCTACATACATGCTTCAAAGAAAGAATCATTAAGATTGTTTAATCTTTGAAGAAAAAATTCCAAATTAATAGTACTCAAGCATTTAGTGGGCCTTCTAATCATTTTTTCTTCCAAAAGAGGAGGATGAAACTGTAGAGTCCTTTCATGAGTGGTTTTATCTCTCTCTAGCAAAAACTTTTTTCAATGCAGCAGATCCTAGAACTTGTAAAGCAAGGTTTCTTGCGCTGCAGTTCTGTTTAATTGTTTGATTGCAAGACCTAGAATTTGTAAAATTAATGATTTGTGTCAATTCCAGGTGATGTGGGTTTGCAATCTGTGTCGGAAGCAAACGGAATTGTTGACCAAAACTGGAGCGTGGCATCGAGAAAGCCGCTCAGGAATGACCTTACATCTGGAACCCCTGCAAGGTAATAATGAGCTGGGTTCATGGCTTCTAGGTTTATCTCGTAAAACTTTCTCAAATATCCGAATTCATAAATATTTTCTCGTTATTTCAAAAACCTTGTGGTCATGTTCGCGACTGCTAGGGCAGCTATAGCGCATGCATGCAAAATATTTTTAATTTTTTTGGTCATTCTGGCCGAAATGGCTAAATCTTTGTTGGTGATTCATTAAAAGTCCAGGTCAATGACCCCCCAAAAAAACTTAGATAAGGAAAACCTAGCTGCTACTGACCTAATGTTCTTAATTTTAGCGCCTTTTGAAATAGTAGAGCTGCTGTCCGCTTCGGTTACAATTCGCACGATATTTGATGGATATGTCCTTAATTGAAACAGACTTTTAATTGCTATAGAACAGTAGTTGGATTCTTTTAACTCATCTTTTTGTTGTTGGTTTGACGTACTTTAGAATTGTGATACAAAAAATCACCACCACAGACCACGTCATCGTCTACCCTACAAACCCTACCCCTAACGGGAAGAAACACTTCAGCTAACTTGTTTGATGACCAGTCTTTCCTCTGACTTTTTGGCAAACCACCGCGTGCCGAAAGCTGTGAAAATACGTTTATGTGCCCTAAATTTTGCACTAATCCAGTATTTAAAGTGTACTAAAAGTCATATCTCCTCAGATTTGTCGACTTTTCTAAGGCTACGGGTATCATATTGCCAAAAATTATTTGCCCTTGAGCCAACAAACCGCTGATTTCCTGACAAAAATCCGCTGGTGGTAACACTGCTAATGACTCCCGGACTTTTTTGTGAAGAATATCTCAGATTTTCCTCACAAACAACAACCAAGACGTATATTTACATGTCTATGAGTTAATTTTGTCTCTTAAACTCTTAAAAGTTTACTAGATTTTTGTTTTTCTTGTAGATGCTCGAAAGTTGTCTGGGTCTGCCAGCATGGCACAGTTGGGAAACCACACCAATCACCAGAGGAACCCGTCCCCAAGATTGAAAAAAGGCCAGAGCGAACCACAATTAGCTCAGTGCGAAATACCTGACAACCAACTTCAAAATCACATTTCCAACGACATTCCTGGTATCAAAATGTTCTGAAAATGTTTCAATAACCTCTAAATCGTGTAGATTTATTGCATTTGCAAAAATGCGTTTAACTTTTAGGCCTCTTTTTGTTTGATATTGCAATTACAGTTTGTAGTGTAGTTGTTATCTTTTTGGGGTATTTCTTAGGATTCAATGACTGGTAGAAGTTTCATAACTAATAACATGAGCGCTAGTCATTATTAGGTAATTAGGTTGCGACTTGACTTGTTGACCCTTGGCTCCTTCCAGTAGCGTACGCAGGATTTTGAAAAAAGGGGGGGGGGGGGGCAGAAACTTCAGAATATTTGAGAAGAACAAAGATCGGAATTTAAGATTGTCTCACTGAAATTTCGTCCCGTTTTTCGCCCAAAATCAAGTGAAGAGCAAAAAAAAAGGTCTTCACTCGCTTTTGGTCCTAGTTCAAGCTCTAAGCTTGGAAGAAACGCAGGCAACATACCCTTTGTGTAATCAAACCTAATGCCCAACTTGCAAAGGGGGGGCCATGCCTCAATTTTGCTCATTTTTCTGTACAATTTTGCAATCCTGGCGATTTGGTCAATAGCTTAAATTCACTTTTTTACTTTATGTTGATATTTTCCTTGAGTTTTTTAAAGCTGCAGAGGTGTCTTGATAAGATAAAAGATAAGTCGTATTGTGCTTACTATTACTTTTTACGGTTTGCTTTGACAATTAATTTGCGGTACTTTGACTAGTTTAGCAAGAAATACGCTTTCCGTATAATAACATAAATTCTGAAATGTTAGTTGAGAATTGATTTTTTTTGCGTGCAGAAACTAAACCAAGAAACGGTATTGCCAAGAAAAAGAATTTACTGGAGCAAACTATGAAACGCGCTGAAGGTAATCCCGACTTTGATTCTTGGTCGAACTTGTTTTTAATCTTTATTTATCACATGCGTTTGAAGTTTTTTTGTTGAAGTTACCGCGTTGTCTCCATATTTACGCTAAAAGTGCAAAATTTTGAAGTAAAGAGAATGTTTTGTCCAATTGCAGTTGGCGAAACGTGAACAAGTCGATACAAATTGCAAAGCAAAACTGATATGCACTGCAAGCTACTTGTGGTTTAGCGATTTAGCGCAGAGGCTACTATAATTGAGGTGGAGCGCTTCAGCCTCCAATAACAACATATTCCGCAAATTCTTAATTGTGTCATTTTCTATGTCGTTGAACTCATTAACAGCACAAAATTAACTGAATTTATGAAGTTCACTGAGGTGGTCTTTATAGTACTTAAAATTTGTAGAATTTGTCCAATATTTATCTCCAAAGTTATGCTAGTCCACGTTAGCACAACCCTTTAAGTTAACTAATTTTCTTGGATGTACCGCACGTCAATTAACGCTTCAAATTTTTTTTCAGCAACTATTTTTTCGTTACAACGCTTGATCGTTGTTTAATTGTTTCATTCTGATCATCAAAAGTTGCAAAAAACAAGAACAGTCGACCCCCTGGCTATTTGCTTTATCTTTTTCAGCAACAAACCATTCTGAAGTTATACCGACCGACGCTTCAAACATCAGCAGCGGAGTACGACAATCTAGCACGCATTCCGAACGAAGGCTTCACCGGCAAGAGCAAGCTGTTGCACAAGCTGACAACCTTCTGACTAATAAAGTGGACAAGGTCACAACTCGAACCAACCACGAAGCAACTACAGAACGGTATGGGTAGGCCTAGTGTGTTCAGATTTGTTCAAGAGTGATGTTATTTGCTTACTTGAAAAAACCAGTCCGTTTTTTCTTTGTATATGCTGGTGACAAGAATCAAATTTTTAGATGTACTGAAAGTTGCTAATGAGAGATAAAAGCTCGAAAGAGTGTTTGTGGATATTTGAGGCTTATTGCTTCTTGACTTTACACCTATTGTCAAAGAATACTATGTGTTTTTGTAGCATTATACTTTGAAGTGGTCTTCCTTCAAAGGATTACACCGAGGGTAAATTATTTTTGATCAGCAAACGCATTCGTTTCTGGAGCGAGAGGTCATAGGTTCAAATCTAAAACCGTTCAAATCGGACATAGTGTTGACAACGGCTCGCCAATGCTCTGACATTTTCTTGAAAGGAGCTGTGTTGCCCGGGCACAATGACGCGTAGCTAACTCCAGGCAACTCGGTACACACTTCCGCGTAATACAGTGAGTATAATTAAGATTTTTTTATATCTTCCAAGTTGTAACCTTATTGGTATCATGTTTTCAACTATTGATCATGACTGCATTCTGTGTTTTCAGGCATCCATCGCGTCTACAAATGCAAATGCCTGATCGGAGTATTTCGGAAAACATCGCAAGCATTCGGAGTATGACCGATCCTTTGAAATCTAATCCAGCGTATTCGGAAACGGCAAACAATCACTCCAAGCAGTATTCCAATACTCAAGCTATTTTGACTAAAAAGACAGGAAAAGAAGAAATATCCAAAGACTTTCGAAGAATTGAAAACAGAGTTCCTAGTCACTTATCGGATGCAGTAACAGTACCAGATAGGCCAGTGCAATTTACCGCAGGCGCTTCTACTTATTACGCAAAGTCTATTACTCCTAGGAGTCAAGAGAGAATTGACTCTAATCAAGCAGAGATAGACCGTCAATCCATTGCGTCTAACCGTTCGCATTCAAGTCAAACATCTCCATTCAAATCAGAACATTTGACCGAAAAGAGCAAATCAAGAATGCAGGATATATCCACTCCTCCTGTACATCACGGAAATAACTTTCACACAAGACATTCGGGACGATTTTATCCAAACGAGCAAACTCCACACAGAAATATACCTTGCCCTCAATCATACGGTAAGTTCGCCGTATAAGGTTAATTTATTGTGAAATGCCAAGGTTAGAATAAAAAAAGGTTAGACTGAAAAGATGTTAAATAAACTTGACTTTTAATGGTATTCTCAATGACACTTTTCATTAGAAAATAAGAACAAATTTGCAACGAAACTGGGTTAGAAAAAGCCTAAAATTCGGATATAAAAATAAACTCTGTGTAATCTTATCATTAACGCTTCTCCAACCAAACAAAGTAAACAATAAATAAACTTGCAATTTGTTTAGACCCAAGTTTTCCCGACACTAGAAATTATCCAAATTCTTGCCAACGCTGTAAAGAACATAGAGGATGTAAGTGTTTTACTAAATAACTTAAATTGTTTCGTAGTCTCGTTTCAGTTCGTATTTACAATTGACTGGTATGTTCTACAAATCTTTCAATTTGGCATGAAAAATCTTGACTTATTAAAAAACTTTGCCTAGAAAATTGGAACCATAGTATAGAGCAAATTGTGCACTTTTAAATCGGACGTTTTGTCTTCATTCAAGCGGTTAAATGCAATCCATAACAGATTTGCAGAAATTAAAACACATTTCGTTGAATTATTTCCACAGTTTGTTTTCTATTTTCTTGTATGAATACATTAGATTGTACCGTGAATTCTCAATTTTGTTTTTTATCTGTTTCTAGGTTTGGCACATATTTAATTGCTTTTTTTGTACAGATTCAAGTGATAACGAAGGCTCTTTGGTTCCTTACAATTCCTACGTCCCACCCGATCACAAGGTAAGACAATGCTTCCATTTCGAGAAAATTTCAGGGTGAACACAAACTTTTCGAATTAAAATAACCCAAGACACTGTTTGTAATATGAAGTATGTACCAGCACCAGTATTTGCCGAGTTTTAGAGATTGTAAGAACTCTCCAAATTTTGTACTGTACTATCAGTATTCATAAGGAAAAAGGCATCCTCAATTTAAAGTGTTGCAATGTTCCAAAAGAAGCATGGTGGCGATTTGCGATTGGTCGATAACATTCAATGCTGCTAGCAAAGTTCGATCTCAGCGACAAACGGATGATGTGAGATCAACAAAAAATCGGTTGTAAAACAAGTCATTTATACCTTTTTTAAGAAGACAAGGCTTGTTTTGCTCCAAATTTAAAAAAAGAGTAAAAACAATGCCAGCCTTAGCATAAAAAAAAAAAAATTATGAACGTAGGCTGGCACAACGTATTTGAAAGTAACTAGGAGAGTTTTCTTGGTCTTTTCTGCATCATCATTGTTGATTTGTGCAAGAGTAGTCATGACTAATCCAAACGGCAACTTTTAACCAAGAAAGAATAAATTTGTGCCATGTTTTTCTCCAATAAAGTTACGAACAAATTAGGCTGAAAACTTAAGAACAATCAGCCGCTATTCAAAATTTACAGCTTATAAAAAAATTAAAAAAAGGTAATTTCTGAGAGCATTGCCTCACTTGTTTACCATTATTTTAGCCGAAGAAATTACGTCATACCGAAGCTATGATTACCTACAATGACGTAGGGCCCTGTTCATGCAGTCAAGTGCACAGCAAATACACACCTCAACATTGTCGACATGGTGCGCATTCGCGAACCGGTACGACCGCTCCGCACGGCTCGACAGACCACATCAACTGCTCATCCTCGCGCCGTGTCAATTGCAACGTGTATCACAGCGATGTAGACTTGTCAAGGTGAGTCACGTGCAAAAATGCTTCGAAGTTGTACTTTTCTCTTGTTTTCGCATCTCGATTTTAGGCTACGTTGACTGCGAATTGGTGCTTTATGAAGATAATATTTAACTCCACATTCGTCAATTTGTGTATCATTTTTCTGGGTTTTTTAATTCAGAAAGACCAGTTTTGTTTACTCGTTTTGCGTGCTTCTGGCCTAAAGGCTACCAGCGCGGAAGCCCAGGGAAGACCCACTAGAACGGCCACTGCTTAAAACAAACAATGCGAAAAAGTTATCCTTCCACAGGATTCGAACCTGCAGCCTTTGTATTACCGGTCCACTGCTCTTTTTCGCATTGCTTGTTTTAAGTAGTCGCCGTTCTGGTGGCTCTTCTCTGGGCTCCGCGCTGGTTACCTTTAGGCCAGAAGCACGCAAAACGAGCATTAAAACTCTAGCCTGCAAACTTCAAAAACATCACAATCAAGTCCAGTTTTGTCCGGAATCAACCGGTTCCGACCCCACCGTGATGGTAATACAATGTTTCTTTTTAGATCCGCGCCTCATTATATCTCGGCTGAAGCGCTTCATTCTTGTGGCTATGCGTCGCCTCGTAAAGACCACATACGCAGACGCAACTGCTGTCCGCGCACTGGTGCCGATTGCATGCACGGTGCGCCGTATAGAAAATTCAAAAGTAAGCGTTTTCGTTATTTGTCTTATCGTCTTTAACCTTTGGCCACAATTTCAAGATAGCTTCGTCAACTTGTGTAATTTACGCTTTTCGCGCCTTATGTTTTATTCAAGTGGGAAATTTACGTTTTTACTCGTTTATTATTTCTAATATAGTAGTTACGCTTGTTCCTTTTCTCCTGATCTTAATATAGTTCTTTTCTTTTTCTAGAGAAATTGCAGATGTCCAGATCAGTACTATAATTATTATGGGTTAAAATATTGATTTGTTGTGCTTGGAAGAAGTGTTAAAATTGCAGTTTTTCGAGTTTGCTTTATTTCTGCTCAAACATGACAAATTCAGAATTTCTATGGTACTTGATTTGTTGATTGAGACAATCAAATTCAAAATGCGATCGACTGGTAATAGTCAGACAAAGATGTACATAACATAAATTTTGGTAAACTGCGTTTTTTGTGGTGAGGGAAGAATTATGATCAATTTTTTTTTCATGTATGCACTTCTCGAAGCGAAAGTTATAGAGTATTCTAACACAACTTTGAGAATCATGGCGATCTTGAACACCGCCAGCTTTCGTTTACAAAAGCATCTCTTCTAATTTTTATTAGTATGGCCTTGTTTTTAATTGGCGAACAAATGTAAGCGTATAGCCGTATCCGTTGTTTTAAGCTACGCAGATTGCCCTAGCGGGCAGTCCATATTTAATAAACAGACCGGCAACATAAAGACTGGGGGTAGTTGGCGATCAGTTGTCGTGAACCCTCCGTTTTCGTAGTGCAACTTTATATCTGCGAGTTAGCGTTTGATCAAAAACGCTGTAACACAAGGTATCATGTTAAGGCAAACACTTGCATCGAAATTCATCGTTGAGCAGCGATGACGAAAACCAGTCCACACCGGATTATTCCAGTTGTGACGAAACGGACAAACGAATCGATTTAGAAGGTAAAATCACTCTAAATAGACATTAACTTTTTGTACGAGGCTTTTTGGCATATGTAACCATTATGTGGCGTTTCTTTTGCTTTTAGTGCTCTCTTGTTTTCAGAACAGTTCAGGACTTTAAGAATTGTTACCCTTACCCAAAGCTTCCACTTTTTGGTTCTAACTTCTAATGTTGCTGTTTTTTAAATACTAGGGTGTTTGCCAGCAGCTAGTGGAAGCTACGCCTTGATATTACAACTTTTCAAAATGTCCAATGTTGAAGTTTTTTGATTTTAATATGCACTTGAAATTTGAGTTTTTTCGTAAGTTATTTAAACTACAAATGCACATTCCTAGTAATTGCACCAAATAACACGTTGTCTTTGGAACGCTATCACCTTGAAAATTCAAGTATGAGTTTCAGACTTTTGAAAATACGCTCAATTTCTCTCCCGGCTTTTTTTTTCGTTTTGACAACCCCCTACTGGTAAGATCACTTAGTCAATTTGTTTGAATTAGTACATCTTCTAATATTCTTCCTAGCCCAATGGTCCTGCACCTTTCATGGACAGTGGCCTGTTGCAAAGAATCCTAAGACTCGTGCCCCCCCTGCACAGAAATGGTTTACGTGAAAACGTTGTACCAAGATCTGAACCAATTAAAGGGTGAAGATCAAAAGAAAAAAGTTCTTACGTGTTTTGTGAACCAAATTCGGGGGTTAATTTGGGGTCAAAAAGAAACGTTTTGTGAATCACATTTCGCGCTAATTTTGAGTGGAAGCAAAAAAGGTCAGTGCTTTTCGAACAAGATACCGAGCAGCTGTGGTTTCAGTCTGCAGTGCCACTTTCCGGTGGCTTCCTTGAGAAATTCTGCTCTAGTTTCTGCAATTAAGGAATTTTTGGAGTTGGTTTGGAAAGAAACACCTCATTGAACTTTCAAATGCAGTTGATATTCCATTGGGTGGTTCAGCAATCCAGTTGACCTATAGTGTTACGTTTCTTAACCTAACGTTATTTTGTAGGCAAACATAACATCTTTAAGAGCGTAGAAAGTGGCTATCATTCGGGTAGCGCCAACCATTGCAGAGATAAGGTAGATTGCAAGGTTTTGTTGCGGTATGCGTTTTAGCATGGCATGGTTAATTGGAAATGGATTAATTATTTTTCGTTCGAATCCAAAATTTTGTGTTTTTTGTTTATTATGTTTAATTTTTGTTGTGTTACTCTTGTTTTGCTGTTGTTTTTGTTGTTGTAATTAACTTGATGTCATTTTTGATAAAGCGGAGTTGAAGGATTCTCAACTGCTCTATATTTCGTCACCTTTTCGTGGGGATCTGACTGAAGACTCCGTTTTTCCTTTACCGGAGTTCGAATCGCGGTCTAGCACGCTGAAACAGAGGCGTTTATCTGCAAGCAAGCTAGCCAACTCTCCAGTAGAAGAAAAATCCATTCCAAATTCTTCCGACTCCGTCCAAAGAAAACCAACTCCACTTCAAAATAGTGCAAATTATAAACGAGATTCGGGTATTGATACTGGTTCAAGCGCTAACACCGTCCAAAGTGATGACGTAAACAAAGAACAGGTATTAGAATAATGCGCCAAATAAACCATAATTTTTGTATATGTATTAACTTTGGAAAAAGTTGTGCCTGCGAGTACTGTTTTAAAAGTACCGGTACAACTACGCGTTGCAGTAATTTTGGTCTACTCCAGATTATTGAGTTAGATTTAAGAATTGATGTTACACGCGTTCCCCGCGAGAAAAAAGCATTATCGTTGGCTTTACTTCTTCAAAGGGGCCATTTGTTACCAGATTTTGACCTATTTTACATGTAGATTTTATATGCATTATTTTTATGCTATAACATTTTGCTTTCTAATCATGCGTGTGAGCCTGATACTCCGTCCTTACAAACGCGAAGCACCTTTTAGAATTTTGGAGGCTGAAGCACTACAACGGGCAGACTACTTGCGTCCAATTGAAAATATACTTACAGTGCTTGGCCCAAGGACACAATTACGCATTACTAGTTCGAGAATCAAACCGGGACTCGACGTCCTACCTGTCTATCACTTGAACTACGTTGCCACTTTCTTGCTGTGAGACAGCACTTGTGCAGCGGGGTAGAATCTTTATTTGGTAGTAATAGTAAGTACGTATGACTGTGGTTGAAAATGTAGATCAATCATTGTTGATGTTGTTCCGTATTTGTGGCTTTGATGTTGTAACTATTGTGTTCGACTGCTTAGTCCATCATAAGGTTTTGTAGTATTTTTTTTTAAGTTATGAGAACTACTCTACAAAGTACATCGAACTTTGGATAATGGTTATTCGCAATTGGTCAGTTCCGGCCCAGCTAGCTCTTTTTACCAACTATAGGTCTTTTTTTTTCGGTGATAAACAAAATTAACAATTGGTCAAATCTGCAATTTAGGATTGCTATTGACTGCCGTACTTGACATGCATGAGAACGGTCAGTGTGAAGCTTTTATTGACAGGTGGCTTGCTGTCCAAAGACGCAAAGTCACTTGATATTCTGATTAAAGCTACTTTGCTATATAAATAGAGTGACCTTTCTCATAGAGGCTAATTATTACCTATTTGTGACATACCGCCATTTTTAGTCGTGCAATTCAATTATTTTTAGTAAAAATGCCACGCTTTTTTTAGCAATCGGTGTCATGGCAGCCTACCGCTGATAGAAGGTTCCTAATTGGGAGAATGACTCTACATAAAAGCTCTGCCGGTTCTACGGATGATCCGTCTGTCGGAGTACAGGTATGGCTGATTCCTTTTCTTGGGCCTTTAGTGGTAGACGTGCATTGCTGGTCTGGAATAAAAATCAGTTATATTTGAAATACGGTCCACCGTAATTTCTCGGACTACGTATATACAAGGCTAGGCCAGATTTGTGCTAGCGGCCCACTACTCAAGTCATGCAATTTGGTTTTCTCGAAAGACGAAGCCGAACTGAGATCTGTTTTAAGTTTAAACCTACGAATGAAATCACCTCTCATGATCGCTTAATCTCGTAAAGGTTAGTCAATAAGATGTGTGTTTTAGCAGCAAAAATTTGCTATTTTTTGCGATTTAGATTTCTGGTGGAAAATTGGATGAACTCGGAGTACCTCGAGCTTTTGTCATTCGGGTAAAGAAAGGCAGTGTGGCGGAGAAAGTTGGTCATTTGAAGCCAGGCGATGAGATTGTCATGTGGAACGGACACAATTTTCGTGGGGCTTCTGTGGATGAAGTTTATAAAGCTATACTGGCAACGAAAGACGAAAATTCGGCAAGTCAACTCTGTTTTTGTTTAAGTCATAACAGAACTTGGTTATTTCTATACGTTAATCAACAGGATTTTCAACTATGTTTGGTTTGATCTGCTCGCTTTTTTCTGTTGGATGGGACTTAATGGGCCAGAAATGCTACTCCACCGAACCTCGTCTAGACTGAAGAACCCGGGAGAGAAACGAGGTCGTGTTCACACCAGTCAAAAGAGTGGACCCCTTAACTCCACAAACCAGTCATTGGTGATGGGTGTGTGGGCGGCTTTGCTATTATCCCCAAATGAAGCATTGGGGAGGGGGGATCCTAGCTATCGTTAAATCCATTTGATTTTCAGTGTTGCTTTCGTTTCATGTTTGGTGTTCAATTGCTCAACAGTTATATTTTTGTATAAGTTTTTTTTGTTTTAATTAATTCGGTTAAGCCGAGATAGTGCGACTTGTAAAGGATTTAGCCACATCATGATACTTATGTCGTCAGTGTCAATCACATTTCAAAATAAACTTTTTAAACAATGAATTAGCTACTTCTGGCAACCAAAAGTGACTAATTATCACTTTTTCGATTTGTACTGTGTACAAGAAAATTGAGAATAGTTTGCTCTCTGTTTAATACGGGAGCAAACATGAAAAAATTGAGCGTGTAAAAGTGTTATTCTAAATTTGAATCATTTGCGCCGGTAAAACCGTAAAATATCAACAGTAAATTCTTCCTGTTTAATTTTCGTGAACATGTCACATATTAACAATAATGATTCATAAATCGAGGAATTTTAACCTTTCCGACGATAAATTATTTTTCGTAACACTACAAAATAATTTCAATTCCCACTTGAATCCCAAACAAAGGTCATTAGTGTTTTTGTATCATACACGCAATAGTATTTTTCTCCGTAGCGAAATCGCCTCCAGGTGTATAAATTCCCTAGACTTGCAACACCAGAACCACTAATCAATTTTATGCACTCAACAATCTACGGTACTGTTTTGTTTTCTTAATTGTCAGATTTAATTTTGATTTCTATTATTAAAAGATGTTTTTGACTAAGAACTCGGCTCTAACTTGGCAATTTTTCACAAATATAGTTACATTGATCAATAAGTATGGAAAAAATCATATAAAGTCACTTTGCTGTGAACTAACTGTTGCAACCGTGGATTTTAAATTTTACTGATAATGAATTTGGTTTCTGTTCTTGGTGAAAGCACTATTGGCCATCGTTAGAAAAGGGCATCCGGAATTTAAAGTACTTCAATGTTCATAAAGAAGCCTATTGGTGCTGCATGTTTTAATAATTTACGGTAATTAAAGCAATAAAGTTTTGGTCACCGTAATTTACAAAAACTTCTAATCCGTAATTTTTTTAGATATCTCTAATGGCTTGTAGACCGATCCAGGACATGCCACGTATCCCGGAGCGGAGACAGCAGCATCCAGTTACGGAATCGAGTAGCAGTTCATTTGACTCTCAGAAGCGCGAGGATGAATACCCCCCGATGAAAACCTACCCTCAGCTTTATTCCGACGAACCTTCTCGATCCTCCCAAGCTCACACCAAGAAGACACTTCCTGGAAAATTACAGGTAAGTTGTAAACTTTTCAAAGGTATTTCATCTTATGCAAATGCTATCCTTTTCGATTACTTAAAGGCCACCTAATGTCTGCAAACCAATGCACTTAAAATACAATAAAAAAGCATTACTAATCGAATGCTGAAAACCTGGCTTTGATGCACATTCTCAGTTTCAAGCTTTCGCGTTTTTAAAAAGTGACATGACGTCATTAGACCCAGGAGTTTGGTGCCTTCGACTAATTTATCTTTGCAAAGGATAGGCGATTTTGGAAAGGCACGTGATAACAGCTTGCTAGTCAAAAAGTGTTGCGCAAAAAAAGGGGTAATTAGTTCAAAGTAAAGTCGAATGCACCAAACTCCTGGGTCTAATGACGTCATGTCACTTTTTAAAAACGCGAAAGCTTGAAACTGAGAACGTGCATCTAAACCAGGTTTTCAGCATTCGATTAGTAATGCTTTTTTATTGCATTTTAAGTGCATTGGTTTGCAGACATTAGGTGGCCTTTAAAATATGTTGCTTTTTTTTCGAAATCCTATTCTTGGTGATATCAGTACCATGCAAAACATGTTACTATGTAAATTCTTCGGATTGTATGAGATCTTTATTTCCATTTGCCTTGACCAAAAACAGCGAATGAATTTTCTAGTCTTCAAGTCAAGCACATACTGTAGAGGCTTCACGCTGTATCTTTATTGCTGAACGTCAAGCAGGGTAGCTGTAAATACCGATTTTTATTATCTTTGGTTTGGCTCGACTGGTAGTCGAACCGGAGTCTAGTGTTTCAGTAGCAAACGCTCTATCTTTTCGACCACTGATTGGACAACTTTGTTGCTTCATTATCATTAAAGCAAAAAGTTTCTCAGTTGTCGAACTTAGAAACTAAGTTTCTCAGTTGTAGTTTGTTAGAAGTGTGGAGGTATGGTAAAGAATTTGAACGAAGTAGATAAAATGCTATGTGAAGGAGTGGAAACTTAGCTAAATTTTCTTATCTAGGTGACAAATTGACTGCAGCTGGTGGATGTGAAACAGCGGTTACAGCTAGAACAAAAATAATGGTTGAATGAAGTTCAGGGATTGTCGTGAAATACTCTAAGGCAGTGCTTTTTAACCTGTGGGCCACAGGGCATTTTGCAGTGGGCCACAAAGCATTTTGGTTAAAGTCGTATTTTGAAAGTGTCGAGCTTGATTTTTTTGTTGGCTGGAGATCACCTGTTTTCGGCCGGAAAAACCGTTTCAATGTACTTCAAAACTGATTTGGCCGGAATATTTGGGTCAAGTTCTTAAGCAATACTTTGAGAGTGGGCCATGAAAAATTTCAAAATCAAAATGGGCCACGGTTAGAAAAAGGTTGGGAAGCACTGCTCTAGGGCAAAAGGTTTTCATTAAAGATGAAAGGGAAGGTTGACAAAAGTTGAGTAAGATCAGCTATGTTGTATGGAAGTAAAACATTGTGCTTGAGAAAAAAAGAAATGGCAATTTTGAGAAGAACAGAAAGAGCGATGATTCGAGTTATGTGTGGTGTGAAGCTAGTAGATCGAAGAAACAGCGAGGAGGTGATGGACATGTTGGGTATACAGAAGTGTTTGGATAGGATGGCTAAAGCAAGTAGTATGCGGTGGTACGGTTATGCTTTGAGCAAAGACGATGAAAATGTGATAGTGAAGGCTTTGAAATTTGAAGTGCGCGGTAGTAGAGGAACAGGGAGACCGAAACAAACGTGAAAAAGCAAGAATGAAATGAAGAAAAATGGACTGTAGAAAGGGATGCATATTATCGAACGAAATGGCGAGGCGTGGTAAAGACAATGACCATACGAAATCCGGTTAATTCCGTCAACGGGGATAACACCGGATCCAAAATAAGATGAGAGTACTGAGAAATTTAAGATCAAGATTGGAAACCTGTTCAAAATATCTCGGTACAAACTAGCTCGAGCTATTTGCTGACTAATTTCAATTGTCATTAGTGGTGCATTGTAACTATCTGAAAATAAGAGTTTGCTTTTCTAGGTACGAATATCATTCAATCAGCAGGCGGAACAGCTTCTGGTCACCATCATACAAGCTGTTGAATTGCAGCCTAGAACTGGTGGTTCCTTAAATCCATACGTAAAAATGTACTTGCTGCCAGGTAAGAAACATCACTGCTAACACAAATCTTTTGTATTTAGCTAAGCTTGGTATTAGCACATTTTATCATAGGCTTGTGTTTATAGCACATTAAAATGTACCTTTATTTGTATAGCACGGACGGTTGAGCTATCTTTTAAACAAACCCGCCCCCGTTTAAAAGTTTGTTCCAAGTTTTCTAGGTGTTTTTTTTTCAGTAAGCTTTGCTATTTGCTTAAAGCAATCATGCAAAGGTAATTCCGTAGAGTGCCTTACCCAAAACGCAATAACATGACCACTGACCAGGGTGTAAATCGAATCCAGATTATGCTATCAGGATCATCGTAAAACGATTAACATTTAGCGTTTTTTGTTACTTGACCGACAAAGTTCAATTTTCTCGACTTGGTCTTGCGAAACCTTCCAACTTTAGGGTAATATGAGTCACAGTTGCTACCGTTAACTCGAAGTTGGGCTCTTGAATCCCAAATGCTTTCGCCTCTATTTCAATTTTTTTCCATCTTAATATCATTGGCCGTGATTTTTAGATCGTAGTGACGATTCAAAACGACGAACCAAATGCGCAAAGAGAACAATAAACCCAGAGTGGAATCAAACTGTAACGTATTGGAATATCCGACGGCAGGATCTTGACTCTATGTCCTTAGAGCTCACAGTGTGGGACATGGACAAATCCCAGGCTCCTCAGTCTCATTTTCTAGGAGAGGTACAGTTTGTCTTTGAAAGCTATAAAAAAAAAACTGCCGTAAATTACCCTTATCAACAGCAAAACATTATCCAATATTCAGTTTTTCTTTTTAAGAGTTTGATTCCGTACTATTATGGTATGTTAACCTTCCACATCAATTTAAGCTAGTTAGATCGTCTTTCTCATAAGTAATACTAAAGCTTCAAACAGTGAAATTGCTGACGATATTTGGCTTAGTGTGAAGGCTCGTAAATGGCCTGGCCATCTTTGCATTGTCTAGCAGCGCTCCTTTTGAAGAGGATGATTAATTTTACCAAAACTGAAACCTCTATGAGCTTCGTAGGTTTCTGAGTTTTTGATATTCGATAGTGTTAGTGGTAAGTTCGA
The DNA here is from genome assembly GCA_963965965.1 of Trididemnum nubilum. NCBI lineage: Eukaryota > Metazoa > Chordata > Ascidiacea > Aplousobranchia > Didemnidae > Trididemnum > Trididemnum nubilum. The sequence goes on from OZ014490.1 coordinate 16,226,886, forward strand.
TTAGTTGGTAACATAACTAGAATTGAGAGGAACGCAAATGTCTAAATTACTGATTTTCAGGTTCTCATTGATTTGGGACTGGCCAACATCGAAAACGTTCCTCAGTGGTTCCGGCTCATGCAGGCTGGAGCCGGAATGAACCGGATTTCCGATCCCATGCTTAAATCTCGAACAGGACTGCGCCATGTCCCAAGCAGCGCCCCTTCTCTCTATGCTCCTCCTCGCGTTCCATGTTCTGTGTCCCAGCAAGACTATCATAGTGGTTTAGGATTTGATTCAATGCCACGTGGTTATGTTCCGCCAAAATCATCTGCGACCACGTCTAGTTTTGGGTGAGTTGAAATAACCAATTTATTTAGAATTATTTTGATGTGACTTTACGTATCGACATTGACAGGCACTTAAACTGACCGTTTAGCATGGATAATCTTCATGAAAAAAGAAGTCGAAAAGTAAATGAATCATGCCTTGAGTTACACCGCATGTCTGCCATGATAGCCTACTCACAAAAATAGCAGCCTATTACATTTGCTGTTTCAAAGAATATCACCTCTCATTAGCTAGGCTAGCTTGGTAGGCCTATGAATCCTCGAATGACTGCTGAACGAGATTGAAGCAGCTTGCTATAACCACCGGAGTCAACCCAACTAACAACCAAAGAATAAAATTAGGTACTGCCCATCATCAGAATATGTTTTTATATTAGTGGTAAATTATCCAACTTTCGAACCTCACCTTTTATTGTTGTATTTAGTTTGAATAAAACCAGGTTCTAAATCAACTTGTTTACGGTTATACCTACTCTCAGGTCCTTAGGAGCCGAGCACCGACATACTCATTCAACTAAACCACCTCCACAGACAACAAAACCGCCTGTGGTGATCACAAAACGTTCAAGAGCTGCAACAAACGAGCCAAGGTTGTCGTCTCATACTGCAGGTACGAAAACGTGTTAGGTAGAGGTCGACGTTGAATCAGATGGCACTCATTTTGGATGTGGTGTTTAACCAAACTTTTCATGATACTTACTGTAATGTGCCGTAGCGTGTAACGAGTTGGCAGAGTCCATTTCCACATGATTGTGCATGCGGGCATCTCTGCACCACTTCTTTCGAAGAAATGTCGTAGCGATATGAGTCGTTGGCAATACTGTGTCCAATTTTTGAATTTCAGACTTCCCACTTTAGCGACAAACACGATACCGAAGGACCAACTGGTCGGTAATGGCTTTATATGGAACTAATTAGTTGTGATTATGTATTGGTTTGTTCACCCTTTGTGACGTCATAGTGGATCTATTTTATGACGTCAAGATAATAGGTAGGAGATAGCAATGGTTAATAACACGCTTTCGATCCGCAGCAGTCAAAAAAGACAATGACCGATTCAGATTTCAGTCCATCTTTAGCTCGCAGGTTCGAATCTGTGTCATTTTTAATTTCAGTAGTGCATTTCGATTTTTTTTGGTTTTTGATGTTTTACGATTCATTAAAGGTGTTTGTCACTGTTTAACACTGTTGATCTCAGTTAGTTTTTGATTGAATGCTGTGATTGACATGCTTTTCATTTTTCAATTGCCCTTGAACTTGCTATTGTGAAAATGGTAAAATTTGTTTTGTAATTTTGGCTTTGATTTTAGTTGATTTTGGCAGCAATATTGTTGAATTTTTAGGGAGGCAATCTCCGCTTGAAGATGAACAATTTCATCGAGAAACCTTCGAACGTAAATCTAACCGACCTTCTGCTGTTACATCTGATAGACACTTGCGGCAGAGAGAATCTCCCCATTCAAGTCAGGTTTGTGAAAATGCTGTTTTTTCATCATTAAGGCAATCCTCGAAGTTTTACTTTAACGTAGATTAATTAGAATTTGATCATGTAACGCCATTTTAATTTCAGTTTTGATTATTGAAGAAATATCCACAATCATCATTATTCTCTGTCTAATCAATTACTTTTTAAACAGTAGAGTAAAATGACTCAGCCATTTTCTGTGGTTGAATGATTAATTGCTCCTCATCCTTCTCTTTCGAGGAAACGATAGTAGCGCCTTTTAGTTTTGAAGGAATCGTCATCACTCGCTTAGGAATTGGTTGCTATCCTGTTTTCCGATTGACGTTTGACTTCTTTCCTGACAAATTTGCTACTTGTTCGAGCCACCAAGCTGAGATAATCATCTTAAAGCGCCTTTATCCCAGAACGCTGCAACTTAACCAGGGTGCGAGTTGAACGAGTGATCATGCGATCAGGGTTGTCTTAAAACGACCCCTTTACCCTCTCGGCCGCGCTGCCGACAATAGTTACGACTATCAGTGGAGTAATAGCTTTTGAAATTTAGGAGACTTCAACTGGACAGCGGCAGCGGCATTCTAGTGCTACGTCGTCGAAGGATATTACCCTACTGGATGGCCGAAGACAGATGTTTGATAATACCAGTAACCTAACAAAAACTCCATCTCATAGAGCTAGGTAAGATTTATGCGTATGTCTTGGTTCTGGTTGATGAAAAACGTCTTGTGTTTGTTAGCCTGGCTGTTGGGTGTGAGCCAAACGGAGTGGATGATCAACCGAAAATTGGCTTCTCTTTGCTCTGAGTTAGTATCTTGATAAACGCTTTAAAAGCTACTGCAGGTTTGATGAATTTTAAAAATGGAAAAAATTAGGCCGTCTATAATTTTTAAAATGTGACTTGACTTTAATTGAATTAAATTTATTAATCAGTGTTGCTTCAAAGTTTTCACTAAAATTTTCAAAAAGTTTATTAGCTCGTTTGCGGAAAATATGGCCAAAAAGAATATTGTTTTAATTTTCAGCGAAACACAGCTTCTGAAAACTCGCAATTCATCCACTGTAAGTTTACCGCAAACTAAAAACGAAAACCTGGCTAAAAGTGCGAGTCTGGGCGCTAATTTGCATGAGCAGAGTCGGGTGAGTTGATTTGGTACATTATTACGAAGCATACCCTCTGGCTTAGGTCGATTATTTTATTGGCAGCTGTAGGAATATGGTATTTCCGTGCAACCAAAATTTTTAATTACAATGACAAAATCAAAGGTGTGTTTTTCATTTTTCTCGATTTGGATTGTTTATGTGTACAATCTAACGCTTGATGTTTCATGTTTTAGTCCAAATCATCCAGCCCGAACTCAAAAATAAAATCTCGTTCAAAGCAGAGCGACAACTCAAAGTCTGCGTCTCCAGCTCGCAGATCTAATGCACTGGGGCAGAAGATAACAAGTCTCGTCGGAATGCGAAGCAAAAGCAACAGCAGTAACACATTGGGTAAGGGACTAAGTGCAGTAAACTGTTATTGTGGTTGAAGTAGTGATATTGTTTAGTCTTTGGAACGGATAGAATAGTAACTTTGGCTGATTTCTTAAAGAGATACTGCTCGAAATCGGCTTTGTTGAAGAAATGAGAACTACTTGAGGTAATAAAGAGGTACCCCCAAACCTTTTTCCACAATTACCCTTATTCGTGAAAATATGTTTTAATCCGTTTGACTCTGTACCGTAGGCAACCCTGCATTTTGTGACACCACAAAAGGCATAATTTTGCAAAAATTCTCGCAGACTTAAACAACACGATTACCAACTGGTAGCAGAGAGTACCCTGTAACCAAATCTGAAATTTTGGCTACTGCTACTGGAACCTGTAGACCTAGGCTACCAACACGCCTTTTGTGATGTCACAAAATTGCAAAATCCAGGGTTGCCGATGGTACGGAGTCAAACGTATTTTCGCGAATAAGTGAAAGAGTGGAGAAAGGTTTGGGGCACCTCTTTATTACCTCGAGTAGTTCTCATTTCTTCAATAAAACCGATTTCGAGCAGTATCTCTTCAAGTCTAGAAGAGCCTAGCAACAAGCACGTTAAAAACGTGATAACATTGAACCGTATGAAGGGCACAGTATGCAACAGTGCGTTTACTGTTGAGAGTTTAGCGAAAGATTTCTCAGAGATACTCAAAAATAAGTCGATTTTCACTTATTCAAGGTTTGCAACGCAGTATTCGCAAAATTACTGACTCTTTTAGATGCTAGTTTTCATTCATTACCGTTAACTAACTTTGAGGTTCAAGAGTAGTATTTTTTGAGAGCAATTTAAGAAAAAAACTCAAGTTTTAATCAGAGATGAAGTCGAGGACACAAGGCTCGAGGCCAAGACACAAAAAATCCAAGGCCAAGGACAGCCCTTCCGAGGAGAGACCCTCTCGAGGCCAAGGACGCAGGCGACAAGTGTTCTAAAAAAAAAGGGTTTTAAAACAATTAAAAAAAAAAAATTTTAGGCGATCTGCAAAATTTTAACAATCCAAAAAATAGTGTTGTCCTCGAGCCGAGGACAGGGTAATTTTGGAGCCAAGGACGTCCTCGAGGACTCCACCTCCGGTTCTAACTCTCATTTTGCTGATTCTGGTTTACCACGCATGAGTTTTTAAGTTTTTCACGAGTTTGAAATTAATTTTTTGCTTAGAATCGGAGAAAGCGAAAAGTTCGCCTCGCTGTGTAGAAGTTGGCATTCATCCAGATTTGCAGCGAGATGGGAGTCGCGACTCCGCTTCTGGCTCATTTCCAAGCGTCGCTTCTGAAGGATCGTCGTAAGTAGCCTTTAGTTTTCCATGTTTTTTGAAACTTGGATACCACAGTAAAAGCTTTTTCTAACGAAAAATTTCAAATTTGATCCAAAATGTGTCTGAAGCTAATTTGAAGTTGATATGTAAATCACACATGCTTTGCTAGGTGCCACCAAACTTTAAATCTCATAAACAACAAAAGATGAAACTTTTGTGTATGCTACTTTAAATTTCTTTTTGCAACTTGCCAAAATTTTACTTGAAATACTGTGTTTACGTGTATTGTTTCCTCCAATAATATCGGAATAGACAACCTGAGTTCATTTTAGTTTTACAGAAGCTATTATGAGAATTTTCAAAATACTTCACAAAATTCCAGGTCAATTGACAAGACGCTGCAGAGCTTCATCGGAGGTTTAGGTCCTGGTCAAGTTGTTGGTCGACAAACTCTCGCCGCCAATTCACTTGGAGAGGTGGAAGTAAGACAAAAATTTTTGCAAACAAAGCATTTTTGTGACGGATAAATTATTCTCCATGGTCACTGTTAAACATGACATATTTTGGTGGGTTTAATTAACAGCAATTTAACTGAAAAGTGAAACTATTTGAACCGAAAAACTAAAAATGCGGTCATTGGTCAAGTTTTAAGTGAGTGTGGATTTGTCTACAAGATAGCGCCATCGTAGCTCCTTCAAAGCTGGGGGTTGATACAATCAATCATTGTCGCAAAAATGTCAATTTTTGGTTGAGAAGATCACCACCGATAACAAATGTTAGATTTTACTGAAAGCTGGACGGACAAACTGACAAAGGAAATTACGTTAAGACAACTGAGACTTGGCAACTGGTGGTGAGGTTCGGCAATTGAAACTAAACTTTGTCACTATAATTTCGAACTAGTTGACTGGTTGGTTACGTACTTCGATGTTTGAAAGTTTAATATTATTTCAAGCTGGGAATATTCAATGGGAATGGAGATTTAGAAATTCAAGTAGTTCGAGCGAGAAATTTGGTTCCTAAAGCAAATTCCAAAGTTTTACCAGGTAGGTGTGTAAAGTTTTCGTTCAGTGTTGTCCCAATTAGCAGAGTTAGCGCCAAGCTGATTGTGCTTTAAAAAAGCCAATGCAGATATCAAAATATTGTACGTTCAAGCCTAAATAGCATTACACGCAACGATCACCAGTGTTACAAACCCCAAGCGATTTTGCTTATACTGTATAATCACATCCCACATAATGTCTCAAAACGGGGAAAAGTTGTTGATATGTTGTTAGAAAGACTAAAAATTTTAAGACCTTTTTGAAGCTTATCGCATTACTAGAGTCATACTGATGTCAGCCTGTAGGATCTATAATGGCTTAGTCAATCTGTTTGTATAAAATCGTCTCCCAATCAACTTCCTTTGTAGCACCCTACGTCAAAGTCTATCTTGTGTTCGACTTGAAAGTAATAGCCAAGAAAAAGACAAAAATAGCTCGGCGCACTCTGGAACCGGACTTCAACCAGCTAATCTCGTTTGAACCGAATCAGTACGGAAACAGTCTGCAGGTAATTCGTTACGATAGAATTTGCCATGTTACATTGATTGGAAGACAGTGAAGTGACCTGGCGCTGTTCGATTTCACCGTTTAAAACAGGGGTGTCCAAAGTCCGGCTCGTTCCCATCTTCATCTTTTTTCCGATCGATGTAACTTGTCGTTACGCGAACTAATCAGTCATAAGAGTTATTTTACGAACAAAAATGCCCCAAATTAGGCCGAAAGTTTTACTTTTTCATCATCAACTGTTCACTGGCTTTACTTACACATCACATCGGCCAGTCGCCGTGAACTGACCTGTTGGCTTGCGGGTTCTTTTCGAAGTCTCATCTGTACTGCTTGAAAAAAATTTGGACTCTCCTATAACAGCAGTGTGTATTTGTGAGGTGTAAGCTTACGGAAATAGTCTCTTGTTTCGATGTACCTCGCTCGATCATGCTTTCGTCTTAGAAAGAATAGTCGGGTAGTGCAAAACCTGTTTGGTGCTCATTGTTTAAGTGCCTGATATCTTGCCTATTTCATAATAGAAGCAATATCAAGTTATTTACAGTGGAGGCTCTCCATTTTTAATGCTGAACGTCCAGAAGGGAAAATAAGAGTGGCATCTTAAAGTTTACGGTTGGAGAATCGAACTCCTAGCAATGTTTTTGTGCGAATAATCGTGTAATGGGCATATTTGACAGAGGTGTAGTCCTCGAGGACACCTTTTCAAGTCCTTGGCCTTGAGGTTCAAGTCCTTGGCCTCGAAGGCTACACGTCTTCGAAAATGTCATGTCCTCGCCTCGAGGACAGGATTATTTTTTTGTTTGGTTGAAAAGAAAAAAACAAACAAAAGACAACATATCTGACTGTCTGTCAATTCGTTGTTGCTTTTCTTTATTTGAAAAATACTACAATGCGATAACTGACTGAGCGAAGTCCTAAATTTTTTTTTAAGTGGCATTGTGTGAAAGCTCTAATCGGAGAATGAGGAGACAAAACGCATTGTAGAAAATTGTTGTTTTTATTTCTGCTACAGTAACGCCATCCAGAGCCATTACAAGGAATTCGGGGGCCTGGACAAACCATTTTGAGTTGCTAATGCTAAAACATGACCGAGCCTATTCTGCGTATGAATTTAGAAGAAAGTCTGTTTATGATGATGAAATGTAACACAGTATTACCAAGGAAGGCATATTGATGTATTACAGCAAATTTGTTAGTGTATCTAGATATAACTAACAAAACATATCTTGAGATAGCCAACTTGTTCTAAAAATACGCGAGCGCAAAGAATTTGTTTTGAGATGAGAAAGAATAACTTGAATCACTGGTAAGCGGTGTGGGGGTCAAAACCACGTCCACTCAACAATTTGCGTGTTGAAATCGCCGCTAAGAATAAAAAAAAAAAACAACTATTGGATCACAAAAAATGCTGCGTGAAGGATTGTTAAGAAATTACCGTAAGGATGAAATTAAATATAACTATAATTGTTCGAATGCCTGGATAATTTAATAAACTTTTTTACAAGCTTCCAAAAAAATTGGGCGTTTTTAGAAAAAATTAATGGTTTATTATTTTTCCCTTTTGACAATTGTGGACCTGTTGAAGGGGGGCACGGGGCAGATGTCTCCAATGCCTTCCTTCTTAGAACCTGCTTGGATCCTCAGGTTTTTTGTAATTTTGTCGCGGTTATTTATTGGCAGGCATTAGATGTGAGAAAGACAAAATGCACTGAAATGCAAAGAAAAGATTGGCTTAAAATTAGAGTTAGGAAATTGTGAGAAAACTAGAGTTTTTCTAACTTAGCATTTACTGCATTTTCTTTTCAAATTGCTTTGAAAATCTAAATGTATAATCTTTTTTCTAAAGTCGCAAAAATTGCTCTTTTTTCCCCCCAAAAAAATCACCAAAATTATTTAGCGGGAGCATGCAGAGATTGCCCTCGCCCCAGAACCCCGTATGTTTTCAATGCCAGAAACTTTTGAGATTACAAATATACCCTTTACGGTATCCCAATTCATTTGGAAACATAAATTCACAGTATGTTGCTATAATTGTGGACAATAATTTTTGAAAAAATCCGTGAAAAAAATGGTTCAACCTAGCAATATGGTTTGCGTTCAGAAACCTACTAAAAAAGTGGGGATCCATAATCAGTGGTCGTTTGCATCGGGGCCCTATTGATGAAATTATGGCCTTAAAATTGACTCTAAGTTTATAATTTGGCTATCTTCAGCATTTAAACGGTGAAATAGCGCATGGGGGGACGCTTCACAGATCGTGACTTTTAGGCGACGAGACTTTTCGGCACTAGAGGTAAAAAAAATTTTTTTTCAAACAAAAAAATTTTCAAAAACCAATTTTAATTTTCTTTTTCCAAAAACGCATTTTTCCAAATAAACGCTTTTTTAAAAAAAACGTTATTCAGACAAAAAAGTTTTACTTCCATTAAACTGTTAACATTTTCGAAGCTTTTCCTCTGACACTTGTCAAGAGGAATCATCAGAATAGAGAGCGCAGGAAAAGCAGCGGCTATAGGGAAAAGCCAAGGAGTGATTTGCTGGAAAAAGATCGACGAGAGAGCGTCATTTGTGTACACACAACCTTAAAGTCAAAAACGAATTCTTTTTGTCGGCAGACGGCGAGCTTAGAAGTTTTGATAAAAGTGACTTCAAAAGCTGATAGATGGAAGGAGAGCGAAAAGTTTTACAAAAAATTGATTTCTTATGGGTTTTTTTCAATAATGTCATTTTTATCAAAACTTCTAACCCTGCCCTCTGCCGACAAAAAGAATTCATTTTTGACTTTACGGTTGTGTGTCCACAAATGACGCTCTCTCGTCGATCTTTTTCCAGCAAATCACTCCTTGGCTTTTCCCTATAGCCGCTGCTTTTCCAGCGCTCTCTATTCTGACAATTTCTCTTCACAAGTGTCAGATGAAAAGCTTCGAAAACAGCATTATTTTAATCCAAGGAAAGGTGGATTTATGCAGTATCCGTTTTTTTTACGTTTTTGCTTCGCCGTGAACACGTATGTCTTTTTCATCCGCATTTTTATATTTCCATATCCGCACAACCCAGACTGTCACATATTGGACAAAAGTTTTCCGGAAAAAATTTATGCGAAGAGATACAGCCTTATGTTGAAATATCGCTCTTATCGTTCATACACAAAATTTTTATCAATATGTAGGTCTACTTGGTGCGGATATGGACTTATAAAAATGCCGATGAAAAAGCGCATACTTTTTCACGGAGTAGCAAAAACGGATATCGTGTAAATTCACCTTAAAACTTTTTTGTTTGAAAAACTTTTTTTGGAAAAAAGCTCTTATTTAAAAGAAAAATACGTTTTGAAAAAACAATTTCAAGAATAAAAAACAAATTTTCGAAAATTTTTTGCCCCGAAATGGGAAGAAAAACAAAAGAGGCGTCTCCTGTTGTAATTTTTTTCGCAGCCAAATTCGAATAAATACCTAACAAACAGGGTCTTCATTCCAGTTAGTTAGTGCGATGGTTTTCCGCCTAATTGAAATGAAGACCAAACAAAAAGGTTTCATTTGACGATTTTATTGTTTGTGGTTTTATTGTGCGATATTTCTTTTATCGTGCGATATTTGACCGCCTCATTCGAATGAAGACTAAGCAAATGAGAAAGAAAGGTATTTCCCGTTTACCTTGTATGGGGAGTACGCTGAATTTTCCTTAGAAGGGAGGCCAAATCTCAATGGGGGCACGCTAACTACGGATAGGGGGACGTGTCCCTCCTACAATTTAAGCACTGGCTATATTTCCATTCACGGGTTATAGCCTTGTTTCATTACTACAATACCGCTACGGAGCCAAATCAATATCAGCTGCTAACGTTTAAAACTTCAAAATGGCATTCGTTATCTTAAAAAACTATTATTTTCGAATTATCATCAAAAACTTAACGAAATGTAATATCTTAAGCACTTTCGCGCTCAAAAATTGTGGAAAATTTACCGACCATAACTTAGAAAAATTGTGTCTTTGGCCTCGGATTTTTTTCTAGAGTCCTCAATTCCACTTCTGAGTCCTCGACTCCACTTCTGATATATGATGCTATCCTTCCCGTTTTTCGAAATGGCCTCATAAAACGGCCAAAACACGGCCACTAACATTTTAGCGTGAAATGTTTTGCTTTTAATACGATAACAATGCGCGACACTGCTGTGCGCAAAACTCGGATGTTGAAGCTCTATACAAACAGGGTTAAATGGCGATTTTTTGACAGTTAATTGTATGGGGTGATTATGGACGAATGGATCACAAGGCGTTCATGGGAGTGGCACAGATAAGACTGGACGGGCTGGAATTGTCGTCGCGGGTGTACGGATGGTACAAACTCTTTCCCTCTTCGTCTCTCGCCGACGCTTCTGTACTCGGCGGACAACGTATCGGATCAATGACGTCATTAGAGATGGAAGCGAGCCGAAGCTGATGACGTCATATTTTCTATATGACCGGTTTCTTCTCAAGGGTGCGCTCCAAACTGGTACAAAAGAGATCAAGGATACCGGAAAAAGCGAAAATTGGTGAATTTGGGGTTTCAAACACTTTCTCATCACGCGTTTTAGATTTTTCTATGATTTTTTGGATTCATTTGGGCGGTTTAAACTTGCCATACAGTTCCTGTACGAAAGAGACAGAAGTGCAATAGTATCGTGGTGTCAAATAATTTCATAGCCAACAGAATAACTTACACCGTGAAGATTTTGGTTTTGTCCCGAATTGGTTTTTATTTCAACATTTAGAGACTTGCTTTGTCGGTTAAATTTTTATCGTTTTAAAACTGTCGTTATACGTTTTCTGCGCTAATTGATCTCTAGTCTAAAAGATGGGAAAATCTAAATTAAAAGTGGAGTTGTGATTATTCACAGATTTGTCTGTCGCTGGTACGTGAAAAAACTTTTAATGGCTGAAAATAAGAGTCTACGAGCATCCATGGAAGTCATCAGCAGCTCTCAAGCTGCAGGTAGCAGCCAGAGTAAAAGTACAGTACCAGTAGACTTCAATATGCATATAAACAACGAAATCGATTTTCCCTCCGAGCTCACACACTGACTAAATAGTCAACTTTTTGATGATGAAAATACTTTCAAATGTGTACATTTAAGGTGTAAAATTGCAACCTGAACACTGTTTTTAGTTACCCGGAAGTCAAACAATTGAGCTTGCTGTACATTACTATTGTTTATTTATAAAAATACACAGTGTAGATGTTTTTGTTTTGTACCTTGCTTGATAAAAGCGATTGCTTACGATGCTGTTTCTAATGCAGTATTTGCTACTCTGTTGGTGCTTTTTTCGAATCATACGGCTGTCATGGTACATTGGTACGAAGCTAGCTTTTATTTGTTACTGCCCGTTAACTGTGCAATAAACAACGAGCACATTCAATAGTTAAATATTTCAGCATGGTTCGTAATTGGAAGGATTGGTAAATCGGTTCAAAATAGACAGATTTTCGAATTTTTCTAATTTCTTCGGAATTGGTTGACACGGGTTCGATTCCCAGTTAGGTTAAACCTAAGACTGATAAAAATGGTCTACACAGCTTCCTCGCTTGATGTTTAGCAATTAAAAAGAACAGTGTATGGTGACAGGTGGCAGATTGACTCGAACACCGAAGGGTTCGCTGCCTCCTGACCAAGGTACCTTGAATAAATATGAAATTACAATCAGGGCTGCGAACTCGAAAAAACAATTTTTTGAACTTTTAAAACTCAAATAAACCCGTTCGAGTTGAAAGATTACAAAATTCTCGCAAAGAAATATTGGTCAATCAACAGTATAGAACTCGAAAAAATTAAATTGGAAAATAGGGTGAACTAGAATAAAAATCGATCAAGTTCGCAACCCTGAACTGAAGTCTCTTGTTTTTGCTTATGTTTGTCTAACTTTCTATCAGGTTAGATTATTGCAAGTGGAGTAGCACCATTTACCCGCTTTTACATTTTGAAGAACTTGCAGTCTGCATTGATTCTCGCAATACGAGCCAAAATTTTTCTCGTAAAAAAACACAATTCCAAAGACTTGACAGATCCATATTTTTAAAGTGCATACAAAAAACAACAAACGACTTAAAAATTTGAAAATGCATGACAAACACCCCTATTCTTCCTTCCGGAAATTTCTTGCACCAAAAAGATCACATCATTAATCGAAACAAAAAAGATTTCAAACACCACCCTATAACTAACAAAAAACAAATACTTAAGAAGTCATTAAATATTTTCTTTGAAATACTCTATTACGCTAAATTTAGGAAAAATACTCTATATTAAGAGCAGTTAAATTATTCACTATTCCGGTTACTTCGTCAGCAGTCTAAAAAAATGAAAACATCAACCTTGGACAAAAATGGAAACGTAACACAAAATATCAAGAGTTAATATGGAAATAAAAGGTAGAATAAAGAGGTGGTTTAACAAAAGAAATTCAAGTGAACCAAAAACACGAAGTAATACCGTAGCTCAATACGCCAGTTTGCCCACACAAGTAAGCGCATTGAGATACTGTCTAATATCCAAAAGGCTACCTTTACTTTAAAAAATGCAAGAATTAAATGTTTGTAAACGTACTGCACAAAGGCCCCCGCGTACACCGTGCGGTAAGATTACAGCGCTTGAGTGAAGGCCTATTCTTGCTTACTTAATTTGAACTAACAGGCAGCTTGTACGCTGGTAAGGCGGTATTTCGGGCGCATCGAATTTCTGAAATAAATAAACTAAAAATACATTCGTACGCTCACGATTTCACGCCCAGTGTAGACCGGCATTAAGTAACATAATTGAGTAAAAGTTTTTGTAAACTTAAAATGTGCTATGGGTTCTGGGAATAGATTGAACAAAATGTTTGATTAAACCTTCTGTCTTGACTCGCCAATACTCTGCAACCCTTGAACAAAAATTTTACATCAAACTTTTTATTTGTTGGAATTGTACGCTCAGTACACTAGGAAATTACAGTACTCCATGATAACCGAGTCACCTGTATATCATTACAGGTTTAAGCAATGTTTCTCAAAGCAAACCAATAAGAGAAAAACGTAAGAGGGAGCGGTTTTGAAAACAGGAGCCACTGAGAAGCGACTCCACATTTGCATAGCAGAGCTACAAGTGCATTATTAAAAATAGCATCCGACAGCAAAATTGAACTTTTGTTGAAGTTTTTATCAAAATAGCAATGAAAAGTGTTTTCTCATCCAACTTGCCATTTTAATCCTGTGTCGCCACTCGTTGCTTGCGCTGTTGCTTTTTCAAGTTCAGCTCTTTTCTGCAAAATAATAGCCATTGTAATACTGTACTACTTAACTTACACAACAGGGGCGAATCCAGAAATTTTTGCAGGGGGGTCAGCACAAACTATATTTTTGCAAACGTTTTTGTAAGATTTCCCCTTTCAGCTTGATAGCTTTCCGTGCAACAAGCCACCATGTGTTATTCCGAAATATATTTTTGTATACTGGCCTTTAGTTCAACCTGGCGCGTAGCTAGAAGTCAAAAAATGGGAGAGGCCAATGCGGGGGCAGGGAGCGGAGCTCTTAGCGCTGGGAGATTTTGCAAACATACCTTAATTTTAGCCCTAGTTTAGTACAAATTAATGCTTCTAAATCGTGACGTAGAAATTAGCAGTGCAAAAACTGATTAAACTGGCTGTGTAAATGAGTTAATGAGGGCGGTGACTAATGGTAAAATTCAGTAAATTACAAAAAAAATCACAAGTTTTGACCTAATTTGTCTGCATGAAAAAAAAGATACTTTTTTCCCCACTCGATTTCCACCCCCACCATTCTTCTGTTAAATCTAGACAAGAAATGGACCTTGCTCCAGTAAAGCAATGAATTTTATGTGTAACAAGTTTTTCTTATATTTCTCCGGTTTGACCGGAGGGGAGGGTCCGGACCTTTTGGATCGGTCACTGACACTAGGTTATAAAGGTATTAGAGTTTTGAGATTGGTACTAGTAGACCAGATTTCGTTTTTGTATCAATACACCAGATTACCATTTATTTCAGCCAGTATACCAGATTTCGTTTTATATGGAATATTATTCTTTTAACTTTAGAATCGTAATTAGTGTTTATTAGCCACGTTGCTTATGCCAGGAGATAGCGATCTTCAAGTCAAGCTGCCACCTGTCTACCACACACGGTGGAGGCTTCACACTGTCCCTTTTTATTGCTAAACGTCAAGCAAGGAAGCTGTGAATAGCAATTTTTAGTCTACGGTTTGAACCGACCGAGAACCGAACCAGAGTCTGCCCTTTTAGCAGGAGACGCTCTATTCACTAGACCTTTGATTGGTTGTTCTCGAACGTTACTACCGATATTCACGCTGTTTGTTGGCAAGAAATTTGAGATAAATTGAACTCCTGTATTTCAAGATACTATTTGTGCGTAATTCAGCATTTCTTGTACTATTCGCTTCAATATTTTATGCAACTTTCATCAAAATTTAAAACCATTACATTGGATTTCGTTAACAAAACCTATGGGCATCTGGAGTTCATATTTTATTCAAATTGAACAACGAATTAATTCTAAGAGCGGGAACGAAGTCCCGGTAGCATTCGAAATACCATTCCCACAGGCCACACAAGTAATGAAAACTGGGGAATAACTACAGATACTCTGAGAATGCTGTAGTCAAGCGAACATTAACTTACACGTTGTTGTTCATGAAATCTTTCGGGATTTTTCAATCCTCTAGAATCTTCCTGCTGTCTTCGTCGCTCTGCTGCATCCAGCATTTGCTGCCTTTTCATTTGTGGATCGGGAGTTTCCACCTTATAATCAGTGCTTCCACTCCCAAGACAACATTCTAATGCTCCCATTTTAGATGTCACAAGCTAGCTACACCAACATTATCTGAATGCTCTGAAAAAGCGGAAAATATCTTGCAGTGACTAACTAGAAGTAGTACATTAGAAATACGCTTTGCAGTGTCCAAGAAACGGCTTAATGGTTACAACTGACCAAGTTCTTGTGCTATCTTCTGCTACCACAGTATTACATTTTTCAGCTTGAAATTTTGTACGTGATACTTCTAAAATCGAACTGCTTAAACAGAGGGTCGCCGGCACGTCTTTGGCCACAATGATCAATCACCCAGTCGTAGGCTTTGCTCCGAAACGTACATGCTATGAACTCCACGCAATCAAGAACACCGCAAAGTTCATACAGTATAAAAAAATGGCATTTTAGTTTTTCTCAAGCTTACACTTTTGTAGTTAATCGTTTTGCAGTCAATGGTACTTGAAAACTGTTACGGTTAAGAGTAATCGATTATCAATTTGTTGGGCGCAAAAAATGTACCAATTTCACAAAACAAACATTTACCGATTATGGAGCATACTACAGTATTGTAATTCTTTGACATGCAGTATATTCGAAGGAAATAACAGGAAAATTCGAAGTAAAGATGTCATTCAAAATATTGAACTCAGTCGCTCTTAACATTCCCTGTAAGGTGTTACGTGCATAGCTGGTCGTTTGGGTAACGCAAGAGTCAAATGGATTGGTAAACTCCAACAATTACACACAAATTTCGATTGAAATATTTTAAATACGGAATATTGAAAAATAATCTTTTCACGCTGTTGTTCTGTACCCCGCCGAATAGATACAAATTATCCACTGTACAGTAAAAGCAGTTGCAGTCGTAGGACATACACGAAGAATTCAACAACGCTGCAGTATCTCGAAAACCCCAACAAACTCAATGTGCTACCAAAAAATTTGCTACTGTAAACCTCTACCTTTCGATAACCAACAATATTGACCAGTTGCACTGTAGCTGCGTTCTCAAAATAATCCAACATTGATTGCAATGTATTGGTTTAATAAAACGGATATGTACTACATTTAATTAAACGGGTTTACAAGTCTAAAAATTATTTTGAGGGGATCCAACTGTTTGGCAGTGAGATGGCGAAGAAGCAGAGACATAAACTGTAACTTAAAATAATGGTCATCACATTGGCCCACTCTACGTTGTTTAATGCTAAGAAGACTATATGCCTGTAATACAGCTGCGAGTAAATTTGTATACAATCATGACGAACGCCAAAAATTATTGCGATTTTCGCGCAATCCAGAATTATGCTATTGTAGGTACCCACAGTTTGTATTGAACTATTTTAAAGCACTACAACATAATAGATCCAGCAAAACTCTCCCACTGCCAAATCTTTCAATTTACTGCATCCCCATAAGAAAATTTTACTTGGAATATAAGCTAAAATGACTCTTGTGCTATACGCATATAGTGATTAACTGCCACTATTAAAAAGTGAACATAAGTTAAGCACATGAAATGATTTTTGGTCCATTTTCATTCTTCCAAAAGTTTTTGCGAATGAGCTAGTTTCCAATAATGCTCAACTCCATGTTTCCTAAAAAATTCTAAAGCTTCTTCATCGGTCGTGCATTGCTTAAAAGTCATATTACCGAAGTTATGATTACCAGACTGGCCCTCCCATATCAGTTCGCATAGTTTCCCCGCGCCTTCAACCATTGCTTCTTCCATCTTTTTGCCTTTTTTGTCTTCGTCCCACTTGATTCGAATAGTCATTAATCGATTAAATTTTCGCTGAGCTTTTGGTCCTCCTTCTACTATAACGACGTTTATGTCAGGATGCATTACAGTGCAGCCAGTCATGTAAAGCTGCTTACTGTTCATTTCAATCTTGAACTTTTTCGCAGGGTCACGAAGGGACGCCACTCTGTACATCGCGATGTTAACAATGTTTGAAGTGTCTTCTTTCAATTTTCGGATTCGCTTGTCTTTCCTTTGCTCCGTCGTGAGTTTTCTTGCAGCATTGGCCTGTTCGTGAGCTTTTTGCCGTTTTGCCATTTGTTGCCGAACATGTTTTTCGACCTTAGTTGGATCTTGTACTGCGTCTGTTCCTAACACCCTCATCAAGTTGGACAACTTCACTTTGGGTTCGGGGGCAGGGATAAGCCCAAGCCTAACCTTTTCTTGTTCATCTTTTAAAGCCTCCCTTCTATTCATCCGCCGTAATTTCTTTCTCTCTTTCTTCGTCATATAAGTTCCCAATACAGGTTCCTCCACTTTCGACTCTCCAGGAGGAGCAATCTGTGTCGGATGTTCGATTAGACTGGTAACAACATCATCAACGATTACGTCATCCATGCCATCAGCCGATGATCTATTCACAATGTAATCGTCCCACCATTCCATGTCTGGAATGGCATCAAGCTTTGAATCCGCTCCAGCCCGTGGAGTAATAAGAGCTAGTTTGGAAGCTTGCTGGATACCTGTTCTTCGAGCTGCTTGGGCAATTTCGGTTTGCAGCTTTTGGAGTTGCGACTTGGTGCGAATTTTTTGTGCAATTTGAACAAATCGACCCTTCTCGTGAAATTTAAAATTTCGTCGAGGGCGAGCCGCAGCGTCTTGCTTCACTCTGGTATCGAAATAATTGCTTGATGATGGTGTCATTTCTGGTGTCGGTTTTTCCTGAAGTTTCTGACGAAATTCTTCACGCTTTTTCGCACGAATGTTAGCTTTTAAAGTAGGCACTCGACTAGGCATTTGTAGAACATGACCAGAAGAGTCAATTGTGCGACCTTGATCATCCAAAATCAATGGAGTAGGTGCCGTTTGCTCAGCCTCTGGTTGCTTTGCAGCAGACAACGCAAGAAGCTTTGAATTTACACCCCCAGACAAACCTGGAAGAAGATCAGGTTTCGCAGCTAGTCGTGCTTGAATTCGCTGCTGCAGTTCAGCAGCCTTCAATGCTTTCTCTGCAGCACTACTCAAAAGCTGCTGTGATTCGTTGCTGTTTAAATTATGCATAATCGCATTTGCCTCGGCCTCTTTAACTTTGGCAGAAAGTACCGACGGGCTCATAGTTTTCAACTGCACTTTCCGCTGCTCGATCTGTTGCCGTGCTTGATCCATCATCATTTTAATCTGCTGGTGGGTTAAGGCAGGACTGTCTGGTACTTTAGCAGGTTCAGAATCAGGCTCAATAAAGTGGCGTGATTTCTTAGCATCACCATTTGATTCGCTTCGATCTTTTCTCTTTCGAGATCGTTTTACATCCTCAATGTTATTGTACAATTCCTCCACAAACTTTGAGGCTGATTTATCCATTAGCGGAGTTAAATGTTCAATGGTGGACTTTTTGTCTAAATTATTTGACAAGCAATTAACAGCAGCCACCACAACGGCACTGTCTGAAAATCCAAGGATTTTTGTAACAGCTTTGCTGATTACAGGCTTCAGATCTTCTGCTTCTTTTCGTGTGATTCCCATATTTCTTTTGACTCTTGATATTTGTTAAGTATGAGAAATTGCACCTACATAAAAGCACACAGCTTATCTACAGTAGTTGGTATCCCTGTAGAATTAAAAGAATTGTTTAAAAAAATACCCTTGTGCATAAATGTGCAAGTTATAAAAGTTAGGTTCTTTCAACCTGTGTTTCCTCCAACTTGCTAGCTAGTCGGCGAGTGCCCACATTATCTTAAAACTATTGTGCCAAAGCTCTAAAAAGACATATATGTGCCCCAAATTTTGTACCAATCCATTATTAAATTATTCCAAATGTCATATTTCAACGAATTTGTCGAATTTTCTAAAGCTATGTTTACTATATAGCTAAAAATTATTTGCCCTTGCTCCAACAAATCGCCGATTTGCTGAAAAAAATCGGCTTAATGGGAACACTGCTTTCCACCATCTAATAATCATTTACCTAAAACTTTAGTGCATGACCAAAAAAATCAGTTATTTCAGTCAGATTGTAAAAAATTGCATATTTTTGCATATAAGTCCAAAAATTGCACTTGCAATCGTAAAACTGACCTACAGTTTTTTGAGTGACCGAAAAAATTACAAATTTGTTCATTTAACCGAACACTCTCAACGAAAAAATAAACTTTGAGAGAAATTTCTGAGTGATTAGTGAAACGACAAACATTATATGATATATTTTATTGGGGTGAAGGTTTGAACATAATATTTTGGTAGATTATTTTTGGCAATATCATAAATGTAGCTCTACGAAAGCCAAAAAATAAACTTTAGGGTACTTTAGTATTGGTTTAGTAGGAAATATAGGGCTCATACTCTTATTTTTACCACTTTGGGCAAAATGGTGTTGAGAAAACTTGGGCACCCACACAAACAGGTTAGGCAAAAGTTAGAGAAGACTATCTCTGTTCCAACCTTAACATTAATCATTAATCTTGAGCAAAATAGCTTTGGATCAGGTTAATGATAAATAAAACAAACCTAACAGCATCTAACCACTGCTGAATGTTAAACAAAAAATATCCGCAAATGAATGAAAATAATGAAATTATTATTTAGCAGCAGAAATTGACTACCTGACAACATGTTTCAAGTTAAAATCAAATCTTTCACTATACTTGCTGCATTACGCCAAAACACGAGCCAAGTCAACTGACCGCGACGAACTGACCGCAAACAAACTGACCGCAAAGCAACGATTGGGTTTCGGTGATTTCGTGTCTGATTTCGTCGCATGATTTCGTCACAAAGTGAGGGTTTGGGCAAGATGGCTCTGGGGATAGTAAAAATATATTTAGGATCGCCCTTCTCAGCCAATCGGCGTTGTTCGCGGTCAGTTGGTTGGCGATCAGTTGGTTCGTGGTCAGTTTGTCGCGGTCAGTTGTCGTGGACTCGCCAAAACATGCAAGGACTTGGCAGGTCTCATCACCGCGTCATGGCAGCACAGCTTCTTTTAAAGAAATGCTGCAGTGGTGGCGAGCCATTGCAAAACTGTGTCCAATTTGACCGGCCCAAGATTTGAACTTTAGAGTAAGAACATTCAATTTTAGAAAGCATGATTTACAACCAGGACATGGTTTGGAATGGAAGATGATTTTCCCTATTCTATACCAGCAATTTTCTTCCATTCCACACCACAAATCTTCCATTTCATACCAAACATTTCTTCCATATTCCATTTCATACTTTCATACCAAGGTTTGTTTAGACTGCAAGCAACTTAATGCATCATTAGCACCTTTGCAATTCTAAGCATATCTTTGCAAAGCTATGCTAAGCATATAAAAAATGCAAATTATGTCGTGTGTTGCTTCCGATCTAAGCATAACTGCGCAACCATTCCAACGGATTTGGTTCTTATAGCAAGGCTGAAATATGATAAAAAACTTATGTAAAGTTAAAATTGAATTAAATTTAAAATTCCATTCTTTTTTTATACAGTATATATTCCGGTTTCCTAAACCACCAATCTTCGAATGCATCATTAGATAAATCATAACAGCAAGCCGATAGACATATCAATATCATAATTTGTTAATTGCTTTAGTTTTTATTTCATACGATTCAACTCATCTCTTTCCATATTCAAAGCACTATCACAATGAGCTTTCATAAAAATATTAACCACTTCTGCAGTAGATGAATGAACAACCAGTGTCAAGGTTTAATGATTGTAACTTTGCACTCACACCAACTAGAAATTTTGGAATAACAAAACTGCCAAGGAACATTAACTGTAATAAACAATTTAAACATACCAACCTGTAACATCGAAAACAACTAGAAACTTAAACACTAAAAGTAAAAGAATTAAGCTCAATCAAAGAATAAAATACAAAATATGAATTTTTGTAACAATGGGAGAAAAAAAATTACCAGTTTGGGAAATTATCAATCTTGAAATGAAAAACAAGTCAAACCTGCCAAATCTGTCAGCCACAGTATTAATGCTGCAAACTGCAATGCACTTACTACGATGCAAAATGTACACTGTTTATGCAAAATGAAATGCACATAACCAAAGTACTGCGATTTGTCGACAAATACGGTCAATATTAATTGAAAAATACTGTGCAGTAGACACTATCTACAATTAGTCTTCAAATTGGAAATAAGTAGAGCTCGACCGATATGACTTTTTCAGGCCAATACCGATATTGATATTTCGGAAATTTTTAGGCCGATACCGATATCGATAACCGATATATTAACTTATTAGCTACGAAGCTTTGTCATTATTTTTCAACTCATTTGACACTAAAAGCTTCACTAATCCCCATCCAAAGAAAGACTATTGCAAATACAAGCCACACTCCAGTATTACTCAATGAAAAAACAAACAAAAAATACAACGATTTGGCAATCATAGGCAAGAGCGGTTGTGCTTGCTCTCAAAAATAAACAGTTTAAGGTAATTGTTCTAAGCCGATATTTTATCGGTGGTAAACACCGATACGATATATCGGCTTGACCCTGATATCGGCTGACCGATATATCGGTCGAGCTCTAGAAATAAGCAATGGAATTCACACTGGCGCAGCCAGAAATAAAAAAGGGGGGGTTTTGCATATGCAACTCTAAAAGTTTTGATTTTTGCAAATTGTAACGAAATTAATCACAAGTCCTTGGCGATAACTGGCAGCAGTTCTATTCTCGTTTATACAGCACACTCACCAAAACAAAAAAAAACAACAGCAAGCAAATGCGATTGAAAGTAGCTTCACGATGCGGCTCACACGCAAAAATTGCATGTTCTTCAAGCAAATGATACGATAATCGTAAGTTGCCGTTACTATATCGCAGGCTGACACAGTAAGGTTTGTAACAAATTGAGAACAAATGAGGCGGACAATTAAAAAAAACAAACTCCTCACCCCCGCCCAAAGTTACTAGATTAAAAAACTATGCTGCATGTTGCCACCACATACTGCTTGCTTTCTTCAAACAGACAAAAAAATGCATTGTATTGCAGCTTGTCAATACTAAATCAAGACTTATTGCTATTACGGAATATGGAAGCAGATCGAGCATAAAGTAGTTGGGGGCCCCCACCCACCCACATATTGTACTATAAAGTAAAAATGACGTAGCTGATTTGTATAAATTTTTAAAGTGCGAAACCTTGGTCGGCATATGTTTATGATCACCCCAATCGCATGATCTGGGTTTAACCCACAATCCCGCACCCTGAACAAGTGGTCATGTTCTTGCATCCTTGGTTATGATGCTTTGCGATGATCAATATCTCTCCTTGGTGGCTTCGAACAAGCAGCAAATTTAGTGGACAAGTATTCATAAAAATCTATAGGAAGAATAAAACATTGGAACACTGGAAACTCAGAAGCACGTACAAATTCGTCCAAACACGAAGTTGCTATCACAATCAAAAATGCGCGGATCGTCCAACAGTTAGTGCCTGATGCTGTCCAGTAGCAGGAGAATATGCACTTACAATAATTATCGACCAGGGTCTAGTGGCAAAGTAATGTGAGCCTGTGACTGAAGTCCTCGGACACCACACTAAGCGATCTTTGTGATTTTTTACCAAATTCCTCTTAATCAACGCTTTTACGCTAAATTGTAAAATTATTTTGTTTTATTTTCGTTTCCAAAAATATCTGAAATTATGTGGAAATTAGCAATACCAACCACCGATAGGAAGCTTTCTAAAGGGAGTGGAGCATCCAGCCAATTCCGATAGTTTACATTAGCTAAAATCAAAACAAAATTTTAGAAATTTTATTCTTATTTTGGGGCTGTGGTTGCAAAGACATTCAACAATTACAGAGAGGTATCCCCATAAAAAAGTTTTTGGAATCCCTGAATTTGTTTTCAAACTGAATTTCAGGAATAAAGAGGGACTGAGTGAATGATATTTATCCTTTCCGTAACATCACGTGACCAATTCAGCTTTGGTAGTCCCTTTTTCTGGAAATTCTGGCTTGGAGAACAATTTATTGAAAATATGCTGAGAAAACAAACTGTAAACAAATCCTCTTGCTATTACTGCATGTACTGCGGTGCGCCAGCAAAAATTAGCACATTTTTAAAAAGAAATTAATCAATTAATGAAAAAACTGAATTAATTGCCCCCAATGCCCTCCTTAAATAAGGCTCCGTACAATTGATGACTTGAAAAGTTTATAATTGTTGGTAGGAAATAGAGATTTGATTTTTAGCCAAGAAAGAATGCTGCAGCGCTTGATCCTTTCTTACGTACAGCTCATTCAACCAACAAGCAACATACATAAACCCAAAATGACATGCTTTAAAAGAATTCGTTCCAAGTTGGCAAATCATGGGCTACGAAAAAATCATTTTGTTTCATCAGTCAGTGATCAACATTTTTCGTTAAATACCAAACACTGATAGTGATTACTAGCAGTCCCTACCCCTTTGGATTTTGTAGGTGTTTAGAGTTTAGTGCTTTAAATTTTTTTGACATTTTTATTTTTAAATAACTACGATGGAATTTTGTACCACTTTCAAAAGGGGGAGGAACTGGTCCCCTTAATCCCCTCCCCTGGCTGCGCTGGTGGGGATTCATTTAAGAAACAAAATATTAAGTCCTTACTTTTAAAACTCTTACTAAAAAATTTGTAAGCAAATTGCAATTGCTCAGGTTTTAATTTAGGCAGAGGATGCTGATACGTTACAAAGAAAATCGCTATCTTAACCCTAATCCCAACCTAAAACCTAACCCAAACTTTAACCTTAACGTTAATCCTAACCCAAACTCAAAATTCTGCCCAAATCCTAAGTATAACTTAAAAACAAAAAGGAGTAAATGAGAAAATGATCATTAACTCTTTGCTCTCTTATTCTTTATGGGCATTACCTAATGTAATACTACTACTAGCAACTTCCTTCAATTTAAGGCAGTGGCTATTTTGCCTCTAGAGCCAAATAGCCCCATGTTATTTTGCCATTTGGAAGCAAAATAGTCCCAACAGCTATTTTACCACAAGTGCCAAAATAGCCCTACTAATTCAGTTAAAGTATTCAATTAAAAAATTTTTTTTGCAAATTTGTTGCGCTGTGGTACTACTGTAGTACTATTAGCGGTACTGCTATTGTAGCCCTTTTCATTTTCTGCATTAGTAACTGGCTCAAAGTATCGTATCAAGGCATTAGGACTTTGATATTTTGCCTCCAAATGGCAAAATAACATGGGGCTATTTTGCCTCTGGAGGCAAAATAGTGTTTTTCCTCTGTTTGGGTTAGGGTTAGGGCTAGAGTTGGGATTAGGGTTAGGATTAGGGTTAGAGTTTACGTTAGGGTTTGAGTTAGGATTAGGCTTAGGGCTAGTTTGGCACTTTCGGCAAAATAGCCATTATGACTATTTTGCCTCCAAATGGCAAAATAACATGGGGCTATTTTGCCTCTAGAGGCAAAATAGCCACTGCCTTTTTGTTTTTTTTTTGTTTAGAAATTGACTAAAATGTAAATTGTAGTTTGGTTTAAATACTAGTGCAACAAGACTTGTACTGTCATGACTCATAGTACCTCTACGTTGATGGCAAATAGGAAGCACCATGACTCTGAAAACAGCAAGGTTGGACTATTCGGTTCTTCCTCCTCAATGGTTGCCAGTGATTTCGTCACAAAGTGATTTCGTCACAGTGATTTCGTCACAAATGATTACGTGACAGACGGCATTTTGAGCACAAGAAAAGACAGAATAGGCCTATCTGCTAACCGTATTATACTACCATTGTATTGAAATTTAGGAATTGACTAAGAACAGCAGTCATTAAACTATTCTACTATCCCCAGAGCTGTCTTGCCCTAACCCTCACTTTGTGGCGAAATCACTGTGACGAAATCACCATGTGACGAGATCACTGGTAACCTCCTCAATCAACCTGATAAGGTAACAATTACCGTAACATTGATTTCTTTACACTGCGTTATGAGCAGTGCTATTATACTTTTGCATGTGTTTTTGACGAGGTAATAAACTCTACTACAACTAGGACTACTCCTACCGATATCTGGTATCATGCAGATGGGCCTACCGTATAACCTTGACCTATTACCTTAATTGAATTCTAAATTTCTAACCTTGAAATCTTAGGCATTTCTTTAGTTTAGCCATGGTTTAGCAAATTAATGTGTGTTTTTCTACTGTTTTCTTTTCTTTTTTTTCTAGTGTTATGTGCTTCTCTACTTCTCCATGTTTTTGCTCTTTACTCAGTGCTTGTCCAGGGTTAAATATTAGTAAGGACTGTATTACCGCTAAGTCAAAGTCAGGCATCACTAATTGCGACGCAAAATGGCGCAAAAAAGCGAGACACAGAATTTAATTACGTCGTAACAGTAAAATCTCAATTTTATAGTTACAAGCGCAAAAATGAGCATTTTAGGCTGTTACTATAGGCTAGAATAAGTTTGTGATGATTAAATAAACTAAGTCAAAACGAAAATTTGAATAAATAGAAGCTTGATATGATACCAAAAGTACAGCTGAGAGATTTTATTCATCTCTGAAACACAGCAATAGAGTTTTCAGAAAATTTAAGAGTATTTCAACTTTGTTAACTGGTTTAGGTTATTTGATGATCGGCAAACTTGTAGGCTAGCAAATAGCAACCTTAAAGACTTGCAATAGCCTTCGAAATACCAAAATTAGATAGAAATGAGATTTTATACTGCGTCATGGCGTTACTTTAGGCGCGGCGCAAAAACTTGTGAAAATCCCATCACAAGCCGTTTTTTTTTTGATGGAGGAAGTTCTGTCAGTTTGATTTACCGTATATGTTATTATTATTGCTAGTATATACTTGTAGTTGTTATTTGGCCTATCTAATGATAGGTAGACTACCTGGCTGTATGTGCCAGCATAGCTACAAGTAAAACAGAAAAAGAATAGGCTATTTACACACTAACCTGCTAACGCAGGTTTTTAAAGTTAAACTGTTAAAGCAAGCTGGAAACCAGGAAAGTAACCATACTGCAGCCAGCTTGTAGATCGTTCAATCGAGTGTAGAGAGTAAAGAGTTATAAGATGGCTACATTGAGACGCATCCTTTTGACCCCGATGTAACACTTTGCACTGGCCTGGTGACAGAAATGAAGATACCGGTAGTCTATCGTTAAATAAGCTACCGGTACGCTTTCAATTTAGAGCTCTCGTAGAAGGTTTAAGTTTTAACACTAACAGCTGACTGAAATTACTGATTACCGTAGTGATTAATTGCATCAAATGAAACAATTAAAGTAGATAGGCCTACAGTTTAACTAGAACTAGAAGCTGAAAAGGCTTGGAGTGATGACAGTTGACACTGACCTGTGACAGAGTACAGATGAGATTATCAACTTTTCAGATAAAGACTAAAAGAGAATTTGGAAAAAGTTGTGTTATTATAACCTAGCCCGCTGCGCACTGGTAAGGGTTGCCAGTTATTTCATCACAACGTGATTACCGGTACATGACAGTTGGCATTTTGAAGACAGAATAGGCCTACCTACCAACCGTATTCAGTATTGTATTACCGTATTTCATAATTAAAATTATGGCATTGACTGCAAACAGCAGTCATTAAACTATTGTACTATCCCCAGAGCTGTCTTGCCCTAACCCTTAGTTTGTGGCAAAAACACTGTGAGGAAATCAGTTTGTGACGAGATCACTGGTTGGCTAATGCTAGTATTGGTAGTAAGTACGGTGATTCAGAATTATAGTAGGCCTACTGAGTAGGGTTAGGTGGGGTAATTTGGGACAAAATTTCAGTTTTTCAACTCTATTTACTGACCTAGCACTTTTAAACTTGGTTTATCAACTTTTTTTATACATTTGGATATCCGACTTATATTTGGCAACACCTTGGTTTTCATCGCTTAGCGGAGTATGGAATTATGGATTTTTAAATTAAGCCACTCAGCTGTCCCGATTTTTCCCACCCGCGGGGTAATTCGGGGCATTGATAAAAGCACAGTAACTGTGCATAAAAAAAGATGAAAATATGTTTAAAAAGATCTGGATAGCGTTTGAGAATATTCCGTAAAAAAATAATTTATGCTAAATGAGACTTTTATTAGTTGTTTTTTGGATGTCAAAATTTTGTTGTGCGGTTTAAAGCATTTTAAGCCTGGATTGCGGCAAAATTGACTTACAAGGATAATTTTTGGAATGGATTTAACAATGCTACTTCGCTAATTTTTGAAAAAAATTTGGCACATTGGATTCTTCAAGACTTGAATTCAAAGATGAATGTAAAGAGATGTCTTTATTACTCCTGTCTTGAATTACCCCAGGGTGTCCCAATTTACCCCATGTCCCGAATTACCCCACTTAACCCTATGGTAGTGATAAGCATAGGTGGGCAAGTTAATGCAAAACGTTAGCTTCGTTAACCACTAGTCCGTTAACAAACTTCACACCTCTGTTAACGTTAATCCGTTATTTTCAGCTTTAATTGACGGAAGTTAATTAAATCCGTTAATATTTTGCGTGTGATTTACATTTCTTTTTATTCTCTCGCTTCTAGAACACGTATTGATGCTGTTGAGCTGATTGTAAGGAAATATTTATTGCTATGGTGGTCTTTTTGGGTTTTGGAAATTACACTTTACAGTTTAATCTAATTTCAAGATAAAATAAGTTTAAATGCATTAATGAAGCTGCGATCGGAAAATCTTTGGAAATTGCAAACAGTGATAATTAATAGACCTATGAGGTTGCAGCTTATTATTTGTCACAAAAAAGAGCTCCTTTCTTCGCTTTCTTCTATAAAACTCGTGCTATAATACGCAACAAGTGCTACCAGTGCAAACTGGTTTGTACCGGTACGATGAATGAATGGTGCTAGATATTAATGATAAAAACCTTAACGGAAGTTAATCTAGTCCGTTTACATGAAAAAACTTTTTAACAGATTAACGAGTTCAAAAAAAAGTTAGCTTCGTTATTAACGGATTAACGATTAACGGACTTGTGCCCACCTATGGTGATAAGTCAACTTATATATTGAGTAGGCCTAGCGATCAAACATGGGTGTCGTTAAGTATGAACCGTCTGCTTTTTTTCTTTTATATTGGCTGTGGCTGTTTGTGATTGATATTGGTACCATAGCCTACACTTTGGGGAAGAGTAATCTTATTACTGTGGTTGAGTTAAGTTAGTTTGTGGCTGGGTAAAGTAAACCTTATTTGTGTGGTACCACGTGCTTGCAATGCTACGCTTCTGGCTTGACTGGTTTTGTCATGTGTTATTTGCTTGCTGAAGTTTCTGTTCAGCCTTGTGTTATTTGCTTGCTTCAATTTGTCTTTCTTTATCCATGGTGTTAACTGACGTTGAACATTAGGTACACTGCAAAGAGTTGATGCTGTTTGTTTTGAAGTAATATCTTGAAGCATTGAGATAAGAACAAAGTAATGGTATAACATTCTCTATGGTTGGTTTTTATGTTCTATCTCAGCTTTGATCTGGGCATGTTTTTAGGGACACACATTTTTTTGGGGACATTCTGTAGCAATGTAGCATAGCCAGGGGGGCTACAGCCTTTCCCATTGACCTGAAGAGTATACTACAAGTAGTATAGTATAATCGACAACTACTCCAGCCGTTAGTTTTACTTCCATCTTGTGTGCCTCATGTGTGTTGATGAGTGTGATTGATTAGGCCTACAATGTACTTAAGCTGGTGTGACAGGTGTAGTAACCATGCAAATAAAAATCGCTTTTTTGTCTTCAGTATCCTCTGCATGTCTTAACGTTTGACATTGTGTCGCTACTTCCTTTTCCTGACTCTACATGTTATTATTATGTTACCATGCATTTGCTATTGTTGTTGTGGTCAAGAATAAAAAAAGATTAAATGAATGAATGTATGCAAAATGACATGTTTTTAGCACTTTTGAAAACGAAAATAGCCCCCCCCCCCCCTTCCCATTGGCATTGGCGATGAGAATTGGTCCAGGACTCAAAGTGATTTCAACCAGAAAAACTGCGTTTTCAGCCAGCTTGAAGACCTTTTTTTTGGAAATTAGAAAAACCGACTCAATCTCAGTGAAGACCTTTTTTTTTTTCGGAAATCACGTAAATTCGGACAGAAAACCGACTCAATTTGAGTGAAGACCTTTTTTTTTTTGAGATCATCCAAATTTGGACTGAGAAACTGACTCAATCTGAATGAAGAGTGATCAAAATCTGGGTCAAGATCATTTGATGTTGTTTCCAGCCTCCGAGACAGCCCCCTCCCCCCCCCCCCCCCCCATTACAAAAGCCTGGCTAAGCGCTTGGTGACAGTATATATTGTACATATATTTCAGAAGCTCTGCGTTTCGTTTATAAGCGCACATGCGCTCTCTCATTCTTTTTGATCTAAGCTATTCCCCAAATCTAGCCCTAACCCAAATGAGTGCATGCATGAGAAAAGCAAGAGCACATGCATGCTTATACATGGGTTGCAGGGGTTCCAAAAAAAAAAAGCAAATGGTTTGTACTTAATAACATCTTCAAACACTGCTTGCAGTTTAGATATGGTAAGTTTTTTAGTTTGCAGAGATGTGGATGCTGGTTCACTTTGGAAAGATTCCAAATTTGACACCAGTTACGAATTCATAATTGATCAATTTACAAATTTATTATCATTTATGAATCAATAAAATATGGGGGTAGAGAAAGTAAATGGGATTTTAGCCTATCTTGCTCTTTCGTGTGTTGCAAAAATACTAGACATTTAGGCATGTTCTTACTATTATGTTTCGCTTGGGTGGTAAACTCCACTTCGACCAAAAAAAAAAAGAAAACATTTTATCTAGGACTTTTCCAGATTTTTTCATTTGAAAATTGGCGATTTTTGTGTTTTGGGGAATTTTAGGTATTCTTCTTTCAATCAAGCCAGCAAACAAAGTTCATACAAGAAAATGTTTTGATTATAATTTTGCAATTCTACAGTAAATTTTGCTTCCATCAACACTAAAACTGTGAAATTTCACCCACAAATTTTTGAGATATTGTTGTTTGAAAATTGTCTATTTTTTACAACTTTTTCTTTTCCACATGCAAAACATCGCAGGACTTGAGATTTTTGTATTCCAATGAATTTTATAACTAAACTAGGCAATGGAGCATGATTTAATTATGATTTGTGATTCTGCTGACAATGCTGCTGCAATCAATACCAAAACAATGAAATTTCATCTTAAACGTTTTGAGATATCGTCGTTTGAAAAGCAGCAATTTTTTACGATTTTTTCATCTGTAAAACATTGCGAGATTTTAGATCTCATTAGTTTAAAGGATCATGCAATCAAACTAAGTCTTTGTAGGTGTTAAGGTTGTAATTTTTTACTTATGTGATAATTTTCAACCATCAGTAAACAATCGTAATTTTACCATCATGTCTTAAGCATTTTTTCACACTGAGAAGTCATAAGCACTAATGACGCTGTTAACACAAGGTCGTTTAGAACCAATCTATCAAGCTTTAAAAAAACATACACACACTGCCACAAAAGTAAACTAACTGTTTGTTTTTATGATTCACACTGTTTTTTCTTATTGTGTTGCATGCAAGAAGTGTCAAAAAAATAGAAAATCTGAAAGTCATAGTTAATAGAAAATAAACTTAACAACTTATAAAATATGCCACAAAAAAAAGTTGTTTCAATGATTGATGCTGTTTTAACGATTGTTGGTGGTTTTCACGATTTACGCTGTTTAGTTTTTTTTTGCATTGCGAACCGGGAAAATATATTTTCTACTTTTCGATATTTCTGGTTTGCAATGCAAAAAATAATTAAACAGCGCAAATTGTGAAAACCACCAACAATCATTAAAACAGCGTCAATCATTAAAACAACTTTTTTTCTGGCGTATTTTATAAGTTGTTAATTTAATTTTCGATTAACTATGATTTTCACATTGTTTGTTTTTTAATGATTCTCGTACGCAGCGCAAAAAAAAAGCATTATTCATAAAACAAAAACTATTTGTTTATTTTTTGTATCATATTTCCAATCAAATTATCATACTCGCTGTATTATGTCGAAGTGTGTAACGAGTTTGCGGGGCCCATCTCTGCGGCATTGCACTGCCGGCAAAACAGCTCTTTTTGAAGAAATGCCGCAGCGGTGGCAAGTCATTGGCAACACTGCGTCTGATTTGACTGGCCCAAGATTTGAACCGCAGACCTCCCGCTTTAGAGGCGAACGCATTACTGCTCGATAAACTGGTATAGTTGTGAAGAATCTTCTATTTACTATTAATTTTCAAGTTATTAATTTTCGACACTTCTCGTTTTTAGCGGAAAAAAATTAAGCAGGGAGAATTGTTGAAACAAACAATTAGTTTATTTTTTGCTGCTTATTTTAAAGTTGTTAATTTTAATGTTCTATTGACTTTGTCGTTCACATTTTTTTATTTTTCCGCACTTCTTGTACGAAAAAAAGAACAGTGTTAATAGTATAAGCAAACAATTTGTTTTTTGTAGCGTATTTTATTGAATCAAATTTTTTATTATACTCGCTATATAATGCCAAAGTGTGTAACAAGTTTGTAGCGCCCATCTCTGGGTCATTGCACCCATGCAACACAGCATCTTTTTAAGAAATGTCGCAGCGGTGGCGATTCGTTAGCAACACTGTGTTCGATTTCTACCACGGACCTCCTGCTCCAGAGATGAACGCATTACCACTCAATCAACTTAGTTGTGAAGTTTATTTTCTATTAACTATGATTTTCAGATTTTCTATTTTTTGACACTTCTTGCATGCAACACAATAAGAAAAAACAGCGTGAATCATAAAAACAAACAGTTAGTTTACTTTCGTGGCGTCATGCATATTGGTTTTTTAGAGCTTGATAGATTGGTTCTAAACGATCTTGTGTTAACAGAGTCATTAGTGCTTATGACCTCTCAGCGTGAAAAAATGCTTAAGACATGATGGTAAAATTGCAATTGTTTACTGACGATCGAAATTTATCACTTAAGTAAAAAATTACATCCTTAACATGTGTAAAGACTTAGTTTGATTTGCATGATCCTTTAAACTAATGCGATCTAAAATCTCGCAATGTTTTACAGATGATGAAAAATTCATAAAAAATTGCTGCTTTTCAAACGACGATATCCCAAAACGTTTAAGATGAAATTTCATTGTTTTGGTATTGATTGCAGCGTAATTGTCTGCAGAATCACAAATCATAATCAAATCATTCCTCATTGTCTAGTTTAGTTATGAAATTCATTGGAATACAAAAATCTCAAGTCCCGCAATAGTTTGCGTGTGGAAAAGAAAAAGTCGTAAAAAATAGACAATTTTCAAACAACAATATCTCAAAAATTTGTGGGTAAAATTTCACAGTTTTGGTGTTGATGGAAGCAAAATTTACTGTAGAATTGCAAAATTATAATCAAAACATTTTCTTGTATGAACTTTGTTTGCTGGCTTGATTGAAAGAAGAATACCTGAAATTCCCCAAAACGCAAAAATCGCCAATGTCGCATTTGTTCTGTTGCAATTGAGCGATATTTTCTTGGAATTT
This sequence comes from Trididemnum nubilum, assembly GCA_963965965.1. NCBI lineage: Eukaryota > Metazoa > Chordata > Ascidiacea > Aplousobranchia > Didemnidae > Trididemnum > Trididemnum nubilum. The sequence continues at coordinate 16,259,278 of OZ014490.1, forward strand.
TGAGTGACATAATTTTTCATAGATTAGCTAGCCATTTTCAGTTGAAGAATGATGATGAAAAAGCAGCAAAAATAGAGTTTTTTCAACTGCATGCGAAGATGCATGTCTTAAAACTGATTTAATTAGAGAGGATATATGGGAAAATTTTGGGTTGATATTCAAAATTAAAATCGGCTGATATTCAAAATGAATATTCTATCCTGTCAATTAAAGCTTTGAGTTTTATTCAATTTCCTTCAACTTATTGCTGTGAAGTGGGGTTTTTCTTCAATGGTGCCCATAAAGACCAAATATTGAAACAGGTTTGAGATTGATAATGATTTAAGATGTTTTCTTTCCTGCACTCAACCTGGATTAGAACACTAAATAACAATAAAGCAGCTTTAACCTTCCCATTAAATACATTTGTATTAAAAAATGACCTTATTTTTCTGTGTGTTTATTTTGGATTGGAAGCTATTGTAGTTGCTGTTTTTTTATACAGGGCAATTGCTCAAAATATTTTAGGGGTAACAACAAAAGAAAGGTAAAGAAGCACTATTCTATATTATAGTCCCTGTTTCCCAACCTGAGTGGCAGAAGGTGTAGACCAGAGACAATGCATATGAACTATATGTTCATCAGTGCTACCAAATGCAATTATATACGTGACATCATACACGCATTTTCACTTGTATATTTTTTAATTTAATATTGTCATATTGATCATTATGTTGTGTAACACTTGGTCTAAATGTTGTGATAACTTCGTTTTGTTGCGTCATGATTAAATTTTTATAATATATACATCTTTTCAAGGTAAAAAACAAAAAGACTTTGTTTCTGTTTGCACCAATGGTGTTTTTCTATAATGGAAACTAAAAAAGCATAATGAGTTTTTTGAAAAAAGAAAAACAAAGACATTTTAGTTAATCATGGATTGTCTTTCTTCACTGATAAAATTTGGCAGCAAAAAAGACTCAAGTAGACCTAGCCGAAATCTTCAACAGATTGTATCTGTGGTTAACTATATCAAATTCTGCTCCTTATGTACCAGTAGCCCGGTTTATTTGAAGAATTGTGTGATGAAATGGTTGTAGAGCATTTATTGAATTCACAAAGATTTTGGATATTACAAAAATAGTTCTCATCCTGAAAAGGTTGGGAAACACTGCTATAAGTTTTGGTTTTTGTACACTCTTTAAGCTTTACCTTAAGGCTGCAAATTCTGAATTAGAAGTTAATTGTTCTACTTAAAACCTAATTAATATGATTTGGCTCATCTTTATGGTGATGAAGCAGCACCTTGGAAGGCTTGCGTGATGATTTTAATTGATGATATTATTATTATGAATTGATACTATTGAAATGTCTAGGACTGCAAGGGTGAGACGTTCTTGCAAACCTTGGGCTCCTTTATGTTTTAGTAGCATCCATATCCTATAATGAATTATCAGGGATCACGTCTTTTTGGCGTAACCATTTCGGTGCAGACCTTTTCGGCGCCACCTATTTTGTTGCTGGTCCTTTTCGGTACAGATCGTTTTGTTGCCAATTTGGTGCTCTTTGACAGTTCAGTTATTTAGGGTTAGTCAAAAAGCACTGAATTGGCACGGAAAAGGTCCGTGCCAAAGTGGTTGCGCCAAAAAGTTGTGGACACAAACTATCATCTCTGGACATGATTTCATGGTATGAGTAGCTGATAAGATGTTGATTGACTTTTAGTTTTACTGTTTCAGAAATACTAGTCCATTATTAGTTGTGATGTAGTCACTAAAGTACCAGTACCTTACCAATGAAGGTTTTGTCTGCAGTAAGGACTGCTTTAATCAGGTTCAAAACTAATATAAATTTATATGTATTCACAAGGCCATCAAGTGTATACTCATCAGAAGAAGTTCGTCATGATTTTATCAATTTTTTTAAAGTCAATTATGGTCATACATATATCCCATCTTCGAAAATATTTTCTTCCACTGACGAAACTCTAATGTTTGTCAACGCTGGAATGAACCAATTTAAACCAGTTTTGCTTGGAAATACTGATTTTCATGGTGACTATGGTGTTGTTCGACGTGCTGTAAACAGTCAGCGATGTATTCGTGTAGGTGGTAAGCATAATGACTTAGATATTGTAGGAAGTGATTGCTATCATCACACTTTCTTTGAAATGTTAGGGTCATGGTCATTTGGTGACTACTTTAAAAAAGAAGCTTGTGCTATGGCATGGGAACTTTTGACTAAAAAGTATCGTTTGCCTGTAGACAATTTGTATATTACTTACTTTGGTGGTTCCAAAGAAATGAACTTAGAACCTGATTTGGAAACAAAAGATATCTGGCTGTCTCTTGGAGTTGCAAAAGACAGAATATTTTCCTTTGGGCCTAAGGATAATTTTTGGGAAATGGGAGACTTTGGGCCTTGTGGCCCTTCTACAGAAATACATTATGACCAAATCGGTAATCGTTACGTTCCAGAAGCAGTTAATGTAGATGGTTCTAATGTCATTGAAATTTGGAATTTGGTATTCACTCAATACAATAAATTAGGCCCTAATCACTTAGAAAAACTGGAAAAACTCCATGTTGATACTGGTATGGGCTTGGAAAGAATCACAGCAATATTGCAAGGTAAACTGTCAAATTATGACACAGATTTGTTTCAACCAATTATTGCAAAGCTTGAAGACATGTCTAATTGTAGACCGTATTGTGGAAATGTTGGTTCTAAGGATCAAGATAAAGTTGACGCTGCTTATCGAATTATAAGTGACCACATTCGAATGTTAACAATTGCCATTGCTGATGGAATTATACCAGGCCCAAAAAAGAGAGATTTAATTCTGAGACGAATACTTCGACGAGCTGTGACAGTAGGAACTGAATGCTTGCACTTATCTCCCATGTTTATGGGAAAATTAGTGCCGATTGTTGTTGAAAAGTTGAAAAATATTCATCCTGAACTAACAGAAAAACAATCTTACGTTGTGAATATAATTGATGAAGCTGAGAAAGAATACTATAATTTGCTGGAAAAAGGTGATGCTACAGTTGAAAGGGTTGTTTCAAAACTGGCTTCTACTGAAAAGCTGTTTCCTACAGAGATGGCTGTTCATCTTTTGCATTTCTTGGGCTATCCCAGGGAACGATTTTGTGCTAAACTGGACAATTATGGGAAAACTTTTGATGCTAGTAAAATTAACCAATATTTTTTAGTTAAAAATGCTATTTTACCAATGAAAGAAGAGAAAATAATCCAACAGCAGTTTGACAGCGTGCATATGCAAACTCTGTCGTCACTTAAATTAAGAAAGACTGAGCAGGTGTTGCAGCCTCGTTATCTAGTTACAGATGAAGGCTTAGTTTTTACTCCCATTTCAGTTGAAGTGATTGCAGTTTTGGATGAACATGGGAAAGCAGTTGAAGACTATATGACTGGTGCTAGTGCAGTGTATCTACTTCTAGACAAAAGTTGTTTTTTTCATCCGCGTGGTCGTTCTCTTCCACATGTTGGTGAAATAAGATTTCCAGATGGCAACGTTTGCAAAGTGAACAAAGTTATTAATGTCCAAAATTGGGTTCTTCATGAGGTTTCATGCAGCAACAATGCTTTACCAAGCATTTTATCAGGATACAGAGCATATTTATGTGCTTCTGCTGACCATTGGCTTCCAATGTTAAGAGCTTATGATGGTGCAACAATGATTACTAAAGTTTTGAAAAATATTACACCTGATAATGTCATTCAAAAAACGAAATACGAAGCTGATAAATTTGTGATGGAGCTTTCTGGCTGCATTAGCTTTGCTGATTCCTTGGAAATCGAAGCAACTGTAAATAGATGTATATGTAATGAAGAGGACATTGAAACAAACCAGTTGCACAATCAGTCTGAAAGCATGAGACTTCTTCCAAAAGATGTCATTAGTTTTACAATCATAAAGCATAGACAGCAAGGCAAAAGTTGTACAATTTTGCACTGTATTACAGGATTTCGTGCAAAACGATGCAAAGAAGTTGCTGCAGACCTGCAATTAGCTATCGATGATATTACTATGCAGTTTAATGAAATAGCAAACAAAAGCATGGACGATTTAAATGTTTTACGTGAACAAGTTGGAAGTTTAACTTTGAAGTTAACTCAGTCTGAAATCAATGCTGTTGCTAAAGCAGAATTGAAAAAGCATTTGTTAACTTTGTCTGGCAAACTAAACACATTACGTCGTAAAATGAAAAAGAAACAATTAGTTCAATCAGTTTCTGATTAGCTTTTCTGTTACAAGTTTATCATAATAAAATTAGATTTAAGCAACAAAACTATTGTTAACTTTTTTATTTTACTGTAATGGTGCTTCTGTGGTTCTTGGTTTGGTAACTTTTGAGCCAGATTTGTGTTGAATTGTCTCATAATAGGTGACTTCTTGCTTGTGCTTGCCAAGTCTGCCCTGTTTTTACTTCGTAATTTTTTCACTATCATTATTATTTGCAACATTTTGCTTTTTTGAGTATTTGCAAGTGTTCAGCTTATTAGGCATCATGGAAGTTATTGTTTTTTTAATGAACTTTAGTCTGTATATGTTTTCAACCACAATCTAAAACAAAATGTTTTTCTGGTATGTGTAAAGTGTATGTGCTGATGTTAATTATGACCATTTCATTCACATGCTACTGAATTTTTTTTGATTATGCGGACTGAGAAAAATTACTATCTTGCTTTTCAAATTACTACGTATTGTCAGTTTATGAAGTTTCATGAGGCAATTTTTGTTGTGAGTGGACGCACTCACTGATATGAAATGTGAAGGTAGATAGGTTATGAGGTAAAAAATGTTTCTTTTCATTTCTCATTTTAGTTCAGTCCTGCACTAGTTTTTTTTGGTCATTTAATGGTTAGCCAATTTGGGCAAAAATCAGCTATTTTGATTGCAATTTAAGTTTGGCTTAGATTTTAGTTGGAATTAATATATAAAGTATTTTTTGGATACCATACCAATACCAAATTTTTCGGAGCATAAGGTGCAACCAAAATACTCAAAATTTCTAAAAATTGAATGTGCGCCTTTTATATGGATCAGGTTATGCTCTCTATCTTTTCATGAGTTAATTTAGAACTTTATTAGAGTATTTAAAGCTTTGTAAGTTTTGTTTCATTTAGTTTACCTTATGCAACGAAAAAAAGCAGTAAAACAGGGTTCGAAATTAACGCTTGCCCGAGGCAAGCTAAAATCGCTTTGGGCGAGTTATTTTTCAGTTTAACTTGCCCAATGGGCAAGCTAACAAAATGCAGCATATTAAACAACATCAAACAAGATTATTTAGAGACGCATTTTAGGTCCGCTTTTGTGCAATAAAATAAAATAATAAGTAGAAAAGCTGGTGCTTGGTTTATTTTAGTTAGCACATAGTAATCATCACTGTAAACATCTTGTTTTAATCCTACGCGCATTATTTAATCGCTATTAACATTTCCTAACTGCAAGCAGATTTTTCGACACTCAGACGCGTTTAGCAACTTGTTGGCACAAAATGCTACGTTTTTCTAAGAAAAAAATTCCCACGCTTGCCATGTTAACCGCTGTTTCAGATACCACAAGTACTACACTGCGCTGTGTGAAAACAGTGTCAAGAATTTTACGAGTTTTTTTTTTATGATTATGTTGAAAATATTTTAGCTCTTGCAAAAAATTTTGGCTTTTTAGCTAGTGTAGTTTCCAAAATACTCACATTAAAAATCCTCTGCAACAAATTGCAACGCTAATCTCTATCATTTTAACGTAATAATTGAATAAATTACAATAAAAAAAATCAATTTTTGAGTAATGCATTATTGCAAAGAGTTAGGTATTGCATCACATTTACATAACATCGCCCACAAAAACTTGATTCTCAAAATAGGATACACGATTTGCGTATTTTGCAAATCGACTGCTTTTTGCCAAGAAGTATTTTTCACAAGTTTTTCAAAATTAAGCAACCTCAGAACTTATTACACCTATTTTTTTTGTGCAAATTGAAATTTCCTCAGGCAAGTAGACATTTGATATCACTTGCCCAACGGTCAAGTTGTTAAAAACGTTAATTTCGACCCCTGCAATAAAAGCCATTTATTAGTATTGCATCTTATAATCCAAAAAATATGGTAGATAATCATTTGTGTAAAATGAAGCCTTCCTGGCCTTAAGTATTTTTAAAGTGATCCTTGATCAATGAAATCTTTACAAATTCAGACATTTGCCTGAAAAGTCTTGAGCGAAAAATGAACCCAAGTTCAACCACTTTAGAATCGCATACTAGACTGAATAGAATAATACAGAATTAATGTCCAAGGTAAACTTGTGTTCTGTAAAAAGTTGCTTATTTTTATTTCTGTTAATTAGAATAATGTTCACACTTCATTTTTTGAAATGCACAGTGCACGTGCTGCTTAAAATGGTTTTTGGTTTCAGATATTTTGTTAGGTTTATTTTAATGTCTTAATTTGCAAATATGTACTAATTTTGGCTGCAGGAACGAAACTAAAGAGTGGTATAGTAGTACTTTTATGGGTGTCATCGTAGGTTCGTATGGGGTAAGTAATATTTTAAGTATGTCTGATATTCAATTGTTTCATTAAACAATTTAGTTTGCGTAGGAGAGTTATTTTTTGGTGTATTTTTTTTCAAGTTTTGCAGTTTGACTTTAAGGTAAGTTACAATTTTAAAGCACACACACTTTTCTTGGCCCCTCCGTGAGTCTTATTTTCAAAAATTGAATTAAACTTTATTCAAAGACTGACAAGTCTTAAAATTCTCAGCAAAACAGGGGGCTGGTTATACTGTAGTTATCAAGTTGAGTTATTTTCATGCTAGTTTGCTCAAGTTTTTGTTATTGAGTTCTTTGTTGAAATCAATTGAGACCACTCATTGGGATTAGTGCTTTTGATGCAATGGGTTTGACATGAGACGGTTTGACACACAATCGTTTTACCTTAATTTGTCGAGGCAAAACGGCATTCATCAAAACATCTCAAAAGTCAACTGGTCAAAGGTGTAAACCCCTCTTCTTTTTCCCATGTAAGGTTATTTATGATTGCATTTCTTAGGCAAGCGGATGAAAGTATGAGCAACGAAAAAACCAAAGGTGTTATTGCACCTGATGCTGACGGACAACAACATGATCCATTGAATTCAGAGTATTATACTGTCCAAGTTTCAGATTCCGTCTTTACCGTATTGAAACGATATCAAAGTTTAAAGCCAATAGGTTCAGGAGCCCAAGGAATGGTAAGCTGTGGTAAAAATGGTTGCTTTTGTGCATGGAACAATATTTTTGTGCGGTCGATGGTGCTGTGCTACGTAGTGTAGATATGTATATTGGTAGTTTAGTATTATAATAGAACAAAGTTTATATGTACTGGTAACTCTAAAGGTGCGTTTAGACTGGACGCGAAGCAACGCGAAGCGAAGGTTGGCGACCTTCGCGAGTGGTCGATTACGTCACTCGCGAAGGTTGCCAACCTTCGCGAGTCTTCGCGAGTGGTTGCTAATCTTCGCGACTGGTCGCTTCATAGGCTAATTTTAACAACTTACTTTTAAAATGTATTCAATGAGCAGAAAGCTTTGTGTAGTTTATTATTGAAGCGCTATTATAGTAATCACAGGTTCTGTTTCGTCATAGCGCGCTGGAATTACCGGTAAAACGAAGATTGAGTTTATATTACTGTATGTTATCATGCAATAACGGTGAAGAAGAGTCTAGAGTAATAGCTCAGGTAACAAAACAATCTTGAGAAAAAAATTTGTAAAGTTTAAGTGAAAAACGAAGTACAGTAGATCGAATTTGGAAATGAAAAGACAAGTCATTTCTTCAAAAACGTAGTAGTACTTGGCCTATTTACTAGCTATCAATGATTTGTTTAGATCCTTCCACTGAAAACTTGCCCTAATCTGTTTTGACGATGACAGTTCTGGGTTTTAATGCAGAAACGCAAAAAGCTGAAAGCAGATGTCAAAAGTTCTCTTTAGGTGTTTACTCAGTTAACAAATCCTTAAACGCTTTCACCATCCATGTCTCATTATGGTAGTGGTAGATCTACCGGTATCTTGTAGAGTGTAATCCAATAGGCTAGTCTACAGGTTCATTTAAATCATTAACTATGTTGTTTTTTGGATGTGATTTTTCTTTTTCAGGGAAGCATGTTATGATACCTGTAGTAAGCTTAAACAGTTGTTTGTATGTGTTATTTAGTGCTGTTTATGAAGACTCCCAATGTTAACTCTATGAGTGAAACTGAAAGCTGGATTTGTCATCAGTTATGTAGTGGATTTTTTGCTTATTGTGCAATGGATTGCTGTGTTGATTTGCTGGAGAAAGCAAAAAAACATAGCAGTTTTTGCATGATTTGACACTATCATCGAAGGACAAGAATTTAGCACAGTGATACCTGATACCAGCAGTTGCTTTGAGGAAAAGTCAGCCTCTAAAACTAAGTTTGGTGTTTTATTCGCTAGCGGAGCGCTTATCAATGTTTAGTGCGAAGTTAAATGCTATCGAGAGCATTTTATTAGTTTGCATTTTCTTGCGGTACCAGTAGGCTACGTTGCGACGGTTGCGTTTACCTCAAAGAGCTTCGCTTTAAACCACCGTTTGTAAGATACAGACAAATTTATAGCAGTAAGGTCAAGCCCCCTCTAAGCATGTTTTTGGTTATGCCCCTGATAAAAAAAAAACATTTAGATTTTTTCATTTGAAAATTGTTACTCAAGCATCTGAATAAAAGTGTTGTTAGTTCTCACATTTTTATGTAACTGACGCTTCCTTCCCCAGTCCATTTATTTTTATTATAAATGCTGTATCAAGTTTTTTGTTTAGTTTAGAGAATGGAACAATAGTAATGAACTTGCTAGGCGGGTACTTTTCTACCAATAATAGTAACCTCAGCAAAAAAACAGAACTCACTTTCTACTGGTTAGATATATATTGGCTTTCTAGTTCATCTAAATACACTGACTGCAATTGCAATGATTGAACTTCAGACTTAAAATTGTTTACTTTGTCACTTTATTCACCATGTAAAGCAGTAAAAATTTTAAGAGACAGTAAAAATGTTTTGAAATTCACAAACAACTAAATTCAGATATTACACAAAGACACAGTAAATGAATATTTAACACACTTGACATTTCTATTTTCATCAATTAGGACTGGAGTGAAAAATCACTACCAGACTACAATATTCATAATTATAAAACTTGGGGTAGTCCAAAACCATTGCTTCCAGTTCAACTTCATCACGGTCACAAACCTTCAGAAACAAGAAGACTTTTAAGAGGACATTCCGAAGAACAAATTCCATCTTTGTAGCTATTCAAACAAGTGACTGCTAATTAGGCCAATCCAAAAGTTCATAGGAATTTTTCGATTTTTTGTATCTATCTAGCTCTTGCATGTAGCAGTGTAGCTTAAAACCAATTCTAAATACAGTTCTTTTCACCAAGTTGGCTTGGTCAAAAAGGCAGTGAAAAAAGTTTTGCGAGTTTTCCAGTATTCAAGGAATTGTTCAATTGTGGTTACTTTTAAAACAACAAGCTAACAAACAATGGGTAAAAACACTATCAACACACTCAAAACTAGCCTGTTAGTGGGTTATTTTATATTCTGAAAAAAAAACATCATGTTAGTTTAAGTTTACTTTAAGACAAAAAAGCAAAAGCTGCTCAGCCAAAAGAACTACTGGACTGGTCTTCTGCTATGCTGCACAGAATAAAAAGTTTTGGTTTAAAAGCTAGATGTCGTGGGGCTAGGCCTACTGCTTTGCTGCATTCATTATAATGAAGCTTTGAGATCCAGCATAGCTATGAAAAATCACTCTAGGATTTACACTTAGCTGTCTAGATCCAAATTAACTTGGCTAGCCTAGGGCTATCGCGAATCTAACTTTGCCAATAACCTTGGCCTACTCTTTGGACTGATAAATAGGCGCTAAACCATACAAATGAACTATTTATATTATTTTCTAGCAAACTGCGATCGTAAAAATCAAATCAGTGAATTAGTTGGTTATCTTACTACAGCCTGCAAGCAAGCGCTGTTGCGCAACTGCTCGCGAAGGTTGCGAGCGGTCGCAACCTTTCGCGAGCTGTCGATGACGTCAAATTTTGGTTGCTTTGCGTCGCTTCGCGTTGCTTCGCGTCCAGTCTAAACGCACCCTAACAGTGCATTTATGAAGCAATATTTACTTACTACAAAGAGAGAAGAAAAAGCTTAATTGTTTTGTAAGATATCGAAGCGATTTGTTTTAATCTAGTTTCGCTTTTATTTGGCATAGATTTTGAAAGATTTGTTTTCATTCAGTTTCACTTTTTTTTTACGTTTATTACGACTTTCAGTAGTTGAGTTTCAAAGCTTCTTTTAAAATTTTAATGATTTATGGGCAAATACTAGTAGTAATTTAGGCTAGAATTGAATTTTTTTAAGTCCCATCGCTCAACCACTGACTGTTTTGGGTTTATTTTTCAGGTTTGTGCTGCACATGACACTATATTGGGTCAACACGTAGCAATAAAAAAGTTGAGTCGCCCTTTCCAGAATCCAACTCACGCAAAAAGAGCCTATCGTGAGCTAGTGCTGATGAGAGCTGTAAATCATAAGAATATTATTGGTTTGCTCAATGTCTTTTCACCGCAAGGAAATTTTGACGAATTCTCAAATGTTTATTTAGTCATGGAATTGATGGATGCTAGTTTATGTCAGGTGAGCTGAGCATTGAAACAATATTTTGTGTAAGCACCTTTGCTTTGATTTCAGTATTGAGAACCATACAAAAGTTTGTTAATTACCATTCCAGAGCCATAAGAAGGATCTTGTTGCTGGAGCTAACCTGTTCTTAAATATTCAGTTAGGCCTCTCTGGAGTTTGGGTGTTATTATCGCTAGAAATAAGCGGTACTTCTAGCGTGAATTTTAACTCCAAAGTGAAAATTGGTGTTTCGCAGACAGAGTAAAACTAATCTGTGATTTTTGTTAACTGCGGTTTTGACAAAAAGCTTTGGCCAATTTACTGTAATTTGTCCAAAAAAGTTACAGTACATACTGATTTATATGTCAAAAAAAGTAACTGTGGTATACTGTACTATGTCCTGTGGTATACTGTACTATGTTCAAAAAAGTAACGGTACTAACTGATTTATTGGGTATATACTGTCACTGATTATAAACTTTGATATCTGAAGTACCGTATTATTTTTAGGTAATTCAAATGGATTTGGACCATGAACGCTTATCGTATCTTTTGTACCAACTTCTTTGTGGAATAAAGCATTTGCATTCCGCTGGAATAATTCACCGAGATCTAAAACCGTCTAATATTGTCGTCAAATCTGACTGCACGTTGAAAATACTCGATTTCGGTTTGGCCAGAACTGCGGGTGACTCATTCATGATGACCCCATACGTCGTAACAAGATATTACAGGTGATTTTTTTGCAAGCGTTGCAGTATATTTTATTAGTTATTGTTGATAGATTTGAAGAAGTGTTGATCATTTTACAGCATGGAATAGCTCAGCGCAGGTTGCAATAAAAGAACGATGCATTAAACTATCACTTTCCCGGGATATTGAGCGACCATTGCCATAATCTTACAAAGCTTCCATCCCTACCTTAAATTAATTTAGCAAATTGTAGGATATATGTTGCTACCTGACTTTACAAAACAGAAATGGTTGGTAATGGACAACATGTAATTTTATTCACCAAGTTGCTTTGACCAGAAAACAGCGAAGGGACCTTTCGGTCTTCGGGGTCCAGCTGACTCCTGCCCACCTGCCTACTACGTACGGTGGAGGCTTCACACTGTCCCTTTTATTGCTAAACGTCAAGCAGGGAAGCTGTGAATGCCAATTTTTATAGTTTTTGGTTTTACCCGACCGGGAATCAAACCCGAGTCTACTGTTAGCATGTCATTAGCATTTCGGGCGATTAGTTGTTGCATGTAATCACTGAACAATAGTTTTGCTAGATTTTCACCTGCCCTTGGTCTCCAATTTGACTACAGTGTTTCAGTTTGACCACTGTTTTTTAATTGCAAAGGCATGCGATTTTGAGAGTTTGTTTTGAGGAAAATCATAATTTTCCTACAGAGCTCCTGAAGTTATCTTGGGAATGGGCTACCAGGAAGTGGTTGATATTTGGTCTGTGGGTTGCATATTTGGAGAAATGATACGAGGTCACGTTCTATTTCCCGGAACGGATCATATTGATCAGTGGAACAAAATAACGGAACAGCTTGGAACCCCTTCTGCTGTAAGTAAAATCTCGTTTTCACTAAAACTATTCTGTTCATCAATGTTAAAATTGGAAGACCTAATGCCATAACCTCAATCTCTCTTTGGTGTCAAAAATAAACTTCAAGAAATACATTCAGTCTAGATTTTCAGTGTTTTTCAAGCTCTATAGTGATGAGCACCGACGACTAGGGTAGTAAATCCTGCGTTAGATGTAGATAGTAGCATTGTGGCGTTTTTTAAAGTTTCATGAGTCGATGGTCAAGCGGTTTCGAACCGCTGGGTATAGGAAATCAATAAAAGAGAGTTGCTGAAATGTAGCTTCTCAGTAATCATGCAATGCAATACAACCAGCATGCCCCCAAACCAATCAGCCCCTAAAAAAGGAATAATTATCATTCTTTTCAATCAATTATATCACTTCTTTTAGCGAAATGTAACCGCGATACAACCTTACCATAGCACTATACAATAGTTCAGTTAGAGCACTTGGAAATAAAATTAAATAATCGCTCTCACAAGTTCGGGAATGCCTGCCAGGTGTTCATCATTTGCTTTTTCTACATGAGTGAAAATATCCTTATTTTTCCAGAGTTTCATCGACAAACTACAACCGACAGTCAGACATTACGTTCGCAATCGCCCTTTGCAACCCGGCTATCCTATTCAACGGCTCTTCCCTGACAGTCTTTTTCCTGCTGATTCTGAAAGCAACGGTCGGCTTCGAGCAAGTCAAGCCAGAGATCTTCTTGCCAAGATGCTTGTAGTCGATCCAGCAGGAAGAATAACAGTGGACGAAGCACTACAGCACCCATACATTAAAGTCTGGTAAGTACCGGTTAAGCTCTACAGGGCATCAATATTCATTCCAAGATGCCATGCCATTTGAAAGTTTGGTGCTTGTACTTGTTTCATCAACTTTTTTACTGAGCAATTTGTTTTTGGTATGGTACTTTCCATCCATCTACACTGTGTTGCATTTGCAGTTGGCACGCAATCCTTTCTACCCGATTTCTTGCTGCAGTTATTTTCTCCAGTGTCAGGCCCGTCTAATCTGTCATGTTTTGTGACCACATTCTTATTTGTCTTCCTCTTGATTTTGTTTTTTTAACTTTACCCATTCGTATTTTTGTCAGAACTTCATTTCCTCGTACCCGATTTGGTACTAGATAGAACATTTTTAAAGGTGTTGTTGGCATACCGGTCAAGTGGTTATTGGTCGTTAGTCCGCCGTAAAAGAATGCTTATAAAATTGGCTCGCACCGAAATGAAACTAAGTGAATAACAAGATTTTAAATAAAATATGGTGTATATAAAAATTCAGTACTTAAAATAGTAAAATTTTGCATTGGGGGACGCTTCTGCAGCCTTGACCAACTTTACAAAAAGTTTGATGGAAATTATGTATTTCCGTCGCCGAAATTGAATAAAGACCAAAAACAAGAAAAAGGTCTTCGCCGGATATTGAAGTCGTTTTGCCCCGAAATCAGGTGAAGACCAAAAAAAGGTCTTTGCCGGAAATTGAAGTCATTTTTTTCCGAAATCAGGTAAAGACCAAACAAAAATAAAAAAATAAAAAGGTCTTCGCCGCAGGTTGCTACCATTTTCGGCAGGAAATTTGTAGGATCTTTTAGTCCTGGATGGCTATTTTTTCTCTGGTCATCCAGCGCTCAACTCTCGATGGGAGGACGCCTATATCTCGATGGGGGGACGCTAAATCTCGATGTGGGGACGCTAACTCGCAATGGGGGAACGCATCCCCCCGCGTTCCCCTTATAATTAATTACTGTGAAAATCGTCGAGTAAACTTCTAAAATCCTATTCAGTGTTAAGTTACATCCATTTTTGACCCCTACGGTAATTTATCTGTCCTTGTAGCACAACGCATTTGTACGTTTGCTGGACTACCTGAGCTTGAAACGCAATTACGCACGCACTTTTGACTTTCGCTTATGCAATGCAATGATTAGGTCATGTTGCAGAACGTAATTTTCTATTTATAGCGCTATTTGGCTGCATGTTTGTCTGATATACTGCTAGCAATTTTCCACCTACTACATTGACGCGACTTCCGTTCGACATCCGTCAGTTTTCAGAAATGAACAGTGGGTTGATTACATTTTGTGGTCAGTCTTATAAATATTGATGTTTTTAAATTATAATTTGCGACATACGAAAAGCAAAACCTTTACAGGCTGCAAAGAGAAGAATTCTCGTGCGGTTTTTCATTGTTTTCACTGTGTAATGCCACTTGCGATACTTGTAATTCGATTGAACACTAAAATTTTTGATTTTTTCGACATTGCAAATCGTTCACGCTTCTAACGTGTTTTTCATTGGCATTGATTAACTTTTCTGTGAATGAGAACGTAGTGCATTGGTTCAACAGACGGTCGCATCTTGTAGAACTCTAGCGGTGTACTCAGGAGAATGGCCATAGTCACACCATTCAAAAAGTGGGTACTTCATCATCACACTGGAGGGCGTAGGCCCGTAGTTGATAAATGGGGTTACTCATCGGTTGTTTCATAAACCCCTTCGGGTATGCTGCGACTTTTCTGCTGCAGAAAAAGTACGGAAAATAGTAATGATGGAAGAGCTATCCAACCATTTACTTGGTGTTTTAAAAGTGATGGTATGAAGGTAAAAGAGTAATGTTAATTTTCAACTATTATGCATAACTTTGGCTTGCATTAGATACCACGAGTACTAAGCCCTAGCCCATGTTGGAAACGATCCAGAACCCAGAAAAAAAATATTAAACCTCTCCTAACAACTCAACGTTTTAATTTTTTGATTGATCATTACGTACACAAGTTATAGTTTGACCCATGTGATGGAGAATGTTTTTGATTTTTTCGTTATTGCTATAGGTACGACGCCAGCGAAGTAGAAGGGCCCGCACCGCAACTTAGCAACAGTCCCGCTATTGACGAGGTCGACTATCCGGTTGAAAAATGGAAAGAAGTGATTTGGGAAGAGGTCAAACTGTGGGAAACTGTAGATACAAGCGTAGCAAATCCCATGGCAGCAGCTGTTGGACTTGACAAAAATGAAAACACTCTCACGTCCTCGCGAGACCAGAGTTCCGGGGGTGATGCGAACAAACCAGATGGCAAAAGGTCTTAGGCTTTAGACCTATCGGAGGAGCTTTAGTGTAGCACTATAGACTGATAAACTACTGGTATAAATAATACCAATATGAGGCCCTAAACGCATGAAGTAGAAGGTGTTGTCATGTATGTTGTGGGCATGAAAGTAAATTTCGTTGTTAGGAAATTGAAAAAGCACTTCAAGTGATGCAATTTTCGCAGCTTAATTAAAAAATTAGTTGCAAAAGTCCGCTAAATTATCAAACGCTCTGCATCGTGTTGTTTTGAATCAGGTGAATTTAGGCTCGAAATGATTCGCAGCTATTGTTTCTTAGCATCTTTTTTTACCAAATGTTGATTTTCAAAGTTCTCGCTTATGCAGAGTAGCAATATTATAACTATATGACGTCCTCCAATTCGAGAGCGGAACTCCAGCTACTTTTTGTGCAGCTAAAGAATTGCCGTTATTTGGCCCCTTTATTTTCATAGGTTACCTGCATCCTGAAAGAGCAGTTTCGGTACTTAAAATGGACGTAAAAAACAGTAAAAATGGTGGCAAAAACTGAAGTCTAGTGTCGACCCAGAAACGTTCAATTTAGAGCAAAAAATTAAACAAATTTGCTTAAAAATGGATGTTTAAGTTAGGGGCAATTTGCTCTGGCTAAGTTTTGCGATGCTATGTATCGCAGTCAGTCCTATTGCGTTTTTTGACATGACAATTGACTACTTTGGGTTGATAAGTTGGCGTAGCCGTTACAATAGAAAAAGTTTTAATGCTTTTTGGCATCGCTGCTGCGATGTTTCAATGCGCTGAAACGACGTTTTAATTCTTGTTCGCTTGCGCGCGAATTCCATCACACCGTTGTCGTTTGCGTATGAATTTCATTACACCGTTATTGAATTTTCATGCACTGTTATTCAGTGGTGGGCAAACAGGATTCCCTGTTAATGGGTAAAACCTGCGAGTACACTGTTGAGTTGTGCAAACAAGAACGAGAGTTTAGGCTCTTGCAAAAGTACTTTTTTATTAAATTAAATGGTTTCAAAGTTTGTTCGTGTCTTCTTATGCTGGTTGTACAACACGCTTACTGTTTGAAGCATTTTTCCCAAACATGAGTTCATTTCTACTTGTTGAAACCGCTATGAATTTAGTTAGTGCCAAACTAAAAACAGCCTTTCAATACTAAGCACAACTAGATTAGAGAAAAAAAAATACTGCATTCGGAGAAACAGTTTTCTAAGTTTATTCATAAAATAGAAGAAATTACGGTGTGTCCACTATTACACATTTTTCAACTTGCTAGATGGTGGTGCTGTCCCACTTGCGTTACTATGCGACGAGGTACGACAGAATTAAAACTTTTGCTGCAGACTTAACTCACTTGTAGGACGCCATCATAGTATTGGGTATAGATTGACGACAGAAGTCCTAATTATTATAACTTTTTTTGCTTAATTTACCTGCTATCTGGCCTAAAGGCTACCAGCGCGGAAACCTAGGGAAGAACTTTCAGAACGGCGACTACTTGAAACAAGCAGTGCTTTTAGGCCAAATAGCGCGTAAACGATTAAACATTAAAACTCTGGCCCGCAAACGTTAAAACATCGCAATTAAAATGTTATAACTTTGTCCAACGTTCTAGTTTTCTTTCTATGTGGAAAGTCTTAATTATGTCGAACCTTATCGCAAGTTGTACTGCACCATTGGATTGAGTTTAATGTTGCTCCGTGTTACTGAGTTAAATCAGCTGTTAATATTTCTAGTTATTGCCGCACTAGAATACCAATATCAACGGATATCGCTTTTCATCGGCAGTGACAGATAATCCAAACATTTCTAAAAAAAGTGTTTTGACTACTGTCAGACTACATGCTCTTCCTTTCAAAAAAAAAACTGCCTCAGTTATTAATCACAAAATGAGA
Organism: Trididemnum nubilum; assembly: GCA_963965965.1. Lineage (NCBI taxonomy): Eukaryota > Metazoa > Chordata > Ascidiacea > Aplousobranchia > Didemnidae > Trididemnum > Trididemnum nubilum. The sequence continues at coordinate 16,276,532 of OZ014490.1, forward strand.
ATCTTCATTATTGGAAAATTTGGTAGTATTTTTGTTGGTCTAACGCCTATTAATTCATGAATTCGGAATGAAAAATAAAATTTTCGGTTTTCACTATGCCTATGGAAATCTCACATCTAATAATGCATATGCCTACAAAAATCGCACATCTAATAAATCGGGAAATTTTTGTGTTTCATGGGCAGTAATTGTTTGTTTTTCGTCTTTGCTACTTAAACTTATAGTAGTTTGTTTTCACGAATTTGCAGTTCAATTGGCACGGTGTATCCTTTATTAAGATTTTAAACAGTTTGGATCAAGACTACTTTTCGGTTTTTAATGGGAAAATCTGTAAAAAAAGGCAAATGACTGCTACAAGAAATCTTAGGAGGAAAGGATATGTTTTAAAAAAGAAAATAAAACGGTACAATATTTCAATGTTGTGAAAGTCTACGTTAGACCTAGCCCTTTGTTCTGTTGACGATTTTTTAAAATACAGGATGTAGCTACTGCGATAACCAACGCTTGATGTTTGGGTGTTTGTGTCATCACTCCTTGTAAATCCGGCATCTCGCTTCATGTGCTTTTTGAAGTACAGAATAACTGGTGATGTTTATGACTGGTTTAGCTTACTTTTATTTTATAGTGTGCAATTGTTAAACGTATTTTGTTACGTAGATTACTTGGTCACCACACGAAAAGGTCTGAATTTAACCACCGTCTGTTTATTATCGAAAGCCGTGTTTTTAAATCGTGTTTGTGTCCAACTTAAAATACGTTTTGTAGCTGTAGATTTTTCCTCCTCGTGTTGATCTGCGGTTGCTGCTCCGTTAGTGAAAATATTTGAGTCTTGAAACGAAAGCAAAGCCAAAGTTTTTCAATACATTTGAAGCCAAGAAGGGTTTGATTCTGGCTGAATTTCTGCCTTAAAATATTTTTTACTTGATTTACTTTTGTTACTTATCTTTTAGTGAGTGGTTTTTACCAAGAGTGTTTCGAATTAAGATTTAACTACAAAATATTGGCGAAAGCATCCCACTGCTGGGACAACTTCCGCGTTTAATCTGGAATATCGTCAATGTTGGCATGTGTAGAAAAGCGTATTTCAAAAACTTTAAATCTCTCTTTGGGGCTTTTCCTTCAGACACCTTGCAAGAACGACCTAACCCATTCAGAACAAATCGTGCCTTAAATCTTTACCAAGGCCATGATTATACAGTAGAACTACATTTAGCTGTCAGTCCTGCCTAAACATTCCAATCAAAAGTTTTTTCTCATTTTTGTTGCTTAAAAATTGGACTAAAAAAGGTTAATGGGTTCTGGCACATTTAAATTTCAGCAGTAATCTAGATATTTTCGTATTTTGCGTGAACTTTTGGAATCTATTGTGTCAATAAATTGATATCGCATTGCTTATTTTTCCCTCGTGCATGATTGCTTTGTTTGTAAGAACTATTAAAGATATATTGTGTAGACATGACGTTTTACTTCTGTAACCTTATTCTTATTATTTGTTCCAAAAACACTTACGCTAGTTAGGGCCGACCGGTTGGTTGGGCGATAGCGCGTTCTCTGGAGTGGGAGGTCTGAGGCTCAAATCTCTGGCTGGTCAAATCAGACAGTGTTACCAACGGCACGCAACCGCTGCAACATTTCTTCAAAATGCGCTGTGTGTCCGGGCCGCTAACTCGTTACATGCTTCGATGTAATACAACGAGTGTAATGAAAGACGCACTGAAGGCAGCTGATGAAAAAATTACTTCATTTACTGAGAACTTCCAAAAACCCGCTTTAATGGTTCCAAATTTTGATTACGGTAACAATTTCCTAAGCGTTCTGCGGTCTGCCCATCTGCTTGTTACACAAAACCAGTTCTGAATTTCCACACTATTAAATATATGACCACCAATTATTTAATAGTCATTAGGCAAGTATAATTTTTGCGTAGCAATGAAATCAAAAATAAGTTAATTGGCATAGTCAATCACGCAAATAAAATGTTCAGAACACGCGAAAAAATACGCAAATAATAGCGGGCAAAAGACAACGGGTTTTGAAATTCATGCTTCTCCCGTCCTTCTAGACCTCCAGCTTTCTAGTGATACATTCTACTTTAAAAACATTTCTGGTTATAGGTGGGCAAGTTGATTCAAAACATTACCTTCGTTAACCACTAGTACGTTAACAAACTTTACACCTTTGGTAAAAGTTAATTCGTTATTTTCAGCTTTAATTAAAAGAAATTACTGAAGTCCAATAATTCGTTAACATTTTAAGAGTAATCTACATTTCTTTCAATTTACTCACTTCTAGAACACATAATAACACTGTTGAGTTGATTGTAAGGAAGAATTTATTGTTAAGGTAGTCTTTTTCTGTTTCGGAAGTTACATTTTACAGTCTAATTTCAAGATAAAAATAGGTTTATCTGCAGTATGCACTAAAAAAGCTGCTATCGAAAAATCTTTACAGAGCAAACTGGTTTGTACCGGTACGATGAATGAATGGTGCAAGAAATTAACAATGAAAACCTTAACGAAAGTTAACCGAAGTTAATTTAGAACGATAATGTAAAAAAAAACTTATTAACGAATTTGTGCCCACCTATGTTTCTAGTCTATCAATTCTAAGGCTACATAAACGATTTTATTGGGCATTGCTGATCACTGCCACTCGGAAACTTATGTGACAGTAATCAGTGATTAATTACGATGGTACTGGCGGTAATGAACGACAGTGTTGCGAATTAATTTTGTACTGAACTCGTTGGCACGATGATGTATTTAAAGTTAGGAGGTTGACGCAAATATTTATAAATAGTGTTGCACTCATTTTAGAAACCCCAATGATTTTGCTAGCTGTCCCGTTTTAAGTAAACAATAAAAAACACATTAAAATAACTCAGAGCAACGTGTTTTGCAAGTTTAAAATAGTGGTTCTTAATAACCTTCCCTTTACAGCACATCACAAACCCAAAATTTTCCCTTGTTCTCAATATTTGTTTCAAATTCAGGCTTAAAAAAAAAACCTACCATAGTTTTATTTCACAAAATTTCTATCATTGGCAACGTTAGGGTTTTAAAATGGGAAATAACTCAAAATTTACTCCCTGAATCGTCAAAATTTCCCCCTCCCCGGGTAAAGCATCATACATTCTTGATAAACTTTATTTCTTTCACGACTCTTTTTCTTGCATTGCCAAGCTAGTTTAAAAACTGATAGTAAATACTCGTAATTTAAAAGCGGAACGAAGACGAAAACAAAACATTAAAATCTCGACGAACCAGCTATCCCCTGTTCTGGGGTCACCGATTCGTACTATCATCAGCACACCTCAGGAACAAAAATCCGGTATCCTATTATCCTCTCTCTACTCCCCAGCACTTAGCTGAAGCAATTTGAAATGCTCGCACAGTTAGTCGCAATGCAACACAAAGCAGCCACCTCTGCAATTAACAGAAGCGCTTCTAAAATCATTGAGCTGCGCTATAACTTATAATCATGATCAGTGTTATGAAATTTACGTCGTCATAATTTTGAATCATAAAAAACGGAACCAATTTCAGCAATGAGATCGGTGGATATTGTTGAACGACGATGTTTTTCAAATGCACGAACTGCACATCTTCGAGTCAATACACTGGCGCCGTAAGCTGCGACTATAGCAGGATCGATGCTCAGATTTGAATGTTCGTGGCTGAAAATAGTAGAGGTAGTAACATCTTAATGATGGGTCTTACGTGGAATCTTTTGTGCCAACGAAACTAATGTAGATACCATTTGTTAGGGAAGACACTATTTCATTGGAAATTTCTATCTGTTTTTCTATTAAATCTGACCCAAATCTACTCAAATCCTTACTCTTAAACTAACCCCTAACTCTAATCTTTACCCTCAAAAACAAGTAATAAAAAATGCGCAGATTAATATTCATTTTCGTATCATTCTCTTGAACTTAAAATTTTTAGGTGAAATAGTCGCTCTCATTTGTTGATGGAAAAATACAGTAAAGCGAATTCATCGACCAATTTTTTTTAATTGCTACCGCTATTTACTAGTGCCTAACGGAAAAAGTGGAGCCGAGGTTATAAATTGTAATCCGCGGGAGCCCTAGGCAACAAACTGTCGAATGGATTACTTTTCAGTAGCCTTGTGAAGACAAGAATTGCAACTTTAAACGTCAGGTAGAATCAGTAATTATGCAAAATACAGTACATGGAAATAGCTAATAAGCATCTTACCTTCGATATGCCCAAAATGCAAACGTATTCATTGCACCAGAAAGTAAATCTCCCTGACCACCACACCTGCGAGGACTGCCGGGTTCATCAACTAACGCAACTAAACCACAGATGTACGTTTACAGCGATTATTTCATGCTTTTCATTCGATGCGCTACATGCTAAAAGTGCGCTTAATTCTGAAAACACTATGATAAAAGTGATAGCACAAAATGTCACCAACCATTTTTTTGCTTGTTAAGTGTAAAAGTCAGAGGTGGAGTCGAGGACACAAGGTTCGAGGCCAAGGACACCAAAAAATTTCGAGGCCAAGGACAGACCCTCTCGAGGACAAGGACACAGACGCAAGTGTTTTCAAAAAAAAAAGGTCTTCAAAAATTTTTTTCAGGCGATCTCAAGAGAAAAAGGTCTTCATAAAATTTTTTCAGGCGATCTCTACTTGAGGAAACCAAAAAAAAGGTCTTTGCAGATTTTCCGCAAGGTTTCTGGGGTTTTCCAACGAAATTTCAACGGTTTAAAAATAGTGCTGTCCTCGAGCCAAGGAAAGGGCAATTTTCGAGGACTTGAGGCTTCGAGGCCAAGGACTTCAAAATGTGTCCTCGAGGCCAAGGACGTCCTCGAGGACTCCACCTCTGGCAAAAGCAATCATTTTTTCCTAAAGTGAAATAGGCAGAACTAATTCAATAGTTCACAGAGACATCACGTCTTACAATCCTACTTCATTTGACAACACCTTAATGCTGTCTCCACGTCTAAATAGGTAATCATTTCAACCCCTAGTGACGCAGGTGAGGCGGATCCCATCGCGGGAGCGTTCCCGTGTTTCAAAGTCAACTGACTTTATCATTAGTGTGAGGAGGAATCGACACAATGCAAAAAATTTTGATCACTGAATTAGACCAACTCAACTGGTAAATTTGAATAACCAGGCTATCGGTATTATAGGCTACCGTCTTCATCTCCTAACTTCAACTACTAAAAAGGAAGAATCATTTTCGATTTGCTTTCTCCTCTATTTACTAATCATTTTATTTATGTTATTTTACTTTTACATTTTATTTACTCCGTTTACTAATCATTTTACATTTGTTTTCTCCTCCATCATAACAAAGTGCTCGTTTCAATTTAAATCATACAGGCTGTTTTACTCGTTTTCTAAACAATTTGAGATGTTTTATTCAAAGAACCCTTTACCCTTCGCTTTTCTTTAGGTTAATTTTAACCATTTTACAAAACCGAGCAGTTTCAAACGGAGATTAGAGTTGCCTGCAACCCGCACGTGTAAGCTCACCATATTGAGTGCATCTGGCAAATAAACTGTGGTAGTGCATTGCAGCAACGCTCAGACTGCTCTTCTTGGCGTTACAATCTAACCCGATTTTATGATCAGAAAGATTTGAATAGTTACAATTATCATTACATCAAAGCGTTAACTACTAGCGTATTTAGAGGACAATGTACCACCCCTCCTCCGGCGTTTTTCCAGCACACACCCATATTTTGTACAAATCACTAGTAAAATAAGAAATCCCCGCTTGTGTTGCTTGTAATTGTCGACACTCTTTCGACTTAACATTTTGAAACACTGCTCTTTTGAAGATAACTTTTTTGTTTTTTAATTTGGAAGGAAAATCCATCAACCTCTGCTGAAACGCGGTTTCTAAAGGGCGAAGACCTCTTTTTTTTCTGCGCCTTGATTACGGCCCGAAAAGCCTCTTTACAAAATCCTGCCTACGCCACTTTGCAAAATGTTTTATCATTCAAAATCTTTGTCTAGCGTCATGAAAAAGCCTCTTTCTTGCAAAATCCTGCCTACGCCACTTTGCAAACTCAGTTTTGTTTAACATTATCTCAAAAACCTTTATCGTCTTTCACAATCACATCAACCGGTCCTTTACGAACAATAGTAACACCTCCAAGAGCTCTGCTCAGTGATACGGTTTCACCGATAAGGTTCATCTTGTCATTGCCGCTTTCTGGTTGTAATTTCTGCAATATTTGGGATTACAAACTGCGAATAATCTTAATACATATTTCATCACGTTTATCAGCAAATATTCGACTGATTAAATTTAGATCATTAAAATGGCAAAGCCGTTGAAACCAACCAAGTACGATACAACTACAAATTACAATACTGTATTTAATTTAATTTAATTACGATGACGTTGAGTTTAGTTTTCTAAGGGCTGGAAGCATTGTTTTATTATAATTTCAATTTATTGCAAAACGACCCTATCAGTTCCTCTGAAAAGGAACATAAACACCACATTTTAATTGTGTGTTTCGTCTTATAACTTAAAAGTAGTTTGTCAAAGCTAATATTGTAACTCACCAAAGCTGCAAACAAGCGTCCAAACTCGACCACATTCGGTGTCAATATTACTTTCTGATAACCATAAACTACACTGGGGTCTTCAGTCACAAGAAACAGTCCATCCTGCAAGAACAAGCGAATAAATCGACTAAAAAAAAACAAAAAAACATATGAACTTACTGCGTCAATAACGATGGGCTTATTTTCCGACTTCAAATAGCCTAAAATCTTTTTAACGGTTTTCAATATTTCCGGATCACGACCTAAACCTGGTCCAACAGTAAGGGAATGGAATCGTGACAGCCAAAACTTGATTGTTTCCCAGCTGTTTTCCTTGTCCCTGTGAAATATTATACCTGCATAACAAACTATGCAATCAGTTTTAACATTGTGTGCAAGAAAGACAGTTGGTAATGCTTAATGGAGCTGAAGTTCTGTTGTCAGGCCAAATCATAATTAGTGTGGCGAATGATTTACCACAATCACATTATCCCTCCATAAAAAAGCTATTATATAAGAAATGCCATAGATTCCTCCCATCTAGTTCAGGTTAGTTGTAGTGAAATACCTCAAATATAATAAGCAAAATAATGTAAGAAATTGAATTTGATAAACAGCCTAAGACATACTGTTTTAGGCTGTTATGAGTATACTGTCTTAGGCTGTTACTCAAAGGTTTGATTGTGCCTATAAGACTATGTATACTGTCTATAGCTTATTATTAATTTTCTGAGTACATTGTTCTTAATAAATTAAATTTGATAACCAAAATTTTTTTGGATGTTAACAACAGGTGGTTTTCTACAACAAACCAAGTATAACACATCTTGAAATCTATTAATATTAAGCTTTGTTCTATTTTGTCAACTTCAACAGTTTGATTTTCATACCATAAATTGTTTCCAAAAAATGTACCAACCAGCAATAGACTAACAATCTATTTATTCATGAGAACAACAAAAGTCAACTAGAAAAAATTGTACTGTATTTAGCACTGTCATGCTACTGCCCATTTCAATGCTATTTTATACCAGCATATTCTAAACTATCTGAACCAAACACCTCTACTTACAAAAGTGGGTGGACTATCAATTCAGGAGAGTAAGACTTTATCACAGGTGATGCCGACCGAGCACATATCACATGAGACAAATCACCACCCTAAATAGTTGATATCCACCATCACTGCAATTAACTCCAATGTATGTACGGTAGTAACATCTTTATATGCCAAAATGATTTTAGATTGTGATATATACCGCATTTTCTGGACTATAAGGTGCACACCCAAAAATTTTTTTAACTTGACTCTTTTTTATACTTAAGGTGCACCGGAGTATAAGACGCATATATTTTAATTAAGGGCTAAATTGCTGTAAAACTGGTAAAAAAGACAGAAAACTAGACAAGTTATGTCACTATATTGTTTTTTTCATGCATAAGGTGCACCTGAGTATAAACCGCCCTTACTAATTTTAACAAAAAAAGTTTTTTAGGTGCGCCTTATAGTCCAAAAAATACAGTATATTAAAACAACATCTACTGTATAATTGAAATGCAATTTTTTTTACAAATTTTGGCAAGATTACTTATATATATACATTTTTTTTGGATCACAAGGTGTATCTGTAATTATCAATGAATGACTTCTATTTTCTCACACAAGGCACATCAAAGAATAAAGTGCACTAAACGAAATAAAATTGATAAAGCTCTACTAAATCATGAAAACAAATAGAGTACCAGTGCCAAATAACCTGATCCATATTTAAAGCGCACCTGAAAATAAGGCAGCACCACGTATTTGATTTTAAAGAAATTTAATTTTAAGCATTTTAGTTGCGCCTTATGGTTTAAAAAAAGATATCGAATTTGCAGGATATGTTGTATAACTGATGCAATGCTTCTTAGCCTACTTCTAATTATAACATATTCACACTTACTACTTTCAATGCAGTGATAGCTGCATAATATGGAGCTCCTGTGTACCTGAAAGATAATGACATGTCAACAACATTACAAATTCAGAATTGTTATTTGCACAAGCCTTACTCTTCACTTCCCCCAATTGTACCAAGTCTTCCAGCTTGTCCTTTGTGATTTTCAAAAGTTAAAGGAGGAACAATTTTGTTGAATTCATCGAGAACGTCCTTTTTCGCATGAAACGTAGAGGAATTCATTGCAGCACTAGTGTGAAAATACCTGAATAAGAGAACACTTTAGGACACATGTAAAGAAATTACAACATCATACTTCTATCAGTATTAATTTGCAAATTACCGTATAGAATACTTATAAAATTCATCAAAACTTTTTAGCTGTAGCTATAATTATTCCATGAAGATAATAATTGGCACAGTTCCTGCACAAACCAAACCACAACCTCATACTGATAAAACGTCAAGTAATATTATGAAGAATAACTAAAGTAAGTGACCATGAGTCATTAACTACCGGTAGGTGTCTCTAACACTTTATTAGCCTACTGATTAAGTAGCCTAGGTTATCAGTAAGTCAATAATAAAGCAATACACTTACTTTAAAATTGATGCTTCTTCAGTTTGATAGTTGTGACTTTTACTGCTGTAGGCTAATAAGTTTTGTTTACATAAAAGAAATTGAAGAATTCTTACACTAAATGCAAATTTAACTGTTTTGATCATACCATTATCTGTTATTAACTTTCCAACTTGAAAAACAAAAAAGTTGCAGAATTAATTCTTTCGTAAGCAATCCATTGCCTTCGCATCTGCAACCACAACAGCATTCAATTTCTTTGATATATCATTATCAGTGTAAAGAAAATGTACCGTACCAATCTCTCATAGAAAATTTCTGCTTTTTAAAACCTGAAAACTTGTCATCCCTCTCAAAGCCATAGCCTACACTTACAGCATAAAACAGGAGAGCGGCAAAATGCATCTGTCTTCCAGTAGAGTATCCCATCTAAATTTCGTTATCTTTCAGGCTTAAAACAATTGGTAGGTCTAGAGCAAATTTTTAGTTTTAAATTAATTGGTCTATAAGGCCAAACCTATAGTAATGGCTGTCTGATAAACTTGGTCACTGGCTTAACTGTGTCGGGTGCAGAGAAGTGTAAAACTCAAGCATCAAGCAATCATTATTGCACTACTGACAATGGATTGGTAGCCAATTGTGTGGCATGGTTGGAAATATTGATTAGTAATCGATACTATGTTCTTTGCTTATTTGTTAGGACTACATTCTTTGATACCACATTCTACTTTCTACATTGATACTACATTCTATTAGGGTTACATTCTTCGATACTACATTCATTGCTTTTTGCAGTATCAATTAAGCCTATCGCAGACTCTTTGCTTTCAATTTTTTTTATTGATTACCAGCATCGCCTTTGCTATTCTTTTTGGTAACAGTTACATGTTATTGATTGGTAGAATCTGTTCTTGTCGAGTCTGCTAAGCTTACATTGTTTCGTTTTTCTTATGCTATTATAACTAGCCTATCCTAATTAAGTGTTTTTTTTTATCCGCATTATTGTACACTGTGGTGTAGTGGAGCGCAAAGTCACAGTATACTAATATATACAGTAGGTTCACTTCAAGCAAAATGCAACACAGGCAAAAAAATGCTGGACATTTTTGACAATGGAGTGAACATACTGTATAGTTAATACGGTATACTGTGGCAAAGTCGAGAGAACCGTATTTTTCACAATTCCATTGCATGTTTCTGTTGCCTTTTCCACCAGTAGGCTATACTGTATACTATATTGCATGGTGACCAAAGGTGCTGCGTCAGTACGTACGGTTGGTACGGTACCGTTAAGTCAGTAACTGCTGCTAAGAATAGTTGGTAACATATTAACAGTATACAGCAGGGCATATGAATGGAATGAAAAATGGGATGGAATGGAACGAAAATTTCGGTATGGGATATGGAAGATGCCAGAATGGAATGGAATGGAAGATTTCAAGAATGGAATGGAAGACAATCTTCCATACTTCCAAACCAATTCCAGACTAGATTTTATGCATTGCATTTACAGAAAAACATGCACGGGTGTCGGGTAGTGATAAATAATATTGTCGCAGAAGTATTCCACTTCAATATATACGCGTATTATTTGTCAACAAATCGCGGTACTTTGGTTGTGTTTATTGCGCATACAGTGAACGCATTGCATCATAGTAATTACATTGCAATTTGCAGCACTGATATTATGGTTGACGACTTTAACAGGTTTGACATGTTTTTTTCATGTCGAGATAGACAATTTACCAAGTCGTACTTTTTTTTTCTTCCATCCCCCAAAAAATGCTTATTTGCTAATTGGTATTTCATCCCCGTTTCAGCTTGATTTTATTTGTACTTTTAATTTTTAAGCTCATAATAATTCTTGATGGTGTTAAAGGCGGTGAATCATCCAGCCAATTCCAGTGATTTACAATAGCTAAAATTGAACTATAATTTTTGATATTTTTTGTTTTAATTTTGGGACTGCGGTTGCAAAGATATTCAACAAATACAAAAAGATATCCCCCCGAAAAAAGTTTTTGGAAACTCTGAGTTTTGTTCTTCCCGCCAAAACCACAGTAGGCCTAATGGTTTAGAAAACTGTGGTAGGCCTAATAGTTTAGAGATGGTTTATTTCTAAATAGTTTAGGCCTAATAGTTTAATAAGATTACAGTTGGCCTAATCGTATAGAGAACTGTGGTTTTGGCGGGAAGATCAAAACGCAGAGTTTCCAAAAACTTTTTTCGGGGGGACATCTTTTTGTATTTGTTGAATGTCTTTGCAAACGCTGCCTCAAAATCAAAACAAAAAATATCAAAAATTATAGTTCAATTTTAGCTATTGTAAACCACCTGAATTGGCTGGATGATTCACCGGCTTTAAAGCGGCTGGGCAGTTGCATAACGGTAAATGTTCTTTAGCTGCGTGGTTATGCCAAATTTTATGGTTGGTGTGAGAGCAAACTTGTCCGGTAATCACAAAACCATAGGCGTAACCAGGGGGGCCCAGGAAGCCTGCCCCCCTAATTGAAATGCTACCAATGAAAAAATGATAACACAAAGCTTATTCACAGAGCTGGACAGCGCTGTTTCGAGCTTTTAGCTCTCATCGGCAGCCCTCAGCTATCTTTTTCAAAGGTATTCCCAGCTGAACAAACATCTTGGCCTAACTGTCAAACCTTATGGGCTTGCACAGAGGCAGATGGTTAGTAGGGAATAAACGATTTTTCACTTGTGGTACTTTAGAAACAAGTGAAAAATTGCTGGATCCTTGTAGTAAGGACAGCCATAGGCTATCCCTACCACAAGGACTCCCCTCTGCGTGACCACGGAAATCAAAACTGCAATATCTTGACGTCCTTCATGGTCGACTCCTGGAAATTCCCAGGAGTTGACCATGAAGGACGTCAAGATATTGCACAAAGCTTATTGTTTCTTCAGTTTCAGTGTCTTCTAGCATTTTTCGAGTGCAACAGTCACGCGTACAACAGCAATTAGCAATAATATTAATATTGATGACCAGAGGTGGAGTCGAGGACACAAGGCTCGAGGCCAAGGCCAAGGACACAAAAAAAATCCGAGGCCAAGGCCAAGGACAGCCTTTCCGAGGACAGACCCTCTCGAGGCCAAGGACAGGAATGCTCGAGGCCAAGGCCAAGGACCAAGGACACAGCCGTAAGTGTTCTCCAAAAAAAAAAGGTCTTCAAAAAAAGTTTTTCAGGCAATCTCCAATTTAAAGGCGTCGCCAGAATTTTTGATTGGGGAGGCTTAAACCACAAATCACATGCAATGACGTCATCAAAAATTTGCCTGTTTTTCACTTAACTAGGATTTTGCAAAGGGAGAGGGCCTCAACTAATATAGTTGAAAAGTGCAAATACGTAACTTTGGAGACGTTTTGAGAAAGCCAGTGTAACTCAAACGTATCACAGACGGGGGTCTGGGGGCGAAGCGAAGCCCCCAGCTGTTGGGCGATTATTTGTAATTTTTTAGTAAAAAAAGCTATTTTAATGCTATTGAATCACACTTCGCACATGTTTAGAACCATTTGAAAGCACTAGATTTTTGACATTTGAAAGCCAATTAGAAAAATAAATTGTTTAATCCTCCTTCTAGTTGCAATTCAAGTTCAAAACACGTTTAACATCTTGCATTTTGGTGTTAAAGTGTAATTGTACGTGATTTGCTCCAGGTAGGGGGAAGTAAGGTGCATTGACTCGTGCAACATTTTAGCAGTAACTGAAAACCCACTCGAAGATTTTCCTTAGAGATTTTTGTTTTGTCATGAAAATAACCAGTTATAGAAGTGCATGTTAGGCCAGGGGGCCCAGGCTCCCTTTACTGAAGTTCAACAATTTGTTCAATCAGCATTTTCCGTGGCTAATTTTTTTAAAAAGTATTTTGTGCGTAAAAACTGGCGAGGTGGAGGTGAATATATGAATTGTTATTGAAAAATAGTGCAATAGATGGGTAGTTTCGCTTACTAACCATGTGTCAGGCGCGCAGCCAGAAATTCGCAATGGGGGGGGGGCTGTTTTGGGGGTCTGGGAGCAAAGCCCCCAGCCGCCGGAGGCACGGGGGTTTGGGGGCTGAGCCCACAGTGCTCGCGAATTTTGCATTTTTTTGCAAATATAACTTAATTTTAGAGCTATTTTAATCAAAAATAATGCTTTTAAAACGTGGCATAGAAATTACCAGCGCAACATGATTCAACTGGTTGCATTATGGGGCTATGTGGGAAGTGGCTAATGATAACATTGCAGTTCTCTTGTTTACATGCAGGTAAATCATAAAATCCTATTATTCAACAAAACTCACGCGGAGTAAGCTATTTCGTCTGTATTTTATAAAGAAAAATAATCGGAGGGGGGGCTAACGGAAAGATATTTGAGAGAAGTGATTGGCAATTAACTAACACTGAGTAGCCCCCCCCCCCCCCCCCCTTTATTTCTGAGTTTATAATATATTTGTTGATAAAACCTATGTTTGGCGTTTTTACACTAGCGATTAAATTTGATTGCTTATTTTTGGGCATTTTTTAAAGTTTTCATTGATTGGTGACTTTAATTTTTGACAAATTAGCCTCCCCCCTCTGAATATATGTTTCAAAAAATGCTTTAAATCACTTTTTAGTCAATTCCAGCGCAAAAGACAGTCTCAGAAGAGCTAAAAACGTGATGTTTTTCTTATTCTGCATTTTGGTTGACAGGCCAATGGGGGGGGTTATAGCCCCCCCCCCCCCCCCGCACCTGGCTACGCTACTGGCCATGTTATTGCCGATCCGGATTTCCATCGCGCTGGGCCCCTGGCACTTTGGAGATTTTCACAACATCTTTCTGCCAAATGTAGGTGAAGACCATAAAAAGTCTTAAGATTTGTGCGCAGGGCCCTTAGCTGGTACTGCGCCATATTGTGGTAAATCCGACGTTAGTTAATGCATTACGTTCATAAAAACGCTAGATGTGATCCTGAGATAGCAACTTTTAGGATGAAAACTATCCATTTCTTCCAGATTTACGTTTAAATTGGCTGGAAAAATTGATTTGAGGGGGTCCCGGGGCCCTTGGTCTTCAATATTGTTGTTCGCTACTGGTGTAAACGAAAAACGCTAAAAAGAAACTGAAACTGATGAAACAATAGGCTTTTTTGTCACATTTTTGTCATTGATGAAATTTCAATTGGGGGGGAGGCCCGCTTGGCTAAACCTATGCTCCAATTGCGCAAAATGAAAAAGGTAGTTACAAATTTTCCGCGAGGTTTCTGGCGTTTTCAACAAAATTTCAACGGTTCAAAAATAGTGCTGTCCTCGAGCCGAGGACAGGGCAATTTTCGAGGACCTAAGGCTTCGAGGCCAAGGCCAAGGACTTGAGGCTTCGAGGCCAAGGCCAAGGACTTCAAAATGTGTCCTCGAGGACGTCCTCGAGGCCAAGGACGTCCTCGAGGACTCCACCTCTGTTGATGACCAAGGGGCATGGGCCCTCAATTTAAATTTTTGCCCACCAATTTAAATGTACATGCCCGACGAAATTCAGTGTTTTTGTTCTAAAAGATACAATCTCAGGCCCTCAGCTTTTATATGCAGCAATAAGTTTTAGGCCCCATCTAGCTTTTGTGTTGCAATAACATGATTAGTAGCGATCTATTGCATTTAAGGTATACCAACTTTAAATAACTTTAAAATCCACCTCCACCACCTACCAACTTTAAAATCCAGTTTCGCCTCGCCAGTTTTCACCGGACAAAATACTTTTGAAAAAAAACCTAGTTAGAAGAAATGCTAATCGAACAAATTATTGAATTTGAATTGAGGGTGCCTAGGCCCCAGGTCGTACATGTATTCCTAAAACTGGTTATTTTCATGACAAAACAAAAATCTTCAAGGCAAAATGATCGATTGAAGTATCATTTAATGCTAAACATATTGCAGAAGGCAATGTAGCGTGCTTCCCCTGACCTGAGCCAAGTCAAAAAATTTAAACCCAAAATGCAAAATTTAAACGTGTTTCGGACTTGACTTGAAGTAAAGTAAGGGATTTTTTCAATTGGCTCTCAAATCTCAAAAATGTTGTTCTTTCAAATGACTCTGAAAACGTCCGAAATGTAACTCAAATGGCATTAAAAGAGCTATTTTTTCCAAAAAATTGCTCAGCGACTGAGGGCTTCGCTCTCAGGCCCCTATAGCTTCCTACGGGTGGGGGCTTCGCCTCCAGGCCCCCGTCTGTGATATGTTTGAGTTGCACTAATTTGCTCTCCACGTCTTCCAATTATTTTGATATACGTATTTGTAAAACTTTTTAACTTGCCGTTCTAGTCCTTTCCCTTTAGCAAAATTCTAGTTCCGTGCCAAACCAAACCCCCAGCTTCAATCTCTCTTTTCGAAAATTTCTAAAAAAAATTCGAAAAAAATTCCCTCTTCGAAAATTTCTGATGACGCTTTTGTATGTGCTTTGCAGTTTGGCACACCTAATCCAAAATCCTGGCAACGCATTAAACCATGTGCAATGTGCATACCAGATACCTGTCGTAGCATCTTTGTATTCTTACATGCACCTTTACGAGTGGTTGCTTACAACATTGCAAAGGTGTAAAATATACGTTGCATTACTTCCAATCTAAAAATTCTTTGGTATGGAAGTATGGAACAAAACATGGAAGAAAATTTTAGTATGGAATGGAAGATTTTTAGTATGGAATGGAAATGGAATGGAAGAAAATTGCCAGTATGGAATATGGAAAATTCATCTTCTATTCCATTCCATACCATGGTATACAGTAGCCTACCCGATATTATTTTGGTATGATCGTAGGCAGAACTTAAACTGTAAAATTTTGCATGTGGAGACGTTTTCGCAGCCGTGACTAAATGCATTCAGAATGCGGAAGAAATTTAGTGGAAACTAGATGGGACCTTGCTGAGTAGCAACCCCTTTGAACCGTTTGAACGACCGACACAAATATCTACAGATTTCAAAACAACCAGGGCCTTAGCTTAAGCCATTCAAAAAATTGATTTTTGGGGTCCCCATGAGTGGCACCACCAAGCTATGTCAAAATATTTGTCTTTTAAATATCTACTGATATAAAAAAAATGGCACCCTAGCTTAAAGGAGGCCTTCATTTGAAATAGGCTATTATTTAAATAATCCGGAATATTTTTCTGAACACGTTATCGAAAGTTCCGTCCAGAAATTCCTCACCGTTCTTGAGATATCCTCTAAAATCCGCTAATACTCCGCTAATCCGTGACGTCACTTGCCCGAGTTTGGCTGAGTTTGTATGGGCTGTGTAAGGTATAGAGTAGACAGTTTTGAATAAAATAGGGTATAATTCACTTAATTTAGACCAGGATAAACATTCAAAACTGTTGCCTACCTACTCTATACCTTACACAGCCCATACAAACTCAGCCAAACTCGGGCAAGTGACGTCACGGATTAGCGGAGTATTAGCGGATTTTAGAGGATATCTCAAGAACGGTGAGGAATTTCTGGACGGAACTTTCGATAACGTGTTCAGAAAAATATTCCGGATTATTTAAATAATAGCCTATTTCAAATGAAGGCCTCCTTTAAGCCGTTTAAAAAACTGATTTTGGGGGGATAATTTGGGGGTCCCCGGAGGGTGGTACCCCCAATTGTCGAAATAAGTGTTTCTTAAATATCTACTGATATCAAAACAAACTGGCACCCTAGCTTATGCTGTCCAAAAAATTGATTTTTGGAGGGTCCTCAGGGGTGGCACCCCCAAACTATGTTAAAATATTTGTCTATTAAATATCTACGTATTTTTTAAAAATAACACTTTAGCTTGAGCCGTTCCATACATTATTGATGTTTGGGAGATCTCCAGGCAGTGGCGTCGCTAGGGGAGTGGCGGCCCGCCCCGGGTGTCACCATTTTGGGGTGACACCATATAATAAAGTGAAACCATATCTCCACTGATTTGAGGTGAAGATCTTTTTTCCGTCCTCATTAAAACCTAAAACCAACCAATTTAGCGGCAAAGACCTTTTTTTTCTTTTTGTTTCGGACTTCACATATTTCTGGGCCAAAAACCCTCTAATTTGACGGCGATAACCTTTTTTTTTTTTGTTCTTCACCTATTTTTGGTCCGAAAAAAGGTGACACCATGAAATCCCGCCCTGGGTGCCGCCATCCCTAGCAACGCCACTGTCTCCAAAGGCGTGGTACCTCCAAATTATTTCAAAATATTTGTCAGTTAAATATCTACTGATATCATAAACAGGATTTTAAAAGGGGGGGGGGGGGGGGCAGGAACTTCAGAAAATTTGGGCAGAACAAAGATCAGAATAAGAAATTGTTCCACCCAAATTTAGTCCAATTTTTTGCCCAAATTTAGATGAAGAGCAAAAAAAAAGGTCTTCACTAAAATTTAGTCCCATTGTTTGCGCAAAGTTGACTGCAGGCCAAAAAAAAAGGTCTTCGTCTACCATTTGTGTGCTCAAAGCTTCTGCCCAACCTACAAAAGGGGGGGGGGGCCTTGCCGCGATTTTGCATACTAATGTATGCTAATTATACTATCCTGGCGACCCAAAGGGGTGGCCATGGCTCAATGCCCCCTCTAAATACGTCCCTGATCATAAAACGCTGGCACCCTAAGTTAAGTCGTTCAAAAAATTGATTTTGGGAGGGTTCCCGGGAGCGGGTGGCACCCCCAAACTGTGTCAAAATATTTTTCTGTTAAATATCTGCTGATATCAAAAAAAATTGGCACCCTAGCTTGATCCGTTCAAAAAATTGATTTTTTAGGGGTCCATTTGGGGAAGTCCCTGGGGTATGGCACCTTCTAGCTAAGTCAAAATATTTGTCTCTTGAATATCTAGTGATATTAAAAAAACTGGCGCCCTAGCTTGAGCCGTTCAAGAAATTGAGTTTTTGGGGCCCGGTTTTGGGGGTCCCCGGGGAAAATGGCCCCACAAATTTTTGGGAGAAAAAATTGCCTTTAGTCCGGTAGAAATAGCTTTTACTCTGAAAAAATTTATAATAAGCTGAAATTTGGCACGATGGCTCAGGACCATGTCCTGAGCCACCAAAAAAAAATCCCCATGTTTTGGACATGGGACTTCCCCTTTTTTCGGCCTTTAAAGTCTGCCATCTAGTGTCAAAGAGCCTTTTCCATCCAACAGCCAATCTAAACGTTGTAAAGGTGCCAAGTTTTGCATAAAAGTTGCTTTTCAAGTTCAGGTTTAAAAAAATTTACTTTAAAGTTGATGACGTCATTGTTGGTGACGTCATTGTCAAAGTTTTTGAAAAAATGACGTATTGATGGCTCAAATTGTAAATGAGAGTTACGTTTTTGGTTCCAAACCAAAAATTCCTTAAATCGAAGTGATGACGTCACAAACGTTTTTGATGACTTCATCTGTTACGAGCTTTAATGGTCAGTTTGAAAGAGTATTTGACTAAACGAAACATAGCAAAACTTTTTTATTGGGGTTTCACTTGGGAGAATTATATTAAGAATTCAGTCAATTGAAAATCAAAAACTGTGTTGTCAGTAAAACTCTGGCCTAGTAGGCACCGGCGCAGCCAGTGGGGGGTAGGGGGACAGTTCTTTCCTTTTTGAAAGAACACAACTTCACAAAAATTATTCAAAAGTTAAAATGTCAAGTTAAAAACGCTCAATTTAAGTGTAATTCTTTCCTGAGTTGCAAATAAGCAACGTCAAAACTTTTGAAGTAGGAATGCGTGTATACTAAGTCTTGATATTTAATGAAAATGTAAGATCATTGCGTAGCCCGTATCGCACAGTTGTGAAATGATAATGTCTAGTCAGCATACCGCATTGTTTTTGCGGGAGAACGCGAACGAGACAGGAAGCAGCGCGATTCCGCACCAAAAAACGCAATCCATTCGTTCAAAACTCATCATTTTCCAAAATAGAGCAAGTACAATCAGATACCGGCGAGAATTTGGGACGGCCGAGAGCTGACGCGTATCAGTACGCAAATTAAATGTCACAATATTCAAATCGTATTTTGACCCTGATAAATTTCGAGAATATTTTATTTGAAAACCTTCGGAAAAAACATTAATCGCAGAAGGAAAGCAAATCTCGTCTAAAAGAATGACCCTAAGTCTACTTTGAACGTTGAAATTGATTTTTTATTGTACTGTATTAGGTGCGTTTTACCGATCACGCGTATTCATGCGTGTAAATCTACGCATGTCATTTAATTGGATGCATTTTGCCTGTGTTTCTTTTTTTTGCATTTACATGGAATAAGATATCAGACGTAATTGATCTAAACCGCTTTATGTATCTACATTTAAGCCAACAGTCTAGTGGGCTCGTTTATCTGAGAAATGACGGAATCAAAACAATATTGCTCAAAAAGCTTTTGTGAATTACCAAAAGCGAAACTACGATGTCAGCTTGATCCTTTAATTTTATTTTTAGCTGGAGTTGGGGAAAGGCGCAGTGGCGGATTTAGGGGGGGGGATGGGGGGATGCATCCCCCCCCACCAGCCTAAAAGTAACGATTTTGGCCGAAAAATCAGCCTCTGTTTCGAATAATTCGGCTCCATTTCGGGATGCATCCCCCCCCACCGACCTAAACGTAACTAATCCGGCGAAAAATCAGTCTCAATTGTGGTGAAGACCTTTTTTTTTTTTTTTTTTTTTGTGGAGACCACCTGATTTTGGGCGAAAAAAACGTTTGAATTTCCGATTTCGGCCGAAAAATCAGTCTCAATTTTGGTGAAGACATCCGAATTTTTGAGGTTTTGTGCTTCAAATCCCCCCCCACCAAAATTTTCTGGATCCGCCACTGGAAAGGCGATCGGGCTGGTTTGAATTAATCTAACAACTTCAGTCTGCGTAATGTCAAATGTTTAATACAGTAAATAAGATGCTAATTAATTTTTAGGAAATCTTTATCGATCAATATCTATGTCCGCATATTACACCGTATAGCTGTATTGATTATGAGCAATGTTCTCACTGTCCATCAAAGTAGCGAGTCGAACAACGTAGCCCAAATTGTGTCGAACTTTATATTGAGCGAGCTGATTGGTTGCGAGCAAAAAGTCGCGCAGACGCCGTCCGCCTAATGCCGATCTACGCTTTGCGTAAAATTTTGAGCACAAAAGCTGGTCTTTAGTTCATTTTAAACCAAAATTTGGTACGCTTGGCGTATCACCTTATCAGCGTACTAGCAGCTAGTTGTTTCAAACAAACTAACGATATGCCCTAACGTTTACGATTTTACGGCCGGGCCTAAAAATTTGCTCTGGAAGCATTTTATACGCAGTTTTCGGCGCGAAACAAATTTTGATCGCGGTCGTGCCATATAAATAAAAATAACTCCATTGTATTTCGTTATGACCATTTTTTCCGCGAACGCCGCGTTCAGATTCGCATTATTTGATTGAAACAAGCGCCTATAAGGAATTGGTCCGTCGCTGTCGCATTATTTTTGTTTAATGTTTACATGCTTATTTCCTACCAACGATAATAATAATAATATAGCAATCAATTAAACGAAACTTTGTATTGGCAAACCACAATACAGCACATTTTCTTCGGTTTGAAGATAGCAAGCAGTATGTGGTGTCAACTGTCAGTTAACATAAATAATAATAGGGAGCACTTATTTTTTCAAAAACCAATCATTTTCGGGTGTAGGCGGGGGTTGTTCGGATGTTTTGCGAATTGTGCCTTTCATTTGTTCTTAATTTGTTACAATATACTGTGGTAGACAGATGGGTAGGTGGCTACTTGACTTGAAGAGCGAAAGGTCCCTTCGCTGTCTCCTGGCCAAGGCAACTTGGTGAATAAAATGTAGGCTAACTGTAATTATCCGAAAATTGAAATATTATTATGCCAGCTTGCTTGAATAATAACGGCAATCTGCGATCGCGCTTTTTGGTATCCGCTGTTGCATCATCAAATAAAGTAGAATCGTGAAACCACTTTAATTCTATTCTTTTTTATTTATTTGTTTATTTTTTTATACGTCTGCTGCATGAACAACGGCAGGACTTCAATCTGTTATCGCTTAACCTTTGTCCAGTAGGCCTAAATAAAAACTTTCCGATTTGCATGTGCTTTAATCATAACAAAAAATTTTGTCCCACCCCTTTTTATATCTCTGGCTGCGCCGGTGGTAGTAATCAAGTAGATAAAACTTACATCTCCCAATATCGGATTAAAATAAAATAATGTATTCTGCAGTTGGAGCAAGAAAGCCTATGTTTATCGAAAAGCTCCCTTGCGCGGCTAAAGTTAATCGGTAATTTTAGTTTAAAATGCAAGCATTAGCAAAGATAAAAAAAATTATTAAAACTGCAAATTGTCAAGAATTAGCGAGGTTATTATCGATTAATTAAGTTTAGCTCAGATGTTATTCAAGAATCTAGCTGATTAGATAAGTTTTTGATCAGATATTATTTTAGATTAATCAGATAAGTTTGTTCAAACGTTATTCTAATTGATTAGATAAGTTTAGTGTAGATGCAAGGCCTATTCTAGAATAGATTTAGTACCATAGATTTTGCTTTAAATAATAATATTGTCAAGCATTGCAAAACCGTAGAAATTTTGTTCCTATCGGATATAATATCGTGCTCGGGACTTATTCGTATTAATTTACATGTAATTGCGCTAGTTATTATTTTTTTAGAACCATTGCATTTAGGAGGATGATGCAAGAACTCGAAGATGCCTTAGAACGTCAAAATGATGATGCTGATATTCTCAAAGTGTTGCAATGTTTCTTTTCAAATTTACTATCAAAACTCTTGACAGGTGACGTCATCAAAACCGTTTGTGACGTCATCACTTTGATTTCAGCAATTTTTGGTTTGAAACCAAAAACCTAACTCTCACTCACAATTTGAGTCATCAATACAGAATACGTCATTTTCCCAAAACTAAAAATGTTGCAATGACGTCACCAACAATGACGTCATCAATTCTAAAATAAATCTGTTTATAACTGCTCGTGAAAATCAATTACGGTTCAAAATTTGACTCTATAACTTTTGGATTGGCTGTTGAACAGTAAAGACTCTTTGACACTAGATGGCAGATTTTAAAGGCCGAAAAAAGGGGAAGTCCCATGTCCAAAACATGGGGATTTTTTTTGGTGGCTCAGGACATGGTCCTGAGTCATCGTGCCAAATTTCAGCTTATTATAAATTTTTTCCGGGTTTCAATGTATTTTGTCGTATTTCTACCGGACTAAAAGCCTAAAGAATTATTTCTAAAACTAAAATTAGAGGTAAAATAAGGCCAGAATATTATAATTATGAAATTTTAAAACTTGAAGACTAGCATAACTTTGAAATTGCAAAATTAGTGTATCAGTTTACTCATAGCAAATTACCTCTCAATTTTAATCATTATTTTGCATATTCATCTGATGTTTCATCCTATTCTACCCGCCACACCTCAAGCAATGACATGTTTTTACCGCGATTTATGAGTTCAAAAACCCAACACTCCATAAAATACATTGGAGCTAAGATATGGAATAACGTTCCATCTGATCTCAAAAATGCATCTTACTCAAAGTTTAAAGAGTCTTATAACAAGTTTCTCCTTAGTAAATACAAGAACCTACTGTTTCGTATCATAACAGTCTGCTGTCATTTCTTTTCATAGCCAAAAATTTAGCTATGCAAATTAATATTTTACTGCAATATTTTGAACTTATAGTTAAGATATTTGCTTGGGTTGCTGCTTGACTTGAAGACCATTGGTCCCTTCGCTGCCTCCCGTTGCTGTTTATTATTGTGCAATTCTGTGTCATTTTGGTATTTTTATTGGCAACAAAAATAAAGTGTTCTATTCTGTTCTTCTCTTGAGATGCAGACAAATCTTAGCTCTGAGTTCAAGCCTCCCAAGTACGCAAACTCTTGGTTGAGCGCTTGATGCAGCCGTAAATTTTTTTTAGGTGACTAATTCAACAGAAAGTTTTATGTACCTGTACTTTTTATTAATTCCGATTCAAATTTATCCAAAGTTATTAGCCCTCTCTAAAACTATTCCCAAATAGCCCAAACCTATCTTAACCCATAAAAAAAAACTAAGAAAAAAATGCGGGGATGAATATTGCACATTTTCATTTTACTCTCTTATATTTTTTCAGGTAAAATAGTCGCTCCCTTTTTTAGCCTTATCGATCTCTCATTTGCATGATTTAGCACAGGAGTCGGCAACCTTTTGATGCTGCCGGGCCAAAATCAAGCTCAATGATTGGCCGCGGGCCATAAATAAGGTTTCCACTGCATCTGGACGAAAAAATACACAAAAACTGTTTTCTAGCTGTTAACTAAAAACAAAACAGAAATTCAGTTATTATTAAAGCAAACGGCTCAGTGGCAAACAAATACATTGGAAACGGTGGCGTCGCTAAGAATGGTGACACCATAGGTGGGCACGGTACTTTGCAAAAGTACCGCGGTACCGGTACTCGGTACTTTGCTAAAATTAGTACCGCGGTACCGGTACCGGTACTTTCAAATTGAAAGTACCGCGGTACTTTTGCGGTACTTTTTTAAAAAAATTAAAAGAAAAAAATTGGACTGATTGACCTCGTTTACGGGATTGTAAATCATCACTTTTAGCAATTAGCTTCGTTTCCGCGACTAGAGCGCACTGCGTAGACCTACAGTTCGTTTTACAGAAAGTTTGCAGTAGAATAGTAAGCAGTTGCAGTATTAGTATTACTACTATATTGAGTACAAAGTACTAACTAGTCATGGAGTTGACTCAATATAGTACCGGTATCTAACTTATACGGACTACGGTCATCGGGCTACGTATTCTACTACAGTATCTTGCAGAGGTGGAGTCCTCGAGGACACATTTTGAAGTCCTTGGCCTTGGCCTCGAAGCCTCAAATCCTCGAAAATTGCCCTGTCCTCGGCTCGAGGATAACACTATTTTTTGAACAGTTGAAATTTCGTTGGAAAACGCCAGAAACCTCGCGGAAAATTTGCGAACACCTTTTTTGTTTTCCTCACTTGGAGCATACGCGTAGCCAAGGGGCCCGGGTCCCCCTCAATTGAAATTTAACCTATGACAAAAATGTGACAAAAAAGCTTTTTGTTTCTTCAGTTTCTTTTTAGCATTTTTCGCTTACAACAGTAACTAACAATAATATTGAAGACCCCGGGCCCCGGGCTCCCCTCAATTCAATTTTTGCCAGCCAATTTAAACGTACAACCCGGAAGAAATGGAGAGTTTTTGTCATAAAAGTTGCTATCTCAGGTCCACATCTAGCCTTTTTATGAACGTAATGCATTAATCAGGGCCGGATCTACCATAATATGGCGCAGTATACTGGGGGGCCCCACGCTGAAATCGTAAGACTTTTTTTGGTCTTCACCTATATTCGGCAGAAAGATGTTGCGAAAATCTCCACAGTGCCAGGGGCCCAGCGCGATATAAATCCGGCCCAGCAATAACACGGTTAGTAGGCGTAACCATCTATTGTACCATTTTTCAATAACAATTCAGTAATTCAACTCCAACCTCGCCGGTTTTTACGCACGAAACACTTTTAAAAAAATTAGCCATGGAAAATGCTGATTGAACAAATTATTGAACTTCAATTGGGGGGACCTGAGCCCCCTGACCAAATATATATGTACTCCTATAACTGGTTATTTTTATCACAAAACAAAAATCTCTAAGGAAAATCTTTGAGTGGATTATTATTTACTGCTAAAATGTAGCCAGAGACAATGCGCCGTACTTCCCCCTACCTGGACCAAATCACTTACAACTAAAATCTAACTCCAAAATGCCAGATGTTAAACGTGTTTTGGACTTAAATTGCAAGTAAAAGGGGGATGTCAAAAATCTAGTGCTTTCAAATGGCTCTGAATACCTGCAAAATGTGATTCAATGGCATTACAATAGCTTTTTTTCCCTAAAAGTTACAAAAAATCGACCAACGGCTGTCTCGCCCCAGACCCCCGTCTGCGATACCTTTGAGTTACACTAGCTTTCTCAACACGTTTCCAAAGTTAGATATTTGCGCTTTTCAAGTATTAGTTTAAGCCCTCTCTCTTTGAAAATCCTGGTTACCTGCCGACAGGCAACGATTTCAGATCTTCCACCCTACGATATCTTTGTCCCACAAAAACTTCCTGTTTGGAAAATTTTTTGATGACGTCATTGCATGTGATTTAGGCCTCCCCCAATCAAAAATTCTGGGTACATCTACGAATTGGAGATCACCTAAAAAACTTTTTAGAAGACCTTTTTTTGGAGAACACTTGCGGCTGTGTCCTTGGTCCTTGGCCTTGAGCATTCCTGTCCTTGGCCTCGAGAAGGTCTGTCCTCGGAAAGGCTGTCCTTTGCCTTGGCCTCGGATTTTTTTGTGTCCTTGGCCTTGGCCTGGAACCTTGTGTCCTCGACTCCACCTCTGGTATCTTGTCACCAGTAATAACCAAACAGCAGTCATCTCTAAAGCATCACGTACGTAAGTTGGCACTGAAGGCTACTCTGACGATACATCAGCTCCCAATTATTGCACAAGTGACATTCACACAAAACTTAGAAACTGGGGGATAAATTGCACTTTTGGCAAAGTGAGCTGTTCTGATTTGTTTTTAGTTGATTTGTTGCTGCAGTTACTTTTTGGATTTCTTATTTAAAGCTAGATGGGAGCTTACAAGTTGCCAGCCTATAAACGAACGACGCATGGTGATGGTGATTTTTAAAAAATCCTTTTGTTCCCCCGTAATGAGAACAATTTCAAAATTACAGCATTTTTTATTGCTGTTGTATAGCATATTTATTCTCTTGTCATAGCACAGCGTTTGACGCTAATTATTGGACATTCCGCACGCTTTCATTGTGATAATTGCTTCGTGCTTGGAGGAATTTGCACCTGCTTAAGAGTTTCTAGTTTTCCAATGTCCCGTGAATTTTGATTTCTTACCACTGACTTTGTTGCTTGTTTGAAGCCACAAGCAGAGATAATCATCGTAAAGCGCCTTATCCAATGACGCAACAACGTAACCAGAGTGTGGGTTGAATACAGATCATGCGATCAGGGTCGTCGTAGAAAAATTAGCTTTTTAGCTAAAGCCTTTTGGGGAACATTAGCTTTTTGGGAAACTCTCAAGAAGATTCTTGGTCTCTTCTGATTATAAAAAAAATTAGCTTTTTAGCTAAAGCCGTTAAAATATTTATTTTTTGTAAGGTTCAATTTCGGGGGTTCTAAAAGAAGTGTAATTTCATAAAAATTGATTTCTGGGAGTTTAATTTGTGGGGTTTCCGGGGAGGTGGCACCCAAAAATTTCAAGAGACAAAACCGTGTTTTTAACTCGAAAATTTTGTACAAAAATTGGATTGCGTTGTTTTGCCCTTTAGAACTTATTAAAAGAGCGTACAATGCTCAGAAAGAAAAAACCTCATCGCAGCCAAAGTGGGATTGGTGCAGATGAAAGGATTTTTCGAGATAATTTTTCTGTATAAGTATTACCGGGTGAATTACTTTTGGCCGTATTATACACCGTTTGTGAATGAGAACATCTTCTTCGCCAAACGTTCCAGGCATATTGAAAACCAAAAGCTAATACAAATGGAGGCCGGCAGTAACATGCAGTAAATTTTTCTTCATGCAGGCGCGTAGCCAAAAATCTGCGATGGGGGGGAGGCGTTGCGGGGTCTGGGGGCGGATCTCCCAACCACCGGAGGCAATTGGGGTCAGGGGGCAAGACCTCCAGCCACCGGAGGCATAGGGTGTGGAGGTCAGATTCCCCAGCACTCGAAAAAAAATTTTTTTTTGGCAAAAATAATTTTTGGCCTATTTTGATAAAAATTAATGCTATTAATACGTGGCATAGAAATTAGCAGCGCAAAAAATGATTATACCGTACTAGTGGCATAAATGGCTATGTACGAGGTAGCTATCGCTAGCATTTCAGTTCTCATATTTACAAGTTGGTAAATCATAAAATTCTATTTCGGTAGGTTGGTAAACCTTTCAAGGAGTAATCTATTACGGCTAAATTTTATAGTGAAAGATATATATAGAAAGGGGGGCTAATTGAAGGAAGGTCGAGAGAAGTGGTTGGTAAGTAACTTATACTGAATAGCCCTCTCCCCTATTTCTACGCTTATATACATTTTTTTGATGAAACCTATGTTAAGCATTTTTCAATAAGCGATCAAATTTGATTACCAATTTTCGACTATTCTTTAAAGTCTTTTTTCTGATTTATAGGTTTTATTTTTGACAAATTAGCCCCCTCCCCCCTTCAATAAACGTTTCAAAATATGCTTTAAATAATTTTTCCACCCCGCGCGCCCCCTGGCTTCGCTACTGCATTCACGCCTTACGTGATGAGCATTCATTACGTAAGTCGTCTCTTACAATTTTTTCTTAACGGTTCTACTTTTGTTTCGCTGGTGCATGAATACTGGTAATGCATCATTTTGCCATTGCAAGAAAACGTCAGTTTTTCAAATGGGCCAGCAAACTGCTAACGCTAAGTCCCTGTGGTGGTAGTAGCGAGTAAGACCAACAGTTAAACACCAAATTAAGAAAAAAGATTCGTTGTTTATTCGGTTCATTCGCAAGCATTTTTACAACGTTTCAAGTTTTTAATTACGTTCGTAAAATCCCTACTAAAAAAATAAAACAAAAGTACCGGTACCGCCAAAAAATAGCAAAGTACCGCGGTACCGGTACCACAAAAGTACCGACGGTACCGGTACCAAGAAAGTACCGCGGTACTGCTCACCTATGGGTGACACCCGGGGCGGAGTTTCGTGGTGTTACCCTTCATAATATATAGTAGGCGGCAAAAGGTTAATATCTGAAAGATAACGGTAGGCCTACTACGCTATACTTCAATGCTGTAGATAGCGGTTGTTATTTGGCTAGATCAAAAACTTCTCATTTTAAGATTCCAAAACTCGGAAGTATGAGCAGCACACGTCTAGTATCAGGTGCATAACCAGAAATCTGCAGTGGGGGGAGGGCTGTGTTCGGGGGCTGAGGGCAGAGCCCCAAGCACTCAAAAATTTTTTTTTTCTTTCAAAATCAACTTACTTTTAAGACTTATTTTCATAGGTGGGTAAGTTAATGCAAAACGTTAGCTTCGTTAACCACTAGTCCGTTAACAAACTTCACACCTCCGTTAACGTTAATCCGTTATTTTCAGCTTTAATTAACGGAAGTTAATAAAGTCCGTTAATTCGTTAACATTTTGCGTGTAATATACATTTCCTTTTTTTCACTTGCTTCTAGAACACATATTGACGCTGTTGAGCTGATTGTAAGGAAATATTTATTGCTGTGGTGGTCTTTTTGTGTTTTGGAAGTTACATTTTACAGTCTAATATAATTTCAAATTAAAAATAAGTTCAAATGCTCTGGCGAAGCTGCGATCGGAAAATCTTTGGAAATCGCAAACAGCGATAATTGTTAGAACTTTGAGGCTACAGCTTATTATTTGCCTCAAAAAAATCTACTTTTTTTGCTTTTTTCCAAAAAACTCGTGCTAATACGCAATAAGTGCTACCAGTGCAAACTGGTTTGTATCGGTACGATGAATGAATGGTGCAAAATATTAACGATAAAAACCTTAACGGAAGTTAACAGAACTTAACGGAAGTTAATAAAGTCCGTTAACAGAACTTAACGGAAGTTAATTTAGTCCGTTAACATGAAAAAACTTTTCAACGGATTAACGAGTTAATGAAAAAGTTAGCTTCGTTAATAATGGATTAACGGACTTGTGCCCACCTATGCTTATTTTGATAAAAAATTAATGCTCTTTAAACTGGCATCAGGGAGAACTATGGCGACATAGAAATTAGCAGCGCAAAAACAAGATTAGATGCAGTCTCGTAGCCAACAATCTGCAATGGGGTGGCTATTTCGGGGGTCTGGGGGCAGAACCCCCAGCGCTAAAAAATGTTGTATTTTTTTGCCAAAATAGCTTAATTTTAGGCCTATTTTAATAAAAATTAATGCTTTTGAAGTGTGGCACAAATATTTGCAGTGCAAAGCATGATTAAACAGGTTTCAAAAATTGGCAATGACTATCCGGAAGGTGGCTAAAGGTAAAATTTCAGTTCTCTTATTTACAAGGTGGTACCGAAACCATAAAATCTTAATCCTTCAATCAAGCTCACAAGGGGTAAACCATTTTGTTTATATTTAATAGAGAGAACAATAATGATCGGAGGAAAGGCGAATGAAGCGATACTTAAGCCGAAGTGATTGCTAAGTAACTAATACTGAATAGCCACTCCCCCCCCTTGTTCCTGACC
The DNA here is from genome assembly GCA_963965965.1 of Trididemnum nubilum. Taxonomy (NCBI): domain Eukaryota; kingdom Metazoa; phylum Chordata; class Ascidiacea; order Aplousobranchia; family Didemnidae; genus Trididemnum; species Trididemnum nubilum. Next base: position 16,305,833 of record OZ014490.1, read on the forward strand.
TTTTTTTTATGAAACGTATATTCAGCGTGTTTCTACAAGCGATCAAATTTGATTGATTTGTGTTAGCGATTTTTTAAAGTTTTACTGATTTGCAACTTATCTTTTTGACAAATTAGCGCCCCTTTCTAAATAAAGGATGCTTTTAATTTTAATCGTTTCAAAGGATGCTTTTAATTATTTTTAGTCCATTCCAGTGTGCAAAACATTTCCAATGATGTTAAATATATTTTCTTTTTTGTTCGATTGTTATCATAAAATGGTGTCACCCAGGGCGGGCCGCCCCATTAGCGACGTCACTGATTAGAAAGCATGTAACTGCAATTCCTGCAAAAACACTCGCTCTCCGTGTTTTCATAGGTCAAGATGCGAATTGCTAAGTGCTTGATGGGCGACTAAAATTATTTTTCTTTTTCCGGCGGTCTTTAACAGAATAAAACACAAAAATGCTTCCAGTCAAATCTATTGCATCATGCAATTGTTTAGAAGCGTGGTTTCGGCTCAATTAAATAGTGATCGCCAAACGTCTGTTTGCTACGCTAATTGTCATGATTATGTAGAGATCACGGGCCGGATTTAGCCCGCAGGTTGTCAACCCCTGATTTAGCATAACAGCGGAGTTGCCAAATATTTTTGTCAGTGCAGAAAACACCCAATCATTTATAACATACGCTATAAAGCGCAAAGCATAGATGCAAAATTCTTTACTAATTGACATCTCTGGTGGTAATATATAACGAATCTCCGGCCACAAGTGTAAGTTATATCAAAAACTTACAGGAAACCAGCGTATAGGCAAATCGCAATGCATCTGCAAGAAACGCAAACCAAAATTTTATTTAGTAACGAAATTCAAAGCAAAAAACAACACACAGTTTTAGCAACCAAACAATGCAGAATTTAATAAAAACAATAAGAAAATGAAGCAAAGGCAATGCAAAGCAAACGCATGTTAAAGGCGGTGAATCATCCAGCCAATTCCGGTGGTTTGCAACAGCTAAAATTGAACTATAATTTTTGATATTTTTTGTTTTGATTTTGGGATTGCGTTTGCAAAGATATTCTACAAATACAAAAAGATGTCCCCCCGAAAAAAGTTTTTGGAAACTCTGATCGAGTTTTGATCTTCCCGCCAAAACCACAGTTCTCTAAACTATTAGGCCAACTGTAATCTTATTAAACTATTAGGCCTAATAGTTTAGAAATAGTTAGGCCTAATTAGGCCAAAACTATTTAGAAATAAACTATCTCTAAACTATTAAGCCTACCACAGTTCTCTAAACCATTAGGCCTACTGTGGTTTTGGCGGGAAGATCAAAACTCAGAGTTTCCAAAAACTTTTTTGGGGGGGACATCTTTTTGTATTTGAATATCTTTGCAACCACAGTCCCTAAATTAAAACAAAAAATATCAAAAATTATAGTTCAATTTTAGCTATTGTAAACCACTGGAATTGGCTGGATGATTCACCGCCTTTAAAAGAAAAAAAAAACAAAGCAAGAAACAACAGCATAAGCTCGTGGAGCGTGACTTGACGACTGTGTAAATAAACAAATCTTGCAAAGCCAATATTTATACTCGATCGCGAGTAGAAAAATCTAAAACATTTAGGTTTTATCTTGAAAAACGCCGGTGTCCTAAAATTTATTCTACTGTACGGTGTCATTTGCAGTTAAGCAGATATTAAGATAATTAACATGTGCCAAGTGCCAACTAAATTTGTGATTTATAAAGCGCCAAAAACAATGAGCAGTTAGTACACGAAATAAGCGGTACTGCTGTAGAAAACAAACAATCAAAAAAGAAACGCAAAAGTGCAAAGCAAAATTTCATTAAAAGAAACCTAAACAGTGTCATGTAAAAAGCTAAGGTTCATCGAACAACTTGCACAAGGGCAGTTGAACTCTACACTGGTATCTCTTGGAGATGGATTCCACGGCACTGAGCGCATTGTTTGATGTCCATCAAGAGATAAACTCGAGGATGATGGGCACTGTGACGATATCGTTCCTGCATAAACATTGAAGATATTGAAGTACAAGTTTGAACTGAACGAGACATGCGCGAGTTTCCGGAAAAAAGGTTTGGTCAAGATAATCTTAGCGGCACGAAGTAAATCTAACAAACTGTTCAAGTTACCAACAGGGAAAAAGCCACCTCATTCTACTTCAATCTAATCCTGCACTACAGCATGGGTTTTTATTACCGAGATATAAAACGCAACAAAGATAAGGAAACCCTATTTTCACCGATCCTCCTCTCAATTTTCGTCCGGAAAATTTTACATTTATGCTCTTTTGTTATTGTTGAAACCCATGAGACATTGAGCAATGCAAATGGCAAAGGTTGCTACCACCAATAGTATGGTCACCTGCATGACTGCGTGATACAATCTCCTTGTCTAGCTAACAATATAACAATAATACAACTAAAAAAATGTATCACAAACCTTTTGTCAAAAAGCCACAAATTTTGCATAAAATTACACTCTTCGGTTTATTACATGTGCATGGTTGACTAGTTGATTTTCGACCAAACTCCAAGGAAACAGCCATTACTACACCACATACTTCTATTAAAACGTTTATCTACAGAACTTGTATTTTCAAAGTAAAACCTTTAAAAAAAATATGAAATCAAAGAGTACCAGAAAAAGTAAGCCAGATGGACTTGAAATACGTAAGTGTTCATAGCAAAGCGAGCAAAATCATTAGAAATCGGTTTGGAAGTGGCAAACAAAACGAAAAAAGGTTTAAGATTACGATTTTTGCGCTTCTGAGATATTGCAAGACCTCAAATCTTAATTGTGAGTCTTCCAAATGACAATGGTGTTACGAATGCACCAAAATTTAGGTGTGCGATGGTAAAAGTTTTTTAAATTAACTATTTTCACTTATATTTGAATTTTAAATAACATATCTTAATCAACTCTAAAATGTTCAACCAGTTGCGGACATGATTTTCGAAATGGAGAGGTATTTAAAAAATAGTATGCGAAAATACCGCGCCAACTGAAACAATTAAAATTCCAACTGCGGTACAAACTAAATGGTGGATCCAGTAGCTGGGTCCACGACAGCAGACCGCCATTGCAACTACCCTATCCTAATGTCGGCAGTCAGTTGACTTGGTTCGCCAGTAGCTAGATAGTTCACATTACCAGGTAAAATCTACGCTGAGTCTGCATCAAATACCCTAATTACACCTAAAACACAACGCTAAAAACGCAAGTTTGTTTCAAATTAAAAACTACGAATCATTGAACGCCTCTTAGCAAAATACAATTTGTTTGACGACCTAACAAGCTAAGAAGATAACCACACACCACAATAGAAGAAAGCCAAACATGCGCCCATTTGCATAAATAATTAGATATGCTAATATAGTGATCAAAAAGTTTTCGTAAGATGCAAAGATCTTTCTTTGCCAGTGCCTTACCACTTATTTTACAATATTTAAATTGGTTATGATTTGAAATAAGCAATGCAACACCATGCCAGTGATTAAAAAAATGCAAGAGTAGGAAGAAGGTCCTAAATTAAGCCATATTCACCATGTAAGTTAGCGCAACCTGAGATAACTTAACACGCGAAAAATGCAAACCCCAAATTGTCGTCCTTTCACTACACACAAGACTTATGGAATAGTGAAATATATCGGAAAAAGATAATCCAACTTTTCAAAGAAAGACTTTCGGTTCGATCAGTTTTAACACAAAATCGCTTTTGTCAAATAGAAAATACTTTTCTGTCAAATTTAGAATGAAAGTAGTTAGAGCAACGCACAGCGGTAATATTGGCAAAAGCAAGCTGAAATGAAGAGCATGGCAAGAAGAGACGATAAGAGACTCAAATGCTGACCGAACAATAACTCCCATTGCGGCGCAGTGCGAAAAATTCCCGATTTCCCACACACAAGTTTGTCATTTTTTTTTCATAAGAACAAATAAAAACACGACGCGCATTTTTATTTTAAGTTTACGAATTAATTAAGAACAAAGCCAGCCTTAGCAAGAGATCCTCAGGTAGCAGAAACTAGTCACTTTACTGTTTTCGATCTACCAAAAAAGTTAGTTTACTGAAGCAGCCAAAGCACAGCTCCAGGAAAAGAAACGATTATAAAACCCAGATCGCACGAATTTACATCGATAATCTCAACGATTTGAGAACAACTGAAAGCAATGGAGGCCGAAAAATTGTAAATTAAGAACAGCCAGATTCGATCAAAACTCGCTAGTTGTTGTAATACAAAAAAAATAGGGGCAGGTAGTCATTGAAAAAGGACCAACAAAAATAATTGCTGAAACAAGAATGCGGTTTTTTTAAATAACGCCACAATCTAGAATTAGCAACCCGCAATATACATACTCCTTTCAACATCCTGAAATGCAAACCCGGTCTACGACTTTTACGCGCGGACGTTTATGTAGGAAACGTTAAGTCCCTGGACTTTTATGCGCCAAGACTAAAAAAAAAATTTTTTTGTTTAAAACTCAATTAATTTTTGTTTTCAAAAACGTATTTTTCTTTCAAATAAAAGATTTTTTCTACAAAAAAAAAAGAAAAAGTTTTTCAACCAAAAAAGTTCTACTTTGATAAAAATGTTAATATTGTCGAAACTTTTTATTTGATACTTGTAGAAAGAATCGTCGGAATAGAGAGCGCAGGAAAAGCAGCGGCTGTAGAAAAAGCCGCGCAGTGATTGGCTGGAAAAGGATAGATGAGAAAGCGTCCTTTGTGTACAATCTTAAGTTGAGAACGAATTCTTTTTGTCGTCAGAGGGCGGGATTACAAGTTTTGATAAAAGTAACATTATTGAAAAATACAAGAAATCAATTTCTGGAAAACTTTTCTGATCTCCTTCCATTTATCTGCTTTTGAAGTCATTTTATCAACGCCCTCTGCCGACAAAAAGAATTCGTTCTCAACTTAAAGGTTGTACACAAATAACGTTCTCTCATCGACCCTTTTCCAGCCAACCACTGCTCGGCTTTTTCCTATACCCGCTCCTTTTCCTGCGCTCTCTATTCTGACGATTCCTATTGACAAGTGTCAGATAAAAAGCTTCAAAAATATTACCAATTTAATCAAACTAAAACTTTTTTGTTTGAAAAACGTTTTTGAAAAAAAACTGTAATTTGAAATAAAAAAACTTTTTTGGACAAATTTTTTTTTTTGGAAAAAATACTTTTTTTGAAAATTTTTTTACCTCTGGTGCCTAATCGGCAGCACATAAACGTCCAGCGCTCATACGTCTTCGCCTAAGGTCACGGTCCGTGCAAACCTGCAAAAATTCATGCAAATAACACAAGTAACAAAAAAACCCTTCCCACAACAAAATACAGCACCAACACAGAATTTAAAAACGTAAAAGAAAATCACTTGTGCATATAATGAAGTAATTGCAGCATGAAAACTTACAAAATACACAGACATTGGGGGCAAAAGCCTCCTGGGCTCCTTCCCAGGTGCAACAAATTTCTGGGAAAGAGCAAACGACAAAAGCGGATAAACGTTTTCACTAAATTTACACAGAAAACAGCAACAAACTTTTGACAAAAATTTCGGTGTAGACATTTTTTGTTATCTTCACCTTAACTTGACGGTAGCAGCAAAACTCGTCTTTCTGTGCAGACCTGTTTTCACATAAAGTTGGCAGAATGCAGCAAATTTCTTGTGAATTTTGTCCCCATCCCCCTGGCTCAAACCTTTAGTTGCGCCAGTGTACACAGGCTGCAACAACATGCAAATATATCCATTGGGGTAATCAAAACCAAATATAAAGAGAAAACACAGCAAGAAGCAGAGAAAAGAGACCCTCAACACTTACTGCATAGCCAGTATGCTATTTACAACAAGGCAGATTTCAATACATTATCTTAGCATGGCAAGAAAAAGCAAAGAAATAGCAAAAACAAAATAAACATTTTGAAGCAGAAACTTGCGTTACGCCTTGCAGTTACTTTTTTGCCTCCTCCATATTAGATTGAACTATTTCCTGAAGAAAAGTGTTGTGGCAACGAAAGCAATGTGTCAAGTCCATGAGGTGATATACACGTGGATGAACTGGGCAAGTAGACATAATTTTACCTGTAATGAAGTAATACTTTATAATTGTACTGGTACAGAAATCATGGCTTTTGTTTGATACACACATACCAGGGGTGCGGGCTGAACCCAAATTTTGCAATCAAGGTCATTGTAAAAACGATGCCGTTACCCTCTCGGCCACCCAGCCAACTAAATTGCTTTCATTCATTTCCTCCAAGAAAAGCTGCTCCCCTTCGAAATTTTGCCAAGGTTGCCAATCAGAACCATTTCAAAACGTTACGGGATGTTCTTAATTCCCAATAAGGGGTCATTCTATTATAATACAGGCAAAATTTTAAAATTTTGTAACCCACCCTCTTAGAATTTTTTGGTTTTTGAATATGTTGCAGTCCTAAGTGAGAGATGAAGATTAATGTTGGTTTCATCAAAATCCATCAAGCGGTTTACGAGATATCAGCGTTAACATTTTTGCCACTAGAGGCGCTAATTTTTATTTTGAAAACTAAAAAAGTGGTTAAAAGCATTATTTTTTGGGCTACATTGACAAACAAAATCTGCATTCTTATGGTTTTGGGGACAAGGAATTCATATTTTCACTCAAAATGGTGAAAAAACCAAAGAAAATCCCTCTAATTAGAGACTGAAATTTTCGGGGGTCCTCCACTTTGACGCCTCATATCTAAAATCTGCAAAAAAAATTTTTCCCCCAACCAATGTCAAAAGACTAAGAAAAGCTAACTGCTTCATGTGGATAAATAAAATTAAAGGTGTTGTGTTGCATATTTTTTTAAAAAACATATGTAGATACTTAATATTTTAGTTTTGCAAAAAAATTTCATGTTAGCAATTAGTGTTTGTTTAATGAGTAGTTATGCCATAGCTGAAGCAGTTTTTGATATAACACGCAGAGATTGAAGCATTGTGAGTTTTATTCTGTAATTTTAAGGGTTGATAGTCGATACTGATTCCCAATTATACTTAGGCTACTGTTTAAAGAATACAAGCACATTAACGTCATATACTGGAACTTAAGCAACATTACCATTAGCAGACAACAATTAGCATATGGAATGTCATTTCAACGCAATGCAATTTATCCATAATCAGTAGTTATTTGTCACTTAGTTTTAAACGTTTGTGTGTGTTATCATGACAGAATAGCGTAATGGATCACCGAAAAGCATATCATAGACTTTTGTAGTAAAGTTCATGCTTTAAAATAATGGTCACTGCACCATAACGTTCTGGATTCGACTCTAGTTTTATCAGAAGCAATGCTAGAATTAGACTGAAGAGGTATGCAGAATTTGAAGCCCTGCAACTTTAACTGCTATATAAAGTTTTGTGGAACGAAGTGATTGAATGGTAGATAGCCTATGCATGCTTTTACCAACATCCAAGCCCAGTCACTGCTATGGTTGTGGAATATTGTACAGTAATAGAATATTCAAGATATACAAGAAAACTTAAGTTTTTGAACTAAATCAAACATTAAGACTTACAAAATATCATAAAATAAAAACGCAACCTAAATTTGTGATTGCCACATGCAAAATTCCTTTCATACATGACATAAAAGGTGACCAATAAACATGAAACATTTAAAATAAACATCTTGATAAAACAACACACCTAAAAAAATTGTTTTGGACCAGAGATTCCCATGGGAGATTTATATTGTGATGTACATAAAAAAACACAAAACATTCCAGAGCATCATGCCATCAAAACCCCACTTTGGCTCTAATTCGGGATTATTTTGGCATACTTTAGCCATGATATGCTTCTTAGCTCATGTCAAATCATTGCATATACTCATCAACAGATTAATAATGAAGATGGTTAACAGTCTATTCAATACCATGTTTACTGTCATAATCAGATTTTATTTTTACTCCTCTGCATTCTGCAAGTCAGTAAAAAAATTGAAGACCACTGTCCTTGGCAATTACAGATCTATCTTTGACAAAAATTTAAACTCCTCATCAGTGATCTGATAAACACGAGTAGATCTGCTGATGTTCGGGGTAGAAATTTGTGATAAAACATAAGCTTTTGGGACGTGTAAAATGTCATCATGCTTTGGCCAGTAAAAGTTTGCCGTGGCCCACTTGGGTGCATGAACTTCACTAACAGTTCATCTTCCGGTGCTGCTTCTAAAATGATGCCAATCCACCAAGAATTATCATATTTTACAGCAATATAATCACTAACATTGACCATTATATTTTGCTGCTAACTATCAAAAAACTTGTAGCAACCGGATACCAATCATCCTCTGCTGTGATCTTAAACTTGATGTTTACAATTGCTTCTGAAGAAAAAACATGGTAGCTTCTGGTGCCTGGTATGGTGTGACCATGAATATATCTTTCAGTTAAGACTTGGCGAACTTTAGAAATATTTTCTTTGGATAAAAAGTAGAAGAAAATGCTAGGCATAGCTGTTTTGCAAAAATTAAAAGTATCTTTAGCTGTTAGAATTTGGTTTTGATATGGTTGAGCCAAACTTCGATGGACTAATTTTCTTTTAATTGCACCACCAAGCCCATCACATGACGACTTCCCATGGCTTGTAGCAAAGAAATTTCAATTTCCTGAAAGCCCAAAATCCTTTCGATAAGTTAAATTCAATAGGTTTTTGAAGTTTTTGTATTGTCCAGCGCAACCATCTGAAAAGTACTCAATGTGTTCATTGTGTGAATAATTTTGTTCAAGATAGCTAACAAGTTTTTGTGATTGATCTTCTGCTAATAAAAAGCTTTAGATTTAACTTTTTAAAATTTATGCTTATTGTCAGTTTAATATTTGCTCTGTCTGTTGGCTTGAATGCCTTAAGCATGCAACAAAATAAATTCTCACCTCAAAAAGGCCAATCTTAACAAGATTGAGCAGATAAAACTTTATTCTAGAACATTCACTATGACATCACTTTGTATTGTTTTACAATGACTTTATTCTAGAACATTCACTATGACATCACTTTGTATTGTTTCACAATGATATGTTTAAAATAATATTTTTGAGAAAAAAATTTCACATTTTTGACTGAATTTAACCGTCAATTACTGAAGTATGCAACAGAACACCTTTAATTTTATTTATCCACATGAAGCAGTTAGCTTTTCTTAGTCTTTTGACATTGGTTGGGGGAAAAATTTTTTTTGCAGATTTTAGATATGAGGCGTCAAAGTGGAGGACCCCCGAAAATTTCAGTCTCTAATTAGAGGGATTTTCTTTGGTTTTTTCACCATTTTGAGTGAAAATAAGAATGCAGATTTTGTTTGTCAATGTAGCCCAAAAAATAATGCTTTTAACCACTTTTTTAGTTTTCAAAATAAAAATTAGCGCCTCTAGTGGCAAAAATGTTAACGCTGATATCTCGTAAACCGCTTGATGGATTTTGATGAAACCAACATTAATCTTCATCTCTCACTTAGGACTGCAACATATTCAAAAACAAAAAAATTCTAAGAGGGTGGGTTACATTGAGTGCCTGTATTATAATAGAATGACCCTAAGTGCTTTGTGGCAGGGTTGTCGCCAACACAAAATGAAGGATAAACATTATAAATTAGGTAGCTCCTTTTCAAATAAATGTAAGCAGCTTTCCAAAAGTTAAATGAGGACCAACGGCAAAATCAACAATAGTATCTAAAGTTAGGCGAATCGCATAAGAATTGATTGCCATTGACTCCATCTTTCTTGTCCCAGCCTTTCCAGAGATATTGTACTTTAAACACGACGTAGGGCCTCTAATGTTATTATTTGTATGAGCAACATTGACGTTAGTTCTAACTTAAAGCAACGCCGCTATTAGGCTATTGCATTGAGTTGTTTTGCTGCACACTACTCAGTTTGATCTAGTCAGCAGAGCAGATCCGAGCTGAAAAAAAAAGAATAGAATGTATGGTAGCCCAGATTAGGGGTTCTCAAACTTTTAGTGTTATGGAGCCTGTGAGGACGTTGACCAATATTTACAAACCCCCACCATAAACTTCTAAAATAAAATAAAAGGAATAGCTTGCGAGGCCCCTAGGTTTCTCTAGCAGAGCCCTGCGGCTCCACAAGGAGCACTTTAAGAACCTACGACCTAGATCAGTGGTTTCAAACTTTTTGGGATGCGGCACACTAAGAAGTGAGTCATTTCATGTCAAAACAGCAAATTTTCAGAAAAGTTCCCACTTGACCCTCTCAGATTTTGCTGAAATCTTATCAAAATGGGCTTTTTGATGAATGATGAAGATTCGCAAAATTTTAGCTTTGGGTCATTCTTTGTTCAAAAAATATGCCCCCCCCCCTGGTGGCAACAAATATTTTGCATTTTTGCCCAATTTTGAGTCCTCATATCTTTGGATTGAAGTTATTCAGATTGCTCAAACTTGGAAATTTTACAGACATTTTTTCACTAATTTCAGAAATGGCTTTGACTTTTTGATACTGTGTTTAAATTTTGAGTTACAGACCTTCAAAAATGCTCGCTTTTTCAAAAACATACTTTTTTACACTTTTTTTGAGGGGGTATATCTTACATCGCAAATATTATAGCCTCATCAAACTTGCAATGCTCCTTACGTATATGAGATTGTCATGAAACAATATGAAGGGGATTAGCTGCAACAGATTTTGGGCAATTATGAATCAAATACGGCCCATTTTCTGAAAAAAGGGAAATTACACCATTTTGTGAGCACTGGTTGACAATGTGGGCAACATTTTAGAAATCTGAAATTTTGCTCAAAGTTTGCTCACAGCCACAACTATATCATATGTGAATTTCAAGAATGTGTCTTCACTGTAAAGTAATACTCTAAGGTGGTAAACATTCACCTATATCGCTAAATTTGCTTGTGTGATTTCCCTAGCAACGGCCATAGCAACCATTTCTGTGCATTAAGACGCTCCAAATTGACAAAAAAGTTCTTTTTAATGAAAAATATCAACTTCTGCAATGAAAACGTACAGTTTTCAATCAATTCTGATATTTAAATCTGAGCTTAATAACAGAAAAATTCATTGAATAGAACGCCAAGCTAACATATTTTGCTCAAAACTAACCTTTATCACTGTTTATTCAAGACACCAACCCAACATTTCAACATTAGTCATGTTTCAGTGAGCGCACAGTACAGAACACATTGTACAGCAAAATGTCAATGTTTCAAAGCCTTGAAAAGCATCAAATTTCATACGATATGTATCTGCAATAAAAAGCAAATACCGCAACCAACAGATTTGAAGTTCTGCAGCTTTGAAGGCTCACACACTGTACAACAACCAATTCACTAAAATGCATTAAACAATATTGTCAGTATTATGGTTAGTTAGCACTGCAGTTTAACATCCGCGATCATTGCATGTCAAGACGTAAAGAGTTTGTATCAATTAAATATGGAAGCAAAAATTCCGAAACAAAACCACCTTGTGTTAGTTAACATGAAAAAACTTTATGAACAATTTGAACAGAACAACAGTGATGCAATTGGGTTTTCAAAGTTTTGTGAACTTCAACCAAATGGTGTGTAACGATTAACTCTAAGGGTATGCATTCTGTGTGTGTTTGCAAGAACAATCAGAATGCAAAGCTTCTTTGCAGTGGTCTTCCTGAAAAAGTTTCATATCTAGACTTTTTAATGCACATGGTTTGCAGTTTGTAAAATCGAAGCAGCATGATGCAGCAATGTTTGCAATGGCCTGGAAAAGATCAACTTAAAGAAGTATTGAAACAGACCTTTGAGCAAAATGATGTCGACCTGGAAGATACTATTATCGTCAATCAGTAGTTCACACGGATAGGACAAAACTTTTGGATCTGCAATATATTGTAGCTGAGTTTATTGAAACCACTTGTGAAAAATTTGATTTGTTGAGACAGTATCACTATATCGCTAAATCTCAATCAGCTTTTTTGAAACAATAAAAGAACAAATCAATGGCAATGAAATCATTGGTCTTCTTGATTTTGCTGAAAGTTATAGCTTTCTGGTTTAAGACGCTGTCCAAGAATATCACTGGGAAAACAGCCAAGCTACCCTCCATCCATTTTCTGTTTACTTCAAGAATGATGTTGGTGAGGTCAAATGCGTAAGTATCTGCATCACATCTGATAGCATGAAACATAACAGTAATGCTGTTCATACATTTATCCACACTGTGCTCATCTATACACGAGAAAAGCTTCCAACAGTTCCCAAAGTAGTATATTTCAGTGATGGCGCTGCAAGCCACTACAATAACTTCAAGAAATTGGTGAATTTGTGCCACCATAAAAGAGATTATGACCTTGATGCTGAGTGGAATTTTTTTGCTTCTAGCCATGGAAAATCGTCCAGTAACAAAAGCAAGCTTACAAACAACTGTAACGAATCAAATTTTAACTCCACAACAAATGTTTGCTTGGGCTATTGCTGGCATAAAATATCAGTACATCAGTGAAAAGGATATTGCCAAGAATTTTCAAGACTTTGCACTTAAAGAGCGCCATGCCAGGTGTAAAACTATCCCATGTACTCGATCACATTACAGTTTCATACCTATTTCTGAAACTGTCCTGGAAATAAAAAGGCTTTCTTTGGATGATATTGACAACCAATTTTCTTTTGGATTTGAAAAACATGCACCTTACTCTTCTCAGATTGTACCTATTCAAAATGATGCACAATTCCAACCTGGGCCGACATGACAGAACGTGCTAGCGAGCTCGTAAAGGCCATTCTCGCTCGCTAAAAAGCGCTAACGACCAAAAAATCTTTGTAGATAAACTGTCATTTCTGAGCCGTCTCACCCGACACACGTTAAAACTGCTAGCTCGAATTTCTTTGCAAGATGTTCATAACTTGCGTTAGTACCTAATAAATATCTCATTGTGACGTCAGTTGCATTTCTACTTCAAAATAATGCGTTCAAACCTACTGTATGTACTGCATTGTTGTGGAAAAAGATACAACAACCTATGCACTATTATTTTAAGCAAACAAATTCCTCAACTGAGAATAATTTGTAAATAAACGACAAAATTTAATTATATTTTTGGATCAATGTGAAATAAGAACAACTTTTTCCATACTATAATTTTTGTAAATGACGTGCAGCGCCCTTGAGGTTGTTGGTGGGTAAACTCATATGTTACAGTGACTTTAGGTTTTTAGGTTTCAAAATTTTTCAAAAGTGAGCAAGTCGAAGTACACTCTTCTTTTTTAGAACCAGTAAATCTTGAGTTGAGACTGGCTGTTTTTCATTTTGGGCCAGTATTCAGATTCATTTGTTCATGATTTTGTAAAAATTTTGAGAGCATCGATGTCAATTTTAGCGGGCATGTTTGAAACACTGTTTATTGCTCTGTCTGCTTAAGTGAAGGCTTTTTTCTTGCTTTTGCAGCATCGTAAAACTGCAAAAGCAAAAAAGCAAGCTTTTTTCAAGTTGAATAACTGCCAAAAAAAATTTCTCAATTACTTGCACAGAACAACAGAGCTTTATAATCTTGAATAACTGCAATTTTGCTTGCACACACAAAAAAATCACTGAAAATTTATCATTTTGAATCAGCGCAAATTTTAGTTTGTTTGATTAGTTTGAATTTTTTGTTTGTTTTTGGTTAATTTTGCTGCCGAGGCTGGCATTGTTTTTAATTAGTTCTGAAATTTTGAGTAAAAATGAGCCTCGTGTTTTAGCAAATCGTTCTTATAAAAGGAGTGTATTGCTATTTTTGCCAACTGGCACTACTCAACATTTCTTTATCAGTCGAAACAGCAAATGGTTCTCAATGCAATTCGCTTTTTTTTAGCAGTCTAATAGCAAACATGGCGACCATTTTAATAGATTTTCAGCAAAAATTCGCTTTAGTTAAAAATTTTCAACATTTTGCCTTTAAATTTCTGAACCAAAAAAATTTCTAAAAGAGTGCTTCATAATGCTCTTTAAGTTGGCGAGGAAAATGTGCCGTTTTTTACTCAAACTGCTTTCCGCAATCCCTCGAAGCAACTTAGCGAGAAAGAATGACGTAACAGATTTTGCAAGGCTTTACATACACGTGCAAAAATGACCTCTTATGTTTAGCGAGTATTTCGTTCGGTAGCGCCTCTCAAAAAAAACTCACTAATTAAAGCGAACAAGGAAATTTCTGTCTTATGGGCCCTGGTAACTACATACCATGCAATTACAATCAACAGTGGTATGTTGGGATTACCATGAAGTGATATGCTGAGCCCAAAGACGTTTATGTTATATTCATGCATTGCAATCAAAACCACACTTCATCATGGCCATATGATGCAAGAAACGAATGTTGGGTACCATTTCAAGATATCTTGTGTGTGTAGATGCACCTGTTCTTCAAAATCAGAGTGGACGATACTATAAACTAAGTTCTTCAGATCTCAATTGCATTATTTCTCTTTTCAAAGCTCTGCAATTTTTATCCTCTGAACAAGTTTACTCTTTTTTAATGGTATTAAGTCTCATGCTTATTGCTTAACAAACATAAAAACTTTCCACCCAAATTTAATTCGTTAGCTTCATTCTTTTTTTGAATGAAAAGGATCAGTATCTCTAAAGTGATGGTGTTTGGGGTATTACACATTTTTTTATACAAACCTGTGAGTTTTTAGTTGCGGATGGCTGTTCTAAAATGTTCGCAAATTTTCAGCCTTAGTTGTGCTTGACCCAAACTTATTCTTGCTTGGTTAAAAGGGCTCTGTCACTAGTTATAGATCATAACTACTGCTACACAAACCAACAATGGCAATGAAAAAGCCAAGGAATACACTGCTGCTACACAAGTAAGTTGTGCTGCACTTGTTCTGGATTAATTTTTTGATGCTAAGCCAGGCATTGCTCTTAATTTGTTCTTAAATTTTGAACAAAAACGAATTTTGTGTTCCTATGAAACTGTTCTTATAAAAAAGAAGTGTAATACAAGACTATCTAGATACCGTTATACACAGTATTTTGGAATTTTTTTTAGCTGAAACGCGCTGCAATGTCTTGACATGCAATGATCACTGATGATAAACTGCAATGCTAACTAACCATAATACTGACAATATTGTTTAATGCATTTTAGTGAATTGGTTGTTGTACAGTGTGTGAGCCTTCAAAGCTGCAGAACTTCAAATCTGTTGGTTGCGGTATTTGCTTTTTATTGCAGATACATATCGTATGAAATTTGATGCTTTTCAAGGCTTTGAAACATTGACATTTTGCTGTACAATGTGTTCTGTACTGTGCGCTCACTGAAACATGACTAATGTTGAAATGTTGGGTTGGTGTCTTGAATAAACAGTGATAAAGGTTAGTTTTGAGCAAAATATGTTAGTTTGGTGTTCTATTCAATGAATTTTTCTGCTATTAAGCTCAGATTTAAATATCAGAATTGATTGAAAACTGTACGTTTTCATTGCAGAAGTTGATATTTTTCATTAAAAAGAACTTTTTTGTCAATTTGGAGCGTCTTAATGCACAGAAATGGTTGCTATGGCCGTTGCTAGGGAAATCACACAAGCAAATTTAGCGATATAGGTGAATGTTTACCACCTTAGAGTATTACTTTACAGTGAAGACACATTCTTGAAATTCACATATGATATAGTTGTGGCTGTGAGCAAACTTTGAGCAAAATTTCAGATTTCTAAAATGTTGCCCACATTGTCAACCAGTGCTCACAAAATGGTGTAATTTCCCTTTTTTCAGAAAATGGGCCGTATTTGATTCATAATTGCCCAAAATCTGTTGCAGCTAATCCCCTTCATATTGTTTCATGACAATCTCATATACGTAAGGAGCATTGCAAGTTTGATGAGGCTATAATATTTGCGATGTAAGATATACCCCCTCAAAAAAAGTGTAAAAAAGTATGTTTTTGAAAAAGCGAGCATTTTTGAAGGTCTGTAACTCAAAATTTAAACACAGTATCAAAAAGTCAAAGCCATTTCTGAAATTAGTGAAAAAATGTCTGTAAAATTTCCAAGTTTGAGCAATCTGAATAACTTCAATCCAAAGATATGAGGACTCAAAATTGGGCAAAAATGCAAAATATTTGTTGCCACCAGGGGGGCATATTTTTTGAACAAAGAATGACCCAAAGCTAAAATTTTGCGAATCTTCATCATTCATCAAAAAGCCCATTTTGATAAGATTTCAGCAAAATCTGAGAGGGTCAAGTGGGAACTTTTCTGAAAATTTGCTGTTTTGACATGGATTGACCCAAGCGTTTGATTTGATTGCAGCACACCAAGAAATGTTGCATCAAACCTATAGCTCTGCGTTTACTTTGCTTGTTAAAACACTTTCTTTAAAACATATTGCTTTCTTGAACAAACTTAGTTATCTTCAGAAGATGTCAACTACTCAAAAATACTTAAAACGATTTTGCTGTATAAAAAAAAAAACGTGAAATTTGTTCTTCCTTGCAGTCATCTATCCTTGTCTCTGCACCAGTTAGCAGTGGAATAGCAACTACTTCACGATTCTGGCCCTGCAGCAGACTGCTAAATGAGGCTTTGCAGTTCACACAGCAAGCAAAAAACAAAAAGATTTGCAAAGAGGCAGCAAGCACACATCAACAAACTTAGTTGCTGTTTGTTTAGTGTTGGATGGCAGTGCTGTACTACGTCTGCTGGTCAATTTCTGTTTACAATTATTACGTCATAAATGTGTTATAACCAACTTTTCGGTATCAGCAGTCAGCACTCCGCAGTAGTTTCTGAAGTCAAGATCTCAGGTGCAGTAAAGCCGAGATATTGATGTATTTTATTGTTTTATCGATAGGGAAAGCACCGAGTTTGCTGTGGAAACTGACAAATTTGAGAGGCAGGTGTGAAGCGGTGAAATTATGTTATATCGTAATGCAACAGCATTTGATATTTTACAGTGGTTAGCAAAATCATGCTTACTTGATTCGACACCATATTTATGCTTGTGCCTGAAACTTCAGGTTACCATTGGTGTGACAATTGCGAGCTGCAAGAGAAGTTTCTCAAAGCCCAAAATGATAAAGTTGTGTTTACGTTCTACCATGAATGAAGATCGGCTATCGAAAATTCTGTCGATAGAAAAAGACTACATTCTAAAACTTGATTTCGAAGATATCAATGCTGATTTTGCTTCAATGAAAGCTTGAGAAGTTCAATTTTGAAGAGGCAATATTTTTTTTATTTGCCAAATAAGTTTGTTCACCATTTTGTCATTTATTTTTGGCCTGGTGAGGCTTCTTTCTCAAGCAAAATAGAACTTCTGAGATCCGGCACATTATTTCATATTTGTAATTATTTTATTGAAAATTGTTGATAGTTAATCTTCTGAAACAGTGTTTGATGATATACAAAGTAAAATCAAAGCAAAATTTAACTACAAAATCACAGTAATATGCTGTGATTCTATAGTTGTAATTATTTTGTTAAAAACATTGCTTAAACGTGAAACTATTTCAAAATTTGCTACAGTCTACTTAGGGCAGCATTTTCAATGAAAGCCAGGGACTTCAACGTATGCTCCTACGCCACTGCTAGTTAGGCCTAATTTTTAACAGTTCAAGTGGATGTTTAAGAAATAACAGCAATGCTATTCAAGATAAAACTAATAATTTTTTGCCTAAGTCACAGCAAAATTTGTATTGTTTTTGCCCAAGTGATTTTGCCATCGAGTGGGATGTTTAGAAGCAAAATTATGTTGGTCATCTTTGCCATAATCAACTGGATGTATTTTTGCCAAATTTTTGTAGCGATTCGTCATTTTACTAAAAAATGAAAGTTTTAATTCCATTTTTCTCAAAACTCAAAAAAATGAAATTTTTTATTACAGTGACAATGTATAGTATATTTTTACACTGTGGTACCATTATGCCATATTGTGATGTCCATGTCATTATAGACTACAAAAAGTAGATACAATAGGCTACGTAAATTTTTATGAAGCCATTATGTGGTTAAATGTAGTTAGATACACTTTGTGTATTGTAAAATGTAAAGTAAATTGCCAATTATTTTTTCAAAACTCACAAGTAAGATAATGGACAATCGGACGTAATGTATAAGTATGCATTTGAAAACCTCGCAGCACACCTGCAGCTCTCTCGCAGCACACCAGTGTGCAGCGGCACCCAGTTCGTGAAACCCTGGCCTAAATAACAAACGTCTAAGAACAAACAAAACTAACGCAAGAAGAGTAGTAGGCCATTGTTTGCAACTTAGTTGGAAAAGTTTATTCTAGGGTCAAAATACTGTAAGCAAATACAATAAGCCTATTCAGGTACTGGTAGTCTTATTATCAGGTATGAGTTTGTACTTTGTAGCCAAGTAATAAAAGCCTTCTTGCAAGGCTAGGCTATGATTCAAACTGAAACTGTATCAGACAGCTTGATTTTTACTGAGATTGCTAGGCTACCATACAGATTCCTTTTTTACTAGCTCAAATGTGTTATGCTGGCAAGATCAATCTGATTAGTTCGCAGTGAAATGACTCAATGCAGTGGCCTAATAGCGAAGCTGCCTTAGATTAGAACTAGGATGGCATCGCTAACGCTATTAACAATAGGGTTGCCAATAAAAATTATTAACATTACAGGTCCCTACGTCATGTTTGAAGAAGAATATCTCTGGAAGAGCTCAGTCAAGAAGGATGGAGTCAATGCCAATCTACTGTAGTCTTATGCAATCGGCCTAACTTGAAATACCCCGTTGATTTTAAATCTAACTTTAAATACCGCCTGTAGTCCTTTAGTCCTCGTTTAATCTTCTGTCACAATACTGACAAAATAGCAACACTGAAGTAAGAGAAAAATTATTAACTTTGAACTGCAATATCTCGCATCAGCAAGACCTACAAAGATCAAATTTGGTGAGAATGTATTTTAGGCTTTTGCCAACATTTTGGTCAACAGTGAAAAACTTGACTTGAATGCCGTTTTAAGTGACCTTGAAAAGTCGGTTGGTATTATAGAACTTAAGAATTGCTTTAATCAGTATGTTCGTTTTTCTTCCTCTTCTTAACCAAGATATTCATTTCTTTAGTAAAAGCTTTTTGTTAGACACTTGTCAAGGAAAATCATCAAAATGTAGAAAGCAGAAAATAACAGCCATTTAGAGAAAAGCCGAGAAATGATTTTTCCTATAAATAGCTGTTCTTTTCTAGTATGCTTTATTTCTGAAGATTCTTCTTGACAAGTGTCAGACAAAAAGCTTCAAAATGAACATCCTAATTAAAGCAATTCCTAAACGACCTTTTGAAAACTTACAAGCAGCACTTAAACTGTAAAATATTGCATGGAAGAATGCTTTTGCAACCGGAACCGAACACATCCTAGAATAAGGCAGAAACAAACAAATATTCAAGCTTGTCGCTCATAAACTGAAAATCTATTTTCAGTAATTTTTTACACATAAATTTAATGTAAGGCCCGCCAAAGAAGGAAAGCGACCAGCATGCTTTCTTTCTGTGGGGTAAGCTGAATTTCAATTGGGGGATGCTGATTCTTGATGGGGAGACGCGTCACCCTGTACTCCCCAACAATTTAAGTACAGCATACAAGCAATGAACTCATTGAAGCTAAGAAGCTAAGATTACTTACCCTTCATCAGGTACCCACAGACTTTGCACAAGATTATGTTATTTGTTTTATTGCATGAGCACTCTATATTAACAATACTGGTTTGATCCTTATATGAAATCACATCCATTGCTACAAAACCAGACACTTTCAATACAATACAGCAATATGAGGCTTAATACCAGTAACCTTCAACCAATCAAAGACTTTGTTTTGTTATATCTAAACAAGATACCATACTTTGATAACAATGCTTCATTAGAATAAAATTTAAAGAGAACTGTCAGGCATTTTTGCAAGGTTTAGTTTGACAGGAAGCAAAACATAAATTTGCTGGAAATTGTAATGAAAAAGAAAGGCTAAAATTATATATAATATAAAACTAATTGCAAGTTTAACAAAAGTTTTAACAAAAGTGACAAGTTTAACAAAAGTGACAATTGCTTTTTTTAATTTGCTGGAAATTCTAATGAAAAAGGCTATAATTATATGTAATATAAAACTAATTGCAAGTTAAGTTTAACAAAAGTGGCAATTGCTTTTTTAAGATTTTTGAACACTAGATGTGGAGCAAAACAATTCAAGACAGCTCATTTATATGTTGTATACTGCCTTGCTTTAAGTTTTACATTTCTTTCAAGAAAATTCTCTTCAGCTGCTCCAACTACTATTGTGGCAAACTTTTGGAGCAACAACTGTTAGACTTTGTTCAACATCTAAAATATAAATACTACAGTTTTCAGTAAAAAAAATGTGTATTGGTATATGACGGAAACGCGGCGTAAACAAGTAGAACCCTTGTGTTATGTAAGTCGTGATTCATATGTTTTTCAACTTTGCCAGATACAAGCGAATTAGTCATCAACGTAGAAATTTTTTTTTAGTTTGGGGTTTATGGTATTTTCTTAGAATTATGTGATTTTCTCAATCATATTCGTTTTTTCTCATGTTCTGTATTTTTACCAAAGTTTGGGGCATACAAGTTAGTTGAGATTTAGGAGTTTAGGAGAGGACAAAATATTTTCAGTAATTGCTCTACCTTGCTTTGTTCTGGCTTGCTCTGCTCTGCCCTGAATTGCTCAGCATTGTTTTGCTTGCTCTGGTAGCTTGCTTTGTGTTTGTTTGGGACTTGTGGGTTTGATCTTCAGGTTTATGGGAGTGTAGTTACATATGTTTTTTCTGGTTTGTGCGCTTTATGTCTTTGTTGTTCAGAGCTGTTGTGCTTTCCATTGTCAATATAACACGTGATTTCCCCTTTGACTGGATTGTGTTTGCATCTGTGAGCTACAACGATTGCGTGAGCGATTCTCCCATTGTCTTAACGATTCCAACTCGCAACTTCTCATTAGCCACTACAGGTATAATCACTGAAACACGCGCACCCTTCATCACCAAGGTCACAACTCGCTGCCTTCTTTAATCTCGACATTTTGGATACTTTGTAGGTTGCAGTCCATCAGAGGTGCAATGCATCACCATTATTTGTTTGCTGTCTATTTATTAATTGCACAAGTGTGCTAAAATTTTAACAACAAACAAAAATTATGCCAAAGGTTTGAATGCAGGGTTAGAAATTAACCCTTGCGCACTTGTCCGAGGCAAGCTAAAATCACCTCGAGCAAGTTGTTTTCTAGATCCACTTGCCTGACGAGCAAGTCAATAAAATGTAGCAACTTAAAATAAGTTTAAAACTCTGTTACCACTTTTACTATAATACAATAAAATGCAAGAAAGCTTTTATTTGTTTTATGTTAGCACAATTACAGCTCTTAATACTTAGTTATGTCGCATACACATCATTAATTGCAATCAACACTTTTTAATCGAGCACAGATTCGTTAGATCTGACATGCTCTGCAATTCTTTTAATGTTAAATGTTTTATTTTCCAGCAAAAAATTTGCCCACACTTGCCACGCTAACCACTCTTTCAGATATCACAAGTACTCCTCTGTGCTGGAAGAAAGCAAGGAAAAAAATATGGCAATTTTTTATTTTATTTTAGTGTTTTAAAGATCTTTAGTTCCTCTATCTTTTACAAAACAAATCTTCAGTAAAGAGCTTGATTTAATCAGCCATATTGCAACAACAGACAAAATTTTTAAAACAGATATCATTGTTTATTACACGCTAAACGTTTTCGAGCATTCTTCTGGTCCTCTTCAGAGCAAAATAATCACATGCTATCAGTTTAAAGACAAACTAGCAAATGAGCAACTTTTAAAATAGCAATATAGCATACTTGTTGCGTTGAGGTAAACTATTTTGCTATTTTAAAAGTTGCTCATTTGCTAGTTTGTCTTTAAACCAATAGGATGTGATTATTTTGCTCTGAAGAGGACCAGAAGAATGGTCGAAAACGTTTAGCGTGTAATAAACAATGATATCTGTTTTAAAAATTTTGTCTGTTGCTGCAATATGGCTGATTTTACAAAATAGTTCAGCTTTTTAAGTAGAACAGTTTCCAAGATACTCGCGATGGAAAAATAAAATGCGTTTGCAGCAAAAACGCAATGTGAGTTAATGTTAACACAACAAGTAAATTGATTGCAAACAAAAAAATTAATTTTTGTAAAGTGAATGATTGCAAAAGCAGGGGTGGCAATTGCATCGATGACAGAACAATGTTCGTACATGTGATTTTTTTGCGATAACTTAACATTTTTTTGATGCTATAAGATCGTCGCTAGTTGCGATTATCAATATTTCTGATAAATTTTGAAATTAAAGTTCGTTTGATTGTTATCTAAAATAATGAAAAATGAAGCTCAGCCAGAACAATACTTAGGTTTAAGTACGTACTGTTGATTGTGATGCAACAAATGCCAAAACATTCTCGAACTTCTGTGTGAAATGTGACTTACAACAAAACAGAAGAAACCAACAGAAACTAGATGGGAGTTTGCCAGCAAACCCAGTGAACGACCGACGCACAGCTAATGCTGTGACGCTCAAAAGTACTTTTTGTCTACCATAATCAGCAATTATTCAAAAATATCTGATTATGGAACCTCCAGAAAAGTTGAGTCAAAAGATTTGTCAGTTAAATATCTCCTGAAATCATAAAACACTGTCACCCTAGCTTGAGCCGTTCAAAAATTGATTTTTGGGGGTCCATTTGGGGGGTCCCTGGGGGGGGGGGGGTGGCACCCCCAAACTATGTCAAAATATTTGTCTGTTGAATATCTGCTGATATCAAAACAGACTGGCACCCAAGTTGAACTTTTCAAACAATTCATTTTTGGGGGTCCATTTGGGGGGTCCCCAGGGGGGTGGCACCCCCAAACTATGTCAAAATATTTGTCTGTTGAATATCTCCTGATATCATAAAACACTGGCACTCTAAGTTAAGCCGTTCAAAAAATTGATTTTGGGGGGGTCCTCGGGGGGTGGCACCCCCAAACTATGTCAAAATATTTGTCTGTTAAATATCTATTGATATCATAAAACACTAGCTGGCACTCTAAGTTGAGCCGTTCAAACAATTGATTTTTGGGGCCCCATTTTGGGGGGTTCCCGAGGGAGTGGTACCCCAAACATGTCAAAATATTTATCTCTTAAATATCTACTGATATCAAAAAAAAACTGGCGCCCTAGGGTAAATCGTTAAAAAAATTTATTTTTGGGGGGTCCCCGAAGGGGTGGTACCCCCAAATTATGTTAAAATATTTGTCTCTTAAATATCTACTGATAACAGAAAAAACTGGCACCCTAGCTTGAGCCGTTCAAAAATTTGATTTTTTGGGGCCCCATTTTGGGGGGGTCCCTGGGGGGGTGGTACCCCCAAATCATGTCAAAATATTTTTCTCTTAAATATCTACTGATATCAAAAAAAACTGGCACCCTAGGTTAAATGGTTAAAAAACTTGCTTTTGGGGGGGTCCATTTGGGGGAGTCCCCGGGGGGGTGGTACCCCCAAATTATGTCAAAATATTTGTCTCTTAAATATCTACTGATATCAAAGAAAAATGGCACCCTAGGTTAAATCGTTAAAAAATTTATTTTTGGGGGGTCCATTTGGGGGGGTCCCCGAAGGGGTGGTATCCCCAAATTATGTCAAAATATTTGTCTCTCAAATATCTACTGATAACAAAAAAAACTGGCACCCTAGGTTGAGCCGTTCAAAAATTTGATTTTTTGGGGGGGTTCCCGGGGGGTGGTACCCCCAAACCATGTCAAAATATTTCTCTCTTAAATATCTACTGATATCAAAGAAAAATGGCACCCTAGGTTAAATCGTTAAAAAATTTGTTTTTGGGGGGTCCATTTGGGGGGGTCCCCGAAGGGGTGGTACCCCCAAATTATGTCAAAATATTTGTCTCTCAAATATCTACTGATATCAAAAAAAACTGGCACCCTAGCTTGAGCCGTTCAAAAATTTGATTTTTTGGGGCCCCATTTTGGGGGGGTTTCCGGGGGGGTGGTACCCCCAAATCATGTCTAAATATTTCTCTCTTAAATATCTACTGATATCAAAAAAAAATGGCACCCTAGGTTATATGGTTAAAAAAATTTGTTTTTGGGGGTCCATTTGGGGGGGTCCCCGGGGGAGTGGTACCCCCAAATTATGTCAAAATATTTGTCTCTCAAATATCTACTGATATCCAAAAAAACTGGCACCCTAGCTTGAGCCGTTCAAAAAATTGATTTTTTGGGGCCCCATTTTGGGGGGGTTCCCGGGGGAGTTGCCCCAAAAAAATTTCAGGAGACACAATTGCGTATGTACCTCAACAACTTCACACAAAAATTAGATTTTTATGTTTTGTGGTTTAGGAGAACTCGAGCGTACAAGATTTAGGAAGAAAAAAAAGGAAAAAAAAAGGAAAAAAATAAGAAAAAAACCTCATCGCGGCCGAAAGTGGGTTGGTAGGGATGAAAGGATATCTTAAGACATATAACCATGAGAAATATTTTTTGCCGTACTTAAGCCGTTTTTGACTTAGACCGCTTTTTACGCCAAACTTTCGGGGCGGTTTTCGGGTCATAAACCCGAAGTCACGTAACCGATTGCCTCGAAATTTGGTACAAACATAAAACTCATTAATCTCAAACTGCTGTCAAAATTTCATGTAGTTAGACCAAACGGTTCTCGAGTTATAAGCAAAAGTCTGAAATCTCGCACTCATTAGTTAGAAAATGGCCGAGTAAAAACAAAGGAACACGCGACGCGAGCGTCGGTCGTTCCAATAATGACAAAAATCGGAAATTTTTAATCAAATTTTCTGATGCGATAGTGAATGTGGATACGTTGTTTCGCTCATTTGCAGGTTTTGATGCAACATTTTTGGAAAAGAGCGGTGATGCAATTGCCATCACAAAAAAACGGCATCTATAATGATAATTTAATAATCGCACACAATAACTGGATTTTCTTGACATACAATTTTATGCAAATTTGATACTCATTACACATTTTTTTCAAAATTCACATCAAAATGCACTGTGCTTCTCTGTTTCAGGAAAGTTGAAATTTCCTGGGCAAGTTGTTGAAAAAGTTAATTTCAAACCCTGAAATGCCATTGGGACTTTCGCAACATGACGGTTCACAGGACCTTTGTTTTGCCTGGTAATGCACAAGATACCACCATTCAAAGTTTATTAGTTTATTTTCGACTGAAAACTGGATGGAATTAAAAAATTTGTTCAGAATATGGGGAAAGATGATAGTGTTATACAACAAAATTTGGGGAGCATTGATAACATGAGGGGTACTACAAAAACATACAGGAGCACATAGGCCACAAAACCCTAACTCTAATCCTTGCAGTTCTTGTAATCATTTCAGTTCCTGTGGTTCTGTATGCGAGCCAAGTCAACTGACCGCGACAAACTGACCGCGAAGCAATGATTTCGTTACATAATTTCGTCACTGATTTCGTCGCAGTGATTTCGTCACAAAGTGAGGGTTTGGGCAAGATGGCTCTGGGGATAGTAAAAATATGTTTAGGATCGCCCTTCCCAGCCAATCGGCGTTGTTCACGGTCAGTTTGTTCGCGGTCAGTTGTCATGGACCCTTCTGTATGTACCAATAGCATAGCCACAATTTTAAAGGCTGGAAATGATCAAAATTGTCATATTAGCACAAAAAATATATTTCTGTTTATAACTGGACATAGAAAACTAAAATTTAGACACAACTTGAGGAGGAGACAAAGCTTCATGTGCATACCAGTTTTTGGAGTGCACAGCCATGTGACCAAAAACTGAAAAGAGACTTAACTTGAATCCGAATATTTTGGAGAACTTGTACCAAACTTCATCAAAATAGTTTGCAGTTCTTTGCAGCAATTACTGGCCACTTTCTTTTAGGAAATGTCAGCTTATTCCAATTTGACATTTCTAAACTTCTTCATAATTTGATTTCATCCAGTCCTTGACCGTTAAGTCTAGAAAGTTCAAATTTTAATCATTTGCAGATATTGGTATACCCCACTGCCCATCAGAAATTGGGAGAACCATGTCTGGCCAAGGAACAAAACTGGGGTCTAAAAATTAAGGAAGTGGCTAGTGTTACGTTCGCACAAGCATTAGCGCTTGCTGACATGCTCATTTACTCTTTTTTATTTTTTAAATTATTGTTAGGGTTTGGTTAGATTTTAAGTTTGGGTTAAGATTAATGTTAGGGTTAGAACTATGGTTAGAGTTTGGGTTAGGTTTAGGGTTGAGGTTAAGGCTAGAATGGCAATTTTCTTAACGTAACAGCAGCCTAGACTAAAAATTAAATATTTTATTGCAAATATTATTGTCAACACAGAATTGTACATAGACTGAACTGATATGTATACGGTAATAATTTTCTACCAGAATTTTAACACAATCGCACAATGTGTATATTTTGTTTAAGTGATGTATTTATCGTGTTATTGTTGCCTGATGAGACCCTTGAGCAAGGTCAAAACGTGTCGCAATAGCTCAGCGCATATTGCATTAAATTGATTTTAGTATAGTGCTTTGGTTTTTGAATGTAACGCTGTGAAGATGACATAAGACTGTGTCGCAACATGTTAGTATTTCCAGTTTGAGATCCCAAACATTGAAGTAAACCTTTCTAAAATGTTTAATTTTGTAGTCGTTTTGCTAAATTGCTTATGCTTTCCTAAATCTTATTGCATTAATTGAAAATATTATTTAACATTTTATTGCAAATATAACTGTACTCTTACAATGATCCGTAAAACAGATACAGATCCAGGAAAGACAATTTGTCACTATGGCAGACAACTCACTTAAAAGAACAAGCAGCACAACAACCAACCAGTCCAAGCACTACAGTATATTTTCTCAAAATCGTAACTAAAAAATTAGTGTAGCATACTAGGGTCAAAAAGATGCATCCCAATTGCGGTTGACCAGCTCAGTTAAACAACCTTTGCAGTTTGAGCTGGGGCAATTTGGATTCGCATTTGAGGGCTTGCAAAACCTGGAAACACGCTCAATGTCAGCTGGTTGAACAGCTTACCACATGAGCGATTAGACTAAATTGTTTTATTAAGCTATGCTGTTGGAGTTGAGTTTTCCTAGTTAATATTTCATTTGATGGGTTTGATACTTTGTGACATCACCACTTGGCAAGGCATGGTATGGTATGGAAGACGATTTTTCCATATTCCATACTGGCAATTTTCTTCCATTTCATTTCCATTCCATACTACAGTTTTCTTCCATATTCCATTCCATACCAAGGTAAGTTTAGACAGGAAGCTACATGTAATTAGTATTGTTATTTGGCAACGTTAAGCATACCTTTGTAAGTAGTCCCTCATGAAGGTAATAAGCATTATGGTATGATGCATAGCCAAACTGCCAAAAACATTTTACAAAAATACCAAAAAAAGTTAAACCAAAAACATAACGATAAAGAAGTAAGCTTAGTCAAGGATAAAAAAAACAAAAAAACAAATCTTTGTTACCATGGAAATAAAAGTTTTGTCACTTGAGTAAATTCAGTGCCGTCACTACAAGGGGCCTTGCCCCCTACTTTGGTTTACTAAAAATACTTTTTTGGACCTTCATGTAATGACAGGAAAACCGACAATGATGCACAAAGGAATAATAACATTCAATGCTACCTACTTGACTAAAGTTACCTACATTAGCAGTAACTTATATTAAAGTTTTTAAATACCAAAAGTTTAGTGGTTCACGTTTCAAGCGCCAAATTTAACATCCAAAGTTTACACCCCCGAACCTAATAGGTCATGAAGTAATTGGACTAGTCATATCAGTTTCAACACCATGATTGTTTGCATCATATTTAATTCAAAGTATTCTAAGCCTGAAGCAGTGCCGTCGCTGCGGGGGGGCCGTGCTCCCCCTAATGACTGCTTGTTCCCCCCCCCCCCATTTTGGTTTACTCAGTGTACTTTTTTTGGAACATCACCTAACGACAAGACAACAGACAATAATGCAAAAAGAAATTGATCATGGTCAAACCTAAGGTTCAAACATAATTCTTGTTTGACATTTTCTTGATTTTTTGCGAAAAAGCTGGCTACCAACCGCTGTAACATAATTGTGATGCAATAATTGGTCTTATTGACACAGTGCACATGTTTTCATTTTTGTTTATTCAATATTCAATTAGTTTAAGAATGAGTTTAAAGAAAGAGGTTGGTGAATAGTTCAAGCAATAACTCTGTTGGCTCGTCTACTAGCTCATGTGCCAACATCAGTTTCAAATAGATCTACAAGCAAACGAAAATCTGATGCTAATGATTTGGGAGTCAAAGACTCGAAGCAAGCAAGGCTGCAAGCTTATCCTGTAAGCATGTTTGGGGCCAAAAAAAGATGTTTTAACCCTGCATGGTATCAGAGAGGGGATTGGCTAGAATATTCAGTCAGATTAGATGTAGCTTTTTGCTATGCTTGCCGAAATTTTGAATTCAAAGCTGTAGAAGATCTTCAAGAAAAGCATTGTGAATCAACGTTTTCAATCAATGGCTATCGCAATTGCAAGAATGCGACTGAAACGAATAGAGGTTTTTCTTACGTGCAATTATTAAAACTATCCCAAGAAATGCAACCTACACCAGTCCCGATATGCAAAATGAACTTATTGCTGCTATGAGCTCAGAAGTAACCGAGGGTATTAAGCAAGAAATTGGAAATTCTTGGTATACAATCAAGGTTGACGGCACCAAAGACCCAACTGGAGTGGAAAACATTTCCATAATTATTTGTTTTTTTAACCAGCATTCTTTAAAAGTAGCGGAGCGTCTTTTGGTTCTATCCAGCACCGATTCGGTTGATGCAAAATCAATTACTGATGTAATTTTGGCAGAACTTACTAAAGTCGGATTGTCTTCAAAGATACTCAGTCAAGTTTACTGTCGCAATCGTTGAAACTTGGCTAGAGTACAACCTTTAATCTCTAGAATCGTCCACGTTGACTAAAACTAGAGAACGACTGAGATGTTAATTGACAAATCAAAAATGGCTGTTGATAGTTCCTTTAGCTTCTTAAATCTCAGAAAGCAGCGCACCAATTTTAAATTAAAACTTCTATTTAAGATTGAAACACAAAACTACTCTCACTGAGCAAAATCGCTCCACTAACACTTCTTACGATCGCCCAATTCAGATCGTAAAAGACCTAACCGCGACCGACCAGGTTCAGGTCGCACCATACACATTATCGCGATCGACCAGGTTCAGATCGCCCACTATACGGCTACACAAGCCAACCACAGATACACAAACTCGGCAAAACTGCCTACAAAACAATATCTAAAATCACCCACTCTTAGAATATTAGAACGCAATGCGACCCACCTATTCATACTATGGCAAAAGCTATCGAATATCCCAGAAAAATCCATGATATGCCACAATAGAAAAAGTTCACGAGCTTACGATAACACAATTGTGACAACACAAACTTCAAGTCTTAATATAGCAATTAAGAAGTCGTAAACAACCCAAACAATCGATAACTGCAGAAAATAGCAGAATATACTAGAAAGAAATTATCTTGAATATCCTAAATCAAAAAAGGAGGCAAAAGTAATAAATCAGTAACGTACACGTTAAAACACAGCAAATAATTATATCTCAGGCATTCAAAATTATTATCATTTACGATGGCGCATTTGTAATGGCAGGACGTTGTGGAGGAGTTCAACGTCTATTGCAGGGACGAGAAAACAGAAGGATTGCTTATGTGCACTGCCTGAACCATCAACTGCACCTTGTTGTGGTGCACGCATTATCAGCTGAACAACCAATCAGTGATTTTTTTGACGTTTGTAGTAATCTGTATAAGTTTTTTCGCAAGCCCACTGTTGCACTTCACTATAATGGTAAAAAGTTAAAACGCTTACTTGAGCAGAGGTGGGCTGGTCATCTGGCTACAATAACAGCTGTTCTTAATTCTTTTCAACATATAACATCACCTCTCCGAGAAATTGGTATTTCAAGGGCACATAAAGCAGAGATACGTATTGAGATATCAGGTCTGCTTGGAGAGGTACAAGAGCAAAGTTTCTTGTTCATTGCAAAGATGCTTTACAAGGTTCTGAGTATGTTTGCTCCAGCCAATAATATTCTTCAAGCTGAAAAAACTGACTTCTCAGGTGGGATGGCACTTGTTGCCGCGTGTGTTCAAAACGTTCGCCACCTCCGAACTAATGAGAGATTTTGAGATATATGGGGCGAGGTCGCCATTCAAGTCCATGCTCCTTCTAGAAGAACAAGACATGTTAATACATTGCTGCAAGACTATGTTGAAGGAACAACCAGAGCTATTGAAACGAATGAAGATGAAATGCAGAGGTTATTCTATAACACATTGGATCAAGTCATCAATGAAATAGACGAGCATTTTAGCCATAAAAATACTGAACTATATGCTGCTATTTCTGCTCTTCAACTTGAAAATAGCAACTTTTTGGATGTTAAGGTTGTGCAGCCTCTTTTGGATTTAGTAGAATGCGCAAGCATTGAAGCAGAATTTGATGTTGCTAAGATGTACGTTGCTAACTTTAGTGGTGATGAGAAGATTAAATTGACCACAACCAAACTCCTTTCAGAACATTATGAAGCGCTTAAGGCTATGCCTATCGTACATCTAAAACTAGGAGTCACTCTCGGAGCCTCTACAACCATGTGTGAGAACTCTTTTTCCGTTCCCAAACTATCATGCAAGATTGCAGGCAATCAATGAAGCATGCTTGCAAAGCTCATCTTGTACAACTTGCGTTTGAAAGCGACATGACAAGAAAACTGAAAACCGAGTAAAAAGAAAACGCTTTTCGGCAGTTCAGTACCTCAAGTTGTAGATTGCAGTTATTTTAGTTAAACTCAATTGATTTAAATTATTCTAAACTTATCGCTGTTCGTCGTTTTACTATTGGTTCTTTACTTCTGTTTTTTCTTTATAAAATTCATTGTTTTAGTATTTGACATAGTTCTTTTTTAATTTAGTAGATCTACACTACAACAATACTTATGCATCAAATGCAATGCGGCATATAATGGTCTGTAGTTTACCTATCTGGCTAACGTTACCTACATTAGCAGGATATTGAATTTTTGCCAAAACTTTAGTAGTTCATGTTTCAAACACGATTAATATTCAAAGCTTTAACCCTACAAACCCATTAAGTCGTCAACTAATTAGGCTTGTTATATCAATTGTAAAACCACGCTTGTTTGCATCATAATAGTGCATAATTCAAGGCAAATGTTCAGTTTATTTTAGTGCCCCCCCCCCACTTTCGGCTAGTGCCCCCTCAGTTTGTTTGCTCTGGCGACAGCACTGGCCTGAAGCCAGTGTTTGCTCAAACTATGGGTCGGGATCACAACTGGCTGCTAAGCGTTTACGGATATAGCGGCACAACTATGAGGGCAAAAGAAGCTTTAGCCTTTCTAGCCGAGTCACTTAAAAAATTTAACCCTAAAATGCAAGCAGTTAAACATGTTTTTAAATTGACCTGAAACTAAAGTAGGGGCTGAATGGCCTGAGCAGTTTAATTTTTCTACTAGCTTCTTAATTTTTCTCAAATTTTTTCTCTGTGACAAGAGGAAAAAAATAAAATTAATTTTTCTCTCTGACAAGAGGGTAGTTGCTTGACTCGATGACCACAAGGTCTTTTGCAACTTCCCTGTCGCCTTTTGAAATGCTGATTATAATTTCTTCTTCATGCTACTACTGAGCGATGAAATAAATTTGTCTTGTCTCAAGTTTTTCAAATAGCTTTAAAAATATGCAAAAAGTGATCCAAATGGCTTTGAAATAGTTACCGGTATGTTTTCTTAAAAAATCAAAAAATTGCCCAGTGACAGCTAGGGGCTTTGACCCCAGACCCCCATCTCTTTAAGATGATTGAGTTGCACCACTTTGCTCAGCTCGCCACCCAATCAGGCATTTTTCAAATGAAAAAATTATAACTTCCAAGCCTTCTCCTTTAGCAAAATCTTGGTTACACTCCTGTTGATGGGTGTGTTGGAGAGTACAAAAATGTCGACCAACAAATTTATTTATTAATACACCAGCTGTTTTTGTTTTTTTGGAGCACACTCATGGTTGTTTAGGTCGCAGTCACTGCTGCAGATGGACTTTTTATTCTATGATCTGATGATGCAATGCGTATATGTTTGCACAATGTTTATGACAGAATTAACCTACTAATTTATCGATAGAAGATTAGCTGCTGAACGCTTCTACATGTTTTATCAATATCCGTATATATTTCTTTGTAAATGCCATGATCGAAATCTAGTATGGTATTATGGAAGATTGTCTTCCATTCCATTCCTGAAATCTTCCATTCCATTCTGGCATCTTCCATACCAAAATTTTCATCCATACCATGCCCTGTTGCTTGGAGCAGTGTTATGTGATTGTAACAGTAGTTTATAACTTGCTTGGAAACTTCATTCCTTAGTTAATACTGTACTTTGTTATAACCCTACCTGCCTACGCATTAGGCCAGGGGTGGCAAACCTATGGCACGAGGGCTGATTTTTGCTGGCACGGCGCTTTTATAATAATTTAATCTAAAATTGTTCACCGTACATTTAATCAATCACTCTGTAGCAGAGTTACAACTCACGTCAGACAATAATTATATCATGGAATAGATCAAAACTCTTTTGCCAGTCTTTTATCACTTTGTGACGTCATGGTGCCCAGGTGTGTAATTCGATATGATTATTCTTTTTCCCCTAGTTATTTCCTCTCCGAACAGAAATTCGCAACAGTTACTCGATTTTGTTAGCAGAAAGTTTGAAGAAACCAATTATTTACTTTTCTGCAGATGACATAGAATAGATGCTTTTCAGAAATGAAATTAAGTGTTCAACTTTGCTAAAGCATTAATTCTGAATTTTCTTCTTTTTAGATTAATCAAGTTTAGATTAGTTGAGATAGGTCGAGTAAAAATAAAAAGCAAAAATTATAATCATCCAGCAGTCGAGGGTTCCAAAGCTGGTGGACTGAAGACTATGGCATGATTAGCAGAAACGATAAAGCACTATGTGTGTTGTGTTCTGATACAGTTGTCTGTAGAACATCATCAATAAAACGGCATTTCGAAACGAACCATAAAGAATAAAGATCTTAATTTAAAAACAAAGGAAGAACAAAAAGAAGTCATTTCTAAAGCTCTTAAGAAAAGAAAAATACAATCATCAAAGCTAAAGAAATTTATAGGTGGCTCTTCAAGTGTTACTGTAGCGAGCTATGTTGTCTCAAGCGAAATTGCCAAACGCAGAAAACCATTCAGTGATGGACAATTTATTAAACAAGCATGGCTTGAATGTGCACCAGTTCTATTTGAAAATTTTAAAGAAAAAGAAAAAATTATTCAGGGAATAAAAGAAATTCCGTTCTCTAAAAATACAGTAAAAGTTAGAAGTTTGGATATGACTGACAATATTTTTCACCAGCAAAGTACAGACATTTCTTGTGATTTATTGTCTATCTGACTTGATGAAAGTACTGATGTAACAGGTTCGGCTCATTTAGCAATTTTTGGTCGTTATTTTGATTGGTAATACCATAAAGAAAAAATTGATCAGCTTAGCATCATTAGAAACAACAAGAGGAATAGACATATGCAATGCTGTTAAGAAGGACCTGTCTGAAAGAAAGCTTGATCTTTCTAAAATTGTATCTGTATTAACAGATGGTGCTTGCAGTATGACTAGAAAAGAGAATGGCTTTATCAATTTATTTACCCAGCATGTTGGGCATTCGATTTTGAGCTTCCACTGGATTATACACCAGCAAGTGTTATGTGCAAAAACTGCTTTTAAATTTCCGCAGGAGATCATGAATGCAGCAACAAAATTCATTAACTTAATATCTGCTCGTGCATTAAACAGAATTTTTTCATTTCGAAAATTTCAACAACTGCTCAGCGAAATGGATTCAATGCATGGTGGTTTGCTGATGTACAATAATGTGAGATGGCTAAGTCGAGGAAAGATTCTGCAATGATTTGTTGAATGCTTGGATGAAATTATACTTTTTTTAACAACTGAAAAAATTCTTGAAAAGTATAAAGAGTTGTCAGATGGCCAATGGATTTTAAAATTAATGTTTTTTCCTAATTTGTGCTTACATGCAAATAAATTGAACTCTGGCTTGCAAGGTCGCAACAAAACCATTATTACTACGTTTGATTTAATCAAAGCATTTGCAGCAAAACTACAAGTTTTCTATGGAGAAGGCGCTTTGAAAACCTTCAAGTATTTCAAAAACACAAAAGAATATTTTTCACAACTTGAATCTAATGACCATCCTGAACAAGAACTACATCAGTTGATAAGAGTGTTTTGTGAAGTTATTCAAGTGTTAATCTACGAATGTGCTTCTAGATTTACACAATTCAGGGAATTCGCAGAAATACAGTTTATTTTGCATCCAGACTCAACATCACTAGAAACACCTAATTTAGAAAGCTTGAAGTGGCTAGATTTGGAAGATATGGAAATGCAATTAATTGACTTTCAGTCTAATTGCATATGGAAACAAAAGTTTATTGATTTGAGAAGTGACTTGGAATTAATAGAGAATGATCGAGCACATGGTGTAATCACATGTAATGCAGAAGAAAAAGTACTGAAAACATGGAATACCATTCCTGATCAGTGTTCCCAATAAGCCGATTTTTTTCAGCAAATCGGCGGTTTGTTGGAGCAAGGGCAAATAATTTTTGGCAATGTAGTATTTAGAAAATTCGACAAATTTGTTGAAAGATGACAGTTTAATACTGAATTGGTACAAAATTTAGGGCACATAAACGTCTTTTTGGAGCTTTGGGCACAATTGTTAAAAGAAAATATGGGCACTTGCCGATTAGCTAGCAAGTTAGAGGGAACACAGTACCTGATACTTTCATTTGTCTTAAAAGATTAGCAATTGCTATTTTATCAATTTTTTCATCAACATATTGTTGTGAATCGTTGTTTTCGCAAATGAACTTGATCAAAAACAATTTGAAAAGTCGTATGATTGATGATTCTTCATCTGCGTGCATATAGCTTAAAGTGACAGAGTATGAACCAGATATAAAATGCTTAGCATCCAAAGTACAGCCTCAAAAAATCTCATTGACATATTGCGCTTTATGGTTATAAATGCATTGTAGGCAATAATTTGTATACTGTACATTTTGCTCTAGTTTTGTTCAATGTAACTGGCATGGTATAAACTTGCTAAACATTATTTTTAACATTTTGGCACATTTGCAAAAAAAAAAAAGGTTCGCCACCCCTGCACTAGGCCGTACCAAATTTTGGTGGCTTTCTTCAATTTTTTAGGAACTCTCATAAATGTAGTGGTTCAACTACCAACTCAATTTACCACCAAAACTTTTTGATTAAATTTTTGTTTCACTCCTCCTCCAAACGTGTTTCCATGGCAAAAAGACAAAAATCAAACAAATGGCCATAACTCTGCTACCGCTCATGCTAAATTTTTTTTTCTAAAGATGCAGAATGCCTAAGTTCCTATCTGCTCTCAATACATTATATCAGTTTAACTGCTCAATTTTTCAAGTAAAATTAAGAAAACATGTTTTTTACTAATTTTATTAAATTTTCTATGATACATCTCATTGCATAGACGTGGTATGAAATTTTTCTACAAATACATGCTAAATTCCAGTAGAGCACATGTATTTAGTAACTTTCTATTCGCTATACTGTTATTAGCGTAATTGTTGCATTAGAACAAATGTTGATTGCTTCTTAAAGTGTTCACTGATAGGATAGATAATACTATAAGTGTTAAAAATACAGTAAAATCATGACAGAAATGTAATGTTTAACTTATTATTAATCATTGACTGTATTCTGTTATTTTCACATCTTATTTTCGTTGAGCTTTGAAAAATGTTGAAATGTCAATAAAAATTTGACTGCTTTCTGCCGAGATTATAAAATGACTTTAACGGAACTGCATTTCTCGTACAAATTCCTTTGTAGGTAAACATGTGTTCAACTGCTCATAAATTTTAGAAGTTAGGTAGCATGCTAAACTTCAATAAGAAATTAAAACACTAATCAAAAGCAACAGGTGCTGATGAAAAGACTGCTTTTAGAGTAAAGGGATGGTGTTTAAACCATGATTTTGACTTGCACTGTATCAGGGTTTAATCAAAAAATTTTGGCATCACCTGGTGCATACCAAGCACTGGCCTTTTTTTCAGAAACAGAAGTAAATCAAAACTCTAGATTACTGCAGACAAATACAGGGTGGGTCTTAAGTCCTGCACCAAAGCATTTAAAGCAATCCTGATAAGTTAATTGAATTGATTTAAAGCAATCCTGATAAGTTAATTCACATCACTTGCCACATATGAATTTGTGCACACTGCACAACTTATGACCAACCCTATGCATTGGAATATAACTGAAAATCTTCTAAATAAGGACGACAAACAGCTTGCAATTAATCTACAATCTTTAAGGGTTTTGGTACTTGCTTTGTGATGAAAACGAAGTCAACTTATCATGTATGTGATTGAGGTATAACTGAAATAAAGAGTAATTTACTATTGTTCAACACTCTTGATGATGTGTTGCGTATCTTGAAGTATTGTACCATTCCAATGCAGTAAAATAAAAACGTCTCAATGCTGTATCCAGAAGCAAGTTCAACAGCAATCTGTTTCCAACTCTTTAATTGTTACACTTTTAGCAACCACTAATTCTGCTGAAGCTCTATGTTCTGCTCTTTGATGCTAGCTGACTTCAAAAAATTAAATCAAATCTTTAATTATACTTGCTGTAATACTCCAAAGCGTGTAAAGAGTTGGCGGGGCCCATCTCAGCATCATTGCGCCTAGGCAACACAGCTCTTTCCAAAGAAATGTCGCAGCGGGGTGAGTCGCTGGCAACACTGTGTCCCATTTGACCAGCCCGAGATTTGAACCTCAGACCTCCCACTCCAGAGACAAACAAGTTACCGCTCGACCAACTGGCTGGTTGCTAGCTGACTTGTACATGTCAATTCAAACTTTTCTTCATCTTTTGAACTAGCCTACTGATATCAATATTAGTTTTATTCCTAGTATTTATGCTTTTGGCTTCTGATTTTTTTTGCTGTTAAACATTCATTATTTTTTTCTACTCTTTACTCCTGCACTAATCTTTAAAAAAATTTTCTAGTTTTCACATCCTTTTTCGTGATGATGTCTTAATAGGCTTTTAATGTTGTAAGCATTAGAAGTCTTCTACTAATGTCAAATTACTTGATACACATTGCTTTTAGTTTAAACTTTCCAGATGCAGCACAATGTATTTGTTTACAGCTTTCTAGAAGCAAAGAAACAGTTATTTTGAATCTCGAGTTAGCCTGGCTTTCCAAAGATCTTAGTAAGGCATGGTTTGTATCATGTGATGCCAAGTCAAAATCAATTTTTATCCATCAATCCTTCACTTTGAAAGCAGACTTACCAGCAGCCAAATCTTATTAAAATTTTGAACATATTTTTAAGCAAAAAGAATTAGATTGTTTTCCTAAATAGTAGTATGATGCCTACCAATAGCATGTTGGCTTGGGAGCATACTATACTATCCCTATTTTGTAATTGCTAAACCTAGGTATAATGAGCATGGCATTGTCCAGAGCCAAAATACAATGCCTGTTTAGAACAATTGTAAAGAATTAAGATGTATAAATAACAAGAATACAGTCCGTGATTATAAATAAATTGACACATTAAATTCTGTCGTAGTGATTTTTCGCTTTTTAACACTTACAGTCCTACTAGCTATCCCATCAGAGAACTCTGTGATAATCAACTAACACATTCTCATGCAACAATTATTCTACAGGGTGTCCCAAAAGTAACCGAACCGCAAACTTTAATAAAAATTAGTTGTCAAAAGATGTCGTGATTGTATTGCAGTTGAAGGTAGACATTTTGAACATTTGTATACAACTAATACAGCTATTACATTTTTTGTTTCATATTAAATTTGTTGTTTCTGATTAATATTTTTTATTAAAGTTTGCGTTCAGTTACTTTTGGGACACCCTGTATAATGACAGTATAGGTAATCAAAAGTGACCATATATTACTACACAAATTCCATAACACCTCTATGTAATGAGATATATCATAAAAAAATTTCAACAAATCAGTGAAAAAACATGTTTTCTTGATTTTACTTGAAGATGGTATTCTGTATCTTTAAAAAAAAAATTTGTATCTAGCATGAACAGTTGCTGAGTTATGGCCATTTGTTCGATTTTTGTCGCATTGCCATGGAAACACATTTTGAGGAGGCGTAAAACAATAATTTAATCAAAAAATTTGGTGGTAAATTGAGTTGGTACCGTAGTTGAACCACAACTTTTGGGCGAGTTTCTAAGAAATTGAAGAAGGTCACCAAAATTTGGTACTGGTACGGCCTACTATGCACCTTAAGACTGCAATGCAATTTGCTATCTTTTGACCACAGCATCTTGGTAAATAAGGTCGTAATTATAATTTAAAAAATTTGTAGGCTAGCAACAATAGCCTAGCTGATACTGTACCGTACTGCAAAAAATAACCTGCTAATTTTTTCATGTGGAGCAGAAACCACAGGTATAATCATTCATAATACGATGAGCTAGCAAAATAACAATCATTAAATGAAACAAAAACTGATACAAATTTAACATGTGGTACCAGTACTGTAGCTATTACCCTAGTATTAACAGATAATTTGAAAGCTTTAATGTTTAAACAACCAACCAGAGTCAACAAAAAACATCATACTGCTTCATTTTGTTCTTAACGAGTAGCCTATAGACGGATCCGCAAGTGGCTTAGTACGAGTACCTTATCTTGGCTAAGGTAGGCACATACGCAGGTAAGGTAAGTGTTGTTCAGACCTTAGGCTACCATATCAAAATTACTGATTACAGTAAGCCTAGCTTAGGCTATACCGGTAAGTCAATTAACCTACTTAGTTGCTTTCAAAGAAACGTATTTGGCATTCAATTAAATGCCAAAGCCACAATAACACCCCAATCCAAATCTGAATAAACCAGCACCCAAACATTCATTATACAACCTTTTTACCCGAAATTCATCACTCGTCTTACCACGTTGGTAACTGTCTAAAAAAACAAAACTTGCGCCAAAAACCGTTGATGGTGTCACGCTTCAGTAATTCCATTGTTCGTTTTTGTTGCATTTTTTCAAAAAGCAAAAGATTTTAAAATATTCAAGTTAAAATTTTAACCAAAGTCTATTGATGCAAACTTTTAAAAACTTCGGTTTTTCGTGCCTAAAATAGCCGAGATAGAGAGGAATAACTGACAATTCTAATCCTGAAAACATATTTGATTTGTTTTTGCTAGAGCTCGACCGATATGACTTTTTCAGGCCGATACCGATATCGATATTTTGGAAATTTTTAGGCCGATATCTGTAACCGATATATTAACTTACTAACTATGAAGTTTTGTCTCTATATTTCAATTAACTTGACACTAAAAGCTTCACCAATTCCCTCCAAAGAAAGACTATTGCAAACACAAGTCACACTCTAGTATTGTTCAATAAAAAAACAAACCAAGAATACAACAATTTGGCAAGCAATAGTCAAGAGCGGTCGTGCTTGCTCGCCAAAATAAACAGTTTAAGGTAATTGTGCTAAGCCGATATTTTATCTGTGGTAGATAGCCGATACGATATGTCGGCTTGGCCCTGATATCGGCCGATATATCGGCTGACCGATATATCGATCGAGCTCCAGTTTTTGCATGAAATAAGCAATAACGTACATCGTTTAGTCGCTGTAAACTTTTTTTGGTAAATTGTTGTTTGATACCGTACTGTTATTTTTATGCTCTTGTCATTGCAAGAAATAAAAACAGTATTAGTATTACCATGGTGTTACCACCAACGGGCGCTCTAGCGGCGCTACTTTTTCGGTAGTGGTAGCGGCAGCGCCGCTGCTTTTTTTCTTCATCAGCGATAAGCGGCAGCGCTGCTGTTTTTTTAGCCGAAAAAGCGGCAGCGCTTCAGCGCTGTTTCTTGAGTAAATTTTCTGCCGCTACTACTGATAAACTCTTTTCAAGACTTTTTCAATTCACATTTTCACACGTTACCGTTTAGAGTCTTTACTCTCTGCTTGTTTTCACTCTGCTTTGTTATCTCGTTATTTCAGTTTAGTAGAACATACAAGACCTTTGTGACGTTTTGTCGTTGCTCTTATACTGTATGTATAGGCGAGTTTTATCCCACATGGTCCGATTTTTTCTCAATCGAAGTTGAACAAATAATGTGATCTAGTAGCGGGTCAATTTGAACTGATAAAACCGATTTCAACTAGATGGGAGTTTGCCAGCAAACCCAGTGAACGACCGACGCATAGCTAATGCTGTGACGCTCAAATCTACTTTTTGTCTACCATAAAATCAGCAATTATTCAAAAATATCTGATTATGGAACCTCCAGAAAAGTAGAGTCAAAATATTTGTCAGTTAAATATCTCCTGATATCATAAAACACTGGCTCTCCAAGTTAAGCCGTTAAAAAAATTGATTTTTGGGGGGTCCATTTGGGGGGGTCTGCGGGGGGTGGCACCCCCAAACTATGTCAAAATATTTGTCTGTTAAATATCTACTGATATCAAAAAAAAGTAGAACTCTACCTTGGGCCGTTCAAAAAATTGATTTTTGGGGGGTCCATTTGGGGGGTCCCCAGGGGGATGTGGCACCCCCAAACTATGTCTAAATATTTGTCTGTTAAATATCTACTGATATCAAAAAAAACTGGCACCCTAGCTTGAGCCGTTCAAAAAATGGATTTTTGGGGCCCATCTTGGGGGGGTTCCTGGTGGAGTTGCCCAAAAAAATTTCGGGAGAAAAAATTCCATTTGCAGCTCAACAACTTTACACAAAAATTAGATGTCCAAGTTTTGTGGTTTAGGAGAAGAAGAGCGTACAAAACTTAGGAAGAAAAAAAAGGAAAAAAAAGGAAAAAAAGGAAAAAAAGGAAAAAAAGGAAAAAAAAGAAATAAACCTCATCGCGGCCAAAAGTGGGTTGTTTGGGATGAAAGGGTATCTTGAGACATACAACCCTATGAAATATTTTTTGCCGTACCTAAGCCGTTTTTGACTAAAACCGCTTTTTATGCCAAACTTGCGGGGCGGTTTTCGGGTTCTAAAACCGAAGTCACGTGACCGATTGCCTCGAAATTGTGTACAAACATACAACTCATTAATCTCAAACTGCTGTCCAAATTTTATGTTGCTAGACCCAACCGTTCTCGAGTTATAAGCAAAGTCTGAAATTTCGCACTCGTTAGTTGGAAAATGGCCGAGTAAAAACAGAAAAACACGCGACGCGAGCGTCGGTCGTTCCAATGAAGCCAATTTTGAGCAGTACCTCTTTAACGAAAATGCAATAATTAGAGTTTGATAAATTGCTAAAAACTTGCAGATCGCAAAGACGGCTTTCCGCGATATTCCCTCAAAATGCTAGCATTTAGTACAACAAATGAAGATGATTTGTTGGCTATCTGGTCACAGAC
Organism: Trididemnum nubilum; assembly: GCA_963965965.1. NCBI lineage: Eukaryota > Metazoa > Chordata > Ascidiacea > Aplousobranchia > Didemnidae > Trididemnum > Trididemnum nubilum. The sequence goes on from OZ014490.1 coordinate 16,347,402, forward strand.
CACTGTGATAGATCGTGCACTGCGAATAGAACAGTACAATACCTGGCACGGAGCCAGAGTAGTGTGTTTGGGGTAGGGGGGCACAAAGATTTGGGGGGGACGCTTACGCAGCCGAGACCAGACGAATTCGGAATGCGGCAGCGATCTGGTGAATATTTTGCTCAAAATCCTGTGTTATCCTTCTTTGGTATGGATTTTGCCCTCAAATTTGGAGGTGAATACTAAAAAAATAAAAAAAAGGTCTTCATCGCAAAATCTAAGCCTACTTGATTACGTTCACTTGAGCTGTCTTGCTGTTTCATAAAAAGCGTTTGTGGTTATCTGTTTTTGGGCAAAAGTTTGCTAGTTGTGCTACTACAAAAGTTGACTCTCGTTTGGGGAGCTCAAGCAGTGATTTGGGGGGACACGGCTCGAAATGCCATCCCCGTGCATAGGCGTAGCCAGGATTTTTGATTGGGGGGGGGGGGGGCGAACCAAAAATCACATGCAATGAAGTCATCAGAAATTTTCGAAAGAGGAACTTTTTGTGGGACAAAGATATCGTAGAATGGAAGATCAAAAGCCGTGGCCTGGTTTGGCGCTTAACCGAGAATTTTCTACAGGGAGAGGGCTTAAACCAAAAGTTACAAATGAAAATATCTACGTAGGGAGACTTGTGTAAGTAAACTAGTTTACTCAAACGTATCACAGACGGGGATCTGGGGACGTAGCCCCCAGTCGCTGGGCGATTTTTCGTAATTTTTTTGAAAAAAAAGCTATTTTAATGCCATTGGATCACATTTTGCACGTGTTCAGAACCATTTGAAAGAAGTAGATTATTAACATTTGAAAGCCAATTGAAAAAAATTAAATTGTTTCAATTCTCCTTTTACTTATAATTTGGTCGAAAATACGTTTGTAATTTTGCAGTTTGGGGTTAAACTTTTATAAGTATTTTAGTAGTAAATAATCCACTCGAAGATTTTCCTTAGAGATTTTTGTTTTGGCATGAAAATAACCAGTTGTAGGAGTACCGGTACATGTACGGTTAAGAGGCCCCAGGCCCCTCAATTTAAATTCAATAATTTGTTCAATGAGCATTTCTCATAGATGATTTTTTTTTCAAACGCATTTTTTAGCGTAAAAACTAGCGAGGTGGATGGTCAGGAGGTGAATCGTTAGTGAAAACCGTACAATAGATTGTTACGCTGAATTACTATGTTATTGCCCGGGCCGGATTTACATTGCGCAGGGCCCCTGGCACTTTAAAGATTTTTGCAACATCTTCCTGCCAAACATAAGTGTAGACCAAAAATAAAGTCTAACCATCTGAGCGCAGGGCTCCTGGCACGGGGCCATATGGTAAATCTCGCCCTGTTATTGCATTACGTTTTTAAAAAGGTTAGATGAGAGCCCGAGGTAGCAACTTTTATAATAAAAACCCTTAATTTCAGCCGGGTTATACATTTTAATTGATTGGAAAAATTGAATTTAGAGGGCCCGGGCCCCCTGGTCGTCAATATTATTGTTATAATTACTGTTATAGGCAAAAAATGCTAAAAGAAACTAAAACTGACGAAACAATTTTTTTTTTGTCACATTTTTATCATAGGTAGCATTTCAATTGAAGGGGGCCTGGGCCTCTGGCTACGCCTGTGCCCCGTGGCGCCGGGCCTGAGTAGTTATGTCAATGCATAGTAAAATAAATTTTGCGACAACAGTTAGCAGTAAAACTAAGAATTGAATTTACGAGAGTATAGTGCGCTGAGAATTGAACAAACAAATAGAACCAGGTAATAAGTAAGCTTCAAAGACAACTTAGTTATGGAGTTATACTCGTACAAAAAATATTCAGTGTAACATGAATCGCATTGAGCATCATTTGCTTAACATGTACGTCATTACTAGTTATCTCTTTCGACTTCGTAAACACCAATATCTTAAACGCTCCATCTACTTTTGTGTCAAAGTTGGACGAAATCATCGCAGGGACGTGAATCACCTACATTTCCACAAAACTCCCAGAAATATATTGGAACTCGGTCGATTGATAAATTTTCCTTTCGGATCTCTACGCGAGGAATTATTTTAGTGGTTGAGGGCCGATCGAGAGTGTGATAAACAGATCGACTACTTCAGAGCTATAAGAGCCGGGACAGAATTGTATAGAAGCTGAATGTCATTGTGCTTTAATGGCAAAACCTTAACTTATTTGAGTCGATATTTCTTATTGCCTTTTGTTTGTGCAGAAAATGCGATAAGGAATTTAACTTCCTAGTGTAACTTCCTAAGTAGTTTCTAAAGCGCTGGTTTAACCAATCAGCATTTTGAAATGCTTGTTTTTTTGAAAGGAGCATGCCAACGACTAATTGAATGGTGATTTGCTTACTAGTCAACCATTTAAGCCTGCTAATGCCGATCGGAACCTGAACCAATATCTAAAAGGCTTGAATAATTACCTTTCGTAAATAAAGTTGAAATTTCACCATTAGATACCGTATTTGAATGCCGTCGTTCTTTGTACTATTTATTTTTAAAAAGTAGCGGCAGCGGCCGCTGTTTTGCATGCAAGTAGCGGCAGCGGCACTACTTTTTTATTTGAGTAGCGATAAGCGGCAGCGGTGCTGCTTTTTTTGCCAAATAGCGGCAGCGCCGCTGCTTTTTAAGTAGCAGGTGCCCTGCTCTGCCACTACTACTAAATCAGTTCGGAAAATAGGAAATGTAAAAATAACACAGCAGAGGTGGAGTCGAGGACGCAATTTTCGAGACCAAGGACGCAAAAAAAATCAAGGCCAAGAACTGACTTCTCGAGGCCAAGAACAGGAATGCTGAAGGCCAAGGATGCAAGGCGCAATTGTTCTCCAAAGAAAAGGCCTTCGCAAGTTTTCCGCGAGGTTTCTGCCGTTTTTCAAGGTAAAGAGAAAAGAAGCTCATGGCCATGGCCCATTTTTCACAAACCAAAAAAAGTGCTGTCCTCGAGCCGAGGACAGGTCATTTTCGAGGACTTGTAGGCTTCGAGGCCAAGGACTTCAAAATGTGTCATCGAGACCAAAACCGTCCTCGAGGACTCCACCTCTGCTGCTTATTTTTGGATTTGAAATACCGGTAGGCTACTAGTATATTTAATTTTATCAAGATGCTGCCGTGCCTAGCGTCAAAGCAAGTTTTGGAAATTCCGTTTAGACTTCACTTCCTGAAAGCAAATAGTGTATAGCCGTCCAATCGCAGTTACTGCATAAAGATGCTCAAGTGTTTAAGTGCGATCTATGGATTCAATCAGAAGTGGGCACTTGCGCAAAACTATTTTACTTACGCTAGCGCCTTGCGGCACAATTATTTTTAAACTGTTGTGCTGACGCTTGCACCGCAATTGTCCTTTAGCTATTTTGAGCTCAATTCAAATACGAATAGAAATGACTGTTTTTCAATCAACTCTGATTAAAGTTTAGAAAAACATTGTGGAGGAAGGTTCATAAAAGACTCATTATGAGAAATTGCATTTTACTGCATGCAAAACTTCTAACGGATTCACAGCAGGGGTCTTTTTTTGCCAAAACCTTTTCGCGGAAATATTTTGCCGATTTTTCAATTTTTCCAAATGAGAATTTCAAAAATTAGTTGTAAAATTAAATTTTCAACATCTGGAAAATTTTTTTCAAAAATACGCTACTCCTTCCTAAAAATGTTGAAATTGCTTTGGGCAAAATTTAACGAGTTAGTTGCAACAGTCTTGCCGTAATTCAAAACCATGAAAAAACAAAAACTATCAATTACAACCTTTCCGGAAAAACTTGAAAGACATTGCTAACAGGAGTGACAGCACCCGTAGCTCTTAATTGAAGGAGATAAAGCATCCAGCTAATTGCGGTCCTTTAACTGAAATCGAAATGAAATTTTTGAATTTTTTGTCACATTTTGGAGCTGCGGTTACAAAGATATTCAACAAATACAAAAAGATATTCCATAAAATGTAGTTGGAAACCCTGAATTTGTTCTCCGAGCCTGAACTTCCAGAAAAAAAAGGTTTAGCAAAATTTGATAAGTCATGTAATACTACAAGGAAAAAATACTATTTAGTTTCTTTTTTGCTGGAAGTTTAACTAGAGTTTAGCTCGCATTAGATATTCTTTGGTGCTGTAAATAAGTGCTTTGTGATCAAAATGAGCAATAGTTGATAAGTCACTAATTGCTTATCATCACGGTGTTTACTAATCTGATATTAAATAATTTAGTTTTTGGTTTATAATTCGCTGCTGCCTAAATTAATTTCTCAACATTTCACTGAATTTTTTCAGGGTGGCATGCAAGACCAAATTCAGGGGGGTTACTCCAGCAGTGCTTATCAAATTTTGTAGCAACCGCCACTGGATCTATTACCGGTTGCCATACACTAAGCAACGTTGTTTGATTAAGCCAAAAGTGCAGGATATCTAATTATGTAGGCAGGCAATTTTTCACAACCAGCTCTTTTAAGTTCAGCAACCGGTCGCATAATTGCAAACTGTACCCTCTTTTTTGTACTTCGATTTGCTCTCTCAGGCTGGCATCGCTGCGGGAACCCAAATTCTAATACAAGGTTCTGAAGAAAAAGAATAAAAAAAGGCAGCGCAAATCGAACCCGAGCGTGAGACTCGGCAGACACGAACCCAAACTACAACACCACAGAGGCGACACTGTCGAAATGTCAAAGTGCCGTATTTAACTCGTATTAATGGAAAAAAAGCAATAGATGGAAAATAAATGGGAACACTTTGCTAAAATGCCATCCGGTCCGCACGTAGAGGCCGAATAGCATAATAGGTTTGCTTCCCAGGTTTCCCAAGGTTACGATTTCGTTGGCAAATGGTACGACCATCTTGATAAAACTCGTTGGTTATTTGACAAAGCTAAAAGAGTTTATACAAAAATATGCACAGCAAATTATTTGATACAATTTTATTAAAGTACAAATCTGCATGAGCATGGTGCGACAAAAATACCTTTTCCCACACTTACATCAAATGCATTACTAAACTAATACTGGCAGCTGGAGAAGACGTGAGAAAACATTCGTTCTCTTCTAAGCCACTCGATAATAATATTCCAATCGATAATCAATTCTTCACTCACGAAAAGTCAGCACTTTCAAACAAAATTGAAAAATTCCTGTTTGCATCTTTACAAGTTTAACGGTTCAATTGCAAAAATTAGACTGTTAATTCAAAGAGCTAGAAATCTAAAAGTCTTTCGAAAACTACGTTTTTCATCGATTATTTTCGTCTTAAATTTATTTCACTTGCTTTAGGTACACAAATCATTTAAAAGTCAATCTACTTCTCTACCGAGTTCTCCAGCAAATCAGCAAAGCATTAAAAACAATCTTGCGAAAATACAAATTGATATACCACATACAAATATTTCCTCATTTGGAACGACCTAGATCGTTAACTTGTGTTGTTGCCGTAAATTGCAAAAAAAAAAAAAAAAAAAAAGAACTCGAGCAACCCTATCGACTGTATCATCAAAGTTGCTACAAAATGTCCAGAGATAATTTATGAGGTTAACGAGGTCATAAATCTCCGGAGTTTTCCAGCTCATCGCTGAGGTTTAGAGTAAAACAGCTGCTCTATCAAACTCTCTGTCTCACCTAGAAAAGAGCTAGATAATTCAGCCCAGCGTGGCAACTCAGACTTTCTCGAACCCAACTAAGTAGATCTTGATTTTGTCTAGTATGAAGCGCACAAAAATATGTATAAAAGTTTGCTACAAGCAAAAAGCGAATAAGTAGTCAACTGTTTCAACATTTTTGCTTATTCGCACGACGAAATCGCACATAAAAATCATACGAATCAACAAAGCACTAAAACAATATTGCAAAAATAATAATTGATATTCAACATAAAAATATTTCGCCATGTGGAACGAACTAGACTGGTGACTGTATTCTTGCCATAAGTTGTCAAAAACAAAACACACAAAAACAGACCTCTAGCAACCCCATCATACTGACTGATACCGACTACATGTAAAGTTGCTACAAATAGAGGTGATTTTTTAAAAGGGCCCTGATTTTCTGGAATTAATTGCAATACTACAAAATTACGAAAACTCACTTTCGCATTAGCTCGTTCAAAGTTCAGAAGTACGTGCACCAGAACAGAATGCTTGAAAAATACAGCAGTTGATTCTTAAAGCACGTTACTATTTGAAAATTTAACATTAAATCAACCAAAATTTGAACGTTAAATCAACCAAAACACACAGCAGCACAGCCCTAACACTCACCCCAAGCTAACCTCGAAAATCACTCAAAGCCTAACCCCATCGTAACTTTGACATAAACTTGTCCTTAACCCAACTTGACATTCTTGCAGGGTGTAAGTCCTGCGTGGTTTAGCAAATTTACCTCCACACAACTTACGATCAACGACCATACACTTCATATACCGTAAATCACAACGTCAGCAACAAATATCACATACAAGCAAAAACAAAGCTACAAGTGCGATATTAAAAATAAGAATATGCCAAAAGTACAGTAGTCCATCGATGAGAGTTTAAGTAACTTTTAAAAAACAAACCTAGAGGCTGAAATGAAAATCTAGCTTCATTAAAACTTAACCCCTTCGACAAAAAAGGTACTACAAGAAAGATAAAAGGGCAATCCCCTGCAATGAAAGCCAAGGACAGTCTAGGCAAGCTGTATGTCTCAGCAAATGACGTCATCGCTCAGCCGAAATGGAATCACGACTTTCTGACTAGGCAGATATCAACACATGCTAATCTCTTCGTAAGTTGTTTAACCGCGCTTCTAAATCAGCATCGGCGCTGTCTATGCCACCGTCAGCCCCGAGAGCGGTAGGACCAGCTTTTGCCTTTGATGGTCCAGCAAGAGATCCCTGTTCCGCTTGAAGGCCACCCAGTTCGTCGTTTAGCTGCAAGCCGAGCTCGTCGAAAACTTGTTTCACAATGGCATCGCTAAACAAAAATGAGATAAATGCAAGAAGAATTGGTAGATGTGTCAAATTCTACAGTACTAATTATATCGAAAATGTTGGTCGAAAAACTTCTCAAAAAATATAGACGGTATAAATAAGAAAACCATTGAGTATGGCAGCTCAGTTTAAGTTGCTGTTCCTACAACTCTCATGGAGCAGTGGGCAACAGAAAAATAGAAATTCATCCGCGCTTTTTTCATTTGCTTTTTTATGGGTTAAGATAAGGGTTTAAGTTAGGGTTTGGGTTCGATTTGGGGATAGTTTTAGAGTAAGCATTTGAGTTTGAGTCAGAATTAATAAAAAAGTAGATAAAAATTTCCGGTGAAATCAAGCCTTCCTTTCCAAAAATCCTACCTCAACTTATTGCAAAAAGTAACTATTTCACAAAAAAATTTTAAGTTAAAAGAGAGTAAAACGAACATGAGAAATATTTATCAGCGCTTTTTTCATTTGCGTTTTAAGGGTAAAGATTAGGGTTTTGATTAGTGTTAAGAGTAAGGACTTGAGTTTGGGTTAGATTCGGGTAATTATTAATAAAAGTAAACAGAAATTTCCGGTGAAATAAAACCTTTTTTTTGTGTTTTGAGAAAAGCTTTAACAATTACCCGTTAAAAGCAACACACATTTTTTAATAACTTAATCATAATTTTTTTCCGATTGAAATTGTTTCCATATTAATTCAGTTTTCTGCTGCGCTATCGTATTGCATGGCTGCCAGCAAGCTAAATCATACCGTAAACTCTTCATCAAACGCACATGATATCACGCGTAGCAATGTGTATTTACTAATCGCGTGTCGCGTTACGTCACAATCACATGATACAGCTGACTAGTGTGATCCGTGACGTAATGGAGTTACTATCGAATTTATAAGCGATTTTATGAATCACCAAGTTATTTGAGTGAACCATGATATTCACCAAAGAAATTAAGTAATAGTTAAATATCTTTCAAAAAAATTTGATTTTACCAGGTCTACAACTGCTATTAACTGCCAGGCAAATACAGTTTTGCAATCACAGCTGCTAGTCACTACCTACATGGAGCATTGACTAAAACTCAACTTGAGGAACACCCATATAAAAGTCACTACTCACAAATTAATTCGTTCATGAGAATGATGAGTCTACTAGCAACAGCACCAAATCTCAAGTCCAACGAAAACTATTCAACAAAATGTGTAGCCATAACCTACTAAAATCTTTCCCCAATTAGCATGCTCGATAAACGAAGTATCAACTTCGTACTACACGACACATGTAATCCGAAGCAAAACATTCGTGTCGCAACCTTAATCTACTTTTTAAACATATAATGTTACTGACGTAGAAATACAAAATTCCAAACAAATCTCAAAGTTTTTCGTCTGTTATCAACCTAATCCTACTACTCCTATGACGCAATTGCATACCAGCACCAATTAAAAAACAAAACTGAAATTGAACTGTGCCAAAATGCGTTGGTATTGATCATAACTTATAAACTATAATTTTCATAGGTAGCAAAATCTCTCTTTTAACCTCTTAAAGACGCACATCGCACACTGCAGCATAGATTGAATGAAAAAGACTTACGTTTCTTCTTCGTCATCTTCTCCTTCCATTGCATCATCAATGGCATCCTCCATCATCTCAGTCTTCATGTCCAGCTGTTCAGATTGTCGTTCAAAATCCTGCATGATTTTCTGGATCTGTGGGAGCTTCATTTGTTTGTTCATAGCACGCATTGCCTGAAAAAAAAAAAAAAACAGTAATATAATTATCACAAACATATTCTGTTCTGTTTACTTGCGGCTTTGCATTGCGCACAGATTCAACGTGTACTCCTCAATCATTGATAAATAATATCAAACATACCACTATGATACTGAATGGGTCTACACTACACCTTGTCCCAACCATTGCATGTTGAGTATTATTTTCAGCTGTATATTTATATGTGTTGATGGTTTGCGACAAATACATAACTTAAACGTTTTTTTAAAAGTCTTTATAAATGTTAGTCGAAGGACGAGATGGATACATTATGTTGATGAACCTTTTCACGTTTTGTATTGGTAATATCGACTGGAAAATTAGAAAAGATAGAAAACGATGCGCAAGCGATTGTCATTTAACTGCAATGAACAGATGATGGGAAAGCGATTGTCATTGAACTGCAATAAACAGATATGCAAAAAAACGCATTTTATGAAGACTGGATAAAAATACAAATATTTACTGTAGGCTATATACAAATATTTACAATCGCATGCTTCATGCATATTAGATTGGATGATAGGCAATACTTTTTTAAAAAATAATTAAGGTTTACAAAGATGAACATGAATTAGTTTTAGAAGTATCCATATTTTCCGGACTATAAGACACACCAAAAAACTTTTTTATGGTAAGATTTAACAAGTGCAGCTTACGCTTAGCTACATCTTAGGCATGGAAAAAACAATAAAGTGACATAAATTATTTAGTTTTCTCTCTTTTTTTTACCAGTTTTACAGCAATTTTACCCTTAATTAAAAATATAAGAGTCTTGTACTCCGGTGCACCTTAAGTATGGAAAAAAGACGAATTTTTTAATTTGTTGAGATGTGTGCCATATGATTAGGTGCACCTTATATTCCGAAAAACTCGGTGAGATTAAAGATGGCCTGACCCAAGAACTGACTCTAACCCCAACATTCAAGCATTTCAAAAATCGTAAGTAGCCAGAGACTAATGACAATGGCTCAAACAGCAACATCGTGTACTCTTTGTCTACGAAAAAAACTTACTTTTGTGACACCTTTCATTGCTTGCATCATAGCATCTTGACTTTGTAACGTAGAAATCTTGAGTGAAACAGCTTGAATGTTGGCTTTCATCAGGATGAACTTTTTAACATATCGCTTAGTTCGTACTAAATCTCTTGCCATTATTTTCACAGCATCCTGAAAAATTAAGAACAGTGAGAACTCTTTTAGTGCTATAAAAGAAGCTTACGGTTATTAAACTTATGAAAAATTATTTATAGCAGTATCGTAAAAGAGAAAGTAACTAATACTAAGCAATTATGGAACACTGTTAAATGAGTTCGTTGCTACGAGTCTCAAATTGTCATTTATTTATTTTATTGCATGAGCCATAGCATTAAGCAACCAGTGCAAAGTAAAAGCAAAGTAGGCGCAATTGGCACATTAATGATTTTGTTTCAACCCTGTATGTATTCATGATAAGCGCATAATATTGAATACTGCAATGCTGCATTAACCAATGTCACAGCTAAGCCAAGCTCTCTAAAAGATTTGGTTAATTGCAAGCACCTCATCCCGAACAGAGACAAAATTACAATATGCACTTTATGCAGTCATGAAGAAACCAGCATATACTATAAGGAGTGCAATACTATAGCGATGATATCCAAATCATATCATCACTTTCCATGATTAGATTTCAAAAGCAAATTTTAAAGATTGGCAGATGATGGTGTACACTAGACTAGTGGTACAACTAGTTTTTTTTTTCAGTCATAGATAGATGTTTTTGGTGAATGACCAAAAAGCATTAGCCAGTGGTTCAGTTAACATGACCAAAAAATTAGTAAAATTTTTGATTCAAGACTTACAATCGAGCTTGCAATAATGAAAATGACGGAAATGAATTCTGAAATAACCAAAAAATTACACCCAAATTCGGAAATTGGACCAAAATTTCTGAGCAAAAAAATAAACCCAGCAATGCCATATATATTGAGGGAAGCATACTGATGGTTCTCAGCAAAGTGTATATACATATATTTTTTTTCTTTTTGAATAAAAATGGTACTTATTCTGAGCTTAGAGTTGTCTATGAGCTTAGAATGTCAAGAAGAAATGATTTGTATTCCAGTTGTTGCATTGAAAAAAAAAAGGAGGAATCAAACTTTAGCTGTTAAGAGTAGTAGCATGCACTGTCTTAATTACATCAGAACCAAAGTAAACCATGGTAGCAACAAAATTTGACATTCATGACATAAGCTAAGGCAAAAGCTTTATTGATGAGTGCAACAACAAAAAAAAAACACAACCCTACCATTTGACCTTCTTTTGCCATTTTCTTTATATCAACAATAATCTTTTTTTCTTGTTGCTCCATTTTAACTCTTTCACGATCAAGATTTCGCATTGTTCTGTCCAACAAACGCTTGTTTTCTCGTAGCATTTGAGCTGGAGTTTTCTTTTTGCCAAATAACCACTCCATTGTTAATTTCAGTAGACTTTACAAACTTTATAATACTATTTTGGTAAGAGGCTACTTTCTTGAAGCCTAAACAATTTTTTGATATTAGTGGGATAGTGCATATATACAATAGTTAGGAGGTAAATAGATAAGTACAATTCAGTTTTTTACATTTTAGCACTCTGTTGGTCTTTTTCTGATTTATCGAAACTGGTACAATAGTTAATGGATACTTATTGTGCAAACAATAGTAACATAAAATCTAGACAGCATAATATTGCTGTAAGTTCATATGCATACAAATTTACTTTGTGTAACTGTTTAAGCCATTAATATTTGATAACAGTAACATTGAGATACAACTACACTTACTTTTATCAATAGCTGATCTGTGAACTACTTTTAGCATATGGTTATGCTAGAACACAACAACAGCACATACAGTGCATTGCTTTGGTAACATGTTACTGCATATAGGGATTAGGCAAGGTAAAAACATGCTGTTCAATGTTCATAAGAAAAAACAAAGTTTTCAAACATTTACAGCCATAAACAAAAACGAATTTATATCTCTTAAAAACCAGTGACAGTGGGATCCCATTTCAAACACAACCTCTGTCCCTGCAAAACTTCCAATTTTCTTCCAAGTAAACAATAACAGATAACCATGGCATTATCTTGAAAGATCTAATTTTAAAAGCTATGCTATATTTCACCTACTGTAGGTATCCTGTATCAGTTAAACTCAATTTACACCCTTCAGCTTTTTGTACCGGTAATTACAGCAGCCAAATTGTATCCATCACATATCATTAACACACATGAAAAATATTAATACACTATAGGTAACACTAACTCACATAAAACAAGATAAAGATGCCTTAACACATTGTATGCCTTATGAACAACACATACAGTAAATATAAAGCACCCAGCCATTTACCGTGGTTTACAACTGCTAAAATCAAAAAATAATTTTAAAAATTTTTTTGTTCTCATTTTGGGGCTGCAGTTACAAAGATATTCAAGAAATGCAAAAAAATATCCCCTTAAAAAGTTTTTGGAAACCCTGAGTTTATTCTCCTAATGTGAATTTTTATAAAAAGGAAGGGCTTTACCAAAATTAGATACATCATGTGATGTTACTGGAAGAGTAAATATTATTTATCCTCTGCTTTTTCCTGGAAGTTCAAGCTGAGAAAACAGATTTAGGGTTTCCAAAAACTTTTCAAGGGGGATATCTCTCTGTAATTGTTGAATATCTTTGCAACCGCAGCCCCAAAATAAGAACAAAAAATTTTTATATTATATTTCGATTTCAGCTATTTTAAACAACCCGAATTGGCTGGAGGTGCCAATCCCTTTAAGAAAACAAGATGAAAAATATCATTTGCATTACGCAACATACATCAGACATATTGCTCATGGTATGGTTGTCATTACAACAAGCTATGAAGCCCTTAGGTTGATTTTCATCAGCAAATCAGCATTTTGTTGGGCACACACCGACTTATTTTTGGATTTTTTATTGTTGACTATATGAAAATTGCTGAATTTTTGGGCGCAGGTCGACTTACCAAAACCTGAGAGGGAACAGTGACAACAAGTACACACATTCAACATCATCCAACAAGGAAAACCATGCACATGAGCTGTTTATAAAATACCTATCAACCATCATAAATAGCCTACTACTGTCTGCATTCGGATCAAGCTTAATGTAACTAGCAATTTTTCTTGAAACTTATCCCAGGCATTTTTGTGCAGCTACACAATATTTTAGGATGAGTGTTTCAATTCTTGATAGGACGTACTGATTTGCACGCTAGCGTTCATTTGCATCGACCAATCATCGTTGACTTGACTACAGATCAAGCTGCACTTATTTGCACCTTAGCTTTTAGTTTGGGACTAGGGGTTAGAGTTAGACTTTAAGTTTGGTTTGGAGATAGGATTAGGTTATCAATACTGTTATTCTGATAAAACTGTACGTATTTGCATGCTAGGGTGCAAATAACTTCTTGACTTGCTTTAGATGAGGTATAATTATTATGATGTCAATATCTTAGCCAAAAATGAGTGACTATTGCACCAAAATTCTTTATCTGCTTTTTTATTACCTACAGTATTTTCCAGCCAATAAGCCGACTTGCCGAATAAGCAGAGACCAATTTTTAGCTCTACCGGTAAAATAAGGGTTTTACCATATATATGTAACTAATATTACCACCCATTAAGTCAGGGCAGAAAATTTGATCAGTGTGGCACAGGCATCATGAAATTTTGCACCAATTTTGAGCAGAAAATGCAAAATTTAGCTGTCGTAATCAATGGCACATGCAAATACAGTACTGATATAGTGCAAAGACCAAATAGTATGCTACAAAGTGCAAATACTAGGGCTTGTGAATTAACACAGGGTGAGATTGTCCTGTGAATTGACGCGCAGTGACATTTTCACCTACCGTATCATCAGGTTCAAGGTTTATCTGCCCAATAAGCCGATCCCAGGAAATCAGGCTAAAAAATTGGAAAAGGCTTGGCGCAAGTTTTGTATGCGCAGACACTCTGTAATAAAAACTAAAAAACCTAACCCTAATCCTAGCCCTAACCCAAACCGATAACTGTAAGAGGCCTAAGCAAAACAAAAATTTCCAAAAATAAGTGATGTCACCAGAACCTTTGTTTAAAAAAGGAAGTGGCTAGTGTTGGTACGTTACTTAACGTCCATAAATAGAATAAGAGAGCAAAGAGTAAGTGATCATAAGCTCATTCACTCTTTTTTATTTCAAAATTATCGCTAGGGTTTGAGTTAGATTTTAGTTTGGGTTAAGATTAATGTTGGGTTAGAGTTAGGTTTAAGAGTTTGGGTTAGGTTTAGAATTCGGATTAGGGCTAGGATAGCAATTTTCTTATTCTTATGTAACCTAACGTAACAGCAACCTCTGCCTTATTTAAACCACACTTGCTCCGTGTGCCAAGTCACTTTATGAAAAATTAGGTCCAGAAAATCGGCCAGAAAATATAGTAATTCTGACCCAAATCTAACCTAAACCTAAGTCCTTAGACCTACACTAAAACTAATTCCAAGCCTAACTTGAGCTCTAACTCAAACCCTAACCTTGACACTTACAAAATTAGAAGTGGCTAGTGTTACGGTAAATATGTTATGCAATGCCCACAAAGAAAATGAGAGAGCAAAGAATGAGTGCTCATTTGCTCTTTTTTGTTGTGTAAATTATTGTTAGGGTTTGGCTGTGGGTTAGATTTTGAATTTGGGTTAGGATTAACGTTAGGCTTAGAGCTACAGTTAGACTTAGGCTAGGTTTAGGGTTAGGAATAACAAAGCCAAGCAATTTCTTATTCTTAAGTAATGTAACACTAAGCTTGGCTTAAAAACAGAAAAAGTACAGTAAGTGAAAAAAGCCAAATGCTTAGGCACCACAAATTCCTCATTTTCATTTTATTTTCTTTACATTATAATTCAAAATCGGTGGACGCAGACACTGGATATCACCTAACACTGAAAATCAAGCCTCAAACAGTCTAACTTGATGTAGCCTACGGCCATCATTTTTTCTGCTCTAACAGTAGGCTCTGGGCTACTTGCAGTTGCACTGACCTGTTAATGATTGAACTAGGGCTGCAGTGGCCTATCCCAAAGTCACTGTCATGCTGACGTTAAATTGTTAATGCAGAACTGAGAAGAGAATGCAGCCTACACTGCTACACTCTACAGGCTGACAGGGTAGGCCTACCACTAGTCCACTATTGGTCCATAACAACATTTCTAAACATCGTCAGAACATCACAATTAAACATTTCTGAATTCAAGATCAATATAAACATGACTAGTTCAAATCACAAAACCTATTTAAGGTTTTAAATATCTTAAATAGGCCTATCTGCATTTTGCTTATCTACTGCGTGTACCAATCTTTGCATTGTAAGTTAGTATTCATATTTTAAACACTGAACAGTATGTGTGAGTTCAGTTGTATGTGTGAGTTCAGTTGTATGTGTGGTAGTTGTAAATATTTGTCATATGTGTAGATGTGTACCGTATGTGCTGTAGTTGTAAATACAGGGTGTCCATAAAGTCCTGCACACATTTAAAATTTTAATATCTCAAAAACCCCATATGGTAGAAACTTTAGATTTTCGACAGTGAATTATACCACCATAAAGTTTTTTTGTTATTTTTCACAGGTTATTTTATTGTTAAAGTGAGTATGAATAAGTCGTTTTTAATAAAGGAGTAAGGAGTAAGTTTGCAACAAATTATGAAAAATGTTGACCATTCAACAAAAAGCACTATGTGTTCTTAGGTACAATGAATTGAAATCACCAACTGCACTACAACGTAAATTTAGAAATGAGTTTGGACAAGACCCTCCACACACTAACAGCATTAAGAGATGGTTCAAAAATTTTATGGAAACCGGCAGCATTTTGGATCGCAAACGATCAGGTAGGCCAAGCATTGATGAAGAGACTGTTGATGCTGTCCGTGTAGCATTTCATCGCAGCCCAAGGAAATCAATTCAAGTTGCATCAAATGAACTTGCTATTCCTCGAAGCACAGTTCACAAAGTTTTACATAAACGACTTCGGCTCCATGCTTACAAGTTACAAATTGTTCAAGCTCTTAAGCCGGATGATCGCCCTCGCCGAGCAGCTTTCACTGAAGAAATTCTTCAGCGCATTGATGATGACAATGGCTACCTTAACAGTGCGTGTTTTTCTGACGAAGCAACTTTTCATGTATCCCGGAAAGTCAATAAGCATAACATTCGAATATGGGGTTCACAAAATCCTTGCGAGGTTTTAGAAAGAGAAAGAGACAGTCCCAAAATCAATGTTTGGTGTGGTTTAATGCACAACCAGATTATTGGTCCGTTCATTTTTGCTGAATCCACCATTACAGCAAACATTTATCTGGATATGCTAAAACATTACGTTGTTCCGCAATTAGAAGAGTTCCAGCCGAGGGTTGTGTTTCAGCAAGACGGTGCCCCTCCACACTGGGGTTTGATAGTTTGTGACTTTTTAAATGAAACTTTTCCAAACCGATGGATTGGAAGAAATGGCCCAACACCATGGCCGCCAAGATCTCCAGATATCACCCCTTTAGACTTTTTCTTGTGGGGTTATGTAAAAGACAGAGTTTACAGAACGCCAGTAGGTGACGTCGAAACATTGCAGTCACAAATAATTGAGGTTCTCGCCACAGTAAACGAAGAAATGCTGGAGAACACTTGGCGCGAAATTGAGTATCGCCTTGACATATTGAGAGCAACAAATGGAGCACATGTTGAAGTCTATGAATAGCATGGAAAATTAAATTCCTGAAATATGGCTATTACTTAAACTGCTAGAAATTTTTATATGTAAAACTTTAATAAACAAACTTTACTTTGCAAAAAACTGTATGATTTTATCTGCTTTAGTTATTTAGCAACACAATTTTGAAAAGTGTTCAAGACTTTATGGACACCCTGTATTAGTCGTACCCAGTGTTCCCTTAAACTTTATGGCTAATCGGCGAGTGCCCAAATTTTCTTGAAACAATTGTGCCCAAAGCTCTAAAAAGGTCTACATTTATGTGCACTAAATTTCGTACCTAAAATTAAAGTACACCAAATGCCATATTTCCACCAATTTGTTGAGTTTTCTAAAGCTACGTTTACCATATTGCCAAAAATTATTTGCCCTTGCTCCAACAAATCACTGATTGGCTGAAAAAAATTGGCCTAGTGGGAACACTGGTCGTACCGGTATGTGTGTGTGTTCTTGTTTTTTGCTGCAAAGGATGTGTTTAAAGTTTCATAGTTCAGTGGTGGCAGCAGACTAGATGAGCGTTGCTCTTTTGCTGCTTCCATAGCGTGGTTGTCTCTTACCAATTGAACAATTTCTTATGTGTATCACTTTGATGCTTATTACCAGTAACTTCACACTAAAACTACCAATAAATATGAAAAATATACTACCAGCAGCCTAGCCTTCTTACCCGTTACCGATACTGGTAAAGACTTATCAGTGATCTACCACAGGGCTTCCCAAACTTTCTACTCGCAACCCTTTTTAATCTTCTAAAAATTTCCGCGACCCATGACGAACACTGTGAGTTGCGCATTTGTGGTAATTATTTGATGGAAAAAATAAACCACAAAGCACTGGTACCCAATGCGTACAACATGCAAACACATTTGCAAACACCCTGTTTGCATTTGTCTTTACCGGCACTTCAACATCATCTGCAATACGCTTATTACCATCATCGTGTGACTTTTTTTAACCAGCTATCCATTGAATAGAATCTAACCACTAATAGTAGTATGGTAGTTATACCTCTACTCAACTCTATATATACTATGCTCAGACTTCTCTGCTAAATTACCTGTAGGCTACTACAGCCAAGCGCGAAGCCAGAATTCCACATTGGGGAGGAATGTTGCGGGAATCTGGTGGCGGAGCCCCCAACGCTCAAAAATTTAGCAAAATCAACAAACACTCAAAATTAAGTTGTTTTCGCAAAAATAATCTAATTTTAGGCCTACTTTGATAAAAATTAATGCTATCAAAACGTGGCATAAAAATTAGCAGTGCAAAAACATGATTATAAGGGCTATGTTGATAGTAGCTATTGCTAGAATTTCAGTTCTCTTTTTACAAGCTGGTAAATCATAAAATCCTATACTGGCTGATCATTAAAACTCTCAAGTAGTAATCTATTTTGCCTATGTTTAATGGACAAATACATAATTAGAGGGGCTAATGGAAAGAAGTTTGAGAGAAACAATTGGTAATTAACTTATACTGAATAGCCCCCCCCCCCCCCTATTCCTCAGCCTATATATTTTTTGATGAAACCTATGTTAAGCACAATGTGCGATCAAATGTGAATACCATTTTTGGCAATGTTTCAAACTTTTTCTGATTTATGAGTAATATTTTTGACAAATTAGCCCCCCTCCAAATAAATGCTTCAAAATATGCTTTAATCATTTTTTGAGTCTATTTCAGTACAAAAGACTGTCTCAGAAGTGCTAATACGCAGTGTTGGGAAGACTCGAGTTCGAACTCGAGGCCACTTTTTAAGAACTCGGACTCGTACTCGTGCCCTTGAGACTCGGACTCAAACTCGAACTCGTGGAATTTGAGAGGACTCAGACTCGGACTCTTGATTTTTGTTGAATGTCTTATTGTAATGTCTTATTACAGAGCTATTATATATCAACAAACTTTAAATGTGACAAGCAATGCATCACCTTTGGCAGGGAGAGATTTCTTACCAAATCAAAATGAAAATAATTGAATTTGGTTTTACAGTTTGGTAACCGCATTTTTTTAGCGTTTTGGTGTCATTGGTTTGCTTCAATGATGCCAGTAGGTAAAATGTGCTCAAGATATCGCACGGCTGAAAAATTCTTGGAAGGTATTCACTATTCAAGTATTCGCAAGTATTGAAGGGAGATAATAAGTTTTGTCTGTGTTAAGTTCTGTTAAATTTTGCACCTGATTCTTTAATGTTACAATGGAGAATGAAAAGCTAAAAAGAATCAGCTTGCATCAAAAAAATTGCTGATGTGACTGACAAAAATTACGGCATGCAGATGATGAAGCATAAACTGTTTTTTTGATTACTCAGCAGTGCAGTGCTGTTTAACTTTTTCTGTGTATGGGCTTGGGTTAGGCCTGATTTTTCTAAGGTTTTTGCAAAAAAAAAATCTTTTTGTTGGTGGGTTAGTTGGTTAAAACATGAACAGGTGCATACAGCCAATTCAGCAAAAACCTACTCTTTCATTTTTCAAATTATTCATAAACCTTAAAAACAAAAATTGCATAATGCATGCACTAAATTATGTTCAGATTATGACAAATGTACTTAAAACCAAGATTTTTCTTCTGAAATAAAAATAATTCTAGCCTATTAGTAATGAAACGACAAAAGATACCAAACCATGGCGACAAGTGGCGCAATCAGGAGGGGCTAAAGAGCCTTCAGCCCCCTTTTGCAAAATCACTTAGAAATATAACCCCAAAATTTAAGGGTTTATATAACCCAACAAATTCAAAGCCCCCCCCAGCAAAATCTGGTTGCGCGCTTGATCACGAACTTAATGATCCTCAACCCTTGTCTCTAAACTGATGAAAATTATGAAGGTCCTTCTATTTTTTAGCTTTATCTGGTCAATTTTTAGCTTTAAGGTTACTTCCAAAACTAGTCAAAGTACTGAAAAAAACGTAGGCTTCATAAATTTGGTTCCTTCAGTATTAATCGAATGCAATACTACACCACCAATCTGCCCAGTTTCCGAAAAGATTACACTTTTTTGCACGCTTTCGTCAATTAACTGATTGATACGCAACTTAAAAGTTCTAATAAAACTCTACTTTTTATTGGATGCTGTGACAAATCTACTGAAATAAGCTCTTATGCTGGTTGGGCGGTAACGCGTTCATCTCTGAAGCGGGAGGTCCGAAGTTTAAATCTTGGGCCAGTGAAATAGGACTCACTGTTGCCAAGGGCTTGCCGCTGTTACAGCATTTTTTCGAAAGGAGCTGTGTTGCCCAGGTCGCAATGACGTGGAGATGGGCCGTGCCAGCTCTTTACACACTTTGGCGTAATACGAGTATAAAACAAAAATTGAAAAGGGAACGAGCATAATGAAAGTTTTGGTTTGTTTAAAATTATTTTCTTAATCTGATATTCCGAAAAATAATTAACTGCAGTGAAAAACTAGATGAGAGCTTTCTGAGTAGCAACCCCTTTGAACAACCGACAAAAAATCTACAGATTTCAAAAAAAACAAGCGCCCTAGCTTAAGCCATCCAAAAATATTGATTTATGTGGGCCCCCAGAGGTGGCACCCCCAAACTATGTCAAAATATTTGTTTGTGAAGTAGCTGCTGATATCATAAAAAACTAGCTCCCTAGCTTGAGCTGTTCAAAAAATTCATTTTTGGAGGGTCCATTTTGGGGAAGTCCCAGGGAGATTGGTACCCCTTAAACTATGTCAAAATATTTGTGTTAAATATCTACTGATGTTAAAAAACACTGTCACCCTAAGTTAAGCTGTTCAAAAATTTGATTTTTGGGGGTCCATTTTGGGGGGTACCCATAGGGATGGCAACCCCTAAAGTATGTCAAAATATTTGTCTGTTAAGTATCTGCTGATATCAAAAAAAAACTAGTGCTCTAGTTTGAGTGGTTTTCATTTTGTTTATTTTCAAAAAATTCAGTTTTTTGGTCCGATTTTGGGAAGGTTCACAAGGGAGTGGCCCCAAAATATTTCGGGAGACAAAATTGCGTTTGCAACTCGACAACTTTGCAAAAAAATTAGATTTCAATGCTTTGTGGTTTAGGAGAAGAAGAGCGTACAAGATTTAGGAAGAAAAAAAGAAAAAGAAAAGAACTTCATCATGTAATCAATTGCCTAGAAATTTGATACGAACATGCAAATGAATAGTCTCAAACTGCTGTCAAAATTTCATGTAGCTAGACCAAATCGTTTAAAGTTTGAAATTTTACACTCATTAGTTTGATAATGGCTGAGTAAAAACAAAAAAACACTTGACGCGAGCGTCGATCATTCCAATAACTTCCAAAATTCTTTGCAAATTCTTTGCAAATTCAAACTACAATATAAGAGGGTTTTATGTGACGTCACTCGCATACTTTTACTGAAAAAACTTTGTCAAAACTGAACTGGCTGAATAAATTATACAGGTATAAAAGAAGGAAAACCTCGAATTTCGACTTTCTCAGCCATGAGAAGTTTTGCAAACTCGAGTGTAAATTAAGGCCGAAGTAGACAACTAAATTTTATTTGCAAGAGCTCTTTCTTGCAAAAGCGTTTACGCAACTTTTTTCTGTATGTAAAGGGCCAAGTTAGAACACTATGCAACGCTTGCATAAACGTTGCACAAACGTCTTTTTTCGGAATTTCTGAAAGCGTTTGTCCATATTGAAATAACTTTGGCCAAATTTTAAATTTCACTTTCCGGTCAAATTTTTGAACTTTTCGAACTCGGACTCGTGATCTTTAGCTTTGGTGGACTCGAACCCATGGCATTTGGACTCGAACTCGCACTTGTGATCTTGAGTTTTGGTGGACTCAGACTCGGACTTGTAGCTTAAGGACTCGCACTCGGACTTGTGAAAGTAGCAATACTCACAACACTGCTAATACACGGTATTTTTCTTATTCTGCAATTTGTTTAGCAGGCCAATTGGGATGGGGGGGCAGGGCCTCAGAAAGAAAATTTTCTAGGGGATACGAAGGTCGATACCAGGCCACCAAATCTTATTGGGCCTCCCAAGCCTTATCGGGCCCATGCGGTTAAATCACTTTTTGTTGGATGGGTGTAGATCTTCATTTAAAAGTGAGGGGATAGTGATATTCGCATACAGTTAGGACTTATGAAAAACACAACTAGATATAAACTTGGTTTAAATCCAGCTAGGGAGTATGGGGGAACGCTGTGAGCTGCCCCAGTGGAGTCCGGGGCGGAGCCCCGGAAGCTTCATCACTTTTTATATTTCTTGAGAGTAAAATACAGCATTTGATCAACATCCCAGCACCAAACTTGCTTATATTGACGAGCAGAAAACGTGATATACATGAAAGAAAGTATGTGAAGCGGGGGATGATGACATTGACACGATATTATACAATTTAATGACTTTAATACTGCAAATCCAAATATTTGACTGATGAAAGTTTTAAGAAGTCATCTGCAATCATAGACTTCACAAACCCAAATACCTATTAAACTCATACAGATAGAGTGAGTAACTAAATGATAGTAGTCTAGTAGTACCAATATGTCAACTTTGACTCCGATCTATGAGGTTAAAATGCTTTTGGATCTCTGAAAATGTGGGCTCTCGTACATTGTTATACTGTAGAATTAGGGCTTTCAAGTCAGAGAAATGTAACAAAACGTTAATTTTGGTGCAAAGGTATGGCTTTTGATACATTTTCCTTGTGTTTTAATCAAATCGGCCACTGTTGGGATGTCCTAAAGGCTGTGTAGCAAAAATAACGACCAATTACTAGTAAGCCTACTGAATAGGCTGACTAATAGTTTTGCTGTAGGCCAGTTTGATTACGGTGTTATGGTGCGATACCAAAACTTAACGCAGAAACCTAAACTCTTCCAGGCCCCTTGAGCCCGGGCCCCCCTATGCCCAGGTATGATGTACCCCCTGAACCCCCCTCTTGCAGGCCCTGGGGGGGAGCTAAACCCAGTACATAAACTGCAAAATTTTGCATGAAGGGACGCTTTCGTAGCCTTGACCAAACGCATTCAGAATGCGGCTGAAATTTAATGGAAATTTTGCTTCAAGTTCAGATGTTGCCCCCGAATTTGATTGAAGATTGAAAAAAAAACATCTTGACCACAATTTGAAGGGATTTTTTCCCCATAGGCTACTCCATTGAAAGTCAAAAAAAAGGTCTTCACCACAATTTGGTACTGCATTCAGCAGGAATTTGGGATTTATTGGGTGCTGACCGCCACTTTTTTGTCTAATCATCCAGATGCTTACTCTTAATGGAGAGCATTAAAATTTTGTAAGGGGAAACGCTGAAATCTTGATGGGGTGACGCTAAATCTTAATGGGGGACACTAACTCTCTATGGGGGTATACAACGTCTCCCTGCGTTACCTCTACAATTTAAGTACGGTACTGGTTATAGAATCTACAGCTACGTTAAGAATGACGTTTTGCAGAATTGCACGAGTTTTTAATGACAGTCAGGGATTGCTGAGATTATACCAATTTTGCTCTTTCTCGTAAAAATTGGTAGGCTATACGCTTTGTGACCCCAGAAGGTTGTCACACGACCCCTTGGGGGGAGGCGACCCCCAGTTTGGGAAGCCCTGATCTACCACACTCTGGACAAAATCTGCACAGTACCGGTACAAACTGGAACAATGAAAAACCACATCAGTTCAGTTCGTTTACAATCACACTTACAGTAGGCTACCTGAGTCAGTGAGTTAGCCCTCAAATCTACAGTAGGATATTTCAATTTTCATGACCTTTGACCAAACCAAACTTGAAACAAATACAGTAGCCCTACAGTAACCAGGTACCCATAACTGCTGTACCGGTACTGCAGCAGATACTGATAAACTGCATAGCCTAGGCCAAGACTATACTGATATCAGATATAAAAACAGTCAAGAAAAATAATATAAATTGCCTAGGTCCACAAAATGAGAATATCGTGCACTTTTCCCTAATCTTTCGTCTAACAGCTATGGTACCGTATACTATATGGTACCGTATACCATAAGCTAGTTTGCCACGGTTTAGTGGGTCAATATGGTTCATTCAATTTTGATGATCTCAAAGGTTCCTAAATAAGTCAAATCACACGCAAGCAAGGATGGCAATACGGTGCGGTAAAGCACGTAAGTACGGATGGCCATTGGTACGATACGTCTCAATTTTTGCTAAGAAGTACGGTACGCATTTTTTGTAATGGTTCGGGTACGGTACGTCCTGGCAGGCGCGTAGCCAGAAATTCGCAATGGGGGGGCTGTTTGGGGGGTCTGGGGGCGGAGCCCCCAGCCGCTGGAGGCCAATGGGGGTCTGGGGGCGAAGCCCCCAGCTGCCGGAGGCTGGGGGTTTGGGGGCAAAGCCCCCAGCCGCCGGAGGCACGGGGGTCTGGGGGCGGAGCCCCCAGCGCTCGAAAATTTTGCATGTTTTTGCAAAAATAACTTCATTTTAGGGCTATTTTGATTAAAAAATAATGCTTTTAAAACGTGGCTTAGAAATTGGCAGTGCAAACATGATTAAACTGGAAGCATAAATGGGCTATTTGGGAGGTGGCTAATGGTAAAATGTAGTTCGCTTGTTTAGATGCTGGTAAATTATAAAATCGAATACTTCAATAAAACTAACACGGAGTAATCTACTTCGTATACAGTTTATAGAAAAAAAATAATTGGGGGGGGCTAATGTAAAGAGATTTGAGAGAAATGATTGGTAATTAACAAATACTGAATATCCCCCCCCCCGTTTTTCCTTAGTTTATAGTATATTGGTTGATGACACCTATGTTCAGCATTTTTACACTTGCGATCAAATTTGATTGCTTATTTCTTACCATTTATCAAAGGTTTCATTTATTTGTTGGTTTTAGTTTTGACAAATTAGCCCCCCCCCCCCCTGGACATATGTTTCAAAAGATGTTTTAAATCACTATCTAGTCCACTCCAGTGCATAAAACAGTATCAAAGTGCTAAAAATGTAGTGTTTTTCCCATTCTGCATTTTGGTCGACATGTCAATGGGGGGGCTATAGCCCCCCCGCCCGCCCCCCCCCCCTGGCTACGCTACTGGCTAAAAACGAGGTATTTTCCTAATTCTGCATTTTGGTCGGCAGTTCATTAGCCCCCTCGAAATAAAAGTTTCAAAATAGTCTAATTCAGTGCAAAAAACAGTCTTAGAAATGCTAAAAACGTGGCAATTTCCTTATTCTGCATTTTGGTCGGCAGTCCATTAGCCCCCCCCCCCCCCCAAAAAATAAACGTTTCAAACTATGCTTTAAATCATTTTTTAGTCTAATCCAGTGCAAAAGAGAGTCTTAGAAGCGCTAAAAACGTAGGCTACTATTTTTCTTATTCTGCATTTTGGTCGGCAGGCCAATGGGGGGGGGCTATAGCCCCCCCCCCGCCCCCCCTGGCTACGCTACTGCGTCCTGGGTACTTGAGATGGCAACAGCGCAGCGTACGCGGCCGCGCGCTGTTGTTGGTGCACCGCGCCGCGTGGCAACTAAAATCTGCATTACGTCACAGCATCAGCGCAGCGCCGTGTACAACAATTTTTTTACATTTTTTTTACATTATTGTTGGTGATTTTCTTTTTATGAACAATAATGGTTAGTCTGGATATGTAACTATTATACATTATGAATTGAAGACAATGCATGCTACTAAAGTAGGAAAAGGTGCCTTCAGTTCAAGTTTATTTTTTCATAATTCGGAGCATCCTAGAATCGGCTATTTTGGCTACAAGAAACTTAGTTTTGATCGGCTGAACGTGTTTTTTTTACACCAACGAAAAGATTTTGGTTTTAGTAGGCTTGACTAGGAAAAGTTTAGGACGTTGGGTGAGCAGGGGTGTCGATCTTCGTTGAGCATTGGGGGGAATAACTTGCAATTTTACCCCAATTTTGCCCTATTTTCAACTTTGGGGGGATGAACCTCGACCACGATTTCTTTCAGGTGAGCAAATTAAGTGAAGACCAAAAAAAAGGTCTTCACCTAAAGAAAGAAAACTTTGTTCCCCAAATTCTAGTGGAGACCTGCGCTCAAATGCACACCAAAGTCAAATTATTGGGGGATGCAGGTGCAGACTATACTCAAATTATTGGGGGAGATACAGTCAAATCGAGGGGATATATCTCCCCATCCCCCCCCTGGGTTTTGGCACCCCTGTCGGCAGGCGCGTAGCCAGGATTTGGAAAAGGGGGGGCTATTTTGAAACAGTGAGAAGTGTGCAAACGACCTTGACTCGAATTTTCATTGATCTAGAAGCAGTTTCAGACGGTTTGTCCAAAAATTGAGACGAAATGTCTCGGAAAGCTCGGAAATTCAAAGCTTTTTTCCGCCCAAAATTAGGTGGTCTCCAAAAAAAAAAAAAAAAAAAAAAAGGTCTTCACCAAAATCGAGAGTGATTTTTCGGCCGAAATCCGAATTTCAAAGGTTTTTTCCGCCCAAATTTAGGTGGTCTCCAAAAAAAAAAAAAAAAAAAAAAAAGAGGTCTTCACCGATATCGAGACTGATTTTTCGTCCAATTTCGCAACTTCAGACGTTTAAGGGGGGGCTGTTTTCGAATGGGGGGGGCTATTTTCCATTTTTCTCAGAAAATCGGCCTCAAAAGCACAAAGAACATGCGATTTTGCATACTTCACAAGCCAATGAGGGGGCTCGAGCCCCCCGCCCCCCCCTGGCTACGCTACTGCCTGTCAGTGAGAAGATGAAACAAAGGCAGACAAAAGTAGAAGAAACAAATTTGTTGGAAACAATCATCAGAGTAGAGGCACAAAACAAAGCCTAGCGACACACTCTCCCTTTACGCAGTAGGCTTATGCCTATGGTATTGATACAAGCCCAAGGCTGGACAACAGTTTCTACTACACATGCACTTGCATTTCAAAGTGAAAGAGTTAGTTCAGTGTAGCCTATTCGTCAACAGGTCATGGCATCAAGAATTAGGATTTCGGTCCTATGTCTGGAGCCTATCTCATATACATAGTAGCAAGATTTATTCCACAATCCAACACACATGTAAACGGCAAAGGTATTAATACATAGGGTAGTTTCATACAAGTGTAGTAGCTTGTGACAGCATGCAGAGCACGTGATACCTTATATTTCATTAATTGAGTTAGTGGTTCGGGATTAGTACAGTAGTTGCATGAAATCATCAGGTAGACTGGTAGTGGGTAGATTGTTTTTGATTGCCAAAACATGGTGCAGAAAAACTGATAGCAAGCACACACTAGGCAGATTAAACCTGAAAGCCTATAATTGAAACGACTGATCTCACGTCGCATGTTTTTTAGTTTTTACTCGGCCATTTTCAAAGTTAACGAGTGCAAAGTGTCAGACTTTTACTTATAACTCGAGAATGGTTTGGTCTAGCTGCATGAAGTTTTGACAGCAGTTTGAGATTCATAAGTTATTTGTGTGTGCCAAATTTCAAGGCAAAGAGTCCCTTAACTTCAGGTTTAGGACCTGTAAACTACTTCAAAAGTTTGGTATAAAAAGTGGCCTTATTCAAAAGCGGCTTAAGTACCAGAGGTGGAGTCGAGGACACAAGGCTCGAGGCCAAGGCCAAGGCCAAGGACACAAAAAAAATCCGAGGCCAAGGACAGCCTTTCCGATGACAGAACCTCTCGAGGCCAAGGACAGGAATGCTCGAGGCCAAGGCCAAGGACCAAGGACACAGGCGCAAGTGCTCTCCAAAAAAAAAAGGTCTTCAAAAATTTTTTTCAGACAATCTCCAATTCATTGGCGTACCCAGAATTTTTGATTGGGGTAAGCCCAGCACTTAATTGTAGGGGGGACGCGTCCCCCCATCGAGATTTAGCGTCCTCCCAACGAGATTTGAGCGCTGGATGATCAGACGAAAAAGGCCTAATTCTTCACCAAATAATGGCAAAAAACCGCTTCAATATCCGGCGAAGACCATTTTTTGGGGGGGCTTTACCTAATTTTGGCGAAAAAGCACTTCAATTTTAGGCGAAGAACTCTTTTTTTTTGGTGTTTGTTCAATTTCGGCAACGGAATTACGTAATCTTTCCTAAAGTACTTTCGCATGCCAAATGCGTTTGATCAAGGCTGCAAAAGCGTCCCCCCATGCAAAATTTTACAATTTAAGTCTGGGTAAGCCTAAACCCAGAGGTGGGCACTCGGTACTTTTAAAGTACCAACGATAACGGTACAAATACTTTTCCGAAAAACTACCGACGGTACGATATTAGGTACTTTTTAAAAAAGTACCGACGATAACGGTACTCGGTACCGTCATTCGGTACTTTTCGAATGATAGATTTAGCCCATTTTTAATATAATTTCGCTATTTTGCTTACTCTGTCTAGAAAGATAAGCTCCGCTCTATCTTGCCTTTGCTGCAACGGCACAGCCTCTTAATTTTCTGCATATCTTAAGAGAACTGCCACTGGCAGGGGTTCGATTTCGAGTCGGGTCAAACCAAAGACTTAAAAATAGGTATTCACAGCTTTCCTGCTTGACGTTCAGCATTAAAGGGATAGTGTGAAGAACAAGCTGGCAACTGCAATTCACTTGTGCCGTTGGAAAAAGCACTTAGCGGGACTCCCCCTCTTCATGTGGTAGACAGTAAGAGAGATGGCCGGCAGCTCATAAGTGAGCTCGTATATCGACTCCGTTGCTATCTCACAATGCAAGGATAAAACTGCAACCAAATAAAATAAATAAAGTGGTAGGAACCTCACTGAGCCGGAATGGTTATGCCCTGCATGCAGGGAAAGGGTGACGGAGTAAAACGAACTTGCTTGCTTTTACTAAGTTAATCAGCGAAGTTTTTCGATACGAAGAAGCCAACTTTATTCAACAGTACACTGTAATCGCCCATGTTACATTGGGTTACGAAAAAAGCAATACCAGTAGTCTAAATTTACCGAACCAGACTGACTTAAAGTAATACAACACTGTTACTTACTGCTTCAGTTTCAGTTAACAGCAAAAAATGAAAAAGACATAATTATCAACGCAACACTTGTTACGTACAAGAGGCTGTGAAAAAATCAAGTCACAACCCCTACACAAAAAGAGTTTGCATTTATTTATTTATTTAAATTTCCTTTCAAAAACACCATCACCTCGAAATGCTCGTCGCTAAGACTAGCTCTTTTGGGCCTAAGAACATCCATTCCCAACGAAAAAAGGCGTTCTACCGCCGCACTCGACGGCAGAGGAGTGTTCAACTTTATGAACACGTTTTTCAAGTTCTTGCAAACAGAAAGGGCAGCTAAAATGTCTATGTCTTTTTTAAACATTACAAACTTGGGTTGTAATGTTTACTTATGATGGCAGCAGTGATGGTATTGTCCTGTGGGTGTTTGAAAACTGTTTTTCTAAACACTCGCGTTGGTATACTGTACTTTTGGGCCTTGGCTTTATCTTTCAATTTGATCTTCAGTCTATTCCATTCAGAATTTCCAACCAAAAATAATTCTTTACTATCACCCCAACTTACTAGGCCTATCTATCCACACAAACAACGTCTTTTCTTACCAGCATCGTTCCTTTCATGCTTTGTAAAAACGCGGTAAAATTTATGCATCTATTTTGACGGAGTTTTTACTTAAACTCAATTCCACAAATTGTACCGAGTAGCGACGATAAAAGTGCGAAAAAAGTATCGACGGTACCGAAAACGGTACAATTTTTAAAAAGTAACGACGGTACCGATAACGGTACTAAAAAAGTACCGCGGTACAAAAGTACCGCGGTACTGCCCACCTCTGCCTAAACCACAAATCACATGAAATGACGTCATCAAAATTTTTCCAAAGAGGAAGTTTTTGTGGGACAAAGATATCGTAAGATGGAAGATCGACAAGGTGCGAAGCCCCCAGCCGTTTGGCAATTTTTTGTAATTTTTTGGAAAAAAGAGCTATTTTAATGCCATTGAATCACATTTTGCAAGTGTTCAGAGCCATTTAAAAGCACTAGATTTTTGACATTTGAAAGCCAATTGAAAAAATCAAATCATTTAATAGCCTTCTCCTTTTACTTGCAATTCAAGTGTAAAACACGCTTAACATCTTGCATTTTGGAGTTAAATTTAATTGTAAGTGATCTGGTCCGCAGGTAGGGGTAAGTAAGGTTGCATTGTCTCTTGCAACATTTTAGCAGTAAATAATAATCCACTCAAGGATTTTCCTGAGAGATTTTTGTTTTGTCATGAAAATAACCAGTTTTAGGAGTACATGTTCGGCCAGGGGGCCCAGGACCCTCAACTGAAGTTCAACGATTCGTTCAATCAGCATTTTCCATGGCTAATTTTTTTAAAAAGTATTTTGTGCATAAAAACCGGCGAGGTTGGAGGTGAATTACTGAATTGTTAAAGAAAAATGTTAAAATAAATGGTTACGTCAACTAACCATGTTATTGCCGGGCCGGATTTACTTTGCGCTAGGCCCCTGGCACTTTGGAAATTTTCGCAACATCTTTCTGCCAAATATAGAAGAAGACCAAAAGAAGTCTTACGATTTTAGCTCGGGGTCCCTAGCTGGTACTCAGGCGCGTAGCCAGAAATTCGCAATGGGGGGCTGTTTTGGGGGTCTGGGGGCGGGGCCCCCAGTCGCCGGAGGCCAATGGGGTTAGGGGGCAAAGCCCCCAGCTGCCGGAGGCTTGAGGTCTGGGGGCGGAGCCTCCAGCGCTCAAAATTTTTGCATTTTTTTGCAAAATAAACTTAATTTTAGAGCTATTTTAATAAAAAATAATGCTTTTAGAACGTGGCATAAAAATTGGCAGCCCAACATGATTCAACTGGGTGCATTAATGGGCTATATGAGAAGTGGCTAACGATGACATTGCAGTTCTCTTGTTTACTTGCTGCTAAATCATAAAATCCATAGGTGGGCAAGTTAACGCAAAACGTTAGCTTCGTTAGCCACTAGTCCGTTAACAAACTTCACACCTCCGTTAACGTTAATCCGTTATTTTCAGCTTTAATTAACGGAAGTCAATAAAGTCCGTTAATCCGTAAACATTTAGCGTGCAACTTACATTTTGTTTTATTCACTCGCTTCTAGAACACGTATTGACGCTGTTGAGCTGATGGTAAGGAAATATTTATTGCTATGATGGTCTTTTTGTGTTTAGAAAGTTACATTTTACAGTCTAATCTAATTTCAAGATAAAAACAAGTTCAAATGCACAACGAAGCTGCATGATATTGACAATAAAAACCTTAACGGAAGTTAATAGAACTTAACGGAAGTTACGTTAGTCCGTTAACAGCACTTAACGGAAGTTAATTTAGTCCGTTAACATGAAAAAACTTTTTAACGGATTAACGAGTTAGTGAAAAAGTTAGCTTCGTTATTAACGGATTAACGATTAACGGATTTGTGCCCACCTATGATAAAATCCTATTATTCAATAAAACTCACTCGGAGTAATCTATTTCATCTATATTTTATAAAGAAAAATAATTGGGGGAAGGGCTAATGAAAAGAAATTTGAGAGAAGTGATTAATAATTAACTAACACTGAATAGCCCCCTCCCCTTATTCCTGAGTTTATGATATATTTGTTGATAAAACCTATGTTTGGCGTTTTTACATTAGCGATCAGATTTGATTGTTTATTTTCGGGTATGTTTTCAAAGTTTTCATTGATTTGTGACTTCAATTTTTGACAATTAGCCCCCCCTCTGAATATATGTTTCAAATGATGCTTTAAATCACTTTTTGTCAATTCCAGCGCAAAAAAAAAACAGTCTCAAAAGAGCTAAAAGCGAGGTAGTTTTCTTATTCTGCATTTTGGTTGATAGGTCAATGGGGGGGGGGGGGGGGGAGGGCTATAGCCTTGCCTCCTCCATGGCTACACTATTGCTGGTACTGCGTCATATTATGGTAAATCTGGCCCTGATTAATGCATTACGTTCACAAAAAGGCTAGATGTGGGCCTGAGATAGCAATTTTTAGGACAAAAACTCCTTGTTTTCTTCGGGTTATACGTTTAAATTGGCTGGCAAAAATTGAATTGAGGGGGACCCGGACCACTGGTCTTCAATGTTGTTGTTAGTTATACTGTTGTTAGCGAAAAATGCTAAAAAGAAACTGAAACTGAAGAAACTATAGGCTTTTTTGTCACATTTTTGTCATTGGTGAAATTTCAATTGGGGAGGGGGCGGAGCCCTGTCCCCCTCCCCTTGGCTACGCCTATGCTCCAAGTGAGGAAAACAAAAAAGGTGCTCGCAAATTTTCTGCGAGGTTTCTGGCGTTTTCCAACGAAATTTCAACTGTTCAAAAAATAGTGCTGTCCTCGAGCCGAGGACAGGGCAATTTTCGAGGACTTGAGGCTTCGAGGCCAAGGCCAAGGACTTGACCTTCGAGGCCAAGGCCAAGGACTTCAAAATGTGTCCTCGAGGCCAAGGACGTCCTCGAGGACTCCACCTCTGTTAAAAACGGCAAAAAATATTTCACATGGTTATATGTCGTAAGATACTGTCATCTCTACATCTCTACCAACACTTTTAGCCGCATTAAGTTTTTTTCTTTTTTCATTTTTTGCTTTCTAAATTTTGTGCACTCTTCTTCTCCTAAACCACACAACATCTGCATCTAATTTTTGTGTAAATTTGTTGGGCTGCAGATGCTATTTTGTGTCCTGAATTTTTTTGAGGCTTCTCCCCAGAACCCCCCCAAAATGGGGCCCTAAAAACTAATTTTTTTAATTGCTCAAGCTAGGGTGGTAGTTTTTTGTTTTTATTGGTAGATATTTAAGCAACAAATAGTTTGACATAGTATGGAGGTACCACCCCACCCCCAGGGGCCCCCAAATGGACTCCCCAGAAATTAGTTTTTTGAACGACTCAAGCTAGGGCATTACTTTTTTTATACCGGCAGATGTTTAAAAAACAAATATTTTGACATGGTTTAAGAGAGCAACTCTTTTGAAAACTCTCCAAAATAATACTCCAAAAATCAATTTTTTTATATG
This sequence comes from Trididemnum nubilum, assembly GCA_963965965.1. Classification (NCBI taxonomy): domain Eukaryota; kingdom Metazoa; phylum Chordata; class Ascidiacea; order Aplousobranchia; family Didemnidae; genus Trididemnum; species Trididemnum nubilum. Next base: position 16,379,796 of record OZ014490.1, read on the forward strand.
TCATAATCTTGAGAGCTAATTTTTTTCCAATGTTAGTGGAAATTAAAAAAATAATTAACTTGTGGTGTGGCACGGTGCAGTGTAAACTTAGTTGTGTTTGTATGCGGTGCGGTGCAGCATGCGGACAAAGTTTGCGGACGCAGCGCAGCATGCGGATGCATTTTTTGTTATCCGTGCCATCTCTACTGGGTACGTCTAATAGAAAACAGTAGAAGCTAGTCATATAAAAGTCATGCATGGAGTAATTGCCTTTTTCTCATATATTTGGTTTAAATACGACATTGTGGTACCCCACATCCTCCTGTTTTTTCTTTTTTTTCAACACTCTTTTCCCTCCATCTCCACTTTCTTTCTCACTTTGCCCTCTAGACTGTCATTTTTTTCCTTTTTTTGGGGGGGCTAGTATATAAGACGAGTTCTATCGCACGTGGCTCTCTTTTTCGTTTCGCATGCTGTCGTAAACATTAAAAAAATGTGGTTAATGAACATGTGAATTTGATTTTTTTGTGGTGGATGGAAAATACTGATTCCCCACAACATTTTGCAATTGCATTGTTGCAAGCTGCGTAGTGTAGTGGTTATTGTTCTTGCCTTCCAACCACTGCACCCAGGTTCGATTCACGCTTGGGTTGCGAATAGTAGAAGCTAGTCATGCAAAAGTCACATAGGCAACCGCATTGAAGCATTACCCTGTATTGCCTTTTTCTCATACATTTGGTTTAAATATGACATTTTGTCATTGCATTGTTGCAAGCTGGCTAGTGTAGTGGTTATTGTGCTCAACTTCTATCCATCATACCTGGGTTTGATTCGCACTTGGGTTGCGATTGCGTGGAAATAGATGAATACAGAGTATAAAGAAGGGGGGAAAGATATGTACGGAGCACTCTCTTTTTTGCTTCAAAACCTTGCATATTACAGTTAGGGTTGGGGCAGCGATGCTAGCCTGAGGGATAGCAATAACATGCCAGCAGCTTTTTGCTTATGCAAGCGACGTACTGTTATGCTTTAGTGCGGCTCCCTGCGTAAGTTTTGAACGACAAGCTCCTCATGTTGCGAATGCGTGGAATGGAAGAATACGGAGTATAGACGCAGTAAACAGGAACGGGGAAGGAAATGCACGGAGCAATCTTTTTTTTTGCTTCAAAACCTTGCATTACAGTAAGGGTTGAGGCAGCTTGAGGAGTAGCAATTACGTGGCAGCAGCTTTTTTGCTTTCAAAAGCGACGTATTATTATGCTTGATTGCAGCTACCTGTGTAAGTTTTAAACGACTAGCTCCTCGTATAGAAAACTCTTGTACATGCCGTAACCTGCAGTCTTGAATAGTTCAATTTCGTACAACGGAAATCAGGCTTTAATTCAAAAAACTTAGCTACAGTTACAATACAGCACTCTGCAATAAACACGCGGTTAACTTTCAAATTAAAGGTGCATAGTAGACTTGAAGACCACTTTGGTCACTTCGCTTCTTCCCTATTGCTAGTAGATATTATCGTTAACGTGCTTTGCTTGCAACTTAATTGCGATTTTAAACTTCGCTGGCTTTGAAATAATCTACTACTACTAGGCCTGCTACTACAACTACTAAGTTAAAATTAAGGCATTGTCAAACTAGGGTCTACAGACTTTAACATTTACCAAACTGATAACAGTTATTCTAACAAAAACAAAGTGCGTACTCGTGCAAGCATGTTCCGATTAAAAAGCTTGCGATTAAAAGCTTGCCTTTGAACTCTTGAAGCCTAATCAAAGCACCAGAGGTGGAGTCCTTGAGGACACATTTACAAATCCTTGGCCTAGGCCTCGAAGTCTCATTAAGTCCTTAAAAAATTGCCCTCTCCTCTAGCCGAGGACAGCAGTATTTTTTGAATCGTTAAAATTCTGTATATCGCTTGAAAAAAAATTTTTGAAGACCTTTTTCTTTTGGAGAACACTTGGTCCCTGGCCTTAGCCTCGAGCATTCTTGTCTTCAAAAGGGCTGTCCTTGGCCTTAGCCTCTGATTTTTTTTTGTGTCCTTAACCTTGGGTTTGAGCCTTGTGTCCTCGAATCTACCTTTGCAAAGTACAGCATGCCAATAACATCATATTAAAGCGCTGGGTTCGATCACATGAAAACAAGTTTAAGTTAAGAATTTTACAGCAGTAGGCTACGTCAGTCCGCTGTTTGAATTTGCATACTAAATGTACCTACCTATTGATACCTTACTTTTTTTGTGCAACCTGCGGTCTAGCAGAAATGATCTCGATTATTATTGTAATCTACAATCACTAAAACTAATTGTAATCGATAAAGCAATTTTCAAATAATCGTAATCAGAAATCAATTACAAAGGATCTTAATCTACGAATTGCAAATAATCGAGCCATGGCTGGCTACTACTATAGGCTAGGCTCAGGCCCGGCGCCAGAATGGCGTGACTGGGGGGGGGGGAGAGCAGAAAAAAAATTTGGGGGCACGAGAAGTTTATTTATGTGAATTCGAAGGGGGGCACAAGAAGTTTATTCGAATTTCGAATGTGGATCAAACGAAAAAGGTGAAGACTGAAAACAAAAAAAAAGGTCTTCAGAACAAATATTTCCACAAATTCTGGTTGTTGTCCCAAAATTCTTACGATTTTCGCGAATTCCTAAGTAAAGACCAAAAAAAAAAGGTCTTCGTCCCAAAAGCTTTATGAAATCTTGTGTGAGTCCACAAAAATTACGAAAAGACATTTCTTGCTCGCGAATTCTAGGGCGTTAAACACAATTTGGGAGTCTTAGGCCTCGATTTGCACTCCAGCAGCCCCGAGCCTGTTAATTTTTTCGGGGCGCAGTCCTCACTTGGGGGGCACAATTTTCTTTTGAAGGGGCACAAGCACTCATTTGGGAGCGCACGGCTCCAGAATGCCCCCCGTAGCGGCGGGCCTGGCTAGGCTTCCAGTACTAAACAAAATTGTGAATAAAGAAAAAAGTGTATAAACTGGATTGTGGGAGTGCTACCGTTGACCAATTACACAACAGAATGCTAGTGCAAGACTTGCATGATTGCAATTACTAATAACAGCCTAATACTAATGATAATGCGAAACAAAATTGCAGGGTAGACTGCAGCAGAAATGCAGAATAGATTCCGACTTCGTACGTGCTGTTACAAAAAATTATTATTAAATTTTGGCGAAGCGATGTAATCGTAATAGCGATGATTAAAGGTGAAATAATTGCAAAGGAAAATTGATTACGCAGGTACGTATTTGTAATCGTAATCGGCGGAATGGATATAATCCAACCATTGGCCATCGAAAGAGCAGAATGTAGGTACCGGTACTAAAATATTGCTATAAAAACAGGGTTTGTTTTGAGCTAAATGTTAATGTCATCTAAAACTTGGAAGTGTTTGCATTCATGGATCGCAGATGGTTTCAAAACGTTAAATCTACGGGGGCCTACTGTACAGTGGTTAAAGGCGGTGAATCATCCAGCCAATTCCGGTGGTTTACAATAGCTAAAATTGAACTATAATTTTTGATATTTTTTGTTTTGATTTTGCGACTGCGTTTGCAAAGATATTCAACAAATACAAAAAGATGTCCCCCCCAAAAAAGTTTTTGGAAACGCTGAGTTTTGTTCTTCCGGCCAAAATCACAGTAGGCCTAAAGGTTTAGAGAACTGTGGTAGGCCTAATAGTTTAGAGATAGTTTATTTCTAAATAGTTTAGGCCTAACTATCTCTAAATTATTAGGCCTAATAGTTTAGAGATAGTTCGGCCTAGTAGTTTAATAAGATTACAGTAGGCCTAATAGTTTAGTGAACTGTGGTTTTGGCGGGAAGATCAAAACTCAGAGTTTCCAAAAACTTTTTTTGGGGGGATATCTTTTTGTATTTGTTGAATATCTTTGCAAACGCAACCCCAAAATCAAAACAAAAAATATCAAAAATTATAGTTCAATTTTAGCTATTGTAAACCACCGTAATTGGCTGGATGATTCACCGCCTTTAATGACAGGACTAAAACGAGAATGAAAGACAAATATTCATTTGCAATTTTTTAGTTTCTTTTTTAAGACTCAAGATTAAAGGCGGTAAATAATCATGCCAATTCCGGTGGTTTACAATAGCTAAAATTGAACTATATTATTATTATTATTATTATTGGTGTTTATTGCAGGCGAAACGCCCATATCATAGCACAAAAATAGACACGCAAGAAAAAACAAAGAAACAAATACACTAACAGCATACGCTAAATAAAAGATCATACCACCTTAGACAACATGTGGTTCTTTACTAAATCGTAGGATGTACCACCCTCATACACTGTGTTACAGTACATATGAAAGTACTTCGATTTATAGAAGACATCGGAATTCATCAGCGCATTAATCCAAAGATTAGGTGATACACGACAGCGTTTAATGAAGCTAAAAAGCGACTTACGTACAAAGGTATACACATTAAAAAAAATTTGCTGGACACTGGCACTGGTGTGACGGGGAAGACCATGAATCATTCTAAATGCATCATTGTAGGCTACTCGAAGACGTTTAATTGCGTAGCTGTTGTAGTTATGCCACAACGAACTACCATACAAAGACATGCAATAAGACTTAAACAAAATATTTTTTACATAAGTAGAGCATAGCGAAAAGTTTGACCTCAACTTGTTACCAGTACTGATTATGAACTGAACTGAAACTCATCCTGATTATGGTGTATTATTTTAATTTTAGTCACTCTTTGCTTTAAATTTTATGTTAATTTGTGTGTTTTTAAAGGCAACAATGTAATATATGTTTAACTGCATTTATACAATACATTATACAATTAAGTGCTGGACGGCCTACCATTTCCGTTCTTGGGTATAAATTTGTATGTTATTTGTTCAATGTTGCAAACTTGCTATAATACCTAAGAAAGGATGATTTACTGGAAATTTATGTCCAATCACTGTTCGATAATGTTTAACTCTTATACGATGGGAATAACCAAAAATAGCAGTTGGAGCGAGCCAAAAATGAAGCTGTTATTTTCAATTCATGTTGAGAATATGTGTGATCTCAGTCGGTTAATTATTTTTTTAGTGAAGGGAGGGGGAAGGCATGAGACAATACAAGGCAAATTTTATTGTCATTGTTATTATTCATTTATGTAGGTAGTTATCGGCCCTCTCATAAAGCACGACTTGCCCATCATATTTGTAAATTGATGTGTATGTTTTAAAGTGTTTGTTTGTTCATCTTTGTAAGCCATTGCGACAAATTTTCCTGTGCAAGTTTCAATGCGATTGGGTGCAGCAGACATTAGATGACCAATTGGTCTTTCGCTGCAACCCTCCTGCGCTTGGTTGCGTTTGGGAAAATAAATTGAATTGAAAAAAAAAAAAAAAAAGTACAGTAGAGAGCTCTGGTTTATCTTGATATATCACAATTCTCATTAGAGCTCGAGTGCATAATAATACCTAGGTATTTACCCTATCGAAAAATTCAATCTTATCAAGGCCAAGCAGTAAAAAAGAAGGTTTTGACAGCTTAAAATTCTTCGGAGAGAATAAAACCTCGGCAGATTTAAGATAATTAAATACAATGTCATGAGAAGAAGCGTAAGCATTACATTCATCGACTAAGTCCTGTAGTCCAGTGAGAGAAGGAGAAAAACAACACAAATCATCTGCAAATAAGATATGGTTCAGGCAAGAATCATTAATCATACAACCAACTTTAAGCTTGTTTAATTTTTGAGAAAGATCATCCATGTAAATAGCAAATAAGTACGGGCTTAAAACCCCACCTTGTCGGACCCCATTAGTGATCTTAAATGAACGAGATAAGGATCCTTCCCATCTCACCTGCATGGATTGATGAGAATACCAAAATTGAAGCAACCGCAAAAAACACATTGGCACATCTCGCGCAATTAGCTTTTTGAACAACACAGCATGATTGACCCGATCATAGGCTTTAGAAGCATTCAAAAATGCTGCATACACAGGTGTGTTCTGATTAACATACGAAGCAATAGACTGTTTCAACAGAAAAGCACATAGATCTGTACCATGCTTGGCTTTAAATCCAAATTGATTATCACTGGTTTGTAAGTGAGATGATATAAACTGCAATATAACATGTTCAAACAATTTAGAAAAGATTGTAGATACAGCAATTGGGCGATAGTTATTAACATCACTGACGTCAGCATTAGTATTCTTAATCAGAGGTGGAGTCTTCGAGGACGTCCTTGGCCTCGAGGACACATTTCGAAGTCCTTGGCCTCAAAGGTCAAGTCCTTGGCCTTGGCCTCGAGGCCTCAAGTCCTCGTAAATTGGCCTGTCCTCGGCTCGAGGACAGCACTAGTTTTTGAAATGTTAAAATTTTGTGGAGCGCTTGAAAAATTTTTTGGAAATCGTGTTTTCGTGGAGATCGCTTGAAAAATTTTTGTGAAGACCTTTTTTTTTTGGGGGGGGGGGGGATCGCCTGAAAAATTTTTGTGAAGACTTTTTTTTTTGGAAAGCACTTGCGCTTGTGTCCTTGGTCCTTGGCCTCGAGCATTCCTGTCCTTGGCCTCGAGAGTGTCTGTCCTCGGAAAGGCTGTCCTTGGCCTTGGATTTTTTTTGTGTCCTTGGCCTTGGCCTCGACTCCACCTCTGTTCTTAATAACTGGCGAAATAACAGTTTTAAGACGACTTACAGGTAAATGCCCATAAGGAGACACATATTGAAAAAAATGCCAAGATAAGGCTTAATCCTGCTACTGCAATAAAATCGATGTTCAGCACTAACACCACCAAAACCTGCAGCACTATTACAGGGTAGTTTATTTATTGAAATGCCAATTGTAGAAACGTCACAGTAAAAATCAGTTGTATTATAATATTGAATAGAATTAACACTGGTTTGTACAACATTATTGCAACTATCATTAGTAATGGAGTTCAGCAGAGAGCCAAAATGGTTTTCCCACATTTCAGCAACTTTACTGGCACCTGAAACACCACTAACTGAAGTAGGATATGGTGCAGATTTTTTATTTATCATTTTAAGCTTCTGCCAGAAATTTTTCTTTGATTTATCATGCTGTAGACTAAGAGCTAAAGCATCAGCTTTGTTTTGTTCAAACTGCATAGTACATTTTCTTCGTATTTTTTTAAAATTTCTTCTAGTATCTCTCATTAATTCAAACTTAACTCCTTCTCGAGGCTTATTATTTTTCACCCAGTCTAGAAAAGCAGACCTAGATTGGTCATGATAAGATTTTACCTCATTATTCCAACCAGGAACTTGAAACTGCTTTGCTCCTAACTGATAATGTCTATTAGAGGAGCAAACTGCATCAGAAGCACTTAGCAGTGAAAAGATTATGAGCTCATAAAAATTGTCAATTGATTTCAAATGCATTAGATAATTGCACAATGGGTTGCTACATTCTACAACACTCTGCGGAAGGGAAATTCTCGAAAGATTCACTTCAGTTGCCATATAATAACCAGTTTTTGATCAGATGAAACTTTATTCCAGTTGATCTTTTCAGCACCAATGGAGGCATTGACTCTGTCATCAAATAAAGGTAAAGACAGGCAAGATAAGCTAATCATCATTGGAAAATGGTCAGAAGTAGAAAATTCATAAAGCACATTTATATTATCAATAGACTGATGCAAGGAGTGGGACGAAATGCAGTGATCCAGCCAAGATACAGTTTCATGAGCATCGCTTAAGTAAGTGAATGTATCAGAAGGCAGACAAGCCTTGTAGCGGTAAAGCAAAGAAAAAAGACCTAGTATCTAGAATGCGCTTACTGTACAACTGACAATGACAAATCTCATAAGTAACCTTTAATAAAAAAAAACAACACTTTTTAAAAGGGCAAGCAAATTTGCAAAACAAACAAACAATAAAACTTTCACAGCCAATAAGTAGGAGGGGGACAAAAGAGCCAAACGCCACCAAAAAGAATTTGGAGAAAAAACAAATTTAGCCCGAGCGATGCTCCCAAACAAAATAAAATACAGTAAAAATCTATAATTCTACAAGTGCAAAAAATCTACTAATAAACCCAAAATTAAGTAGGGGGACTAGAGCGCGAGCGCAACGCGGGTACAGCAAGATGCGGGAAACAAGTGTGTGCAATCGTGTAAGCGATTCAAAGAAAAATACTTCAGGATCTCTGTAAACAAAAAAATAAATACTAAACATGTGGAATAAACTAAAGTAGAAATTATCTACTACAAACCAATAAATAGATTACATACTCTTTAATTCTCTAACATCATACCCCAATAGGACTTACATACTCTTTAATAGGTTACTAAAACACGAGCGAATAAACAAGAAACTAGGAGACTTACCTTCTCTGTCCTGCGCAAAATACAAAGTGATCAAGCACATTGCGCAACAGAGAGGAGCCAAGTGAAAACTACCGCAAGGGGTCGCCAGCAATTATACTAACGGTGCATGGAAACAAAGAACAGCGCTTACATACCGGCCCCAAAAAACAGTTAATGCCTCATAATTAGTAGTTTTTTTAATATAAGCAGCCGTGTACATGACTTAATTAAGTGGAGAAAGTAACAAACAACCAACGGGAAAGCACAAACCTCAAGGCTAGAAAAGGCTAAACAGGGCAAAACATAATTATGAATGACACTGAAGGTAGTAATACAAGTATAAGCAAAAAATAACAGGACACAAATAAGCAACAAAGGGAAACTGAACTTACAGTGATGCGGACTGCTGACCAAAGGTAAATATAAGTATTAATTTGCAAGCCGCGTCATTGTAGGCAAACGCTCAATGCAAAATAAACATCACAAAATAAAACCACACTAGCCGCTCTGCCTAGTTCTCATTCAACAGCCTCCAAAAGGCAAATCTTGCGTATGTCTCGCACCAACGTCCGTGTAGAAAGTTTTATTTTTACGGAGCGTACCATCCCTAAATCATCGGCGTATACTTCCTCAATTAGGCCCATTGGCCAATAGCCTCTGCAGCGGGGTTCATCAACAACCAATACGAGATCGCCCACCTTGAAATTCCTCTCAGAGCTTAACCACTTCTGTCGCAATTGAAGTGTAGACAAATAGCACTTTAGCCGGCGATTCCAAAACTCGCTTGCAAGATACCCAACCTTACGCCACGATTTCCGATATCCATCTGCCTTCATAAAGACGTCAGGTGGCGATGATGAGTCAAAACTGCCTTTTAGCAGCGTATTAGGCGTGAGTGCTAACAGATCCTTCGAATCGGCAGAAACCAGTGTGAGAGGGCGGTCATTGAGAATCCGCTCGGCTTCGGTGGCAAACGTGATCAAAGCCTGATCATCAAGACGTGTATTTTGAACGATGGCAGAAAATATCCGTCGAAACGACCATATGAGGCGCTCCCAGACTCCACCATGATGGCTTGCTCCTGGAGGATTGAATCGCCAATTAACTCCCTTTCTTGCAAGCTTGGACAGGACGGGTTGGGTGGTACAGCGGCGGATACCATCCCTAAGCTCACGCTCTGCTCCCACAAAATTACTACCATTATCAGAAACGAATAACTCAGGCGTTAAGCGCCGATTACAAAATCGAGAAAAACACTGCAAAGATGAGTCGGAATCCAACCCAAACGCAACTTCAAGGTGCACCGCTCGGGAAGCCAGACACGTGAAAATACAAAGGTAACGTTCAGTCAAGCTGCGTCCAGACTTGGTTAAAAATGGACCAGCAAAATCTAACCCCACACACGTAAAGGCCGGTTTACCAGGAGTAACTCGAAAATTTGGAAGAGGTGCCATAATTTGGGTACCAGGTCTAGCAAACGTGCGGCGACAAACCGTACACCTACCGACGACACGCTTAACAGCCGCATGGCCGAGCAAAATCCAATAATATTCACGAGTGGCAGCGAGAGTATGCAAAACTCCGGAGTGCCCTACTTTAACATGGTAATATGCAATTATTAATTCAGAAAAATGATGCTTAGATGGTAAAATAATGGGATGCCTACTTTTAAATGGCAAGGGAGATCTCTGAAGCCGGCCGCCTAAGCGCAATACACCATCAACTACTACAGGACTAAGTTTCCTGAGGGACGAATCCCTCAGACACTGTCGCGAGTGACATTTACCAATATCATCAAAACTACCAAGTTCCTGCAGACTCACCAACTCCTTCAAATAACATTGACGCTGTACAAATTTAACCAACCTTAAAGTAGCCTCTTTTAACTCATTAACCGTCAAGTAACTGTTATTCACACCCTCTAAGGACTCATTCCGACATTTATCCGCCAAAACAATTCTGAAACGAAGAAGCCAACCAACCAAACTTCTAAGTCGAAAAAATGACGAACAGTGCTTTATCAAACGCTGAAGGGCAACAACGTCCTCAGCTACCTCGCGCCCACCAACAGCACATACCCTAAACTCAGACTTCAGTTCAGCATCTAAGCTATCGTTATCTAAGACGTCGGGAAACGAAGGCCACTGAGAAACGTCTAACCAAAGAAAATCCGGCCCCTTAAACCACGTGTCATCAGCATCAACTTGAGAAGGAAGTGCACCACGTGACGCTAGGTCCGCCGGATTACATGAAGTAGGTACGTGGCGCCATTGCAAAGGATCTGAGCCGGCCTGAATAGTTGCAATACGATTGGCTACGAAAACCTGATATCTCTTAGCGGTGCCACGGACATAATGTAATACAGAGGTGGAATCGGTCCAAAAGTAAACATCTCGGACGACCAAATCTAGTTCACGTCTAACTAGCTGCATAAGTTCCACACCAACCACAGCAGCGGTAAGCTCCAATCGCGGGATAGTGACGGGCTTAGAAGGTGACACTCTAGACCGTCCCATCACAAAACTACAATGAATATCATTCTTACATTGAACTCGTAGAAACACCACAGCACCATAGCCTGAAAAACTTGCATTCGTGAAACAATGTAGTTGAAAAGTACATTCCTTGAATTTAGGAGGAATTAAACACCTTGATATATGAACAGAATTCAGAGCAGAAAACCCTGCCAACCAACGCTCGAAAGCTGCTCTATCCTTATCCGGAATACGGTCATCCCAGCCAATACCACTTGAAGATAACCTTTGTAACAAAATCTTAGCCGGGAGCAAAAAAGGCTGAAGAAAACCCAAGGGGTCAAAAATTTGACTAGTCATAGACAAAACTCCTCTTCTAGTAAACTCTATCTTTTTTACAGTAAGCTGAAAGAAAAAGTTATCTAAGCCAACGTCCCAGGGCAAGCCCAAAGCTCGCAAAACAGTAGTTTCCTCACACCGATCAGCCAAAGGTACATTCTGCAACACCGACCTGTTACTTGCAAATTTCGTCAAATGAAATCCTCCACTGTGCAACAACTCCACCAGCTGCCGAATACTCCCCTTAGCCTTAGCTTCATTAGAAAACGACTTTAACATGTCACCAACGTAAAAGTTTCTACTAACAATTTCCAACACCTCACTGCAAGCGCCGGTGACATTGTCCACGGCGGTCTGTCTTAGAGCGTAGCTGCAAACACTGGGAGAAGAAGTAGCCCCAAACAAGTGCACAAGCATCTGAAACTCCTCCGGCTCAACTGAAAGGTCTTTATCGGGCCACCAAAGAAAGCGCAAGCTGTCACTATCTTCAGGACAAACCTTAACTTGGTGAAACATTCCCTTAACATCCGCCATGACAGCTACAGGACCTCTCCGAAACCTTAGCAGAACACCCACCAAACGACTTGTTTGATCAGGTCCCGGCAACAAATTATTATTCAAAGAAGTTCCCCGATATGTGGCACCACAATCAAAAACAATCCTAAATTTACCCCCAGTAGCGTGATGGGGAATATACCATGACCTGGGTCCCGGCGCCAAAGCCTCTGACGGAATCTTACGAGCATATCCTAAATCCAAATACTCTGTCATACGTTCACGGTACTGGTCAAAAAACTCAGGATCTTTCACAAAACGATGCTTCAAATGATTTAACCTCTTAACGGCCACTGCTCTGTCATTCGGTAGCGTAAGATTATCTGACTTCCAAGGTAAACCTATCTGATAATGTCCATTCACCCTTTCCACAGTGTCCTCCATAAGCTTCACGGCACGTCGATCCTCAGATGAATAAGGTTCTTGCGTGCTGGTCCTAGTGACAAAGTCGGTATCATAACATCCTCTGCAATTGTTCGTGCAAAAGATGTGATTCCAACCGAACAAAATTGACACGGAGGCGCTTACTTTGGTCCAGCTCAGCTTCTGGTCCAACCAACGTCCAACCAAGGGCAGTGCGCACAGCATTGAGTCCTCCATTCGGTCCAATCCTATATTCCAATTGACGATGAGCGGCTTGAACATCGGCCCCAATGAGGAGCTCAACGGACTTGTTTTGCAAACATGTCATCGCTGCGTTTTGCAACAAATCGGATTAACGCTCTATATCCGCGTGATCAGGCACACTTTCTCTCAGATCAGGCAACGCCGGTACAGCTACAACATCTTGCAGGGAGAGAATGTGCTGCTGGTCATTCACCCCACGAAGATTTAGGTCCATCTTGATGCCACTTCGTTGTTCCGTTCCATTGATGGTTGCCAAAGAGAAGCAAATCTTGGTTCTCTTTAGATTCAACTGATCTGCTAGTCTTTGCGTGCACAACGTAACGTCGGAACCTTCGTCCAAAAAGGCATAAGTAGTCACACAACGACGTTGTGTAACACCCCACACCGTGACAGGAACCACCTTCAACCACACCTTGCAACCAACTATACCTGTGATCTTGCCCGAAGCGCAAGTACCATGCTTCTGCTCCACCATCTCAGCACTGTCACTGCTACTTCCGGAGCCAATGGAAGTTCCACTTTCGTTGTCAGAATGAAGCATGGTGTGATGTCTCCGGCCACACTTACGACACTTGCCGTCGGACTTACAATTGCGCGAGATATGTCTTCCCGAGCTATTAAAGCAAAGCCTATTTAACTTCACGGACTTCCAGCAGTCCTGTACCGACAACTTCTGAAAGACAGGACACCTCCAAATCCCGTGATTTTCCTTGCATTCCGGACAGGATGGCGTCTGCTGAGCAGGCGTCTCGGTTCTTGTTTTTGAAAAGGTTGTAAAGACCTTCTTCTTACGTACCGGTTCTTGTCGGCGGTCATGATCATGCTTCCGATCACCTTTGCTGAGAGACAGTTGCCCCAAAAAACTCCGTTCCATCCTAGCATGCCTTTCCACGAATCCAGTAAGATCCTTAAAGGTGATGAGTTTATTATTCTCAAGCTTATTGCTAACTTCTGACATAAACTTCTCTTGTAGACTTTTAGGTAACCGCTTAAATACACTACCAACTGTGTGTTGAGTATCTAATCCCGCACTAGGTAATCCACTACAGGCAATCAAACAATTGCGCATGGAACTTGCCAACTTAGCCAAGCCCTCAGAATCACCGGAGCGAATGAAAGGCCCCTTTGTAATGGCCTTGACATAAGCATCAACTACAACATGTGATTGGCCATAATTAGTCTCAAGTATTCTGCGCGCCTCGAGATACCCAATCTCAGAGCTGTCAGCCATGATACAGTCCTCAATATCCTCGCGAGCTTGACCCGAACACGAAGAAATAAGTAACTCGAGTTTATTAGAGGCATGGTGAACTCCACGCAACACATAGGATTCAAACTGTTTTATGAACCTGCGATATTTCACGGGGTTGCCGTCAAACCGATCTTCTTTGCGTAAAGGTTTAGCACTACGGCAATTCACTGAGTTCGTCATAGAATAAAGTGCTTCAATCAGTTGGGAAACCTCCTCACTGTTCCCTTTAGAACTCGATCTCTCATTCAACTCTCGATTACGATAGCAGTCAGCTTCAGTTTGCAGCCTATGTTCTTTACTAGATTCTCGATCACATTCTAGCGAACAATCTTGCGGAGTCTCTGACACTGCGCTAGAATCCCACTTACTAGTATCAGCACCCAAGCACTCATCCAGCGTAACCCACTAAGGTTTAACTTCATTGCAGGCATTATAAGAACTAGCGAAGTCCCTAGTACTACAAACAGCCTGACTACGTTTAAACTCTAACTCTCTCCGACGCAAACGCTCTTCACGATCTCTTAACTCTCGTTCACGCAAAATAAGAGCTCTATCCGATAAAGGTTCAGACTTAGCGACACCATTACTTAGGATAGGTGTAGAAAAATCATTAGCAATTAACCTCGGCGGTCTCCTATCCATCGACTCTCTAGAGACAGGAACTCTTGGCGTAAGACTCAAACGACTAGTACCACTCATATTGTATCAACAAACAAAATTCAACGCTAATTTAGCAAAATTGCGGTTCACGAAGAGTTCTACGTCACTTCTGAAAGAAGCAAAACAAACAGCTGCGGTTATCAACAACTTTACAAATGAGAAGCTGCTACTATGCAAATGAAACGCGTCAACAAAAAGCGGTTCTCTGTAAAAACGAGATTATTTTTCTTTGAATGAAAATGTAGCGGTAAAGCAAAGAAAAAAGACCCAGTATCTAGAATGCGCTTACTGTACAACTGACAATGACAAATCTCATAAGTAACCTTTAATAAAAAAAACAACACTTTTTAAAAGGGCAAGCAAATTTGCAAAACAAACAAACAATAAAACTTTCACAGCCAATAAGTAGGAGGGGGACAAAAGAGCCAAACGCCACCAAAAAGAATTTGGAGAAAAAACAAATTTAGCCCGAGCGATGCTCCCAAACAAAATAAAATACAGTAAAAATCTATAATTCTACAAGTGCAAAAAATCTACTAATAAACCCAAAATTAAGTAGGGGGACTAGAGCGCGAGCGCAACGCGGGTACAGCAAGATGCGGGAAACAAGTGTGTGCAATCGTGTAAGCGATTCAAAGAAAAATACTTCAGGATCTCTGTAAACAAAAAAATAAATACTAAACATGTGGAATAAACTAAAGTAGAAATTATCTACTACAAACCAATAAATAGATTACATACTCTTTAATTCTCTAACATCATACCCCAATAGGACTTACATACTCTTTAATAGGTTACTAAAACACGAGCGAATAAACAAGAAACTAGGAGACTTACCTTCTCTGTCCTGCGCAAAATACAAAGTGATCAAGCACATTGCGCAACAGAGAGGAGCCAAGTGAAAACTACCGCAAGGGGTCGCCAGCAATTATACTTACGGTGCATGGAAACAAAGAACGGCGCTTACAAGCCTTATCAGAGATGACTAGGTCTTGTTGGGCAGTAAAGTCCTGTAGAAGTTTACCAAACATGTTAGCAGAGCTGGAATTGAAATCACCAACAATACAAAGGTTGGGATTATCTAAAGATTCAGCCCAAACTTGAAGCTTTGTCATATACTGCAGATAGGAATCAAAATTATCACTACAACAATATGGGAGATAGACATTATTAACACAAAGTGAAGCATCATCTGTCAATAGATTTAATCCAATAATGGATTTGTCGCAACTCTGAATCAGTGTGGCTTGCAACTTTTTGTGCCAAAGAATGGCAGTACCACCACCAAAAGGCCTACCTACTAGCATACCCTCGCCATCATCAAAAGAAGATATCTCAGTTCCATGAAAATCTGCGTGAATTGAAGCTAAAAAATCTAGATTTTGCTTAGAAAGCCATGTTTCTTGCAAGCAAATTATATGACATGTGTTACAAAGCTCAATGATTTCTTGCTTAGAAGACATGATGTCTCTGCAATTGAAAGATGCAACTTTTAGACTTTGTCGATTGAATTTTCTTGTGGGGGATTTGACCGAGTGGCTAATTTACCAACATCCTTTTTGTTATCAATCCTGGTAGCTGATGCATAAAACCGTTTAACAAGTGCACTTGCTGGCCAATTATCAAGCAATAATGCCTCACTGAAAATAACTCCTTGGAATGAAACATGAAAGGAGGAATAGCTATCAAATTTCGTCTTTAACTTTTTACAAACTATGCTGTTAGCATTACCAAACTGTGATTCAACAAATGCTGTAAGTTGATCTTCTGTTGTTTCCGGATCAAGACGTGAAATGAATATATCAGCCGGTTTCGAGAGCGGTTAGATCACTTTCAAGGAAGTCATTTCTTTTTTCCCCAATTTAGGTCTGCGTTTTCTTTTGCTCTTAATTTCCCAGGTTTCAGATGATTCAGAGACAGAGTTACCAATTTCTCTAGTTGAAAAAACAGTTAAACTAGGGTTAAGTATTGATTCTTTATGTTTTTTTCCAGTACCGTATCACAATTTTTTGCATTACCAACTTTAGACAGTTTAGATGAAAGAGTTCCTGCAGTAGCAGCTGCATATGACTTTGCACTAGACTGTGAAGTACTAGCAACATTCATAGCAGAACTGGTTATTTCAAGCAGTCCAATGTCAGCTGCACTGACTTTGTCTGCATTTGAATCACTTGCTTTCAGCAATAAATTGTTGCAGTTGGGCAATTGGGATTTATTGACCATTATTGAGTCAAAGATGCTGTCAAGTACATCTTTTTTATCGGACCTCTCTTCCTTCACCTCTTGTAGGGCAGATTGGATATCTTGCAAAACCACTTTTTCAAGATCTTTCTCATCATGAAGTTGCTTTACTTCTTTTTTCAGTGCTAATAGGTCATTGTAAATGGTTGTTGCATCCAGATTGGCAACATCAACAGATGGAAAATTCATATCTGCTGTAGCAAAAATAGGTGGCACAAATTTTTCGGACACAGCCATTTCATGGAAAACAGAAATTATATCTTTGCAGTTTTTCTGTGCCAGTACATTTTCAGCGCCTTTGAAGCTCTTTTTCCTGCTATTACTGGGACAGAATTCATCAGGAAAATTCTTGTATAGTTTATCTCTTGCAGAATCAATATCATCAGAGCTGTAGTAATCCACAACCAGTTTAGCCAACACATCATTAGGTAGTTGTTTCATTCTTTGATTGATATACCATAATATGGAATTTATTACCACATTGGTCATGGCCACACCAAAGATATAGCAACTACAGTTAACAACTTATCTATCTTTCTATCTAACTATCTATTTTATTCAACCTTATTTCCAGTGGTGGGCAAGTTACTTTCTAAAAGTAACTAGTTACAAGTTACAGTTACTTGGCAAAAAAAGTAACTAAGTTACAGTTACAGTTACAAATTTGAAAAAGTAACTAGTTACAGTTACAAGTTACAGTTACTTTAGTGATTAAAAATTTGGACTAAAAACAGGCCTGACGGCTGTAACTTAAACTTTAACCAGCAACCACATGTATAGTCCAGTGAACACAGTGAAGAAAATATGGATAAAAGGTTATGGTTGATCAAACATGCGACTGTGCGTCCTATGTTGCCATTGTAATACAATAATTTTGAATGGAATTCATAAAAAATCTATAATTTGCCTCAAAGCATGTAGTAAAAAAAGTAACTGTAACTGTAACTTTTTTTAGGGCTCTAAACTGGTAACTAGTTACAAATATCGTTACATCTGAAAAAAAGTAACGAAGTTACAGTTACAGTTACTAAAAAAGTAACTAGTTACAGTAACTAGTTACAATTGTAACTAGTTACTGCCCACCACTGCTTATTTCTTATTCAAATATGTATATTCGACAACATACACTCTTATTCATATAGAATTTTTGATATTTTTTGTTTTTGATTTTAGGGCTGCGTTTGCAAAGATATTCAACAAATACAAAAAGATATCCCCCAAAAAAGTTTTTGGAAACTCTGAGTGTTGTTCTTCTCGCCAAAATCACAGTTCTCTAAACTATTCGGCCTGCTGTAATCTTATTAAACTATTAGGCCTAATAGTTTAGAGATAGTTAGGCCTAAACTATTTAGAAATAAACTATCTCTAAACTACTAGGCCTACCACAGTTCTCTAAACTATTAGGCTTACTGTGGTTTTGGCGGGAAGAACAAAACTCAGAGTTTCCAAAAACTTTTTTCGGGGGATATCTTTTTTGTCTTTGTTGAATATTTTTGCAACCGCAGTCCCAAAATTAAAACAAAAAATATCAAAAATTATAGTTCAATTTTAGCTATTGTAAACCACCGGAATTGGCTGGATGATTCTCCGCCTTTAAGCTTTGGGTTAGTTTGGATCTCGACCTTGTCTAGAAATTATTTTGCAAGCCATAGCTCAAATAGTTAATTTTAGATGCTGCGGTAGAATGAACGCATAAAGACTTAGAGTTATTGCGTCTTGGCACTGAGTAAGCAACCGTCTCTATCTAACAGTTTCTATTATGTTTATTCGTTTACGTACCATCGAGCCTAAAGGCTACCAGCGCGGAAGCCCAGGGAAAAGCCACCAGAATGGCGACTACATAAAAACAAGCAATGCGAAAAAATGTCTCTTCCCTGAGCTTTCGCGCTGGTAGCCTTTAGGCAAGGCCACCGAAAGTGAGGGCAGGGGGGACAATGGCTCCGGGGCCCATCAGGGGGCCCACGGGCTTCAGGGGGCCCAGGAAAATGACACTGACAAATCAGCTTGTGGAACATCAAAGACCTTTTTTATTTTTGGAGATCACGTCAAAATCAGGAAAAAATTGTGGCATTTTCCTCTTCTTTTTTGGAGTTCACAAAGCCGGAGATGCCCAATATTTGAGCTGACCCCGGGCCCACGTTTGGCTCTTGGTGCCCATCAGTGTTGGAGTACTCGAGTACAGTACTCGTACTCGAGTACAACTCGAGTACCATTTTTTGAGTACTCGTATTCGTACTCGTACTCGGAACCCCAGGTACTCGGTTGGTACTCGTACTCGAAGGTCAATGTACTCGGTACTTGGTCAAAAAAAGAGCCGAGTACACGAGTACATTTGGTCTTTGCTAAAAGTAATAAACAAAATGAATTTTTGATAGTAAACTGCAGCCAATAAAACCCGCTAATTCATTGAGTTGCTTTTGCTGGAATCCGTGCAGACCGCAGCTGAACAAACAACTTTTTAATGGTGAGAACGAGCGAAATCAAGCGGTGGAATGTGGTTAAAGTGATTGGGTCGACAGCGCATAGTATTGTTTGACAACTAACGCCTTTCTCCTGAAGAAAACGTGTGAAAGTTGCCGCAAATTTTAACTAATTTAGCAATTAAAGTTACATAGCACAGAAATCGAGCCATGCGTGTTACAAAGATGGCATCAGTTGGATTAGCATTTTACGGTTTCACCTCAAATGTTGATAGATTATTTTCTACAGTAGATGTATTACTGTAATCTCCCAATCCCAAATAATGGTTTTACTGTAGTATTGGAAGGGGTATCCGAAAAAGCATAGAGTTAGATTTGGAGGCAATATTTTCAGTGTTAAATTTAGGTCAGATAGAGATAGTTGAGTTGCATAATTATTCTGTAGCTGAGTTGCAGCTGTAGGCAAAATTTTACTTTTTTTTGCAAGAAATTGATAAAATAATAAGTCAAGTCTTTTGATAACGCATGTAAAATGCGTTTGAAATATTAATATGACTAAGCACTAATTAGGATTATTTTATAAAAATGGATGTTAGATTTGAAATTAAATAATAGAACTGTAAACAGGTAAATATATAGAATAAAACTACCGCTATAAATTACTGTTGTAGCCAGTGGCGTACGCAGGATTTTTCAGTGGGGGGGGGTTTCAAACGTGACATCAAAAATTTGTTCGCGATCTATGCTTTGGCGAATAAATAACTTAGTGCAATGTAACAAGATGGAATCAAAGTCTCACAGTGCGTAATGCAAATAAATCTTTTCAAACCAAATACAATTAAGCATTAAGCATACATCTATTATAGTTAACATCAAAAGCTTTGCAACTGAACGATGAAGAAAAAAATTGTTCAAAACAAAAGCTACGAAAACTCATATGATTATAAACAGTGCAAAGTGTGAGAGGTGCGTAGCCAGAAATTCGCAATTGAGGGTCTGTTTCGGGGGTCTGGGGACAGAGCCCCCAGCCGCCGGAGGCTATTGGGGGTCTGGGGGCTGAGCCCCCAGCGCTTGAAAATTTTGCATTTTTTTTAAAAAATAACTTAGTTTTAGGGCTATATTGA
Organism: Trididemnum nubilum; assembly: GCA_963965965.1. Lineage (NCBI taxonomy): Eukaryota > Metazoa > Chordata > Ascidiacea > Aplousobranchia > Didemnidae > Trididemnum > Trididemnum nubilum. Next base: position 16,399,785 of record OZ014490.1, read on the forward strand.
TAAAAAATAATGCTTTTAAAGCATGGCATAGAAATTGGTAGTGTAAACCCGATTAAACTGTTTGCATAAACGGGCTATGCGGAAGGTGGCTAATAGTAAAATTTTAGCTCTCTTGCTTACATGCTGGTAAATCATAAAATCGTATAGTTTAGGAAAACTCTCACAATCTATTTCGTCTATATTTTACAGAGAAAAATAATTGGGAGGGGGGCTAACGGAAAAAATTTTGAGACAAGTGATTGATAATTAACTAATACTAAAAAGCCCACTACTATTCCTAAGTTTATAATATGCTTGTTGATGAAACCTATGTTTAGCATTTTTACACTAGCGATCAAAGTTGCTTGCTTGTTTTTGGACATTTTTCAAAGTTTTCATTGCTTTGTGAGTTTTGTTTTTGACAAATTTGCCACACCCCCCTCTAAATTTATGTTTCAAAAGATGTTTTAAATCACTTTTTAGTCCATTCCAGAACAAAAACCAGGCTCAGAAGTGCTAAGAACGTGGTATTTTTCTTATTCTGCATTTTGGTTGACAGGCCAATGGGGGGGGGGGGGCTATAACCCCCCTGCTTACGTTACTGAAAGTTACTCTAACTCGTAACACGGCATTCCAGAGTTTCAGTATTGCATTTAGTTGCTTACATTGTTGCATTAGATAACAAAAAAGTTAGTTACTATATAATTAAATATTTCGTATTACTATGAGAGTAAAGAAGGAGCTTGTTCGTTTTGATTAATAAGACGATATTTCAAATGATATACGTCGGATCAATAGGGAGGATGGTTTAAACCCCCACCCCCCTGTGTACGCCTTTGCGCATAAGTGAGCTATGTGGGCGGTGTCTAATGGTAACATTTCAGTCCTCTAATTTACAAGCCGGTAAATCATAAAATTTTGATTTGAAAAACTCACAAGCATTTATATTCTGTAGTTTATAGAGTGAGACAGTTGGAGAAGGTGGAGGGGGGCGAATGGAACGAGATTTGAGTGGATTATTAATTAACTAATACTGAAACCCCATCTTTATATTTTTGATGAAGCCAATGATAAGCATTTTTAGCGGTTAAATTTGCTAATTTTGCCAATTTTTTAAAGTTGCTATTGGTTTGTAAGGTATATCTTTGACAAATCAACCCCCCCTAAGAAACTCTAAATGCTTCAAAAGTTGCTTTAAATCATGTTGGAGTCCGTGTCATTGCAAAAAAACAGGCTCAGAAGTGCTAAAAACGTGATATTTTCGTTATTGTGCATCTTAGTCGACAGACCAATGGGGAGGGGGTTGAACCCCTAAACCCCCCCCCTTGCGTACGCCCTTGGTTGTAGCTGGTAGCTGATATTAAATGGCAGCATTATTTTACTAAGGTGGAGTTCTCGAGGACACATTTTCAAGTCCTTGGCCTCAAATCCTCAAGTCCTCGAAAATTGCCTTGTCCTCGGCTCGAGGACAGCACTATTTTTTGAATGGTTAAAATTTTGTAGATCGGCTGAAAAACGTTTTTCTAGACCGTTTTTTGGAGATCGACGGAAAAAAATTTTTAAGACCTTTTTTCTTAGGAAAACACTTGCATTTGTGTCCTTGGTCCTTGGCCTCGAGCATTCCTGTCCTTAGCCTTGGCCTCGGATTTTTTTTGTGTCCTTGGCCATGGCCTCGAGCCGCGTGTCCTCGACTCCACCTCTGTTATTTTATGCTCACATAACATAGTCACCTCCTTTGAAATGCAGCATTATTTCGAGAACATTTACTACTACGTCACTTGCAGTTCAGTGTTACAAGTTTTAGATAGTCTTTAATTAAATGCATAGGAGAGCACAAGTCCATTAATCGTTAATCCGTTAATTACGAAGCTAACTTTTTCATTAAATCGTTAATCCGTTAAAAAGTTTTTTCATGTTAAAGGACTAAATTAACTTCCGTTAAGTTCTTTTAACTTCCGTTAAAGTTTTTATCGTTAATATCTTGCACCATTCATTTATCATAATGGTACAAACCAGTTGACACTGGTAACACTTGTTGCGTATTTGCACGAGCTTTATAGAAGAAAGCGAAGAAAGGAGGCTCTTTTTTGTGGCAAATAATAAGCTGCAGCCTCACAGGTCTATTAATCATCGCTGTTCGCAATTTCCAAAGATTTTCCAATCGCAGCGTTATTAGTGCATATGAACTTGTTTTTGTCTTGAAATTAGATTAGACTGTAAACGTAACTTCCAAAACACAAAAAGACCACCATAGCAAAAAATTTTTCCTTACAATCAGCTCAACAACGTCAATACGTGCTCTAAAACCGAGTGAACATAAAGAAATGTATATTACACGCAAAATATTAACGAATTAACGGACTTTATTGACTTCCGTTAATTAAAGCAGAAAATAACGGATTAGCGTTGACGGAAGTGTGAAGTTTGTTAGCGGACTAGTGGTTAACGAAGCTAATGTTTTGCATTAACTTGCCTACCTATGATTAAATGTTAATTGAATATAACATTAAATCGCAAAAGTTCTCAAAAAATTGTTGTGGGTAATCGTGTTTGGGGTAGAGGGCTTTGAAAGCTTACTTGTGATTGAAAGAAGCATACGGTATACGAGGTGTCGCTTTTAAATAACAAAACTGGTGACATAAAGCAATTTTATTGAAGGAAAAAAGGTCGTTTTATTTTGTTTCCCCTTTGATGTATTCTCCCTTAGCATGAACACAGCGTTTCATTCGGATTTTCACAAAAAAAAAGAACACGACAACGCTCTTAACATAAAAAAAACAATTAACATTGCCTTGAATTTTGATTTTGCTTTTTTAATTCGTGGTGAGTTTGCAGTTTTCCAATGCATGGACTGTCTCTTTGTCTTTGGGTCGTACTGGAAAATTTATCTCTCATCGCATGTACAGTAAGCACGCTGTCTAAAAATTTAGGGTTTTCTTCAATTTGTTTTGAAATGTCAGCGCAATCCTCTTGGCGTTTTTCTTTTTGATCGCTAGTTAAAAGCTTTGAAACATCTTGCGCACAGACCTTTGTCATATGCAGATTTTCATGCAGTACTTGCCACATTGTTTCTTTGTCAATGGACATCCTCTCTGCAATCAGTCGAATACTAAGCCGACGATCTTCTCGGACAATTTTTTCACTTTCTCGGTTATTGTAAGTGGTTTTTGATATGGTTGGGCGTCGTAAACGTTCATCATCTTCAACTTCAGTTCGGCCTTCATGAAATCTTTTGTGCCATTCAAAACCACGGGTTCTTGACACGCATTCTTTGCCGTAAACTTCCATCAAAGCTTGAATGTTACCAAAAATTTCAAAGTTAATTCTTTGCTCAGTTTTAGAGTTAAACATTTTTCTGCGGCTGTAACAGAACTTCTTGCAACAATGAGCAATTTGCTGCTTCTGCAAGCCAAGGTTTTTTCCGACGCGCAAAAAACCGTGCACTTGCTTTCAACGTCAAGGTACCTAATTTGTTTAAAATATAACAGTAATTTTGCGTGTAACTTGTCAGAAATTGTCGCCTGCAGTTGTGCGCCTTCTTAACATCCCACTCACAGAAAAAAACGTATTCGTATATATTTTTGCGACAAATTTTGATCCGATACGACTTAAAAATTTCTTTTTCTAAACTTGTAAAAGTACTCGTACTCGTACTCGTACTCGAACTTTTTTACGGTACTCGTACTCGAGTACATTTTTCAATATCAGTACTCGTACTCGTACTCGTACTCGAAGTTTTTTGCGGTACTCGTACTCGTACTCGGAAGTTGAGTACTCGACTCCATCACTGGTGCCCATGCAAACAATTAACAGGTACATCTATTGCTTTTTGTAATAAGCTGCAGCCTCATAAGTCTATTAATTATCGCTGTTCGCAACTTCCAAAGATTTTCCGATCGCAGCTTTGTTACTGAATATGAGCCTATTATTGTCTTGAAATTAGATCAGACTGTAAAATGTAACTTCCAAAACACAAAAGACCACCATAGCAACCAGGGTGTCGAACCAAACCTGAACCAGAACCGTAAACCCGAATGAACCGTTTCATTTTGGTGAACCCGAACCGAACCTGAACCAGCAAAATTTTACTTCAGTGAACCTGAACCAAACCTGAACCCTCAAAATTGTGCTCAAGTGAACCCAAACCGAACCTGAACCCCTAACAAAAGTAAGAATATATTTTTCCATATCCGGATGCCGCTGGCGCTGGTACACGCACAATAAGAGCAGCGGTAATCATCATCAGGATCAGCAATTTCTCCTTTTTTTTTCCGGACGAAACGAGTAACGACAGTTAAATTTTAAGTCAATGAACCCGAACCGAACCTGAACAAGTAATATTTTACTTGAGTGAACCTGAACCAAACCTGAGCCTCAAAAATGGTGCTTAAGTGAACCTGAACCAAACCTGAACCGCTAAAATATTTTAAGCAGGAGCTAAACCTGAACCCGAACGGTTCGACACCCTGATAGCAACAAATTTTTCCTTGCAATCAGTTCAACAGTGTCTAACGCGTGTTTTAAAAAATGAGTGAATAAAAAGAAATGTAAATTGTACTCAAAATGTTAACGGATTAACGGACTTCATTAACCACCGTCATTCTGGCAGAATAATCAGCGTCATTCTAGCAGAAAGTGTTGCCGCAAGATAAAAAGCAAAAACATAACTACGTCACAAGCAATCAACAAGGTTGCCAACCGCCAAATATCAAATGAGTCATTACGTCATAAACGAAAACTTAATCATCAAACAGGATCATATGAAAACAAAACGATGTTGCCAAAATAAAAAAATCTAAACAACTGAAGCAGAAAACAAAACTGGAATGAAAAATATTTTCAATTTTTTCCCATTTAACTTTCCGACGCGCCCCGAGCTTCGGGTTTGGGTGCAATCGGTAGCCCGCGGGCCCCTCTACCAGACCCAAGTCTAAAAAAGGGTACCTTTTCAACGGGGGCCCCAGCAGAATGGTTTAAAGGAGGCCATCAATTTTGGGCGAAAAACGCCATTTTGGGGGCAAATTTTCAATTTTTTTCCATTTAACTTTCCGACGCGCCCCGAGCTTCGGGTTTGGGTGCAATCGGTAGCCCGCGGGCCCCTCTACCAGACCCAAGTCTAAAAAAGGGTACCTTTTCAACGGGGGCCCCAGCAGAATGGTTTAAAGGAGGCCATCAATTTTGGGCGAAAAACGCCATTTTGGGGGCAAATTTTCAATTTTTTCCCATTTAACTTTCCGACGCGCCCCGAGCTTCGGGTTTGGGTGCAATCGGTAGCCCGCGGGCCCCTCTACCAGACCCAAGTCTAAAAAAGGGTACCTTTTCAACGGGGGCCCCAGCAGAATGGTTTAAAGGAGGCCATCAATTTTGGGCGAAAAACGCCATTTTGGGGGCAAATTTTCAATTTTTTCCCATTTAACTTTCCGACGCGCCCCGAGCTTCGGGTTTGGGTGCAATCGGTAGCCCGCGGGCCCCTCTACCAGACCCAAGTCTAAAAAAGGGTACCTTTTCAACGGGGGCTCCAGCAGAATAGTTTAAAGGAGGCCATCAATTTTGGGCGAAAAACGCCATTTTGGGGGCAAACTTTCAATTTTTTCCCATTTAACTTTCCGACGCGCCCCGAGCTTCGGGTTTGGGTGCAATCGGTAGCCCGCGGGCCCCTCTACCAGACCCAAGTCTAAAAAAGGGTACCTTTTCAACGGGGGCCCCAGCAGAATAGTTTAAAGGAGGCCATCAATTTTGGGCGAAAAACGCCATTTTGGGGGCAAACTTTCAATTTTTTCCCATTTAACTTTCCGACGCGCCCCGAGCTTCGGGTTTGGGTGCAATCGGTAGCCCGCGGGCCCCTCTACCAGACCCAAGTCTAAAAAAGGGTACCTTTTCAACGGGGGCCCCAGCAGAATGGTTTAAAGGAGGCCATCAATTTTGGGCGAAAAACGCCATTTTGGGGGCAAATTTTCAATTTTTTTCCATTTAACTTTCCGACGCGCCCCGAGCTTCGGGTTTGGGTGCAATCGGTAGCCCGCGGGCCCCTCTACCAGACCCAAGTCTAAAAAAGGGTACCTTTTCAACGGGGGCCCCAGCAGAATGGTTTAAAGGAGGCCATCAATTTTGGGCGAAAAACGCCATTTTGGGGGCAAATTTTCAATTTTTTCCCATTTAACTTTCCGACGCGCCCCGAGCTTCGGGTTTGGGTGCAATCGGTAGCCCGCGGGCCCCTCTACCAGACCCAAGTCTAAAAAAGGGTACCTTTTCAACGGGGGCCCCAGCAGAATGGTTTAAAGGAGGCCATCAATTTTGGGCGAAAAACGCCATTTTGGGGGCAAACTTTCAATTTTTTCCCATTTAACTTTCCGACGCGCCCCGAGCTTCGGGTTTGGGTGCAATCGGTAGCCCGCGGGCCCCTCTACCAGACCCAAGTCTAAAAAAGGGTACCTTTTCAACGGGGGCTCCAGCAGAATAGTTTAAAGGAGGCCATCAATTTTGGGCGAAAAACGCCATTTTGGGGGCAAACTTTCAATTTTTTCCCATTTAACTTTCCGACGCGCCCCGAGCTTCGGGTTTGGGTGCAATCGGTAGCCCGCGGGCCCCTCTACCAGACCCAAGTCTAAAAAAGGGTACCTTTTCAACGGGGGCCCCAGCAGAATAGTTTAAAGGAGGCCATCAATTTTGGGCGAAAAACGCCATTTTGGGGGCAAACTTTCAATTTTTTCCCATTTAACTTTCCGACGCGCCCCGAGCTTCGGGTTTGGGTGCAATCGGTAGCCCGCGGGCCCCTCTACCAGACCCAAGTCTAAAAAAGGGTACCTTTTCAACGGGGGCCCCAGCAGAATAGTTTAAAGGAGGCCATCAATTTTGGGCGAAAAACGCCATTTTGGGGGCAAACTTTCAATTTTTTCCCATTTAACTTTCCGACGCGCCCCGAGCTTCGGGTTTGGGTGCAATCGGTAGCCCGCGGGCCCCTCTACCAGACCCAAGTCTAAAAAAGGGTACCTTTTCAACGGGGGCCCCAGCAGAATAGTTTAAAGGAGGCCATCAATTTTGGGCGAAAAACGCCATTTTGGGGGCAAACTTTCAATTTTTTCCCATTTAACTTTCCGACGCGCCCCGAGCTTCGGGTTTGGGTGCAATCGGTAGCCCGCGGGCCCCTCTACCAGACCCAAGTCTAAAAAAGGGTACCTTTTCAACGGGGGCCCCAGCAGAATAGTTTAAAGGAGGCCATCAATTTTGGGCGAAAAACGCCATTTTGGGGGCAAACTTTCAATTTTTTCCCATTTAACTTTCCGACGCGCCCCGAGCTTCGGGTTTGGGTGCAATCGGTAGCCCGCGGGCCCCTCTACCAGACCCAAGTCTAAAAAAGGGTACCTTTTCAACGGGGGCCCCAGCAGAATAGTTTAAAGGAGGCCATCAATTTTGGGCGAAAAACGCCATTTTGGGGGCAAACTTTCAATTTTTTCCCATTTAACTTTCCGACGCGCCCCGAGCTTCGGGTTTGGGTGCAATCGGTAGCCCGCGGGCCCCTCTACCAGACCCAAGTCTAAAAAAGGGTACCTTTTCAACGGGGGCCCCAGCAGAATAGTTTAAAGGAGGCCATCAATTTTGGGCGAAAAACGCCATTTTGGGGGCAAACTTTCAATTTTTTCCCATTTAACTTTCCGACGCGCCCCGAGCTTCGGGTTTGGGTGCAATCGGTAGCCCGCGGGCCCCTCTACCAGACCCAAGTCTAAAAAAGGGTACCTTTTCAACGGGGGCCCCAGCAGAATGGTTTAAAGGAGGCCAACGCGTTCTGTTTTTTTTTTTCCTTGAAGTTGCAATGTTCTTTTTGCTTCTTTAGTTTTCTTTTGCATTTTTCATGAAGCAAAATGCCAAATGTAATGTGTTTTTCAGATTCTGGTAGTTTTTGCCCCCCATTTATTTGTGGTTTATTTGCTTAATTTAACTCGTATTTGTTTGAAACATTTTATGTTTGTGTTGTTTAAATTTGTTATATTTGGTGTTTTGCATTTACGTCATTTGATACGTCTCAAATTTCCTGATTTTTTGATGGTTTTTACTTTTTGTTTAATAATTCTTATTTTGTTTTTGTTTTGGCATTTGTTTCGCTTCAGCACTATTTTGTCTTATGCCGATATTTTTTTTCCGGTGGTTGTTCGATATCATAATTTTGGTTTTGAATTTTTTACTTATATTTTACTGGTATTCGTTAATATTACGTTTTAGCTCAATCTTAGTTGAGTAACAAAATTGCAGTTTTAAAAAGTATTCGATATCAGTTTTGATCATGTTTAATCTTTATATTCTAACAATATTTGAAGCTTTTCGCATTCAATAGATTGAGGGTTGAGTTATTTGTGCAGTATACGAGCAATTGCGTTGAAGGAAGTAAAATCAAGGATACTTGGACAACGAAGGGATGCAACGACTTTTTCACGCTTAACATTAAAAGTGCTAAGCATTCGAGATGTACTTTTGGAATGGTGTTCTTTTTCAATTTTGTTTTAATACGTGATTACTGCACCCAGTCAGCTTGGATGGATTTCCTAATGCTGGAACTTAGTTCGATCCTTTCTTTTGAATAATGGAATTATAATCTAACTGCTTTTGTGAAATAATCGGATTTCACCAATAGTTGCCATTAATTCGGGGATTGGGAGTTCTTTTTTTTTTTTTTTTTGCAGCGATTTGGCAAACGGAAACATTTTTAATTTTAGAGTTTTGAGTCGATCCGGGTATTTATTGATTATTCTTTGCTCAACAAATACACAAAACATAAAAATCAAAGGTGCACGAACAAAAACGAAAACGGTAAAGCACAACATACAGTTTGATAGAACCCAAAAACATGATTCTTAATGTTCTACTGCTGATAAACTTCCATTTTAAAAAGAATGAAATAAACCAGCTAATTCAGGTTAGTCAAAACTTAAATATAACTTTTGAAATTTTCTTTTTCGTTTTGTGGATGCGGTTACAAAGTTATTCAACAAATACTAAAAGATTTCCCCCTGAAAAAGTTTTTGGAAGCCCTGTATTTATTCTCCCAGCCTGAATTTCCAGAAAAAGGAGGGTTTACCAAAATTAGATAGGTGATATGATGTTACTGGAAGGGTAAATTACATTTAGTTTCTTTTTGTCCTGAAAATTCAGGCTGAGAAAACAGATATAGGGTTTTCAAAAACCTTTTGTGAGAATATCGTTTTTTATTTGATGAAGATCTTTGCAACTACCATCCCAAAACGAGAACAAAGCTTTTCAAAAATAATTTTTCGCTTTTAGCTATTAGTCGAGTGCATTTATTGTTCAACCCCTAAAAAATTGAAACAAACGATTTTTCAACGAATTTCAATAGGATTAGGGTTACTAAATGACGTATTAAAAGTCTACAAAATCTGATTATACTAAACGTGTTTTTTCTATGATGACGTCATTTTCCACATTCGGCTGGATTAATATGTCAAAAAATGTATAACTTAGCATCTAAACGTTTGTTTTTGTATTCGATAGAGATTATGCAATGATTCATTAACTAATTCATTTTTATGAATAAGTTACTGGTGACGTCAGAATTTAATGATGACGCCAATGATAATAAAACTGTTCTAATGGCTGTTTGTTGAAACAAAGGATCAATTTCATTAACTTATTTCCTATTAAGTCAAGATCTATTTTTGATCTTGGCAAAATAATGATAAAATTTAAATTTTGGAACGCCTAAAATGTTTGACTATTCTGAACTTATTTTAATATAGTTTTCTTGATGTGAATATGACATCCTTGGGACATTTGATTCACGTGCCCCTGTTTTACCTAATTGTTTTTTATTTCTACCTGGTGGTCAAAATCGAGAAAAAGGTATTAATGTTCAGCTTAATGTTGATTCGTACATAATAATGTCAATACTAGCACTAAATCGTAACATGCTTCAATCTTCACTCACATTAAGATCAATGACGTCATTGATGACGCCATTTAATAGCAGAAGACGTTAAATTTGACTGGAAGACATGTAAAGTTGAATGGAAAGTAAAATTTTTACGGAACAGCGAATTAAATTTTTTCGCGTTGTGGTCAGGTTCCAATTTGTAAACGCAGCTTATTTTTCTGTATTTGTTGCAAATACATGTACTAGGGTTTGCGAATCGGGATCCCGGTTTCGGGAATTCCCGAAATTTCGTGACTTTTTTGATTTTCCGCTTCCCGCTTTTTTAAATAAAAATTCCCAGTTTTGTCAGCTAATATCCTCATGGAACTCGAGTAAAGAAAAATTTCCAATTATTTTTGTATAGCATTATAATTGATCATGTTCATTCGCGCTGTGGCAACGCAATACTCATTTACCTTAGCAACAATTCTTGAACTGTTTGGCGTTGATTGCTGGGAAAAGTAGTTTGAGCCAGCTTATTATACACATTGCCCGATTAAGAGCAGGTAGGTGAACATTTGTGTCAGTTATGGAATACATAAATCATTCAAAGTTTGGAAATATTTTACTCATGGTGACGGTAATGATACTGCTACTTTGCTCTCATTGCTCAAAAACAATATCGCGTAAAGGTAGTTTGACTGGTGGTCTTTTTTGACATTTGAAAAGCAAGCTCTAACTTAGCTTAGAAAGCGCAGAAGATCAACCTTGTTCTTCGAAGAAAGCAAAAATTAACCTGAAATCGATTAGGTCATTTCTGGTAGGTAAAAAGGAATGTTTGCAAAGTATTGCCTCTTAACTTGCAGCTGTAGATATTTTTTTTTTATCCATGCTATAGGCAAGAGTAAGTTCATTCATGAATCTATTAGTGCCAAACTTGATGCATTTGTTGTTTGTACGTTTCTTGTTTATTGTATTGCTGTATAACAATGCAAATGGGATAATCCCGTTTTTTTCCGGCATCCCGGGATGAAGTAAAACATTTCCCGATTTCGAATTTCTTTCAAAACCAGGCAATTGGAAACCCTAACATGTACGTATATTCAAGCTTTGATTTCATTTCATTAACCTGAACTTGCTAGGCTACCTACCGTACACAACAAAACTGAAGATATTTTAACGCGGTATTTCCCTTGACAAGATAATTGAAATCGGTCTTTTTTGACCAGTAAAATGTCGAAAGAATAATATGAAAAATAGCATTGTGAAAATAAAGTAATATTTTTGATTAGACTTTCAAATAAGTTGAACAAGCTTTTGGGCAGAGGATGAGATGAAGCTCCAAAATAATAAAAAATTGGTGACTTTTTAAAAACATATCAGTATTTCGATTTTGATGATGCTTGGAAAAACTGTTGGGCACCTCAAATAACTTGACAAAAGTACGAAGCTTTCATAAAACTAAAACTGATTTTTTTGCAAATACAGTATTTGTGAAGGAAGATTAAGGTACTATGTCCTTTGAAAGTATCCATACCGAATTAATTGCAAATTTGATTTTAACAAAGCTTAATGTTTTTGATAAACTTGAACATAGGCGTAGCCAGGATTTTTGATTGGGGGGAGGGGAGCCCAAATATGCAATGAGTACGCCATCAGAAATTTTCGAAAAAAAACTTTTTTTGGGTCAAAGATACCGAACAATTGGGATCAGAACCCGGTGCTTGGGCTGCGCGTAACCGGGATTTTCTAAGCGAGAGAACTTGAACCCAAAGTTAATTCTTTTTCTTAAAAACGTTTAAATTGAGGCTCGTGATGAGAAAACTAGTGTAACTTATTATACGTATCACAGACGATGGACATGTCCTCAAATCTATTCGTTCTTGTTCTTCTTCCCAGAAACGCTTACTTCCTGCACGTTGGCGTAAATCTTCCACCCAGACTAATACCCAGTACCTTGCTTCTGATTCAGCCATTGGACTTCATTTTTTACAAAATCCTACCTGTGCTCAACATTATGATGGCAGTAGATTCTTTATTCTTGCCCAATGCCGCTCTCCTTTTCATCTATCGGCTCTTGAAGCCACTTTTATCAAAACTTCTAAGCCTGCCCTCTGCCGACAGAAAGAATTCGTGAAAAGCTTAAAGATTGTGCACTAATGACGTTCTCTCATTGGTCTTTTTTCAGCCAATCACGGCTCCGTTTTTTCCGATAAATAGCTGCTCCTTTTCCTGCGATCTCCATTCTGACAATTCTTCTTGACAAGTAACAGACGAACAGCATCGAAGCTATGAACATTTTAGCAAAGAAAATAAGAGACCTTCATTTTACAAAAATTTAAAAAGAATCCAAAAAACTATTCTTAACGTCATAACTTGACGCATTATATCAATATACTTTGCATTGATCAGAGTTTCATTTCACCCTGAGTCATGTGTTCTGTAGTTCCACTCTAGTTAAACTTTTATCTAGGGGTAAAGTTTAATTCTCTTTTCTGCTGTTTGTGTTTTGTCAATCCAAAGCTTAATTCTCATATACAGTATATCAAACTTGGTTTAGTGTAATTCGAAAAACTGTAATACCATGAAAGGTTATGGCTACACAGAGCGATTGTTGACTTAAAGACTTAACGGTCCCTTCGCATAGTCACCAGTCACTTCATTGATTTTAATTATTTATCATTTGAATAAGATATGCATTTGTATGTACATGCTTTGGTCAGTGAAAAATTATTAAATTGAAATTGAAGCGCGCGCTCTCTAGCTGCTATCTCAAGTAGTAGAGCAGGGTACTAGTATCATGTGGGCTGCAGGTTGCAGGTTCGTAGGCTATCATGTTGGAGCACAACGTTTTCGCATTGCCTGTTTTAAATATAGTTTTCGCATTGCCTGTTTAAGATAGGAAAAAAATCGGGACGTTTAAATTGGTTCGTTATATCGTGCAGTTCGTTATATCAAAGGTAAGTTATATCGAGAGTTGACTGTATTTGAACAAAAAAAATGCTTGTGTTTGGGCTTCGCCCCAGATACTTACAGAAATACTACTCGAAATCGGCTTTATTAAAAAAAACAAAAACTTTTTGAGATAATAAAGATGTGCTCTAAACCTTGTTTCATTATTTCCTTTGTTCGCAATAATACATTTAATTCGTTAAGTTCCGTACCAACTCTACGTTTTAAAATTTTGTAATATCAAAAAAGGATGAATTTGCAAATTTCTAAAAAAATAAGTTATCCTTTTCTGATGTTTCAAAATTTCGTAACGCAAAGTGGCCTATCAGAAATGCAAACGGGCTGACAAGTGCAGGCAGGGGTGCCGAAACCCGGGCAATTGGGGGGATATATCCCCCCAATAATTTGACTGTATCCCCCCCAATAATTTGAGTATGGTCTTCATCTGCATCCCCTTCAATAATTTCACTCTGGTGTGCATCTGAGCGCAGGTCTTCAGTTGATTTCGGGGAAAAAAGTGTTCCATTTTTGATGAAGACCTTTTTTTTGTTTTGCTCTTCACTTAATTTGCTCACCCGAACAAAATCGTGGTCGAGGTTCATCCCCCCCAATGTTGAAAATAAGTCAAAATTGGGGTAAAATTGCAAATTATCTCCCCCCCAATGCCCAACAAAGATCGGCACTCCTGCATGTTTGTAAAACTGTTTGATTTCGAATGCTCTGTCAGCTAGAGTAAACGCTTTTTTCCTGCTTTTGTAGCATCGTAAAATTGTAAAAGCAAAAAAGTGAGTTTTTTCGATTTGAACGACCGCCAAAAGTTTTCTCAAATGCCTGCGCAATGAGCAACACAGCACTCTATAATCTCGGAATCGTTGCAGTTTTGCTTGCAAACTGGAAAATCACTAAAATTCCATCGTTTTGAATCAGTACAGAATTTAGTTTCTTTTTAGATTTGAAATTTGTTCTCGTTGGTTTGTTTTTAATTTATTTTTTTATTGCTCAGGCTGACATTGTTATATATTTGTTCTTAAATTTTGAGCAAAAGTGAGCCTAGTGTTCGTATAAAATTGTTCTTATAAAAAAATAAGTGTAGCTACACGACGTCGCTACAACAGAGTTGTAAGTCGGGCAAGGCTTTTCGAGTCGGGTTACGGCTTAAAATTGACTAAATATAGGCTTGATATTCGTACTACCCTTGAATTTTAGACTTTTTCGTGCTATGAAGCGTAATTAAATCAACTTTGCAACGCAAAATGGCGACTTCATTTAAGCATCAATACGATTATTTCTACTCAATTATTATAGCGTCATGATAATTCAGCAATAAATAACTTTATTTTATCCGCAAAAGAACAAACACGTATATATTTTTAGACCAGGAACGCCCAAACTTTTTGAGGAATGAGTCACAGTGACTTTGAGCTGGCCGCACAACTAGTGCCGGCCTCAACTACAAATTGGTTTCTTGTGAGATTTGATGTAAAACCTGGCGGAAACTTAAACTAAAGAGGTTTGATTTGGTTTGTAGCAAAATTTTTCTGCTAGTTCGTATTGAAACCTGCGGCTCCAGAATAAGCCGTCCGGTTTTAGACAAAACTTAACTCACTTTCAGGGTCTTTCGTGTCTGTTTTTGGCTTCAAATCATTTTTCTGGTTCGGGCCAGGTTTGGGATTATATGCTTTCGAATTCGCGCCTGTACAGTCGGCCGGTTTACAAATCTGCACTACAAGCATTTAAAAGAAATTTATGTGATTTGCATTCTAATTGAAATAACCGAATTGCGGTTGTTTAGAGTGGTTTTATTTTATATTGTTATTTTGTTACAGAGATGGAAACCGGTCGGGTCGACCGGCCGGTCGGGTTGCCGGTCGGGTCGAGATTCTTCGACCGGCCCGTCAAGCCGGTTGAAAAACCGGTCGAATTCTCTTTTCTGGCAACTAAAAGACATCTAAGCACCAATCGAAATATACTGATATATTTTATCATAACTAAAAATTTTTTATAAAAAATCAGTATTAACAAACCACACCTTTCGAAAACACTTGTTGAATGGTTTCAAGCTGTGACTAATATGCTGTGACCATTAAGACATGCACATCCAGAGACGTATTTAGGGTGGGAGTATTGTGCCAAGCCCCCCACTTTGGGCCACGGCACAAACCAAAAAAGTACAAAATATACGTTAAAATCGCGTAATCAGATTCTAATAAAGCATGCATGTGGAAGAGGCTTGCGCTACCTGGAATTTGGCACCATTTTAATCAGCTTAAGAGCAGAAGTTAGTGGCGCAGATTTCAGATTTTTACTACATGCTAAAATCTTGCCGCTTTGAAAAGCTTTTTTCAACTTAAATTTACCACACTCTACACTGGGCAAGAAAGACATAGCTCTTATTTTTTTATATCTAACTAGCCACGGCTTGTTCTGAAGTAGCAGCATTTCTACAAACTGCTGGGGCACATTATATTTTGAATGTTTTCTAGCCAATGTCATAACAGTTTAGTGTTGTCAATGAAAATAACGGACGCGTTGCGTTCATCGGGATAGTTATTCATAACCACTTCGTACTACCGATGAGTTTATTTATTGGTTTGACGTTTCGCTTCCCAAACCGGTAAGCTTCATCAGAACAATTTTCGGCAGTGCTGCCTTTGCAGTTACAAAAAGATAAATGAGAAAAAAATAACAGCAAAAGATAGGTAACAGTAAAAACATACGAACATCACAATACTTTTTCTATTATACCCAAAAACATTAAAATGATGGAGTAATAACATTATACATATATTGAAAATTATATCACTAACAGCATGAAAAAAGGAACAGTGAAAAATTATGTCACTAACAGCGTGAAAAAAATTAATAATATTCATGACAACTAGCTGCTTCACTAACAGTTTGAGAAAGTATGAAAAGGATCTATTGCAAAACATTATGTACTGGAAAGGTTTTTAGCTCCATAGAGATTTATATTAATTATTCCGTCCGTATATAAACCTATTTGGAGCTAAAAACCTTTTCCAGTACATAATGTTTTGCAATAGATCCTTTTCATACTTTCTCAAACTGTTAGTGAAGCAGCTAGTTGTTATGAATATTATTAATTTTTTTCACGCTGTTAGTGACATAATTTTTCAGTATTCCTTTTTTCACTCTGTTAGTGACATAATACTTCAATATTCTTTTTTTTCGCGCTGTTGGTGACATAATTTTTTAATATTACATAAATGTTATTGTTTCATCATTTTAATGTTTTTGGGTATAATAGAAAAAGTATTGTGATGTTCATATGTTTTTTTACTGTTACCTATCTTCTGCTGTTATTTTTTTCTCATTTATCTTTTTGTAACTGCAAAGGCAGCACTGCCGAAAAAAAGTTTGGTGTTTGCTGCTCGGCAAATTGCAAATATCTGTCACCAATAGCTAAAAAAATTGTAACTTCATTTTTTGGCCTTTTGCAAAATATCATTAGAAAGAACGTCTAATAATTTAGCTTGTGCCCTCCAGTGCTTTTTTTGCTTATTTTGTACATGTTTTGTGCTGCTCAAAACAGGTCATTCAAACCGAAACTTAACCAAAAAAGGTCTTAAAATTGAGTCATTTTTGCAAAAAACGAAAAAGTTTTTTGCGTTTTTTTTTCTGAGATCCCCGTCCAAAGTCACAAACTTTAACAACTCGCCCATGCCCCCCCCCTTTTGAAAATTTTTCATTAGATATATTGAACAGTGAACAAAAACCGTCTGTAAAAAAACCGGTCGACCGGGCCGGTCAAGCGGCAATGATTTTAAAATTTACCGGTCGGGTCGAGAAAATCCTAATCGGTTTCATCTCTGTTTTGTTATATGTATGCATTTTCAATGTTCAGTACAATGCCTATTACTGCTTTTCTTGTTTTACGTGTATTAGTGAAGTTTAGTCAAAAATGATCATAATTTCTGACTAATGATGAAACATGGAGTGCATTCCCAAAACCAGTCAATAATTTCTAAAAAATACCAAAATTTATTCAAAATTCCACAAAATAACAAAACCGATCCCGGCCTCAAAGGACCATCGCCAGGGATCGGTTTTGTCATTTTGTGAAATTTTGAATAACTTTTGATATTTTTTAAGAATTATTGACTGTTTTTGGGAATACACTCCATGTTTCATCATTAATGAACTGTTTCCACTTAATAGTCATTTTGTACTTCTTGTTTCTGGGTTTGATTCTCCGGACCTTCCCTTCAACAATTTCAGACTTATTCGTAAAGAAGCACTACAGTCATGTTACCGTAACAAAGAACCGTAGCAAACGCAACAATAAGTTAAAATAAAGCAAAAAGTCTACGCCAACAATAAAGCAAAAAGTCTACGGTAGGCCTACGCCAACCGAAAATAGTTTAATTTCGTAGATTCGTACGAAAGACGAAAAATAAGCTCTGTGCAATATTACCAAACAAAAACATTTGCAGCCCTACCATTTCAAACCGGCACGAGCTGCCACTGTTGTGAACCCAGAGTTGTATGTCGGGCCGGGCTTTTCGGGTCGGGCTCGTGCCGGGTTCGGGCCTAAAGTTGACAAAATTTTTGGGCTTATTTCGGGCCTGAAACCTACTTTCTGTCTTGTGCACAAAAATATAGTTAAAATAACCTTGCAAAATTGCTAGATTTTTCAGACCTAATCTAACTTTCGGGCTTTTTCGGGCATGATTTGGGCTTCAAAATAGCTTTCGGGTTCGGGCCGGGTTCGGGCTTATATTTTCGGGTTCGGGCCGGGTTCGGGTCTGAACTAGTCGGCCCGTTTACAACTCTGTGTGAACCTTATGAATTCTGACGCTTTTTACGATTCTGAGTAGTTTAAATCATTGAAAGAGCGCTTGTTTGCCAAGTGTTAGTGCCTTTTGAACTGCTTGCTTTTTGGAGAGTATTTTTTTGTGTGTTTCGTTTGTCATGTGTAAATATTTTTCATATGGACTGTCTTTAGTCTGAAATAAATGTTTTTATTATGCTCAGCAGATCCTTGCATTGACAAACCAATTATATATAGTTTTGGTTGTAAAATTTTGAATATTTCATTTAAGACAATTTTGAAATTCGTGTTTTTTCATAGAGCCGCTGGTAAGACTTCTACTGTATACTCAATATAAACAATGTAAGCAACAAAGTCCAAAGAATCTTTTCACTACTACCGACCGCAAAATATCCTATAAATGCACTAACGGCCGCCACTAGTAAAGGTCATTTTTTACGAATTTAGATTTCAAGCCTTACAATTTAACTATACACAATTACACATGCTAAAGATTAGAAAAAATTAAACTTTCAAGTTTGAAGAATTTATTCAATCATAAATCGCATAAATGCTAGATCAAAAAAAAAAAAAATGGTAAAAATGTACACTAGAAAATGCTGGATCAAAATGAAATACGCTTGATTTTAATTTTAAAAAAATTGCCAAAAAAAACTGCTAAATTTGTTTTATTGCTGTTATTTTGATACCCAAAACCAGACAGGAAACAAGTGAACTAAGTATTGTAATCGCATCAATGACCTTTGAAATTAAAGTTTGTGATCTATTCTATAAATTGAAACTCAGTTAGAGAGAGATTTTACTTTAACAAGTATTGTAATTGTAACGCAACAAATGCTAAAATATTCTCAAACTTCTGCCCAAAATGTTACTTATGACGAAATAGAACAAATCAACAAAAATAATGATTAAAATCAAATTAATCGTAAAAATTGCAGGTTTTTATTTTTCAAATTCTATGGTGCGATAACGGATGCGGGTTTTTCGCGGGTTTCGATGCGGTTTTTTGGAAAAAAAGCGTGCGATACGATGTACAGTAATGGCCGTTTTTGTAAAAAAGCAATTTGTACACTTTGAACGTCACCTTACAAACTTCAAACATCAAATCACCTCGCAAACTTTATCTTAAGGAAGGTTATCTTTTTTCATTTCTTTCTGGTTCTGTCCTATTATTCTTTTTTTTGCAATTATTAGTCTTTTCTCCATAAACTTTTTATTGTAAATAGTAGAAAGTTTTAGATTTCAGAACCCAAATAGATCCAATGCTACAACTGACACAAAAAATTGAAAATATCGCTTATCTCCTAAGCCAAATTTAAAATGCAGTTGCTTACTTTTGTGAAGTATCTCTGAGTGACATGATAGGTGTTCTTTTACAGTATATTGCCGTTGTGGATTCAATTTGCCAAGCGCGAAAATCTCTTGACAGATGCATTCTCGTAAGTTTTGACGTCATTTTTTTTCTTGCAAATTTTGAATTGAAGTTATTCAATTGCTTTTTCACTCAAAAATAAGAAATTTTAAGCAACTGTGTCGAATTTCCTGGACAAGATAATTATATGCCCAAAATTTGAGATTCATGTAAGGTTTATAATTTTTCCAAAAAAAGGTGTCGTAAAAGTGTTATCCTTTTTCTCTTTTTGCTTCATCTGCGGTATTATAATTATAAATAGAAGTTAACCGGCCAGTTGGTCGGGCAGTCACGCGTTTGTCTCTGGAGCGGAAGGTGTGAGGTTCAGAATTCGGGCCGATCAAATCGGACACAGTGTTGCCAACGGCTCGCTCCGCTGCAACATTTCTTCGAAAGAAGCTGTGTTGCCCGGGCGAAATTAAGCGAAGATGGGCCCCGCCAACTCGTTACACGCTGCGGCGTAACACAGCGAGTATAATAAAAGTTTGATTTAATTTCATAAATTGAAGTTTCTTTCTTTCTTTGTGCGTTTTTTTGTAAGTTACTTTTGTAAACAGTTTTTCGTGCTTTTGGAATAAATTCTTTCGCTTCTTAATTCCTTTTGTTCCGGCATTTTTTAATGAAAAGTTATTTTTTTGTGAAGAAATTTTTTCAACTTTCCAACAATATCTTTTTCAAGCGTGAACACCAAAAAACTCTTGCATGTCGGTTCAAATTCGATTTAGCGTTATATTTTTAATGCAACTTTGTACTCGAAACCAATTAAATTATTTAATTGTAGCGGATAAAGGATGTGTAAAAAGCAAAAATACAAACTAGTTCTAGCATTGGGCATAGGCGTAGCCAAGATTTTTAATGGGGGGGGAGCAAACCACAAATTACATGCAATGACGTCATCAGAAATTTTCGAAAAGAGAAGTTTTTTGTGGGACAAAGATATCGTAGAATAGAAAATCAGAAGTCGCAACCTGGTTTGGCAGTAACCCAAAAGTTTGCTGAAAGGAAAGGACTTAAACCAAAAGTTAAAAAGCAATACAAGGCCAGCGGAGAAAAAAGCATTACAATTCAAAACAGCACCGAAACCGGGTTAGATTCCAAATTGACGGTGTTATTTGAATTTAAGCTTAAAGGTGTTATTTATGTTCAGTTTAGCTTTGATTTTGGTGATGATCCAAAAATTTTCACTAATGTCCAAATGGCTCGGGTGCACTTTTTCTACAAATTGTACAGTATCATAGCAATATGCAAGTCAGGTTTTGTGGTAGTCTGGATTATATTATGATGTTCATTGTAGTACTGGTGGACCAGGGCAGCTTCGTCCTCTCGTTGTTCATTCTCAGTGTTGAGCTAAGTTTACCAGACGTGTCTGTGTTGTGTCCCCCTTGCAGAAAAAGTTGAAAATGCTTGTCCCACGTTTTGCTGGTAGAATATTGTACAGAAAGCAACATAGATCCCAAGTTAATCGCAACCCAACGTTTGTTTCCGTGCAAATTTTGTCATTGGTTATAATGACTGTATCACTAGTGATAAACATGGATGCGCGCTTTTCTCCACGTACCACAAAGTGCGCAAATTTTGCAGGGTATCATCGATCTGTCAGCTTGTTTTTCATTTTTGTTCAGTCCTTTTGCTGTAAATGATATTTGTACAATAACCGGATTAATGGCAACTATTGGTGAAATCCGATTATTTCACAAAAGCAGTTAGATTATAATTCCATTATTCAAAAGAAAGGATCGAACTAAGTTCCAGCATTAGGAAATCCATCCAAGCTGACTGGGTGCAGTAATCACGTATTAAAACAAAATTGAAAAAGAACACCATTCCAAAAGTACATCTCGAATGCTTAGCACTTTTAATGTTAAGCGTGAAAAAGTCGTTGCATCCCTTCGTTGTCCAAATATCCTTGATTTTACTTCCTTCAGCGCAATTGCTCGTATACTGCACAAATAACTCAACCCTCAATCTATTGAATGCGAAAAGCTTCAAATATTGTTAGAATATAAAGATTAAACATGATCAAAACTGATATCGAATACTTTTTAAAACTGCAATTTTGTTACTCAACTAAGATTGAGCTAAAACGTAATATTAACGAATACCAGTAAAATATAAGTAAAAAATTCAAAACCAAAATTATGATATCGAACAACCACCGGAAAAAAAATATCGGCATAAGACAAAATAGTGCTGAAGCGAAACAAATGCCAAAACAAAAACAAAATAAGAATTATTAAACAAAAAGTAAAAACCATCAAAAAATCAGGAAATTTGAGACGTATCAAATGACGTAAATGCAAAACACCAAATATAACAAATTTAAACAACACAAACATAAAATGTTTCAAACAAATACGAGTTAAATTAAGCAAATAAACCACAAATAAATGGGAAGCAAAAACTACCAGAATCTGAAAAACACATTACATTTGGCATTTTGCTTCATGAAAAATGCAAAAGAAAACGAAAGAAGCAAAAAGAACACTGCAACTTCAAGGAAAAAAAAAACAGAACGCGTTGGCCTCCTTTAAACCATTCTGCTGGGGCCCCCGTTGAAAAGGTACCCTTTTTTAGACTTGGGTCTGGTAGAGGGGCCCGCGGGCTACCGATTGCACCCAAACCCGAAGCTCGGGGCGCGTCGGAAAGTTAAATGGGAAAAAATTGAAAATTTGCCCCCAAAATGGCGTTTTTCGCCCAAAATTGATGGCCTCCTTTAAACCATTCTGCTGGGGCCCCCGTTGAAAAGGTACCCTTTTTTAGACTTGGGTCTGGTAGAGGGGCCCGCGGGCTACCGATTGCACCCAAACCCGAAGCTCGGGGCGCGTCGGAAAGTTAAATGGGAAAAAATTGAAAATTTGCCCCCAAAATGGCGTTTTTCGCCCAAAATTGATGGCCTCCTTTAAACCATTCTGCTGGGGCCCCCGTTGAAAAGGTACCCTTTTTTAGACTTGGGTCTGGTAGAGGGGCCCGCGGGCTACCGATTGCACCCAAACCCGAAGCTCGGGGCGCGTCGGAAAGTTAAATGGGAAAAAATTGAAAATTTGCCCCCAAAATGGCGTTTTTCGCCCAAAATTGATGGCCTCCTTTAAACCATTCTGCTGGGGCCCCCGTTGAAAAGGTACCCTTTTTTAGACTTGGGTCTGGTAGAGGGGCCCGCGGGCTACCGATTGCACCCAAACCCGAAGCTCGGGGCGCGTCGGAAAGTTAAATGGGAAAAAATTGAAAATTTGCCCCCAAAATGGCGTTTTTCGCCCAAAATTGATGGCCTCCTTTAAACCATTCTGCTGGGGCCCCCGTTGAAAAGGTACCCTTTTTTAGACTTGGGTCTGGTAGAGGGGCCCGCGGGCTACCGATTGCACCCAAACCCGAAGCTCGGGGCGCGTCGGAAAGTTAAATGGGAAAAAATTGAAAGTTTGCCCCCAAAATGGCGTTTTTCGCCCAAAATTGATGGCCTCCTTTAAACCATTCTGCTGGGGCCCCCGTTGAAAAGGTACCCTTTTTTAGACTTGGGTCTGGTAGAGGGGCCCGCGGGCTACCGATTGCACCCAAACCCGAAGCTCGGGGCGCGTCGGAAAGTTAAATGGGAAAAAATTGAAAATTTGCCCCCAAAATGGCGTTTTTCGCCCAAAATTGATGGCCTCCTTTAAACCATTCTGCTGGGGCCCCCGTTGAAAAGGTACCCTTTTTTAGACTTGGGTCTGGTAGAGGGGCCCGCGGGCTACCGATTGCACCCAAACCCGAAGCTCGGGGCGCGTCGGAAAGTTAAATGGGAAAAAATTGAAAATTTGCCCCCAAAATGGCGTTTTTCGCCCAAAATTGATGGCCTCCTTTAAACCATTCTGCTGGGGCCCCCGTTGAAAAGGTACCCTTTTTTAGACTTGGGTCTGGTAGAGGGGCCCGCGGGCTACCGATTGCACCCAAACCCGAAGCTCGGGGCGCGTCGGAAAGTTAAATGGGAAAAAATTGAAAATTTGCCCCCAAAATGGCGTTTTTCGCCCAAAATTGATGGCCTCCTTTAAACCATTCTGCTGGGGCCCCCGTTGAAAAGGTACCCTTTTTTAGACTTGGGTCTGGTAGAGGGGCCCGCGGGCTACCGATTGCACCCAAACCCGAAGCTCGGGGCGCGTCGGAAAGTTAAATGGGAAAAAATTGAAAATTTGCCCCCAAAATGGCGTTTTTCGCCCAAAATTGATGGCCTCCTTTAAACCATTCTGCTGGGGCCCCCGTTGAAAAGGTACCCTTTTTTAGACTTGGGTCTGGTAGAGGGGCCCGCGGGCTACCGATTGCACCCAAACCCGAAGCTCGGGGCGCGTCGGAAAGTTAAATGGGAAAAAATTGAAAATTTGCCCCCAAAATGGCGTTTTTCGCCCAAAATTGATGGCCTCCTTTAAACCATTCTGCTGGGGCCCCCGTTGAAAAGGTACCCTTTTTTAGACTTGGGTCTGGTAGAGGGGCCCGCGGGCTACCGATTGCACCCAAACCCGAAGCTCGGGGCGCGTCGGAAAGTTAAATGGGAAAAAATTGAAAATTTGCCCCCAAAATGGCGTTTTTCGCCCAAAATTGATGGCCTCCTTTAAACCATTCTGCTGGGGCCCCCGTTGAAAAGGTACCCTTTTTTAGACTTGGGTCTGGTAGAGGGGCCCGCGGGCTACCGATTGCACCCAAACCCGAAGCTCGGGGCGCGTCGGAAAGTTAAATGGGAAAAAATTGAAAATTTGCCCCCAAAATGGCGTTTTTCGCCCAAAATTGATGGCCTCCTTTAAACCATTCTGCTGGGGCCCCCGTTGAAAAGGTACCCTTTTTTAGACTTGGGTCTGGTAGAGGGGCCCGCGGGCTACCGATTGCACCCAAACCCGAAGCTCGGGGCGCGTCGGAAAGTTAAATGGGAAAAAATTGAAAATTTGCCCCAAAATGGCGTTTTTCGCCCAAAATTGATGGCCTCCTTTAAACCATTCTGCTGGGGCCCCCGTTGAAAAGGTACCCTTTTTTAGACTTGGGTCTGGTAGAGGGGCCCGCGGGCTACCGATTGCACCCAAACCCGAAGCTCGGGGCGCGTCGGAAAGTTAAATGGGAAAAAATTGAAAATTTGCCCCCAAAATGGCGTTTTTCGCCCAAAATTGATGGCCTCCTTTAAACCATTCTGCTGGGGCCCCCGTTGAAAAGGTACCCTCTTTTAGACTTGGGTCTGGTAGAGGGGCCCGCGGGCTACCGATTGCACCCAAACCCGAAGCTCGGGGCGCGTCGGAAAGTTAAATGGGAAAAAATTGAAAATTTGCCCCCAAAATGGCGTTTTTCGCCCAAAATTGATGGCCTCCTTTAAACCATTCTGCTGGGGCCCCCGTTGAAAAGGTACCCTTTTTTAGACTTGGGTCTGGTAGAGGGGCCCGCGGGCTACCGATTGCACCCAAACCCGAAGCTCGGGGCGCGTCGGAAAGTTAAATGGGAAAAAATTGAAAATTTGCCCCCAAAATGGCGTTTTTCGCCCAAAATTGATGGCCTCCTTTAAACCATTCTGCTGGGGCCCCCGTTGAAAAGGTACCCTTTTTTAGACTTGGGTCTGGTAGAGGGGCCCGCGGGCTACCGATTGCACCCAAACCCGAAGCTCGGGGCGCGTCGGAAAGTTAAATGGAAAAAAATTGAAAATTTGCCCCCAAAATGGCGTTTTTCGCCCAAAATTGATGGCCTCCTTTAAACCATTCTGCTGGGGCCCCCGTTGAAAAGGTACCCTTTTTTAGACTTGGGTCTGGTAGAGGGGCCCGCGGGCTACCGATTGCACCCAAACCCGAAGCTCGGGGCGCGTCGGAAAGTTAAATGGGAAAAAATTGAAAATTTGCCCCCAAAATGGCGTTTTTCGCCCAAAATTGATGGCCTCCTTTAAACCATTCTGCTGGGGCCCCCGTTGAAAAGGTACCCTTTTTTAGACTTGGGTCTGGTAGAGGGGCCCGCGGGCTACCGATTGCACCCAAACCCGAAGCTCGGGGCGCGTCGGAAAGTTAAATGGGAAAAAATTGAAAATTTGCCCCCAAAATGGCGTTTTTCGCCCAAAATTGATGGCCTCCTTTAAACCATTCTGCTGGGGCCCCCGTTGAAAAGGTACCCTTTTTTAGACTTGGGTCTGGTAGAGGGGCCCGCGGGCTACCGATTGCACCCAAACCCGAAGCTCGGGGCGCGTCGGAAAGTTAAATGGGAAAAAATTGAAAAGTTTTTCCATTCCAGTTTTGTTTTCTGCTTCAGTTTTTTAGAGTTTTTTTTTTTGGCAACGTCGTTTTGTTTTCATATGATCCTGTTTGATGATTAAGTTTTCGTTTATGACGTAATGACTCATTTGATATTTGGCGGTTGGCAACACTGTTGATTGTTTGTGACGTAGTTATTTTTTTGCCTTTTTTTTGCGGCAACACTTTCTGCTAGAATGACGCTGATTATTCTGCCAGAATGACGGTGGTCTTCATTAACTTCCGTTAATTTCAGCTGAAAATAAGGAATTAACTTTAACGGAGGTATGAAGTTTGCTAACGGACTAGCGGTTGACGAAGCTAACGTTTTGCATTAACTTGCCCACCTATGGGTCTGGGTTAGGCAGTTAGAGTTTACTCAAGTTAGCTGGTTAAAGTCAAGTCTTTCGGTTAGGTTTGTTTGGCACATTTGCCAGGAGCGTGTGCCAAGCCTTTTACTATTTTTGTTCATGAGTATTTTTTGAACTAGCCTATTAGGCACACCAAAGTATGAGACAGCTTTTATCAATAGTTGCCAGTAATTTTGTCACAAAGTGATTATGTGACAGACGGTATTATGAAGACAGAAAAGATAGAATCGGCCTATCTGCTAAGTGCCAACCGTAATGGTAATGTACTATTGACGGAGAACAGCAGTCATTGAACTGTTCTACTATCTACAGAGCTGTCTTGCTCTAACCCTCACTTTGTGGCAGAATTACTGTGACGAAATCACTTTGTGACCAGATCACTGGTAAGGTTACTTATGACCAGTGTTCCCATTAAGCCGATTTTTTTCTGTGAATCGGCGATTTTAACCAGCTGGGTTCCACAGGTAGGTGCATTCAATTATTTAATCTTAAAACCTGCACGTTTTACAGTGGGAAAGAATTAGAAAGCCAACCAGCAATGTTGTCAAGAAGCTTGTTTCTTAAATTGTTTGTTTGTATTGTTCCGTAATAGTTGCTGTATGATGTTGTTGTATCTTAAACTACCATGTGGTGGATGGTGGGTACCCTACTGCCCTAAAATAGATTCTGGTACTTTTCTTATCCGGCAAGAATGTATACAGTCAAATGATGCATGTATTTCCGCTCGCAAATATGCATGATCGGTAAAAGCCATTTAAGGTGAACTATCAATATATAAATGACCTTTATTCCTTTTGTTTCCTAACATAAGGTGCACCAGAATATAGCATGAAATGAAATGCACCTTCAAAAGCTCTAAGAACTGTAAAAAAAAGCTCTGAATAGTTCTGAATATGGAATTGAATTGTAAAGAGAAAAAGAGAATCATCTGTTCCATATCTGATATAATGTGAAGGGGCACCTGAGTATAAGGCGCACCTTTAACTTTGAAATTTTTTGTCTTTTAAGCGTACCAGTGTGCCTTGTCCAAAAAATATGGTAATAACTGCGTAGCAAATAAGTTTAAATCAGGTTTTTTGATATTTACATTTTTTGAGCAAAAAAATGTACCGGTAGGTGACCAATTTAATTTTTAGGCAAAATTCAATTTCATCAATTCATTTTTCGGGCAATAGTTTGGCAGTTTGGTGTCCCCCAAATCATTTTGAGCTCCTACGTGTTTACAACAGCCAGCAGGCTTATTCTAGAACTGGGAAAGCACCTGGGTACTGCTGCAGTAAGCTACTGACAGGGCCAGAAATGGGAGCTCTCACTGTGTATTTTTTTCGGCTGTATTTTAGAATACAGTATAAAAACAAGATGTTTAGGGAGGGATTTTGACAATTGAGGTAGCCTATACTGGTAGACGTTTATTTTTGGTTTTAGACATATCCGATATCACACAATTCAGAATTTGTACTAGTACTTGTACATTAAATCAGTAGGCTACAGACTTCAGAGTAGATTAAGATGCTACCTTAGATGAGTTTAGCCTATAATCTACTTACACTCTCAGCTGAAGGACATTCAGATACCAGAGAAGAGAGAATCTATTTAAACGAGGACTGAAGGCAAAATCAATGGGGATATCTAAAGTTAGGCCAATCGTATTAGACTAGATTAGCGTTGACTCCATCCTTTTTGACTCATTCGTTGCTGAGATATTCTACTTCAAACAAGACGTCAGTGACTCTAATGTTATGAGTTTGGATTATTTTTTTGGCAATCCTGTTGTTGACAAGCATTAACGTTTTAGTGATGCCTTCCCAGTTCTAACCTAAAGCAACGATTAGGCTCCTGCATTGAGTCATTTTTCAATGCGCTAATCAATTTGATCTTAACAACACAGCAGATCTGAGCTGGTAAAAAGAGTAGACTTTTCGATAGCCTAGTGATTTCAGTAAAAATCAAGCTGGCAGATACATTTTAGTCTAAATCCTAACCTAGCCTTGCAATAAGGTTTTTATTGCTAGGCTGCACAGTACAAACTCATACCTGATAATTTGACTACCAATACGTGAGTAGGCCTATTGTATTTGGTTATGGTATTTTGCTACCCTAGAATAAACTTTTCCATCTAAGTTAAAGCAATGGCCTCCATAATAACTCTACTAGCCTTACTTTCGCTTGTTCTTTAATGTTTGTTACCTAGGCTATCGTAGAGTCGACTGTTTTTTCCAGCTCGGATCTATTCTGCTGACGATCAAACTGATTAGAATGCAGCGAAACGACCCAATGCAGTAGCTTAAACATTTGTTTAGGATAGAACAGGGAAGGTGTCGCTAATATGCTAATGCTTCTCAATGACAGGATAGCCAATAAACATTTTTAAAATTTATAACATAAGACTAACTGACATCGTGTTTAAAGCAGAATATCTCTAGAATGGCTGTGTCAAAGAGGATGGAGTCAACACTAGTCTAGTCTTATGCGATAGGTCTAACTCGGGGGTGGGCAAATTACGGCCCATCGAAGCATTTCATCTGGCCCACTTGTGCCTGCTGAAACCACTATCATAATTTTTTCAGATATAAATTTCCGTTGAAAGTATTAATGAAAATATAGAATCGGAAAGTGGCACCACTCTGCGACACTTTTTTTGTAATTCTTGGTTTTATAGATTGTATGTTTAATATTTTGATGATAGAATCTTGATTTTTTTTCTGGTGTAGCTAAAGCTATTTTTTGTAATCATACCAAAAATTAGGTTTTTATTTTAAGCTTAAGGAGGTAAAAAATCCCCTTTTATCCCCAGGTAAAGTCACCAATACACGACACAAAGCACCACTCTGCGACATCCCAAATTTATAGACTCGAATAGAACTATAGACTCTTTACTTAATAGACTAGAAACTGAAACACGGAGAAAAAGAGAAGAACACTAAAGAAAAAAAGTTTGCTCTTGCTGCGAAAGTTTTTGCGATCATGTATATTCGACTGATTTGATTGGGCATATTCATACAACAAGTGAACTGTGAAGAAAAAAAAGTAACACTGATTGGACAAATTGGCATATACTATGGGCAGAGGCTGCTGTTATGTCATGTGAGAAGAAAAAAATCTCTATCCTAGCCCCATTAGCATCGCTTGGGGAGGGCAGCCTGCTCCGAGTGACACCATTTGGAGTGACACGATATTATGATGTGAAACCATAACTCCACTGATTTGTGGTGAAGACCTGGTTTTTTCATTTTGTTTGGTCTGCAACCTCAATTGGACCAAAAACTCACTAATTTTACGGCGAAGACCTTTTTTTGGTCTCTACCTACTTTTAGACCGAAAAAGGGTGACATCGTGTAATCCCGCTCCAGGCGCCACCATCCCTAGCAACACCTCTGCCTAGCCCAACCCTAACTCTAACCCAAGGTTTAACCTTAACGTTAATCCTAACCCAAACTCAAAATAAATGATTGTGTTTAATTACAGTAGTTGGTTTGAAGGTAATATCGACATGCGTAAGCTTAAAGTTTTATCCTTTCAAATTGCTGAAATTTGACGTAAGCTTGAGTTTTTAGCCATGGTAATTATTATAACATAATCAAATGTCAGTTTTTCATTGTCAAAAAAATTGTAAAGTAGTGTGGTGCTCAGGGTGATGCAGAGTGGTGTCCTTCAAAACTTCCAATGACCCCAATCATTTTTTAAATAAAATAAAAAAATGTTTATGGTAGGAAACCACAATTTTACCTAATCATAGAAAATGACGTTGTCAACTACCATGCCAAAAATCAAGAAAATTGAAGGAACTTAGGGTAGTTTTTTCAGCCATCCAAGAATAAGTAGCAAAAACCGGATTTTAGTCTAGTTTTAAAGGTTTGGGAAATGACTCAGTTTGAAGTTAAATTTCTCTTTTAAATTTTGATTGTATAGGCAAATATTTTGCATGAAGGTCCAAAAGGTGGAGAAGATGCTAGATATTAAAAAACGTGGCAGAAATGGACTGCTTTGAGGCTAAATGTGGCCTTAAAAGAAGCGTTGCAGAGTGCATTAGCTGTTGGGTCATTCCATGTCAAAACAGCAAATGGCTCCCACTCGACCCTCTCAGATTTTGCTGAAACTTTATCAAAATGGGTTTTTTGATGAATAATGAAGATTTGCAAAGTTTTAGCTTCGGGTCATTTTTTGTTCTAAAAATATGCCCCCCCACATTTTGCCCCCCCCCAGCTGCAAAAAATTTTTTGCATTTTCGCCCAACTTTGAGTCCTCGTAGCTTTGGATTGAAGTTACTCAGATTGCTCAAACTTGGAATTTTTACTGACATTTTCCCACTAATTTCAGATATGGTTTTGAATTTTTGATACCGTGTTTAAATTTTGAGTTACAGACCTTCAAAAATGCTCGTTTTTTCAAAAACATACTTTTTTACCCTTTTTTTGAGGGGGTATATCTTACATCGCAAATATTACAGCCACATCAAACTTGCAATGCTCCTTAAGTATATATATGAGACTGTCCTAAAACAATATGAAGGGGGTAGCTGCAACAAATTTTGGGCAATTATGAATCAAATACGGCACATTTTCTGAAAAAATTGAAATTGCGCCATCTTGTGAGCCCTGGTTGACAATGTGGGCAACATTTTAGAAATCTGAAATTTTGCACAAAGTTTGCTCACAGCCACAACTATATCATACGCGAATTTCAAGAATGTGTCTCAACTGTAAAGTAATACTCTAAGGTGGTAAACATTCACCTATTTCACTAAATTTGCTTGTGTAATTTCCCTAGCAATGGCCATAGCAACCATTTTTTCTGTGCATTAAGACACTCCAAATTGACAATAAAGTTATTTTTAATGAAAAATAGCTACTTCTGCAATGAAAACGTACAGTTTTCAATCAATTCTGATATTTAAGTCTGTGCTCAATTGCAGAAAAATTCAGTGAATAGAACACCAAAGTAACATATTTTGCTCAAAAATAGCCTTTATCGCTGTTTATTCAAGACACCAAGCCAGCATTTCAACATTAGTCATGTTTCAGTGAGCGCACAGTACAGAACACATTGTACAGCAAAATATACTTGCATGCAATGTTTCAAAGCCTTGAAAAGCATCAAATTTCATATGATATGTATTAGCAATAAAAAGCAAATACCGCAACTAACAGATTTAAAGTTCTGCAGCTTTGAAGGCTCATACACTGTACAACATCCAATTCATTAAAATGCATAAAACGATCTTGTCAGCATTATGGTTAGTCAGCATTGCAGTTTATCATCAGTGATCATTGCATGTCAAGACGTTGCAGCACTTTTTAATTCAGCTAAAAAAATTCAAAAATACTGCGTATACCGATATCTAGATAGTCTTGTATTAGACTTCTTTTTTTATAAAAACAGTTTCATAAGAACACAAAAGAGCAATGCCAGGCTCAGCATCAAAAAATTAATCCAGAACAAGTGCTAGAACAACGCATTTGTGTAACCAGCAGTGTTTTCTTCGGCTTTTTTTTGCCGTTGTTGATTTGTGTAATAGTAGTCATGATCTATAACTACAGACAGAGCCCTTTTAACCAAGCAAGAATAAGTTTGAGTCAAGCACAAATAAGGCTGAAACTTTCGAACATTTAAGAACAGTCATTTGCACCTAAAAATTCACAGGTTCTTATAAAAAAAAATGTGTAATACCCCAAACACCATCACTTTAGAGATACTGATCCTTTTCATTCAAAGCAGGAATGAAGAACAGCTAACGAATTAAATTTGGACTGAGAGTTTCTAAGTCTGTTGAGCAATAAGCATGAGACTTAATACCATTAAAAAGAGGAAACTTCTTGAAAGGATAAAAATTACAGGGCATTGAAAAGAGAAATAATGCAATTCAGATCTAAAGAACTTAGTTTATAGTATCATTTACTCTAATTTTGAAGAACAGGTGCATCTACAACACACAAGATATCTTGAAATGGAACCCAGCACTCGTTTCTTGCATCGTATTGCCATGATAAAGTGCGGTTTTGATTGCAATGCATGAATTTAACGTAAACATCTTTCTGCTAATCGCATCATTCCATGGTAATCCAAACATACCACTGTTGATCGTAATTGCATGCTATCTAGTGACCAAATTGGAATTGTGCATCATTTTGAATTGGTACAATCTGAAAACAGCAAAGTGCATGTTTTTCAAATCCAAAAGAAAATTGGTTGCCAACAACATCTGAAGAAAGCCTTTTCATTTCCAGGACAGTTTCAGAAATAGGTATGAAACTGTGATGTGATCGAGTACCTGGGATAGTTTTACACCTGGCATAGCGCTCTTCATGTGCATAATTTTGAAAATTCTTGGCAATATCCTTTTCATTGATGTAAAGATATTTTATGCCAGCAATAGCCATAGCAAACATGTGTTGTGGAGTTAAAATTTGACTTGTTACAGTTGCTTGTAAGCTTGTTTTCTTTACTGGACAATTTTCCATGGCTAGTAACAAAAAATGCCACTCAGCATCAAGGTCATGATCTCTTCTATGGTGGCACAAATTCACCAATTTCTTGAAGTTATTGTATTGGCTTGCAGCGCCATCACTGAAATATACTACTGTACTTTGGAAATTGTTGGAAGCTTTTCTCATATATAGATGAGCACACTGTGGATAAATGTATGAACTGTTATGCTTCATGCTACCAGATATGATGCAGATACTTAAACACTTGACTTCACCAACATCATTCTTGAAGTAAACAGAAAATGGGCGGAGGGTAGCTTGGCTGTTTTCCCAATGATATCCTTAGACGTTTCCCAAAGCTATAAGTTTCAGCAAAATCAAGAAGAACAATAATTTCATTGCCAATGATTTGTTCTTTTATTGTTTCAAAAAAGCTGATTGAGATTATACTGACGCTGTCTCAACAAATCAAAATTTTCACAAGTGGTTTCAATAAACTCAGCTACAGTATACTGCAAATCCAAAAGTTTTGTCCTATCCGTGTAAACCACTGATTGACGATAATAATATCTTCCAGGTCGACATCATTTTGATCAAAGGTCTGTTTCAATACATCCTTAAGTTAATCTTTTCCAGGCCATTGCACACATTGCTGCATCATGTTGTTTCGATTTTACACACCGCAAACCATGTGCATTAGAAAGTCTCGAAATGAAACTGTTTTAGGAAGACCACTGCAAAGAAGCTTTGCATTATGATTGTTCTTGCAAACACACACAGAATGCATACCCTTAGAGTTAACTGTTACACACCATTTGGTCGAAGTTCACAAAACTTTGAAAACCCAATTGAACCACTGTTGTTCCATTGAAATTGTTCGTAAAGTTCTTTTAAGTTAACTAACAGAAGATGGTTTGGTTTTGGAATTTTTTCACTTCCATATTTAATTGATACAAACTCTTAACGTCTTGACATGCAATGATCACTGATGATAAACTGCAATGCTGACTAACCATAATACTGACAAGATCGTTTTATGCATTTTAATGAATTGGATGTTGTACAGTGTATGAGCCTTCAAAGCTGCAGAACTTTAAATCTGTTAGTTGCGGTATTTGCTTTTTATTGCTAATACATATCATATGAAATTTGATGCTTTTCAAGGCTTTGAAACATTGCATGCAAGTATATTTTGCTGTACAATGTGTTCTGTACTGTGCGCTCACTGAAACATGACTAATGTTGAAATGTTGGCTTGGTGTCTTGAATAAACAGCGATAAAGGCTATTTTTGAGCAAAATATGTTACTTTGGTGTTCTATTCACTGAATTTTTCTGCAATTGAGCACAGATTTAAATATCAGAATTGATTGAAAACTGTACGTTTTCATTGCAGAAGTAGCTATTTTTCATTAAACATAACTTTATTGTCAATTTGGAGTGTCTTAATGCACAGAAAAAATGGTTACTATGGCCATTGCTAGGGAAATCACACAAGCAAATTTAGTGAAATAGGTGAATGTTTACCACCTTAGAGTATTACTTTACAGTTGAGACACATTCTTGAAATTCACGTATGATCAGTGATGGGCACGATACTCTAAATTTGCGTTAAGCGATACCGATACGCGATACATTGAAATTGGGCTAAAGCGATACCGATACACGATACTTTGAAAAGTAGCTAAAGCGATACCGATATCGATACAAAAGTATCGCGCGATACGTATCGCCGATACATGTATCTCGATACTGCCCATCTCTGTATATTACGTCACTGTAAAGTTTGTATCGGCGATACATGTATCGGCGATACATGTATCGGCGATACATGTATCGGCGATACGTAAAATATGAGTTAAGCGATACCGATACACGATACTTTGAAAAGTAGCTAAAGCGATACCGATATCGATACAAAAGTATCGCGCGATACGTATCGCCGATACATGTATCTCGATACTGCCCATCTCTGCGTATGATATAGTTGTGGCTGTGAGCAAACTTTGTGCAAAATTTCAGATTTCTAAAATGTTGCCCACATTGTCAACCAGGGCTCACAAGATGGCGCAATTTCAATTTTTTCAGAAAATGTGCCGTATTTGATTCATAATTACCCAAAATTTGTTGCAGCTACCCCCTTCATATTGTTTTAGGACAGTCTCATATATATACTTAAGGAGCATTGCAAGTTTGATGTGGCTGTAATATTTGCGATGTAAGATATACCCCCTCAAAAAAAGGGTAAAAAAGTATGTTTTTGAAAAAACGAGCATTTTTGAAGGTCTGTAACTCAAAATTTAAACACGGTATCAAAAATTCAAAACCATATCTGAAATTAGTGGGAAAATGTCAGTAAAAATTCCAAGTTTGAGCAATCTGAGTAACTTCAATCCAAAGCTACGAGGACTCAAAGTTGGGCGAAAATGCAAAAAATTTTTTGCAGCTGGGGGGGGGGCAAAATGTGGGGGGGCATATTTTTAGAACAAAAAATGACCCGAAGCTAAAACTTTGCAAATCTTCATTATTCATCAAAAAACCCATTTTGATAAAGTTTCAGCAAAATCTGAGAGGGTCAAGTGGGAATTTTTCTGAAAATTTGCTGTTTTGACATGGAATGACCCTGTTATGTTAGTTATTTGTAAATAAATTGATGTTTAATTTTGTATGTTCACTATTCAGTTTTGAGCCTGCGGCCCAGTAACTACGTTCATTGTCTGTAGCCGGCCCACTCAGGAAAGTAATTGCCCACCCCTGGTCTAACTTTAGATACCCTCATTGATTTTGCTTTTAGTCCTTGTTTTACCATCCTGTATCTGCAACTTTCAGGTTAAAAGTTTGATCATGAACGAGTTTCAAAAGTAGGCTATTGCTTTGGGTTTGAAAATTACATTATTTCACATTTGCAGAAACTGAG
This sequence comes from Trididemnum nubilum, assembly GCA_963965965.1. Taxonomy (NCBI): domain Eukaryota; kingdom Metazoa; phylum Chordata; class Ascidiacea; order Aplousobranchia; family Didemnidae; genus Trididemnum; species Trididemnum nubilum. Next base: position 16,434,705 of record OZ014490.1, read on the forward strand.
AAAGTTACTGTGTCTAAGGTTACCCGTACTTACTACATGAATTGAATGTCAGATGTATTGTGAATGCATTAGACCTACTGTTAAAGTCTTTGTTCAATTTTTGCCCATGATAACTTGAAAACTTTGGTTGATTAAACTGTCATAATTTGTAAATATTTTTGACCATTGTTTAAAAATTGCAAGGTCCACAATTTTAGAGCTGGCATGAAAAAATTCAAACTCATGACTTCTTTGATTTTATGACTATGCAGGAATTAGTATTTGTTGTTGTTTGCTAAAGTTTATACTGCATAGGCTGGTAGGCCTAAATTTATTAATGCATGTTTTAAACTTTCAAGTTTTTTTCATTTTTTGCTAATGATACAATTTAGGCTATTCTGTTTTTGTTTGGACAACATCACTGAAAGGTTTAGTGTTGAATTTACATAATCAAAAAACAAAATAATAATAAATAAATGACATTTGGGGTCAAAAGGATGCATCCCATTGAGATTGGATGAACAACCTAAGTAAGAGCTGTAGTTTGATTCACTTTTTTTAAGGCTATGCTTCTAGTCTAGTCTAGTCAGACCTGGTTGGAAAGCTCAAATGCACTGTGCTGGATTTTTGTGCCAATTTGGCACTTTTTGGTTTTTACACCATGCTGAACATAATGCAAAAGTGTGCTGATTCAGACAGATAAAATTTGCTTTCAGAATTATCACTTTTTTCTTGCTCTACAACCTTAGGTCTAACATGAAATAAAAGTTTTTCACTCATACAAACTGCAAAAACCTGAAATTTTTCTTCTGTTCACACTATAGTTTACATTGTTGAAAGGCTCTTGCGCTGCTCTAAAACTTTTGTTGCATTTTTTGTGCCAAATTGGAGTAAGAATTCATTATTTTGTGCGTCAAATTTCTCATGCAAACTTTTCATGGGGTTATTAGGGCTCTTAGTTGTCAAAGCCTAATTGACAAGAGGCAAGCTTTGTGTCGATCATGTTGACTGGTTGAGGTCGCCACTTCAGCACCTCGTCTTTTGTCAAGAGGATGTATGCTATTGCAGTTGACCTACTAGGTTGCAAAAGCTAAACAGCTACAGTTTGGTTTGTGTTTTTTTTAAGACCATCAAGCAAATCTGCAAGCGAAACATAACTTCAATGTTTTATTTATGGATTTGCTCTATGACAAGTCCGTTGAATATAGCAGTTACATGACTGCTACATCGCTAGTTTTTATCAAAACGAATAAACTTTGCTAGGCCAATTGCTGAAAAATAAATCAAGATTGAAGTTCAAAATGTTTCAATATTATTTATAACAATTCAACTTTTAAAGTACTGAACTAAATTGAAACAATTAATTTTCAAACTTTTCTGTAATTTTCTATGTCAGGTCATATCTGATATGTGTATGATTCATGCGTTGTTCTAAACAGGCATGGTATGTATCTAGGCATAGTATTGCATTATAAAGCTCTAAACCCAACCCTTCTTGCTCGGCAATTGCATGCATATAGCTTTTACCTGAATGATGTTTTTGTTAATCTTATATGTTTAAACTTTTATTGGTTACTAAATATGCATTAAAATTTTTGATGTTAATTCAAAGTTGAATGGTAGTACAATGGCTTTCATGATATGTTTATATAAGTTACCTGAAATGTTGTTATTTGAAAAATAAGTTTGAAGCAAATGTTTTCAAAATTTTGTATCTGGTGATAGTGATGAACCTTTTCAAATATTGTACGTAAAAATAAGACATTTCCAAATAGTTTGAAAACATATTTTTTTGTTTAATTACAGTAATTAGTTGTTGTTTAAACATAGTTCTTTTTCAACTCCATTGACTAAAAGCTTTGCAGTTCAACAAGCTAAGACCAAAAATTATGTTGTTTTGAAAGTAAAATTTTGCTTTGTTTAGGATTCTTTGCTTATCCTTAAGATGTTAACATATAGCAATTTAGGCTACCACACTAACCTCAGGCATTGCTGCAGATGCCAGGTATAGGCCAAATTAATAATGTCAAAAGCCTAGTGTATTCTGTGGATATATCCATTGGCTTCAATATTTCTTATTGAAACAAGTTTGACTGAAAGCACTACACCATGTCATCACAGGAAAACATGTATTCACCTGAAATAGGTAAGCTTCTATGTTTGTGTTTCCAGTTAATCATCACTGCTGGTAATATCGATTACTGCAAAGTTCAGCTCTTACAATAATGCTCAGCGATGGGCAGCTCTGAAAGTGCAGTACACAATGTGCAATTAAGTTTTTAACTGGACTACTGAAGAGCAGCAAAACTTTTACAAAATTATGAAATATATGCAAATTATATGAGATTTTAGAAAAGAAAGATCTCTTAATAATCATACCTGCCTGCCAATCTTGCCAAAGTAAATTGGAAATGACTGTTGTAGTCCATTGTCCAAGTCGAGGAGAAAGAGTGGTTGGACCATCCCAAACTAGATGGATTGATTATGCTGAGAATCTTAGATAGAGTCCTTGGGACTTTCTCGTAGCCAAATAAAAAAAGTGATGAAAGATTGTAAAGTGAGTTGGCGTAATCTCAATCTGCTATTCTGCAACCCTCATGAAAAAGTGGGCAATAAAAAGATAAAATTTCACTATACTAACATGAAAATAAACCAAAACAACAAACAAAATTTTGGATGCAAAGAGTAACTAGTTTGCTCCGAATTTGATATGCATTCATCGGCAATGCAACTTCTGCAATTGTGAAGTTGCACTTTTGATTTGCATTTTTCCCACTCTGTAAAAAGCAAGTTGGGTACTTGTTTTGATTTGTTACATTTTTTTTGATTTTGACACTTCAAAAATTAAATTCAGTAGCATTGAAACAATTTATCATCTTTTACTGTTCATTTGCTAAAGGCTATTATTCAATATTTGCCTTTTGTTTGCTATTGACGTTCAAGTTTATTTTTATTAAAAAATTAACACAATACCGGTACAATAAATCTTAAATTACAGAATCGCTAGAATACCTAACTAGAAACTGCAAAATGACCTGGACTGTCGTCTAGTCAAGCCACTACCTAGAAAAATATGTATCGAACTGATTGATAATAATATCATGAGATCAGTGAGATTAAGCTCAATACAATTTGCGCATGATGGAATTAGCATTTATTGTTAGTCTTGTTGCATTCAAACACTTTTTCGTAACAGATAATTATAGAGAGTTTGTGAAAACCTATAACCTACCTGTGATTTGTTTAGAACACTTCTAAGTTTTAAAATACCGTAATCCGTAATAGTATTTAGTAGCTGATCTGCACTGCAAACTTAGTATTATTATTGTGATACTAAATGCCTGGAGTTTTATAATAAGTGGAAATTTCTTCTACGTCGTCTTTTTATAGAAGTTGTGCATTTTAGTGTATATTTGGTTCTGGCACTGATCTTTTCTGTCACTTTCTAGTTCAGAATATAGATTAACGCAGAATTATTTACATTGTTAAAACTTTTTGCTTTAGTGTTTTACTGAATGATGTGATAGAGAGACTGCATGTTTGTTTTGTTCTTCACTTTTCAGAATTTGGAAAGTTTTAAGTTGAAGTGGTTAGTATTGATTAGTTTGGTTCGGATTCACTCACAGTGTACTTGATTTCAAAAGCAGCTTAAACTTGATTTTTGTATTTTGATATACCAGCACATTCGGAAATAGAATAGATGGAAATTTAAGCAAAAAATTCTGTAGGTATGTTTAAAAGTGTTAATAGTGTGACGTCAGTAATATTAATGGTTTTCTAGTCATATGCTTATTTTATGCAACTGGAGCATATTGTCTACATGATCATAAAATAAAGCTTAATTTACTGTTGATCAAGAATTGTAGAGCTCTGCTTGTTGTAAGTATAACTGGTTAGTAGGTCACTCACTGAAGAATAGTTTTAAGTTTCTTTGCATGTCGACTTCAATGGGACTTGCACACGAAAAGTTCTTGGTAGTTTGAAATATTATATAAAGCTTGATTTTTCCTTGGGAATCGAGAAGTCAGATTTTAGTACCTGAAATTCATCTTGAGAGTTGCAAAGTTGAACAAAAGTTGCGTTTTGGATTTTTATTAGCGGTCAAATATCCTGCTGATGTTTTCAATTGCAGGTTATGTCCAATTGCCCATAACAATCATACAGTAAATCATACAGCTTAAAAGTATTGTACGAAAATTTAATTAAATGCTGAGCTTGGATATAAACTATGCAATCCTGTTTGCATGATCATCATTGATTTGAATTGACAAACTATGAAATTGAAGAATCTTTTATAGAAGATAATTAGGTGCTATATTTAGCAAAATCGGGTAGCTTTTATTATGTGTTTGACAGTACAATCTAAGTTTGTTTTTTTTCACAAATTCGTGCCGTAGAACCAAGTCTTGTCGACCCAAAGCTATTTCTGCATTTGCTTGCCAAGCGTATGCTTTTTGCATGCACTGCGTTATCCAACTATGAGATCACTTTTTTGTGTAAACTGCTGAGTTTCGCAGATACTGCTGCACTTGCATCGATTATCAGAAGCACTAGGAATTGTTGGCTTACATAATAATGCGGTAGTAAACCCAAGACAAGCTACCAAAAAGAAAGAAAATAATTTCTCAGCTACACTTCCCTTAGCTGTTAAAAAACTATGCACCCTTTACTATGCAATTGTAACTGATCAGTGAGCACTGTTTTACATGCCAAAGCAAAACTCCAAATAAGCTATTTCATAAAATTACCCATTTAAATTTCTGGCAATTTAGTTACTTGCATTAACGCGTTTTCTGGCGGCAAAAGATTTCATGACCGTAGAGACGTACTGATTAGCTGACAGTTAATGTTGACCTTCATATTATCGTTTTGTTGTGAGATTCAGTCCTTGCTCAAGGAAGATACCTATGGTAAGTTATTATTGTGGTTCTCTTTAATTCCAGCCTAATTCAGGCTTACTACCACTTTCCTTTGCTACTTTGGGTTGGTCCCGATTTGGAGTTATAACAGTATTCGTTAGCGAAAGACACAAGATCAAAGCAAAACGTAAGACATTACTCGTTCTCGGCTCATCAGTTGCTGCCCTTGAAGGCTGTGCTTCGATAAGAGCTGCAGCGCTACTGACTTGCGCAGTTGCTTATACCCAGCTCAACGAGGTTTTAAGTTTGTGGTACTTTTCGTCACTGCCAGAGTACGTCAAATTGCTGAATTAAAGTTAATCACAGAATAGTTGTTCACTTTTTCTGGCTTTTATTTTCTTTAATTGGAGTGATGATGGTAGTATGGTTTTTATACGTTGTTAGAACACTTCTCGAAAGCTTATTTTGAATGAAAAAGTTTGCCGACCCGTAGTCTTGACTGAGTGACAACGGCAAAATGCCGCAGTAGATCTTGCGTGGAAGTTCTGCTTTTAGTTGCTATATTTAGTTTTTGCGTGATAGAAACAAGGAATAGTATTGACTTTAGCCATTGTGCAAACTTTCCTAAGGTGCCTTTTATAAATTCCGAGATTTTAGTGCATTTATAGTACGATGTTTATTCACACAAATGAAAGGCTTCAACAGTATAAAGAGGCAGTCTCAACTTAAGTTGTTATGTTAGCTGTAGGTGAAACAAAGATGAAAAATTCTTTATTCAAATAACATCAGTGACAGATTCAAACGTCTTTTGTAGGTAAGAAGAGAATTTTAATAACTGCACTGTGATTGAATAGATCGCCGGTACACGTATTAGTACAAATGTGTTTGTAGTACTATGCACAGTTGTGTTTGTGGTACTATGCACTTTTATCGGTAAACCCATTGGTACAGTTGTGTTTGTGGTACAATGCTCTTTCGTCGGTACACGCATTAGTACTGATGTGTTTGTAGTACTGTGCACTTTTTATTTTAAGGATCAGTAAATTTTTGGTTGAGGCAGGCTATTGTTAAATTCTTACGAATTTTCAGCCTCATTTGTTCTTAAGGTTTTATTGGAGACTGAGGCAACGCATATTTATTCGTGCTTGGTAAAAGTTTAGTTGTGTTAAAAGTACAAAACAGATCTGAGGGTTGCGAAAGTCTGTATGTTTCGTTGTGATACGGCACTGTATAACAAAAATATTGATTTTTAAATTAGGCCCGCGTTTTTAATTATATTTTTATGTCGAAGCTGACATTGTTGTTAATTTCTTCTTACATTTTGGATAAAAATATATATACATAGAATTGCTTTCATATAAAATAGAAGTTTGTGTACCTTTTTTGCAATATCCCTATCAAACATATATTTGTGTGAAGTGCCATTGCGTATAATTTTTAGTGTCAATATGTTGGAGTGCGTAAACTCCATCTTTTACCAAGCACGAATTTTTTTGTCTGAGAATTAACACTTTCGATGCTACTATTAAAGCTGGGTTGGTAATGATTGGAACTTACTAGTACTTGGCCTGGTCTGATAAGATTTCTTTCATGCGTGGAAAGAGTTCAACGTGAGTATGATACCCATGAATTTAGTAAAACGTATTAATTAACCAGCTACCGGTAACTATTTTCAGTAGCAAGGATTTAACCTACTTGTCTGTGACTACGTACAGTTGTACTCTGTACAGCGCACACAGCAGTAATATAGTTTTTAAGTTGCTGGAATGCTTGCTTCACATTATTGTGAACTTTATGATCTGCTCACGCTTCGATATTCGTGATTGTTTTTTTGAGAAAGCGATTTCATGTACACCATTTAAGCTTATAGATTCTATATTTAGCAGAAATACTATCTGACTAAGCTTATTTCAGGCCCAGATAATTTTATGTACATATTCCATATAGATTAATTTAAATTTCCAATTCCTGTTTTTTGTTTCCACGGAATAATGTAATGTGACTTCGAGTCTATGGCACTGTATTTCTTATTATGATGTTTAAAAGTGCAGCACAAGTTTGTCTTGCTATTTTAAAAGATCGACTGTTTTTCGTCACCTTAAATATCAAGATATTCGTTTATAGTTGTTTGAAACGGTGGTTTCTAGGCAAATAAATGTACATACTGTAGACCAAAAATTCAGAGCTGAGTTTAAACCGTCTGGCATTCACAATAAGCAACTTTGGAAGTCTTTTGGAAAATAGTGTCTGGCCTAAAAACGTATCGATATGCTTTCAAAATTCAAAACTTGAAATTACCGTTTAAATCTAATTGTAACTTCCCAAAAAGTCTTGTTTGAGTTTGGCTCAATATGGTACGAGTGATCAGTGAAAGAGTACGGTATTTTTGTCTGTACAAAGAACTTGGTTATATTTCCACAAGAGGCCCGCGTTGCCACGTTGATCCCTTTCGGGTACCACGGTCCAAAATCATGTTAGTCGGCCGGAAGAAGCCACTCAAATTTTTTTCCGCCTACTCGGCGAATAAGAGCCTACGCTCACGAGTGCATCTATCTTTAAGCGGAGAAGTAGGTAGTGCTAATGACTAATGAGATCTAACTGGTCGAAATGTTGTTACCACGTATCCCTTCTCAGGTCTATGAAATGCAGTAGCTGCTTTACTAATGAAAACAAGAAATTATAATTTAAAAAAATGCGCTCTAGCATAAGAAGGCAAGATAGTACACTAATAGAATACTAGGATTTTTAAGCTGATTTTCAGCTGTATGATCCTTAGAAAGACGTTTAGTTAATTATAGATTGTATAGAATAGAAATCTAGTTTGGTAAAACGAGTTTGGTTATTTTTAAGATCAATGTATTTTTTCGTTGCAGTCAAACGGTTTAAATCTTTTTGCTTGCAAAGTTTCGATCGTTTGAAAAAGCGTAGATTTTCTTTGCTCTACTTCAGCGATTCCGAACGTAAGTTAACTATAGTGATGACATTTGTCAAGTCCCGTTGCGTCCCATTCAATCGTTTGTGGAACTCAGTAGTTTCGTCATAATTGTGAGATACCGTCTGCCGTGTTACCGAATTAAGTAGCTTTTTCTGTTTGTTTCGAAGTACATTGTAGACATGATGCTGCGATTTAGTTTGATGTTTTTCAACAACTATAGTAGTGGTTAAAACGGTCAGAGGAGTGACGTAAAACCGCGCACTAACCGGACACCACAACGACGAAACTTTGTGTTAGTGGAGTATCACAGATGGTACTACAGAATTCTTACTCCACTGCTTTTCTGCAGAAATTTAGTCAAAGTGATGTTCATGCTTAAACAGCATTACCAAAAAACAATTGGTGTTAGGAAGGACATGTGCAATTATCTCCCCAACCCTATTTATGACATCTCTTTAAGCCTTGATGCTTTATTCTGGGGCGTTCTTTTTTTGTTTTCACATATGAGTGACGTTTCCTTCATGACGTCATATTGATTCTTCAGTTGACTGCCAAAAGCAAATAGTGAAACGACGGAAGCCAACATTTCTCCTAAAACCTACGGTACTCTAAGTTCAGCCAAGCATCTGGTGTTTTTATGCGGAACTATAAATTGGATTGTTCTGCTTTGATGACATACTACAGTAGTTCCGTACTTCCAGGCTGGTACTTCTATATTCGAAAGCTTGGCTAAATTACAAATGCCAAGAAGCGAAGTAACTCTAGTAATATTGATTACAAGCAGCCCACCAGCGGGTCGTGAAAGGTGACTGGTGGTACTGGGCACGTATCAGCGGTTGCCGCCTGAGTGGAGATGAGGTGCCCACTGTCCTTACTTTGAGGGTGTGGAAATAGCCACTTTTCTCTCCCGGGTTCTCAACCCCACCTGGGGTATTGTGGTGTAGAATTTGCGCCAAGCCATGCTCTCGTCCACAGGAAAGAGCGGGACAGCTCCGATCAACTTTATATCTTAGTTGAGGTTGCTTGTTGCTGGAGATATAACCGTGGATAAAACTCGGGCAATGCTGACAGTTTCGAAATTGCAGTGTTTCTATTTTTGAAAGTGACGCGTGAATGGGAAGAATGGTAAGGAAAGGGGAAGAATGACAAATTTAAAATAATCGCGCTTCTATTTGACGTGCTATATTTGGTAGTCGTTAGAATGACGTCAGAAGTGCGTAACTACGCCATACGTTGCTGTGGATCTTGCGAAAATCACACAACATTCGTAATCATTTTTTCTGGAAGTAAACAGTGTTTCCTTTTCATAGAAATACTTTTTAACATATTTGTTAGACAGCAGTAGAGATAACGAAAGCTGGGCATTTACACAGTCATTCGATAGCATTTAGTGGAGCAAGCAGTGATTTTAATGGAATATTCTTGGGCTGGTTGAAGGGCTTACGATATTACTCGATCGCTTGAACATTCGTCTAAGAATGAAAATACCGAGTTTAAAAACAAGTGAGACGTTTGACAATCTGCGTTGGGTAGCTAGTTTTTGTAGTTGTTTTTCATGTTAAGCTAGCTTTATTGTTGCATGTCACTTTACTCTTTCCACTGTTTGTTGCCAGTTAGATACGGAAATAATGTGGATCGAAGTTTTATCACATTATCAACAACCTCAACGTGTGCAGTTTATGATGAATGAATCAACTTTTCTTTGTATCATTTAGTTTCATCTAATAAGCTCGGCAGAAATTTCGGACTCATGTATTTAACATTGGAGTAAACAGAATGACGAAACTCCGTACTTAATTTCACCCCAAGAAATCTATTGCGTTAGGGTTGGTCGGTGTTACTGGCACGATTGAAATAACTCGTTTCTCTCAATGTATTGGTGTATGCTGTGTGCGGAAAGCAACGAATCTCCTAAGGTTTCGAGAAGCATGCTTAGTATTGCTATGGATTTTTACCTGGTTATTTTTTATATCTGCCGTTAATTTTGGCTCGTTGCTTCGTAACCAGAAATAATTGACGTTTTTGCTGTTTCAAACGGACAAAAATTTTAAGTACTGCGGTTCAGTTTGTGTTGCTATAGTCGAGATTTGCCCAGTGATCCTCTTTTATATTGTTCTTAACTCTTTGGGGTACATAAAACACGAAGCTATTCAGGAGTTAAGCATTTTTGTTCAGTACCCATTTGTTGTACTGACTGTAGAGTTAATAGGTTTGAAAACAAATAATCCGTTGGTATTGATTTTGTTTTTTGATTTGTTGCAGGGTCGGAGGAAGAATATAAAATGGAGGCTCTAAAACGAGCGGCAAAGGAGCGACAAGAAATTGTTGAAAAATATCGGAAGGTAAAAAAGTAACAAATTTTAAACGCATAAATATACGTCATTTTCGCTGCACTAATTAAATTTTTCTAGAAGATTGTTTTAGTTCGCAAATTCCCTTTGGAAAAAATTTGGTCTCTTATTCTCAGTACCAGCTTCCGGTTAGAAGGCGATATGTAAGCTGAGCCAAATCAGTACATGTTTGCTGAACGGCTTACAAAGTTGAAAAGGTAACGACAATTTCAAAAGGTACCTAGATACGTAATTATGCATCACAAAGAACAAACTATGCATAAAAATTATAATATTGGAACTAAAAATATGTTTCACGCTTAAGTAGGAAGTTTGACTTAGTTTTATTTTGACGCCATGAATAGCGCCAATGATTTGTTTCTAGCACTAAATTTTGGCATTAAGCTTTGAAGAGGGCAGAATGAAGCCCCATTTTAAGTGTTATAGAAAAGAAAGAGATTTGATTCAATGACAGACCGACAACAGCAAAGCCTCTTCTCTGTCTCTTGAGCCTTAGCTCACTGCAATTTAGTCAACAAAAGCATTCTAGTAATCACAATACAACTTGCTTGTGTTTTGTTTTTGTTAGCATTAAGTTCTGCGCTTTTGCAGGGTGTTGATAGTGAAGCAGAAGAGGACAATTGGGAAGATTCAGCTTTTCTTCTTTACAAAATCACCGATCGATATGGTTTTCTTCAGTGAGTATTTTTTTGGAAATACTGATAATTATGCACTGCTTATGCATTGTGGATTTGGATATGCCCAAAATTTTTCTTCCAAGTCAAAGGATTTTCTTATATCCATAGACAACCAGCATACGTTTCTATTGAAATTGCTGATCTTGGTTGAGTGATGGTGTGAAATGCGAACTTACAATAGCTTCATTCAGCTCTGTATATCGTATTTCACAACATACTGTAGGTAGAAGGGTGATAGTACACCCAGACATGGAATCAGTCACCCATGCAGTATTTACTTTTTGTAGCGAGAAAGAATTACCACCATTGCCAACCCTGCTAGAAGAAAAACGAAAGGTAACTGAAGTGAAACGTGAATACAAATGGTTGAAAATGATCGGCAAATGGAAAGGTTTTAATAACACGGAAAAGGTATAATGTGATAATAGCAATAATGTATATGCACTAACTTGAAATGTCATCGCCGTTCGATCATACTTTCAAGGTATTTTTTACTATAAAATTTCGCCACTTCTGTTCATATTTTTGCCATTAAAAGTAGGTAAAATTTACTAAAGATAATGTGACCCTTAAGAGCCTCATGTAAAGTAATAAAGTTATTGAAACGTTGAGACAAAAGCCTATTTTCTATACGTATCTAGGTGAATGGTGAAAAATAGATCATTGAATCTGTGCTGAATTCTTGAATTGCAGTTTATTCGATTATGATCACCCACATCTGACTAATATAGCTAATGACCATTCATCGCTTTGTAATTACAATGGCGAATTACCGTTTTTTTTTATTACAAAGCTAATAAGTTAATCATACACGTTGTACAAAGTGGCTTAGTGTCAAAAGCGTGAGGCAAGAAACACTTTTATTCAAATTTTTACTTATTTTCACTCCTTGATTTTATTTTGCTACAGTTTAGGTTGAGGATCTTAATGCCATTTTCATTAGCTAAATGTTACAGTGATCGTTCAACGTAATGCTTATTAATGTACCAGCAAGCACCAAAGTACTGAAATTTTTGCCAAATGTAGGCTCACGGTTGTACTATCACGTGCACTTGATATAATATTGCTACGTTACTTGTTGCTACATGGCTGAAAGGGTTAAGCATTGTTTAAATGGCGATCTCCTGGTCGTATGGTCTTGGTTCAACTCTCATCCAGGCTTTGTTCTCGCGACTTTGGATAAGGCGTTGCGGCAGTAAGTGCTGCTCGACTACTTTAAACCAAGCAAAGCAGCAAGTTTAGCTGGGAAGAAAGGAAAGCAAGTCCAAAGTCGAGGGAAAACTTGGAACGTCGATTATACCTTGATGCAGATGTGGAATGTGGATGCATTCGTTGAGTAGCGCCACGGCTGTTGTTGTGGCAGGAGGATGGAAGTCGAACAGTATATCAATTTTAAACATTGTGGATCAGTTTTAAAGCTTTGTGATTGCTATAGTCAACACCTACGTATGATTCATAATGGCGTGGTGTATTGTGGCGTAACAGGCTCGTTAATTTTTTTCAGTTACGTAGCCGTATTTACAAGGGGATTCCTCTGAAACTGCGAGGTGATGTGTGGCGTTTACTGCTCAAAGTGGCTGACCTTCAAAGCAAAGACCCGTCCATGTATGAGGTTAGTCAAGAATGCTCTATTTGATTTACTGATGTTATTTATTGACGCAGAGGTTTACCGGTGGTTTTGCTATCTCCAATTAACTAGCTGAGAAATCTTGCACAATAATTGTAATTACTTCTTGATTCGCCAAGTTGCTTTGTCCAAGAGGCAGCGAAGAGACCATTTGGTCTTCGAGTAAGCTGCCATCTGCCTACCACGTACGGTGGAGGCTTTATATGACCTTTTTTGTTGCTGAACTTCAATCAGGGAAGCTGTGAATTCCACTTTTTTTTATAGAGTCAAACCCGGTTTGACGTTTCAGTAGCATACGCTCTATCCAATCGACCTCGTATAGCCTTGGCGCGCTACACCCAATTTTTTATCAGACTTTGGTTCCAGTTTGTCCTTACAGAATTTTATGTTTAGTGTTAAAGCAGTGGTCGAATTAGCTGTAAGAGCAATGAAACGAATCGAAATGATTAATTTCAATCTAGCCTTGGGCTATGAATTTAGCCTTTGACCAGATATCAGCATACCTGCTGTAAATATTTTATTCGAACAATTTCGAGCAGCAATCCAAATCATAGCTTTCTCTCTTGCATCTAAAACAAAGTTTTCAATTATCGTCAAACAGTAAATGAATCCAGTGTTATTTAATATCAATTTATTGTCTATGTACTTTTCCTGCGGTTCATGCGATGTGTCATATAGCTACAAGAACGTTTTCGTGGAAAGACTACTCTGTGCTGCATTTTTGAGACACAGTAACCTAGATTGACCATTTTCTCTGTTGAAGTGCTAAACAACCTGCTTCTCATATTCTATTTAGTTACTAAATTTTATGATTGTTTTTGCTTAATAATAGAATTGCTTGTGTGTCTTGTTGCTGTGAGATCGGGGTACTTAATCTTCCCTTGTATGTTTGTGTAGAAAATGAAGACCAGAGCCCTGGAACATTCGCCTGACATTAAGCAAATCGACATGGACGTAAACCGAACTTACCGAAATCATATCATGTTTCGAACGAGATACAGGTACACTAATCACCTCTATCAGATCGGATAAAGTTTATACAAATTACCATAAAGAAAACAGACTCACGAAACAGCCTAAGTGTTTTAACATTCCAACAAGAGCATATAATAAGCTGATTTAAAGCAAAATGATTTTTAATAGCACAGTTGATATGGTTTGTACTGCTGATACACAATCTGCTGAAGATACAGTTCTTATGATTATGAAACGTCAAAAGCAAACTCTAGCCATTAACACCATGCAGCTTGTTAGAATGTCAATGCATTCTAAAAGCTAAAAAGCGTTTCAACTCCTCCATGCTTTGAGTACAATGTAATGTTAAAACCAATCGTAAATTTTGGAAAATCTCTCGTTGATCAAGAGAATGCGAGATTCCAATCTCCAGTTGTTGGCTGGGTCGCTGGGGGTCTCTCTCTGTTGTAGATCAGTTGATCGGAGATTATTGTGACCCTAATAAAGGTCTGCTTTTGTAAAGTAAGCCTTTACAGTCAGTACTGTATTTTGGGGGGCAATGTGCTATCCTTCCTTTGTGTGTCATTTTCATTACCCCCATATAGTGTATATACTAGCTATGTCCCTCTTGTGTACCTCCACCTAAATTTCAGCCCAAAATACAGCAGTTCTGAGCCAAAGATCTTTTTTTTTTGGTCTTCGCCACCTCTGGAAATTTGCTTACACCACTGTTTACAGTATAATGGTGTATAATCCTTATTTAATCGTCGCCATGCAGAGTAGGAAGCTTTACAGTGCGCTAAAATTTTATGGGTCTAACGTAGAATGCTTTCAGTTTTGATGGTATCGTTAAAGCTTGCAAGACTTTGATTAACTTATCAACCATTGTGTTGGAAAAGAATGTTCAGTTAGTTCTAGCCTTAAACGGTTCGAAGCTGTTTAACTTCTACGTCATCGTATATTCACACAAACTAAAAACGTCACGTGATAAGTACCAGTCTAAATTAATACGCAACTTTTTTAAGATTAGAAGCAGACAGCTTCTATAATGGCAGATGACTAAATAGGCGCTGTAGGCTGTAGCGTAACTAGTATAGTCTTCAGTATGATGTAAAGTATTTTGCCAATTGTGCATTGTTTTTGTGCTGATATGATTACAATAACTTCTCCTAATATGTGCTTTATTAGAATCTAATTACGTTTGGTTTGCAGTATGCTCTATCATTTACATTTAAAAGCTTGTTTTTCCACTCCAAAGGTTGCAAAGTTTGTAAAGTTGGCTGATGAAGTCTTCTTATGTTAAACTGAAATTGCGCTTCTATTGTTTATAGTATACATGAAACCTTCAAGTAACTTGCTTGTATCAAAATCATATCTGGCACCAGCAAAAACTACTTGGTCGATTTTTTTTCTGTTTCAGCATAAAACAGCAACAATTATTTTACGTACTGGCTGCGTACTCTATGTATAATACAGAGGTTGGATATTGTCAAGGAATGTCACAAATTGCTGCCTTGCTGCTTATGTACATGAGCGAAGAAGTAAGTTATAATTTCCAAAATTCTCGGCGTACGTGTTTTGGAATTCTGCTGTGACTTTCGATCAATGCAATGAATAACTCTAGGAACCTGTACATTCTACAATGTACATAGCGTGAAGTGTTACAATGATTGCGTGATCGAGGCTCTACTGCATAATGGTTTTGAAGGTATTGTAAGACAGAATGTATTATTATTATTATTATCAACTAAACGCTTTTGAAGCTTTTCGGTGAGTGTAAACTTGATTTAAAACGCTATATTTCTCTGTTTTTATCTTAATATGGATATGTTTTGCCATTTCTTCTAATGTTTAGACCGGTAACGCTCCAAAGTTTCTGAACACGCTAAGATTGCAATTACTTCCTAGTTTCACACTTGCCAATGAAGGATATAGGACGATAAAGCAAATCGATTCTGTTATTTTGTGGAAAGCTGTTATTTGATGAGGGTATTTATCATCAGTAAACCATAAGTTAGTATTTTCATGTATTGACTGCAATACTTGATTCTTGCGTAGTCCTGCAGGCGCTATTGTTTATCTTGATGGAAAACTGGAAGCTAAGGTCGAGCTTGGCTTGCAGAAATTGCGTATTTTGTCATACTAAAATATTTAGATCACATTGAAAAAACAGAGTTTATGTAACAGTATATTGTATGAAATACAATGCTGCAGTAAGCGTACACGTTAGTCTTAGGATGGTTAGTCCTTGTCTACACCGAGCGTAAAATCGTGGACGTGCGAGCGTATTCATAGCATACTGTCTTACCCGCGTACAAGCTGCCAGTTGGCTACAACACACCAACGATACGCTCGTATTCTCACGATTTTACTTACAGAGTATTCCGAGCCTTACTGTTGTATATACAGTTGTGTATTTTCGTTTTTAGGAAGCCTTCTGGGCGCTGCACTCTTTACTCTATGGAGAGAAGCACAGAATGCACGGCTTCTTCATTCCAGGGTTTCCAAAACTCATTCGTTTTCAAGATCATCACGATAAGATTCTTAAGAAATTCATTCCGCGCGTGAAGAAACATTTGGTGAGTTGAGTAGTTTCACGAATTAATCATCAAGCAGGAAATAAATAATAAAATCATCCTGGCTTTTACAGCGATCATTCTGTTTGTCTGAACTAAATCTCGAATACTTTTTGTCACTTTTATTCCGTGTAGTTTGATGTTGCTGCGCGTGCCTATAACAAAATCAAATCTTTCATTATACTTGCTGTATTACGCTGAAGCCTGTTGCAAGTTTGCGGGGTCCATCTCCTCGTCATTGCTTCCGGCCAACACAGCTCCTTTCGACGAAATGTCACAGCGGTGGCGAGCCGTTGCCAACGCTGTCTCCGATTTGACCGGCCCGAGATTTCAATCTCAGATCTTCGCACCAAAGACGAACAGGACAACAGGTTACCGCTCGACCAATTGGCCAGTCAAGAAAAGAATGAGATCAAAATATTACGCATTATTTCACTTTTAATTGCATTTTTTAATTTAAAGCAAATTTCTTCCTGTATTGGTCAAGTTTAATTGTATCACAGAAACAAACAGTCCAAAACTTCGAAGGGTACTTAAACTTACGTTCGAATAACCGGTTTTAAAATCGATTTTTTACCAAGTTTGTTCAAGCGTAAGCTATTATCTTTCAACAAGCTATTGATGTTTCCATTGAACCGCATGCTTGCGATTTGACAAAAAGCCAAATAACCGACCCGCCGATCGCAACCTTACAATTGTGGGGTATTTTACTTCCGGACTCTGCTACTAGAGTAAAAAAAAGTCGAAGATACACAGCTGATACGGTATATAAAAGTTACTTGACCTTGATTTGTTACTTGGTAAAGAGTAGATGTCTCTTGGAAACGTCGACACAGAAGCAGCGAATTATTGTAACGCTTAATTTGTATTGTTTTCCAAGTCCCGCCTTTGTTTGAACAGTTTGCCATTCACACCAACAATAATACAGTACATTCACTGGTGAAAAATGACTGATGCTTAATTATTTTTTTCTCGCTGTTGTGAAAGCTACATCTTTTTTATTCCTTTTGTCCCTTGACGTAGATTTTTCGAAGTATGCTTTATGGCCGCTTCCTAACTCCTTGGTTAAATAGTTACTCCAGAACCAAAGTTTATGACATCCTGTTCGTTGCCTAAACTTGGTACTAGGTTTGCAAGGAAACAACAATACTTACAGCTGCTCTCTAGCCAAGCAGTTGTCTTTTCGGGACTGTTCTGAGTGGAAAAAAGACCGCATTGCGACTCATAAATGTGGCATTTCAGGTATTCGAAAAATATAAATGATCAATAAGCATACACATTGAAGGAAAATCATCTTTAAACTAGTGTGAAACGAGTGCAAAGAAGCAGATGCATTCTAGGCTGCTTTCTCTATGACCAGCTGTTTAGAGACACAATAATCTTGCTTTTTTTTTAGGACAAAAATGAGATCTTTGCAAGCTTATACACTATGAAATGGTTTTTTCAATGCTTTCTTGATCGATCACCGTTCCCACTCACGCTGCGCTTATGGGATATTTATATATACGAAGGCGAAAGGGTGCTGGTTGCAATGTCATACACAACTCTAAAAATGCATAAAAGTGAGTACTTGTATTTTTTACAATAATTTTATTCTGTAAGTGTTTGCTTTGTAAAAGGAAATTCATAATAGCTTTCCACTTTTATGGCAATACCTTTCATTACCTTATTTTCACAAATACAATCTGTACCTCAAACCTTTTGCACGGGTAATTTCGTTTTAGCCAGCCAGCTAGCCTGGTAGGTTGAGTATATGCTACTGAATTGACTTGGCTCTTGTGGGATTCCGAACTAAGTCAAACCAAAGCTTCCAAATTAGGATATACTGCATCAAAAAGAGAGACAGTGAAAAGCCTCTATCGAGTGTGCAGACAAGGTTTAAAACAAAAAACCGCTAGGATATCTTGTCCTTACGTTAGGGCAGCTATGTTAAACATATATTAAACTTTGCATAATGTAGAATTATTACGCTTTTACAAATATTTTTCAAATCCTTACTTTTTCGGCCAGGAGTTTTCCAAAATCAGCAGTACCTGAGTTTTTGCATCCATGAAACATTTAAGAGTCACGTCAATGGAATTCTGTAACATGCGTTTTCGTTTTTTAGCCAACCTTAAAAAAATGGAGATGGATGGGATCGTATCGTTTCTCCAGGAACGGCTGGCGGTTGACTTCGGCACTGATGATGATCTAGTCATTGATCAACTCAAAGTAAGTCTCAAAGACATTGGCTCTGCAAGCTTCTCAGAAAACTACGTGTGACTGTGAAAGTGGATTTACGGCTTCACAAAGCGTTCAGCAAATTTGGTATATCATGTTGAGTTGATGAGAACTAAATAATACGCTTACTGCTACTTGGTAAATGGTTATACTAACTTATACAAAAGCGAGCAGTGGATGCGGTATGGAGCATAGCGAATATTTTTTACTCCATTTTGGTTGATGATATGGCTGTTTGAAGTTGCGCCATACCAAGGGCATCAGATTTTAACCAACTAAGTCAACTGACCGCGAACATTAAGATTAGTTGGCGGTCATTTTGCACCGGTCACTTGTCGTGGACCTGATGTTAATCGTTTGATCAACTAACAATCAAACTTTATTTTGAAAATGTTGGTTCTTTTTGAATATTAACTCTTCTTAGTAAGCAAGGAGCAACTGCCTTATCATTTTTATAGTGTAAACGGCTTTATTTAAGAAAAACAGCATTTTGTTTGCAGTTACCGCGACGACGTATCGATGGTTCTCACGGTAATTAATTGTATATATTTCAAATTTTGTGATTGGGAAGCCTTGTTTGATTCTCGCTGAATTCACTATTGGCATTCGTCAGAGTAAGCATTCGAGATCTACTGTTCTGCATACCCCAAAACAAGACTAAAAAATTGCGGTTTAGTCGTTGGACGTATCATGCTTTGTAACATCCAAACCTTTGCTCGAAACCCACCCATGGAAACGTGGTTATTAGAAATCAACGAAAATAGAAAACGGCGTGTTATGTGAAGCTCTATATAAACTTTATCTTTTTAGGCCAACATGGCGGAGCTGAAACGATCAAAGATGGACTTGCCTCCAGCTCCTAGCAAGGACGAGGATGCCAAGCTTGAATTTGGAACTTTAGTTAAACCAACTTTTGCCCATGAAACCGGCATTCGTACCGATATCTCCTCCAGTAAAACTAGTAAGTCGGCTGTTTTTCGTTTGTTAAAGAGAGATTCTTCTTTTTTTTGTTTTGGATAGAAACGATTTCAATTTTCAATTAAGGGGACAATACTAGTAAAAAAAAATTTTTTTTGAAAAAAAGTTTTTTTCATCCATAAGATAGAAAATTTTCTTAGGATTTCAAAAATGTTTAAGTTTTTACTGAATTCCAACTCCTTCTTAGGTGAATTTTTGTTTTACTGACCATACCTAGACCTATTTGATGAAATGAATGCATCGATTTGTCAAAAAGCACCTTTATCTTGCTATAATTATAGCTCTAAATTGAGTTTGTCTTGTTAGGATACACTTCTTAATTCCTTTTAAAATATAAAATAAAATATTTCTTAAATGTAGCTGTTATTACAAGAAGTTTATTTAGCTGATTTTAGAGAAACTGTTAGAATCAGTAAGAAATCAGTTCAGGTGTTGAGTAGAGAGTAATTCTAAGAGTTGCTGGATGAACAGTAACTGATGATGAATAAACTTATTTCTGTTCTGTATAAGTTTATATGATTGACTGTATGATGTGGTAACAGTTTTAGCCAGTTACTTAGCCTAGCAATGACAGATGACATTACAATAAACTGTTTTTAGGTTAGCCTACTATCATTGCCATATCAATTAGAAATTGGAATTATTCCATTTTATATTGCTGATACTGAATATTCATGAAATTATTTTACTGTTAAAAAGCATAAATTTAGAGGTCTCTCTATCCTCAAGAAAAAAAAAACAACAACTTCAGTTCCCATTGAAGAAGCTGCTGGTCTGAGTAGTTCAGCTGCTTTTTCTTCTCAAAGTCTAGTTGATGATAAGCTCATGCCAACTATCAGTGAATCCAATATTCAACCTTCCAGCTTTGTGGAAACAGATAATGTGGTGTCAGTGAAGACTTTTGCATTATTTTGGAAATGTCACCTCCACCACTAGACAGTAGCTGGCATTGCAGAGCAATAGCATCCATGATACTGCCATGAAGTTCATGCATGATGAGTTGGTGGAGGCAGAAACCAGACTTCGGCAACAGTCATCGGAACCAGACTTCAGCAACAGTCTGAATAAAACACTAACTGCAGGAAAAGAAGCTGCTGCTAAAAAGTTTTTAGCATTGATTACCAACCTGGACAGTTGTAAAGCTGAATTTGACTACTTAGCTTTGTGTAAAAAATTTGTTTATCAAGCATAAATGAAGTGAATTGGCATGTCAAACTTTAACTGCGATTTTCTCAAAACATCATTTTTTGGCACAAAATTTGTAACTACTCCTACATTTCTGGTCAAAATTGCATAAAAATTGGAACATTTGATGTCACTT
The DNA here is from genome assembly GCA_963965965.1 of Trididemnum nubilum. Classification (NCBI taxonomy): domain Eukaryota; kingdom Metazoa; phylum Chordata; class Ascidiacea; order Aplousobranchia; family Didemnidae; genus Trididemnum; species Trididemnum nubilum. Next base: position 16,455,182 of record OZ014490.1, read on the forward strand.
AGGTGTAGAATAAAATAATGGAAGGTTTTTTTAAATTCCAAGTGGCTTGGGAATAATTCAACATATTCTCATCAAAATTTCTTGTACAAAAGTAAACATTTTAAAAATTGTATATTTCAATGAGTAGACATCTGTGGAAAAATCCTCCCATTATTTTGCAGTCCTAGGTTAGTTGTTTATTATTAGTAACTTTGATGTGCATGGGTCTTAATGCTAAAAAGTTTTTAGAATTTTTCTGCAGGTGAAATTTTTTTATTTTTTGTTTTTTTGTGCTGTTTGATGCTGCTTTTTTCTTATTTGAGTGAACTTGTAATAAAACTATGAGTATATTTGAATAGCTGATTTCATGCAGATTCTGTAGATATATAGATTGATGGGGTTTTGATTGGAATAGGATGACTTTTGCAACAATTTTTAGCACTACTCCGAAAAAACTAAAATGACTAGTATTGTCCCCTTAAGCGGTTTTATATTTTCTATCCTATCTTTTGATGACAACCACTTGTTCTGATAATATCTTCCGCAATTCCTCCGTCTTTTTATGTGAGACTGTCGTAGTTCAGAGGCCTTGCAAAATGCAACCGCAGCTTGATATTATATATTCATTGTTTCATTTTTCAGAAAACTCCACCTCCAAATCCTCACACGACTCAAAGAAAAAATCGAAAAAGAGAGAACAGCCTGTTTCCAACGAAAAAGAATCCAACGGAGACATTCATCCTCTTCAATCTACAACGCCATTCGAGACTGCCGTGTCTTCGTCACCTTCTGTTACCAAATCCGCCTCGAAACTTGGAAAAACGCAAGAGATGAATCAGCAAACCTCTTCCTCAACTTCTCAATCAACTCCCAAGAAAGAAAGTAAACAGATCAGTGAAGAATCGCAAGAATCTATCGCGAAACGTAGTAACAAACAGAAAACAAGAAGTTCTAGAGAAGGAAAAGAAGATCTTGGGCCACAAAACTCATTGCCCCGAATTTCATCTCGTTCATCCAAACCCGAATCGTCTTTAAAATCAACAGAATCTCCGCAAAAACAATCTTCTACCCCAAAGAAATCTTTTGAAGCTGATCCCACTCCTGCCCAAACCGAACATTTACCTATGTTAATCTCGGAAGAGTCATTAAACCACACGGGAAAAGTGGAGTTTACATGGAAAACTCCAAAATCACGTTCAGAGCAAGAACAAAACATTTCCCCTTCTAAACGTAGTCGTCACAGCAGTAGAAAAGAGAAATCAAAACGTAACAGTCACCACGAGAAAGAGGAAAGAACCGCGGAGCGTTTGCCCGTAGAACCAAAGAAAGACGAACAGGTTAGGAGATTGCATGTGTCATAGCACTGCCTACCCTTTGCTTGCTCTCCAAATTGTATAACTCGTAAGCGATTGTACTGTACTGCGATTGTAATGCATTTTGATTCACCAAGTTGCCTTTAGTACTCCCAAGAAACAGCAAAGAAACCTTTGCCGTCTACGAGTCAAGCTGTCACGTGGCAACCACACTCCGTGTCTGCTTCAAACTGCCCCTTAATAATGTGAACGTCAAGCCTGTAAGCTCCACAATTTTGGTGGTCTTTGTTTACCTTTTTAGTAGCAGATGTTTTGTTCATTGGACCACTGATAGTTTGGACCACTATCCATGGACAACCGATCAATATTCGAGTGGTGTGGGACCACTGTCCATAAACAACCGATCAGTATTCGAGTGGTGTGGGACCTCTGTCCATAGACAACCGATCAGTATTCGAGTTGATGTAGCGTCTGGTACTGAAGCGCTAGACTCTGGTTAGATTCCTGGTTGAGTCAAGCCAAAGACTATAAAAATGGTTTTCACAGCTTGCTTGTTTGACGTTCATCAATTAGAAGGGACAGTGTGAAGCCTCCACCGTATGTGGCAGACTGATGGGCAGGTGGCAGCTTGACCCGGAAGACCGAAATGTCCCTTCGTTTACTCCTGGCCAAGGCAACTTGAGGAATAAAGACATAATTACAATTAATTATCCAAACCAATGCCGAATAGCTTGAATCGAAAATTAAAGTTGAAGGTGGAAAGAGCATCAACCTGCACAGTAGTTTGTTAGTTGTATTTCAAAGACATAGATCGAAGAAAATTTTTCACCATAGTGTCTTGACCTATTAAGATAAATGCGATTTGGTGTTAGGCTTCTGCAATGCCATCTAATCTGTGCATGGATAGTGGCTGTTTTCATGTTAAGCATAATTGCTGTTTGCATGCCACGCTCACGCTGTTTTCATATCAGTAAATTAAACACCTGGCGTTTGAAAGTGTTGCATGATAATAGTAACAGTAAATAATTATGCATTCTTGTAAAGGTTTTAGTAGAGTAATATAAATTTTACCCGGTACTGACCACTAATTGCAAATTCTTTTCTGATGAACGTGTGCTTGCATGCAGGGTCGGATTTAGGGAGGTTCAAGAGGCCCTGGGTCCCCACCATCCACCACTAGTAGCCTGTACAAGTGTACAGTGTGCATTTGCGCTGTGTTGCGCAAAATAAAAATATCAATTGCCTTGTACCAAACTAGGTTGGTCTTCTTTTCCACTTTCTTTCGTAATAGGTCAATTCTGGCTTTTTGATGTCATAGACGCATCTTTGTTCCAAGAAAGGATTGGGTCGGCATGAAATAATCTCGTAAGTCACTTAGAAAATTTAACCCAAAATTGTAAGCGTTTAAACACGTTTTGGACTTGACCTTTGAGTAAGATGAGGGAACTTGAGGAGGCTAGGCATTTAATTCTTCAACTGGCTTTCAAATATTAGGAATTTAGTTTTTCCAACGGACTGTAAAAAAAAAGGGGGCGAAATTTAATCCAAATGGGGTTAATTGGCTATTTTTTAAAAATTTACAAAAGTCTTTGCCCCCAGACCCCATGGCCTTCAGCGGTTGGAAGCTCTGCCCCAGATACCCGTGGGTGATACGCGTGCAAGTAGCTCCACTTTTCACAGCACGCTGCCCAATTAAGACATTTTTCAAGCAAAACTTTTTGACCTTTGGGCTCAAGCCCCCCCTTAACGAAATCCTGGTTGCACGCCTGCTACGACTAATCTTTGATCTAAGTTTTACACCATCAAAAAATGAAGCCCCACCCAGCTTGGGCCCCAGGGCAACAACATAAATCCGACACTGCTTGCATGGTACTAATTTCCTTATCCAACTAATACGTTGATAAGTATCTTGATATTTTATTGTTTATCTTTTTCTATTTTTCGCTGTATGTAGCGGTACTGCGAAAACCGTTCATTTGCGTTACCTAACTTCAGAAGTCATTTACTGGCGTTTGGCTTCTTTGCTTTTTTTTTCTCGCAAATTTCATATAAACGTACCCTTTGCTTGGCTAACTGTTGACTGGCATGTACTGCTGCACCTGAACTATGACCAAAGCACGTGATTATCACCCATGCAATTATTGGCAGCTGACCAACTCCGACCAGGACGAGCTGGCACCTCTGGTCACCACTCCCACTCGGACTACACTCAAGGCGCTAAATTTTGACCAAAGTCGCCCATATAGCATCTATGACAACGTTGGAGCTACCACTGCTGAAAATGACCTTCCTATTTTGACCATCTCTGCTTCTGGTGGTCAGAATGACTCTGTATCTAGTTACAATATGAAAATGGAGGTAAAGAGCCAGTTTTCTTCAGTTTTAAACTGTTTTTAGCAATTTAAACTAAGGTTCTCAGCTAAACCTCGATAAAAACTCGATCTTCAAAATCTAGATTAGAAAGCGCGTATTTTAAAGTAGTCAGTTTAGCTACCACGGAAATTAATTGATTGGATATTATTAATTACTTTCTGACTGAATTAACGTAGTGTAGCAGTCACATGCAGTTGATGTTGTTTAGCCTATAGAATTGACCATACATACTACATACGCAAAATTGCATGCCATTGTTTGCGTTTGCTAGACCGTCGTTGTTGCTTGCTTTGTTTGGTCAATGTGGCTGTGGAATGCATCAGATACCTTGTAGTGAGTCACGGTTTGATTCCGCACTTATCCGAGTTGGATCAAGGAAGCCGCCTAAGCCTACGCACTTCCCAGTGGGCTGTTAGAGACGACCAATGGGTATATACTGCAAACCAGTAGAGGTCGATAATGGCCACGTCTCTCCCAAGTTTTTTAACACATCGTTGGTGTGGATGGTGTGTCTGTTCCACCATGTTTAACCATGGAAAGAGCTGGGTAATTCCAACCACCGAAATCATATTTTACGAAATAATAAGGCTTATAAACTTTTTATGATCGCTCTTCGACTTGTTTCCCTTTTTTTAAAAGCTGAAGCAAGATAAAAGCACATACTCAAGGGGTTCCTCTTGGTTCTTAATCCGTTTTAAGCATAAGTTATGTACTTTTGTTATGCACTAGATACGAATTACAGTGTTCCTATTTGTTTTTAAAGACATTCTGCACTGCCTATTGTCACTGCAGCCATTTGCATGGATGATTGAGAACTGCTGTGTAGTCGAAAGAATGGTCGGTGCTGTTGGTCGTACAAGCTGCATGTTTATACATTGCGTTAATGTAAATTTGGATTTGGAATAAAAAATTTTTTTTTAGGAATCTTTGGAAAATCTCCGAGAGTTGGCAGCGAGCCTGAGCGTGTCTCCCACTTCCCCACATCGTGACTACACTTCCTCAACATCCCCAGACATGCCAAGTACCAGACGAAGCCGATCCAAACGTCCCGGTTCATTTGGTATATTGGACACTGATTTGGCCGATGAATCTGGCCTTTCATCTTTAGACGAGGTGGCTCGCTCGTTATCGAAATCGGCAGAACTTTTAGAGCAAAAGCAGAAGGAGACCGAAAATTCGAGATCCTCCGCTTTTCGCAAAGCAGTTGAGGGCGCGGGCATAACGCAGCTACCAAAGAGACCCAGTTCTATAGCTTTGAATGCTGCACTCGCAACGAACAATAGTAATAGTAATGGCAATTCAATCGATATCCAAAATAAACAAACTAGCACCGTTCTTTCGCCCAATCTCTCACCGCCTCCAGATACCTGGATAACTAATCCGTTGCAGCGTTATGGCCAGAGCAGCGTGCGCCATAATGCAGGCTGGAACGAAACTTCGTTAGATGGGCCTGACTTGAACGTTACAAAACTGGACAAATTTGAATCCCGACCTATAGACGTTGATATGGTTAGGGTCCAGTATAACATGAACAATAACAGTCGATTAAGCGTTAACCGAAGTCGAAAACCGAAATTTCGCTTCGACCAAAACCCCATTGCGCCTGAAGATTTACCCCACCGCATCTCGGAACAAAAAATTGACCAGAATTACTCAAGAAATCAAGAAAGCCATTCGAATAGGAGCAAAACAAAGAGACACACTGATGAATCGAAGACAAAAAGCTCCTCCAAAAAATCCAGCTTCTCTTTCTCGTCTCACAGTCACCATTCAACTGGAGACAGAGTTTGGGAGGAACGTATTATCAATCCGTCTTCAGACTCCATCCATTCTCCCCAGGTTACGGAAATGGACCAAAATGTTTTGGATTCTTGGAGAAGACTTCAGATTCGTCCCCATGGTCCTTCCGCTGCTCCACCTATGTACTCCACCTCCACATCTCGTTACCGTTCTCCTCCGAATGCATATTCGGATGTTTACTCTCGTACGAATAACTCCGGTTGGCTCCCAACAAGGAGAAAAGACAGTGCAAGTATAGCTGTACAGACTGATACGTCCCAAGTGGTGGAGGATTCTACGTTAGTTTGAGATGATTTTGATTTCGCCGTCTTATCTCAAGATAAAAAACACTTCGTTGCTAAATTGCCACTGCTTGAGTTCATTACCTTTCTATATGGCATTACAGTTTTAAGTACAAATCATTTCCGAGTCAAATCAAGGCTTCGTACGTGCAGTGCTTCGTTTTTGAATTGACTTAAGATTCTTACAATGAAAAACGTTGTGGACGCTTAAAATGGGTCTTTTTTTGACGTTTTAGGTTTGTCTGGTGATTTATTTTGTCAGTGTTAAAACCGTGATCAAATAATTTTGTTCGTCGTTCTTGTTTTCGTTATTTCAAATGCATATTGAACAAGTTTAAGCGTCAACTATCTTTTGCGAGCCACGCTCTTAGCCACAAATCTTTTGCTTTAAAGTTTGTTCTGTTATTTGTATGCACTTCTGTCTAGAATAGATTTGCCCAGAGTTTCACAGATTTTTCATCAGTACTACTGTACTTACCATTCACAGTATCACCAAATGCAAACTAAAGAAATGATAAAGGCGACCCATGCATGAATAACAGTCCCGTCTCAAAGCAGGATTCGGGTAACACCACAACAACGAAATGTTGTTTTCACATATTAGCCTTGAGCTGGAAAAACTGGAAATAAGTAAGTGGGCCAGGTTAACAGTTTTTGCAATTTTCAAAAAAGATGCTTTCTCAACGCCTCACAGGTTGTCCGTTACGTTTGGTGGATAACTTTATCTGGAGAAATACTGTACTAGAAGCCAAGAGTTGAGCTAGTCATTGTTCTCACCTTGATTACTGTTCAAATTTTGGTTGGTGCAGAAATTCAGGACGATTTTCTTGGCAAGCTTCTCGGAGTAGCTCCGCTATTTCAACCACCCCACGTTTGGGAAAGGGACACCACGGTGAGACGGCGGTAGTTCGCTGTAGAATTTTAATTGGTCTTCTCGTCGTTAGAATCCCTCTTCAATTTTCGTGAAAACCTTTACAAAGGCAGAAATTCTCGGCAAGAAGTGCATGATACATGACTGGGAACTTTCCATGACTTACACTAACAATGAATTATATTCATTTACTGTATAGCAATTACACTAACAAGTAGATGTTGAGCGAACAATTTTTTTAATTCAATTTGATTTGAATCCTTACTAATTTTTCTAAGGGTGAAATTGTTAAAGGGGTGCTGCAAGCATTATGTTACGCTGTTTATTGTACTTTATTTTTCTATTCGTTCGTTTTGTCTTCGCTCATTTTTTTTGGTGTCGTAATGTTTTCTAAGTAATATTTTCACTGACTGAAACGCGTTTTCTTGTGGTAACAATGTGCCATGAAGATTTCAGCCAAAGGTCTAGTATTTTCTTTTTAGCTCACCACAAAATATTCTACTGTATTTTTGCAAATGGCATGTATTAATTTCTTCGTTTTGAAGGATTTAACGTTTCTGCGTGGAATTGAACGTTTCTGCGTGGAATTCGTTTTGAAGGATTTAACGTTTCTGCGTGGAATTGAGTGAAAAGAATTAACTTCATCCGTAACTGCTAATCAGTTTTAAAATTAAACAGTAAACACAGTAGTTCTGAATTGCAGGCCTGCATGGTGTGGTATGTTTTTTATGGTGAGCATACTTTGACCATACAGAATGAACTGTTGGTTTGGTTAACGTGACAGCTGTTTGTTATAGTGATTAAGCTTTAATCAATGGTCTACAAGACGCGTGCTTTCCAAGGTTTTTAAAACTTTCTACTGTGGCCGTATTGCAAGCGGATTTCGAGACATAATGTTTTTGGACTTTGGTGTGGGGCGTAGGTAATCCGGTTGCTAAATTACAATTTGCAGTCCTTTTTATACCCAAATTTTAGTCACGATTCAGGATGAAGTGCGTTTCCCGCTTTGTACTGGCCGAACTGCTTGGCACATATGTTAAAGCGTTCGTTTCCTATGATCGATTGCTCGAGGTCATGGGTTTGATTGTGCTTTCGGGCTGAAAAGTTTTGGTAAGTGATTGTAATTCAATAGTGCGTATCCGTAGAAGTCTGTAGATGGTAATTTCACATCTACGTTAAATGCTAATCCTCAAGTTCTGTGCCGTAGCATGTCCCAACAAATTTCTTCCTGTACATCAGTTTATTTGTAAGTTTCGGATTGGCTGCTAAACACAGTAGGAAATAGTTTATTTTTGATCTGTTGTATGCAGTTGTAGCGAGAGAAGGTGATCGCTTATTTACTAATAATTAATGCACTGTATTAACAGCGTAGACAACAGGTAGATCTGTATCATTTTTGTTATCAAATGTTTGTCATTTAATTACCTTTCGAAAAGAATGTGTACGACTTATTTCACAAAATAAACTTGAAAATTATGAAAAATTTAATGAGCTGAAAGTTTGCATTTGATATTAACCGTCATCTCCTTCTGCGGCGCATGGGTTGTTCGAAGATCACCAACGTTTTTTCAAGTTTAGTGTGGAGTAGAGCAATTAATATACTTGAAGTATATGTCACAATGGTCACTTCTTGCTTTACCTTTCTACGCTCATGTTCTGTTGTGTAGTTCTAACTGAGTTATTCGAAACACTATGTCTTTGGCTGCTGTTAATCGTAGGGTTTTTGGGTGTGTTTACGTTTTTGATACATCGTTTTCAAAAAATAGTCCTAGATTTAATAACTCCTCCAGTTTAACGTAGAAAACACAAATATAACTTTGGCGCAGCGCAAAAGCCCCTCAACAACGTAAAGAGTGGATGGTGAGAATGTTTTTAATATCTGCGGTTTCCCAGGAGTAAGGTTTTTTTTGAGGTCAAGTCACAGCTAGCAGAAATTAAGCGAGGCTTCCGGCAACAAATAGGCTAACGTATTACCGGTCTTAAACGTAGTTTTCCTTGCACATTAATCGAGTGGCGGAAAAATAAATGAGTGCTTAGTTAAATTTTTCTACGTGGTCACTACTCAGTAGCCTACTGGCAAAGAGGTCTTGAGGTGTAGCCCAAATGATTAAGAAAACATTCAACAGAATTAAATTACTTGGCTCCCTGTACTGACTGGTAAAGTCCAAAACACGTTTAAAAGCTTGCATAGTTGGGTTAATTTGCTAAGTGACTTGGATAAAGGGGTTTTAGCCTCCCCCCTACTCTTAACTTTGCTCTATGTCTGGTTATTGCTCTGGCAGTATTTGTTTTTTAGTTTGTTGTAAGCTAGCATACTATAAAAACACTAGGCCAACACAGTTTATTGTTAGACTGGTGGCTATTGTTGTCAACCAGGTTTGTAACTTGGAAAGTTTAAACTCTGCGTCGATTTTTTGTGCCAATGTATTGGAAATGCGGAATATAGTATGCCTATATATATACTTTTATATCTATGTTCATGATACCTTGTTTTTATCCTGAGTTAATTTTTAGCCTTTCATTGAATAGAGCTATTAATTTAAATTGAGCTAAAACAAAACTGATTAATAGTTAATACATTTTGTTAGACATAATATTGACTTGGCTACTGCTTGACTTGAAGACTTCAGTTCCTTCGCAGTTGCCTGTTACGAAATTAACATTTGCTGTTATATCGCCATTGTGCATTTTTTAGTTTTGATGTTTTTTTTTGAGCAACAAAAAAATAAATTTCTGTTCTGTTCTGTAGCACTCATCTGTGTTTTGGCGACACGCGGATCAAAGTTCAAGTAGTGCGCCGATAAAAACGGATTTTTTTTCAGAATTTCTCCTTGCCTTGTCGTTTGACCTTTGAAAAAAGGTCTTTACTTCTTGGGACCGCGAATATCAAAGAGTTTTCCGCTGTCCACGATATAATTTACGTTGTTAAGTGGCTTTTGCGCTATGCTCAAGCTGTTTTGCGCATTTGGCGCAAGGATTTCGTAATAATGTGCGCCGGATATCTCCGGCGCAACATGGAAATCATGCGAGCTTTTCAATGGTGCTTTCCTAAGTGATTTTTGTTGATGCAAATATAGAAGTTGATAGATTACTTTCCTTGCGGTAAGCTTTAAAAGAAGTATGTCAGAAACTCCATCTTCCATTGGAAAAAGTCCTGGAGCAAGAACTCCAGGCAGACGTCCAGGTGATGGTCAGGGTGATGTTGTTGCTAAAGCCATGGTTTACATTTGTGGAGGTAGGCCAGGTGTACAGTAGTTTATGTATTCAATTTTTGCTTTGTGTGATTAGTGATATCGGTATTTATCATTCTTACCTTGCTAACAGATGTTCTTAGTAATTCTAAACTGGTACTGGTAATGACATTAATTTTATCAACAGATCAAGTAGGCTGGGCCAGCCCGTATCACGCATTACCAGTGTTCATCACAAAGTGATTTCATTGCAGTGATTTCACCACAAATTGAGGGTTAGGTTAAAACAGCTGTGGGGATAGCAGAATAGTTTAATGACTGTCGTTATCAGTCAATGCTTTAATTCAATAGGCCTAATGCATTAGTCTAGTACGATACATTGGTACGAATCTTGTCAGATATGGATAGGCCTAGTGAGTCTTTTCTATTATCACAATGTCGTGTGTCAAGTAATCACTTTGTGATGAGATCACTGGCAACTGTACAGTATCACACATCAGAACTACGTATGAACTAAAGAGTGAAAACTCATTTTCAATTGTACCGGTATTGTTTTTGTAATGCTATTGCTCAGGCTATTTAGCTTAATTTTTCAATGAATAAATACAGCTTGAATTAGGATTTATATTGGAGTTAAAGCTAAGAGGTTATTAATTTTCTTAATCAGTGATGCAAATAAATAATTTTTCAAGTAAAGGCTTAGGGCACATTCCATGCATGTAGACATATTGTAATAAAACCTAGGCAGATACGGTGAAGTCAGGTAATTTCGGCAACTGGAAATTTCGGCAGAAAACGGGAAATTTCGACATGTGTGAAAATTTAAGGTTTGATGCTGACAGGTCTTTCTAGAAGTTAACACTCGCGGTCCTTTTTTTGCTTGTGAATGGAGCAGGTGCTATGAATAGCTACTGCAGGGAATTGCTATCCCCTCAGACTGGCATCGCTTCCCTAACCCTAACTGTGATGAAAGGTTTTAAAGCCAAAAAAGAATGATTCTCGTACATTCTTCCCATATCCGTCTATTCTGCGCATTCTTCCATTCTAAGCATTCGCACCTCCAGCCGGAGTCGAACCCGAGTGCGTCGGTTTGCAGTTTGGCGCTCTAACCATTACACTACGCAACTTATACCAACTAAGCGACAAAATGTATGAAAAAGGCAATGTCTCCATTCTTGAAAAAAAATACCGCAAATGTTCCATTCGCCAAGTCACTTCGTTCCAAAAATGGTTTTAATATTTCCTATTACCTAATCTTCAACAAAAAATTTGACCATCTTCGAAGATTTCTGCATGTTTTTTTTTGCAGCTACAATATTTCTGTTAATAATAGAATCAAACTTTTAATACCGTTTGGAAGCATTTAGCTTTTGGCTTCCTTTCCAGGCTGCGCTGTAGCCTAACTTCGTTGCTGGTAGCACTTGGTGGTGTTTGTTATTACGCGACTTTTCACGGATTTGTTAAAAATAATCCATTCCTCTATCCTAAAAGCATCAAATGCAGAAGTTTAGCAACGTTAACAAAAATTGCAAGAATTAAAAACAGGTTTAATGGATAATAATTCAAATTTAGTACAGAAAACTTTTGTTGAATGCAACTGTAATTAGAAAAATCAATAAAAACAAGAATTTGTAAAATTTTGCGGTTTGTATTTTAATTTCCTTTGGACTCTTGTAAGTAGAATCATACGTAAATTGTATTTGCCGTTTTTTTCGGCCTTTGAGCCTAGCTAATAAGCAGCATATTTTGTTCGAATTATTCAAAAATCTGAATACACTTAAAACGAATTAACCAAATTTAATATTAAATAAGCAGTTGAGATAATTAAACAAAAATTAAGTATAATGTATTTGCTTGCTGGAATTTCCGGTTTAACCAAAAATTTCAGCAACCTTTATTACATCATATAGCTAGTGAACATGACGTCATAGTATCTCGATGTTGGTTCGAAAAAATCCGAAAACAAAATACTGCGTAGATGGAGTTCAAACAGAGTTAAAAAAGAGTCAGTGTTTTCTGAAAATTAAAAATAAGTGAAAAAGTTGCCGAAATTACCCAACTCTACCCCACTGCTTTTGCGTTATGTAAGAATAAGAAAATTGCTATTTTAGCCCCTACCCTAATCCTACACCTAACCCAAACTCTAACCCTAGCTATAACCATAACATTAATCCTTATCCAAACTCAAAATCTAACCCAAACCCTAATGATAATTTAAAAACTAATAAAGAGTAAATGAACAAATGAGTGCTCACTCTTTTCTCTGTTATTCCCTTTATAGGCTTACATAACATAACACCAGCCACTTCCTAAAACCTAATCCTAAACTGTAACCTATACCGATAGCTGTAATAAAAATAAAAAATTTTGAGAACAAGTGACGTCACCGGAATCTTTGTTTAACTGCGCATGTTCCATGTGCCACGTCACTTCGAGTTTTAAAAGTTAATCATATTTGATATAGCAATACTGTAGTTTGTTAAGGTTTTTAATATCAAAGTGACTTGGCGAATGGAACTTGCGCGGTTAAATAAACAAAGATTCCAGTGATGTCACTCGATTTTGGAAATTTTTATTTTATAGGTTGGGGTTTAGGCCAGGCTTTGGCTTAGGACTTGGATTAGGGTTAAGGTTAGGGTTAGGGCTTAGGGTTAGTTTTTTTACGCTTTATTTCAAAATGTCTGTGTGAATGGAACATTCGCCAAACCTCTTTCTTTTAATATCATTATTTGCTTTTGGTTATTGTTTGGTCTTGAGTCTTGTTTTTTTTCTTTTGCTATTTGAAGTTTCTGACTATGTTTCAGTTATTTTTTAGTACTATTACAGTTCCAAGCCGTTTTGTATTATAATTTTTGGCAACAATGAATGTAATGTCTGTACCAGCAGGGCATGGTTTGGAATGGATAGGAAGATGATTTTTCCATGTTCCATACCGGCAGTTTTCTTCCATTCCATATTAAATTTTCTTCCACATTCCATTCCATACTTCCAATCTTCCATACCAAACAAAGTATAGATTGGAAGCATCGTAACGTATAATTTGTACCTTAGCAATGTTATGCGTTTGACCTCAGTGGCTGCTTGCAGAGGTGTGCATAACATTACATAGGTGCAACAACCAGTATGGTATGCATAGGGTTTAATGATTGCAAGTTTGCATTCACACCAACTATAAAATTTTGCATAACCAAAGTGCTAAAGAGCATTACCATAATAGAAATACCAAGCATTTACACCATAGATAACTATCAGCTTAAACACTAAAAATCAGAAAAATTGAGCTCAAACAAGGATGAAATAGAAAATATGAATTTTTGTGACAATGGAATGAAAAAATTTTACAACTCGACAAATTGTCAATCTCGAAATGAAAAAACTGGTCAAACCTGTCAAAGCCATCAGCTATAGCATCAATACTGCAAATTGCAATGCATTTACAGAGGTCGAAATTAACTTTTTTGACAAACTTGCCTTTTGGGCAAGTGATATCAAATGTTTACTTGCCCAAGAAAATTTCAACTTGCCTGAAAAAAAATAGGCACAATAAGTTTTGAGGCTGGTTATCTTAAGAAAAAAATGTGTAAAATGTATGCTTGGCAAAAACAGTAAATTTGTGTAATACGTGTATCCTATTTCGAAAATCAAGTTTTCGTGCACAATTGTTATGGTAAGTTGACCTAATAAATAACTTTTTTCGAATGCATTACGCAAAACATGATTTTTTTGATTGTAATGCATTTTCAATCGCAAATATTTTGGAAACTACATCAGCTAGAAAGTCGAAATTTTTTGCAAAAGTTATAAGAGCTAAACAATCTTTAAAATAATTGCAAAATTCTTGATGTTGTCTTTATGCAGCGCAGGGTTTGCACTTATGATATTTGAAAAAGCAGTTATAGCTGCAAGCATGGGAAATTTTTTTTTCAGAAAACGTAGCATTTTGTGTCAAAAAGTTGCCAAGCGCGTCTTAGTATAGAAAAATTTGCGTGCAAGTAAGTGTTAATTGCGATTAATGATGGGCGTTCGATTAAACAAAGTGTTCTTTGTAATGGTTGCAAAGTGCTGAAATAAAGCTAGCAACAGCTTTCTCTACTTACATTTTATTTTATTCCAACAAAAGCGGACCTAAGTTGCATCTCTAAATAATCTTGTTTGATGTTGTTTAATATGCTGTATTTTGTTAGCTTGCCCGTCGGGCAAGTTATGCTGAAAAGTAGCTTGCCCGAGGCCATTTCAGCTTGCCTCGGGCAAGCGTTAATTTCAAACCCTGACTTACTGTAATGCAACACACAACCAAAATACCGGTATCATTATTTGTTGACGAATAAAAAATAGATGTTGAACACTTTTGTGAAAATATTATTTATCACTATCCGACATATGAGTTCGTATGTATTTTTCTGTAAATACCATATAGACAATTGTCTTCCATTCCATGCTTGAAATCTTTTATTTCAAATTTCATTCTGGCATCTGCCATGCAGAAATTTCCATACCATGCCTTGTATACTGGTACTAGTTAGATCTGCAATGTGTTGTTGGTTATTTGCTTTTGTGAAACTGCTGGGCTATTGTAACAATGCTGCAATCAGCCTGTTGGTCAAATGTTTGGTAACGTGTTGAATGAGAGGTCTGAGATTCGATTCCTGGACTGACCAAATCAAAGCAGTGTTGTTTGTAAAATAGTAGTACATTTGCTTCTGGAACCTTCGAGATTTCATTCCTGAGCTGGACAAATCAGACATTGTCTTGCTAATATAGTAATAACTCGCCTCCGCTGCAACATTTCTTCAAGAGGAGTTGAGTTTGTCTGGCAGTGTGTTGATGTGGGAAAGGTTTTGCCAACTCGTCTCATGCTTTTGTGTATTTCAGTATTTTAAATGAAGGTTTAATTTTTTAAACTACCACATTAAAATTTTTCGGCTGTTTATGGTTTGAAATTATATTTAGTGTAAGATTTTTATGGTTGCAAATGATCCTTTTAATTTTTACGTTTCTGGTATATTGCTTTGTCTTAGTATTGGAATAATATTGATTAGCCAGGACAGCTTTGCTCTGGCTTCATTCCATTTATCATTAAGCTACTGTGATTTTGATGAAGTTGTAACTTTAATGCTGCAGCATATAAAATAACCGGTTTACGAATTTTAGGTATTGACCCTCAGGCATGGGACGTTTAGGTGTTGCCGATTAGGTACCGGGATGTTTATGCGCCTGGACTGTTACACGCTAGAGGTAAAAAAAAATTTTTCCCGAAATTTTTTTCAAAAAAAACCTTTTTTTGCAAAAAAATGTATTCTTTGCAAAAAAAACATATTTCTTCGAAAAAAAATTCTTTCAAAAACTTTTTTGCAAGAAAAAAATTTGTTTCAAAGAACAGATTTTTCAAAAAAAAACAAACAGTTTTTTTAATTTTTTTTTTTCAAAAACATATGTTTCTTTCAAATAAAAGCTTTTTTCAAAAAAAAAAAACGTTTTTCAAACAAAAAAGTTTTACTTTGATTGAAATTTTAATATTTTTGAAGCTTTTTATCTGACACTTATCAAGAGAAATCATCAGAATAGCGAGCGCAGGAAAAGGAGCGGCTATAGGAAAAAACCTAGCAATAATTGGCTGGAAAAGGATCGATGAGAGAGTGTCATTTGTGTACAACCTTTAAGTTGAGAACGAATTCTTTTTGCCGGTAGAGGGCGGGGTTAGAAGTTTTGGTAAACGTGACTTCAAAAGCTGATAGATGGAAGGAGAGCGAAAAAAGTTTTACAAAAAATTGACTTCTAATTGTATTTTTTTTAATACTGTCACTTTTGTCGTAACTTCTAACCCTCCCCCTCTGCCGACAAAAAGAATTGTTCTCAACTTAAAGGTGGTACACAAATGACACTCCCTCATCGATCCTTTTTCAGCCAATCACTGCTTGGCTTTTTCCTGTAGCCGCTCCTTTTCCTGCGCTCGCTATTCTGACAATTCCTCATGACAAGTGTCTGATGCAAAGCTTCGAAAATATTAACATTTTAATGGAAGTAGTACTTTTTCGTTTGAAAAACGTTTTTTGTGAAAAGCTTTTAATTGAAAGAAAAAAAAGTTTTTGAAAATAAAATTAAAAAAAATTTGTTTGAAAAAACAATTGTTTTTTGGATAAATACTTTTTTGTGAAAAAAGTACTTTTTTTAAAAAAATCAAAAAAAAATTTTTACCTCTGGCGCCTAAAAGTCTCGTGGCCTAAACGTCCCTGAACATAATCGGCGGTACCTAAACGTCCCACGCATACACGACCGCACTTAAAAGTCACGGTCTGGAAATAAGCGCATAAAAGCTTTTTAGCTTTTGAACTGGTCCTGATTTTTTGATTTTAAACTTTTTGATAGTAATAGTATCTTTGCTAGTACCGGTAGTGATACATTTTCATTCAAGTCAACGACTACCTTTATCTTTTCCAAACAAATCGTCTAGAATTTGCCTGTACTTCAATTTAGAATGCCATCATGAAAACGAAATTCGTTCACGTGATCCTATACGATGCAGAGAATGTGGATGTCGCATCATGTACAAAAAAAGAACACACAAAAGTAAGATTCTCTCTTAAAGTGCGTTTTTTGCTCACAGTTTACTTTTAGAACATGCGACACACAAGCTGGTTTTATTTTTGATCAATGTCCAAATTTGGAAACAATTTTTTTTGTCATTATGATCGATAAGCTGATTAGATATACTAGTTATTCATTGACTGAAGTTTTTGGTGAATACCAAAATCAAATAAGCTCTTCCATCAAAATGAGCAAGAAATGTTAATAAATTTGGGCAGTAATCAAAAATTCTGGTTTGATTTTGGTGTAGGAACAATCTCGACTCTGGGGGGTGTTGGCTGACCTACACCAGTGCCCGGCCAACTGCTTGGCTGCGGACGCAGTACAAGGACAAAGCACAACGTAATAAATGCGCGGACTGCCCACAAACAAGTATAAACCACAAATTTAAAGGTGCGGCCTTGGTGCTCTATATCAAGTACTAAATACAAATTTGAAATTAATGAGCCAAATAGTCGCGTTTTAAATTTTGTTGCGACTTGGTTATGCTACTTATATCCAAGAAGAGAGCTCCAAAATATATGTCCTCTCGCGACCACGTCAAATGCAAAACTGATTTAAATCAAGGAGCTCCGAGCTACACACGCGATAAAACTCTATTGTTTAATCATGCCATGCAATGAAGCATGACGTGTACCAGCGTACCTATTCAACTAATCCTTTCCAAAGCATCACTAGAGTAGACTCCTCGAGAAATACCAAGACCAACTCTTTGGTTATAACATTTGGTATCCACCAAAAAAATAGATATATGACCAACTAAGGACTAAAAAAAGAAAATAGGTCCGAGTTAGACTCTCTAAACAGAAACTAAACACATCACAATTGACTATTTTCTGTTTTGGAGAATTTTTCACCTAATGATTAAGCAATGTTTCCATCACAGACCATGGATTGAAATTTAAATCGTGTTTTTGATTAATACTGACCCAAATCGAGTACTAGCGCAAATTCTTTCTCTAATACTAATCCCAAACCTAATTCAATCCCTAATCGTGATCCTTAAAAAAACAAATGGAAAATAAGCGGATGAATATTCTTCATTTTCGTTTTGTTAACTTAAAATTTGTGGATTTAGTACGTGGATGCAGAAGTGCCTACACTCCCTAATCTTTATATGAGGTATCAATTACTATATTGCACAGAGCTGGACAGCGCTGTTTCGAGCTTTTAGCTCTCATCGGCAGCCCTCAGCTTCCCTAACAAAGTTATTCCCCAGCTGGACAAGACTCTTGGCCGAACTGGACAAACCTTAAGGGCTTGCACAGCGGCAGAGGCTTTGTAGGGAATAAACTATACTGCATTAATGAAAAGAAAGAAGCTTGCCCAATTTTCCTTGTCACAAAAGTATATTTAGAACAAATTTGGTCCATATATTAGGAAGTGTTAACATAAATCGTTTTATTTTTCAGTTGTCGTTTTTGATGCCAGATGATATTACTTCTTGCGTTTGTTTCGAGGACTGCAATTTGTCACTGCCAACAAGTTGAAGCCTGCTTTCTGCTTCTCGTCTCTTCTTCGTTACGTTTTCCTAAGTTAAAAGGAAGTACCAAGTGGTTGTGGTTATGCTGCGTTTACTATTTTTAATATACGAACACGTAAGATATATACTTTTTGATCTGACTGGATAGAGTTGCAGACTGAAAACTCCAACTCAGTATTTCCGAATTTTGTTTAAAATTTCTATTCTTGATCTCGACAGTATCCCAAACCGTTAAAATTCCCAATTTTAAAGGCCCATTTCGAGAAGGTTAGGACGAGCATTTCGTAAGCTAGACTTGCAGGCCCGGCGCCGTAGTAGCGTAAGGGGGGGCAGAAAAATTATTTGGGGGGGCAAAGAAATTTTCCTTTCAAATTCGGTAGTAAAGACCAAAAAAAAGGTCTTCATTCCAAATTACGGGCCGCTCTCGCTCGGGGGGCGCGACGGAATCTCGATTGTTGCCCACAATTTCAGGGGTGAAGACCAAAAAAAAAAAGGTCTACGCGAAATCTTAGGCTTCGTCTCGCCGTTCACTCGTGTTTTTGTCCTGGATCGAGACTTTTAGCCCCGAAATGCACTCCGGTTGCACCGGACCTGTTACTTTCTTTAGGTGCAGAATTTTCGCTTAGAGGGGGCACGGCCCCGAAATGCTCCCCCCCCCGTGGCGCCCTGTAGACTTGTTTCCGTGGATGACCACTGACCATTTGCAGTGGCGGATCCAGAAAATTTTGGTGGGGGGGGATTTGAAGCCAAAACCTCAAAAATTCGGATGTCTTCACCAAACTTGAGACTGATTTTTCGGCCGAAATCGGAAATTCAAACGTTTTTTTCGCCCAAAATCAGGTGGTCTCCAAAAAAAAAAGAAAAAAAAAAAAGGTCTTCACCAAAATTGAGACTGATTTTTCGGCCGGATTCGTTACGTTTAGGTCGGTGGGGGGAGATGCATCCCGAAATGGAGCCGAATTATTCAAAATATGGGCTGATTTTTCGGCCAAAATCGTAACTTTTAGGCTGGTGGGGGGGATGCATCCCCCCCCTAAATCCGCCACTGACCATTTGAGCACTCCGAAATTGTGTTCATAAATCGCGAACTATGTTTCACCAATTTTGGGTTTATTGATATGTACTTAGGTTCCAAGATGTACGTTTTTTCCGAATTTTGGCTTAAAATTGTAGTCGCGTGATTGAAGTTGATCTTTTCGTATGCTGGATCCAAGTTTCGGCTTTTTACGTCTCTAACCGAGGAAAGGTGGTTAAGCTGCTTCGGTTGTTTCTTGTTTTAAGAAATTGTTGTTGCGTAGACTTTTATTTAGTAGACTAGAAACAGACGCGCGGAGAAAAAGAGAAGAGCATTGAAGAAAAAAAGTTTGCTCTTGCGAAGTTTTTTTTTTTTTTTGCGGGCACGCGTATTCGACTGATTTGATCGGACGTATTTGTAAAAGGAATGAATCGTGAAGAAAAAAGTCACGCTGATTGGACGATTCGTCATATCTTATACAAACAAACCGTGAAAAAAAAACAAATCTGTCAGTTTCCAACGCCTAATAAGAGTCTATAGTTGATGTGAAGAACCTGCAAAAAATAGTTGATGAACTTGTTCTAAAAATAACTTGCGGGATTTTTTTTCCTAAATAGGACGTGAAGGTAACAATATAACATAGACAGATACAAAACTTGTAAAATTTTTCGGGGGGGTTGCAGTTGCCTTTCAATAATTGGTCTGATCATACGCTTAAAGGCGGTGAATCATCCAGCCAATTCCGGTGGTTTACAATAGCTAAAATTGAACTATAATTTTTGATATTTTTTGTTTTGATTTTGGGGCTGCGTTTGCAAAGATATTCAACAAATACAAAAAGATGTCCCCCCGAAAAAAGTTTTTGGAAACTCTGATCTCTGAGTTTTGATCTTCCCGCCAAAACCACAGTTCTCTAAACTATTAGGCCTACCGTAATCTTATTAAACTATAAGGCCTAACTATCTCTAAACTATTAGGCCTTTTAATAGTTTAGCGATAATTAGGCCAAAGCTATTTATAAATAAACTATCTCTAAACTATTAGGCCTACCACAGTTCTCTAAACCATTAGGCCTACTGTGGTTTTGGCGGGAAGATCAAAACTCAGAGTTTCCAAAAACTATTTTCAGGGGGACATCTTTTTGTATTTTTTGAATATCTTTGCAACCGCAGTCCCAAAATTAAAACAAAAAATATCAAAAAATATAGTTCAATTTTAGCTATTGTAAACCACTGGAATTGGCTGGATGATTCACCGCCTTTAATATTTAGCCAAATGCGTCAGAGATGGAAACCGGTCGGGTCGACTGGCCGGTCAAGCCGGTTGAAACACCGATCAAATTCACCTTTCTTACAACCAAAATACATCTAAGCACCAACCGAAATATATATTTTATCATAAATAAAACGTTTTGTAAAAAAACAGTATTAACAAGGCACACCTTTTGAAAATACTTGTTGAATGGTTTCAAGCTGTGACTAATATGCTGTGACCATTAAGGTATGCACATCCCAGGGGCGTATTTAGAGGGAGGGGGCATTGTGTCATGCCCCCCTTTGGGCCACGGCACAAAGCAAAAAAGTGAAAAGTATACCGTAAAATTGCGTAATCAGATTCTAATAAAGTCTGCATGTGGAAGAGGCTTGCGCTACCTGGCATTTTAGTATAATTTTAATCAGCTTATAGTAGAAGTGGCGCAGATTTCAGACTTTTTAGTACGCTCTTAAAATCTTGCCGCTTTGAAAAGCTTTTTTCAACTTAAATTTATCACACTCTACTCCGGACAAGAAAGACATAGCTCTTATTTTTTTGTATATTTAACTAGCCATGGCTTGTTCTGAAGTTGCAGCATTTCTACAAACTGCTATGGCACATTATATTTTGAATATTTTCCAGCCAACGTCATAACAGTTTAGTGTTTGCAGCTCGGTAAATTGCAAATAATCTGTTACCAATAGCTAAAAAATTGCAACTTTTTTTGGCCTTTCGCAAAGTATCATTAAAAAGAACGTCTAATAATTTAGCTTGTGCCCTCCAGTTCTTTTTATGCTTATTTTGTGCACGTTTTGCGCTACTCAAAACAGGTCTTTTAAACCGAAATTTAACCAAAAAAGGTCTCAAAGTTGAGTTATTTTTGCAAAAAACGAAAAAATTTTTTTTTGCGTTTTTTTTCTGAGACCCTCGTCCAAAGTCACAAATTTTTACACTTCACCCATGCCCCCTCCCCTTTCGAAAATTTTTCATTAAATACATTGATCAGTGAACAAAAACCTAAAACACCGGTCAAACGGCAGGTCAACCGGCGTAGATTTTGAAATTTACCGGTCGGGTAGGGTCGAGAAAATCCTGACCGGTTCCATCTCTGTAATGCGTTACATTATGGCTGCAACTTTTGCCTAGTCTTGTTCAAATTTACCGCATTAGGAAAACCAAGATTTACAAAAGTATTTGTGCTATTTATTCAACCTTAAAGTTTATAGAGGTGATATGCTTATAAATTAAATAAACCATTTCATGCACATAGCATTATTAGCTCACCACATTGTGTATAAATTATAAAATTCAAGTTCAGCTACCCAAAAAAGGCAGAACAGAAATAGGAGAATGTTTTTTTCAAGCAATAATATGCACTGACTTCACCGGTATGCAAAACACCAAAGTTATGAAACATAAACGTATATAATAATTCGCCAAAGTGACCTTCATTATTTAGCTAATTGCTTTTTTTGAAATAAATACCTCATGCTTAAGATTCAAGAATCAAAAAGTTGAGCTTTAGCCATAGTTATCATTTAAAAAACTCAATTTATGGGAAAAAATGGCTTAAAGCAATTAACTTAGCAGGCTAACGACGAGCTAACTATGAGCTATATCTGATTCAAATACAATTACAAATTACAAATCAAAGGTTACTACAGTGTAAATATAAACAGCAATTTAGCGTAGGTATTGGTGTAAATGCCGTTAAAAACGGCCGATCCAGAACCGTTGAGAGGGGAGGTAAAACTACTTAAGCCTCGCAATTGTGGAGGGGGGGCGAACCTTTCAGTTTCAACGTCAGCCTACAAACAAGATCCAAAAGTCAAGCAGAAGTGGTGACCTTTTTTTTTTCTTGATCAGAAAAACAGATCTAACACCAATGAAGGCCTTTTTTGGTCTTCCACTGTAAACTTCTAAGACAAATACAGTAAGTCCTCGGTTTACGACGGTCTCTACTTACGATGTTTCAAGGTTACGAACGCACTTTAAATGCAGTGCTTTGGGCTCATTTGTTTGTACATTTTATTACTTGCATTATTTGTACATTTTATTGCATTTTATTGTACATTTTATTGTACATTTTATTGTACATTATTGTATATTTGTACATTTTATTGCATTATTTGTACATTTTATTACAGTACCATACTTTACAGTACAGTACGATATGTATAGAGTAATTTATGTATAATGTTCCGACTTACACTAAATTCGGGTTACACCGCGTCCCAAGAACGGATCACCGTCGTAAGTCGAGGACTCCCTGTAAGTCCAAATCTAGCGACGACCATTTTTTGATTGGTCTTTGGCCAGTGGCGTCGCTATGGGGGGGGACGCCCCGGGTATCACCATTTTGGGGTGACACCACTTGGGGTGACACCAGTTTATGATGTGAAACCATTACTCCACTAATTTGTGGTGAAGACTTTCTTTTATTATTTTATTCGGTCCTCATCCTCATTTGGACTGAAAACGCACTCAGTTTCTGGCGAAGACTTTTTGTTTTTGATCTTCGCTTACTTTTGGACCGCAACCCGCTTAAATTTCGGCGAAAACCTTTTTTTAGTGTTCACTTACTTCTGGATATAATTTCCATAAAAGGTGTCACATCATAAAGGGTGACACCACGAAATCCCGCCCCGGGTGCCACCATCTTCGGCCCGCGAAATTTTTCTCAATGGGCCGACTTGGGGGGACCGTTTGTATTTCATGCCCATGGGCCCAAAATTTCTCTCAACAGCGCTGCGCCAATCACTCAGTAAAACTACTAGTTACTTAAAACTGTTCACGTTTAAGCGGCAGCAACAATCAGGACCGAATTTATCATATGGCACGGCGCTTTGGAGACAAGGGGGCCCCGCGCTTGGTTGGTAATATCTTTTTTGGACTTCACCTTCATTTGGCAGAAAAATGCCGCTAAACCAGGCGAAGACCTTTTTTGATCTTCACCTTTATTTAGCAGGAAAGTGCATCGAAAACAAACGAGCCAGGGGCCCCGAGCAATGTAAATCCGGACCTGGCCAAAATTATCATTAAAAAGGCGTTCAAGTCGAGTTCTCCACTGTTGACCAAATTGTTGAGAAAAGTCTAAAATGCATTTTCACCAAATTTAAGCTACATATTTATATGTCTTGCAGTTTTCAAGGCTTTTAAGTTTCAAATTACGGTGGCAAGTTTTTCTTGGTTCAGCGTTTCAACAGAAGATTTACTTGAGAATGTTATAGACTTATTTTTACTTGAAACGTTATACAGTAATTCAAAATCCTGACCTTTAATTTTTACAACAGCGCTTTCAAAAAAACACTCATTGAGAGTTAGAAGCATAAGGTGCAAATCGCAAAACTGACAAAATTTCTTGAAGGGAAAGTCCTAAACTGTCATTATCTTCGGAAACAAAGATCAAAAAAAGCTTAAACTTGGTGAAGATTTTTTAAGAAAGAAATCGAGCAGAACAGCCCCCGACTAGAATATAGCGAATAACACAATAATTTGTCAAGAAACATTGAAACTGATAGCATTTTTTTTTTTAATTGCAAAGTTTAACCATGATACTCAATTCGTTTACCATGATCAACATTTAACTTAGAGTTTTACCGCTAGCAAAACTCTAAAAAAGTGAAGCAGAATTTATCTGATTTGACGCTAAACAGTTGAATGTCGATCGTGGTTTCAATGAAAGAGTTCATCACATCAGGTGTTTCATGGTACACCAAACCACGATGCAAAGTCTAAAAATCATTTTATTTTTAAGTAATTATTTTCAAAATTATTAATTTTTTAACATTAGTCAGTATCAGACTAAATATCAACTTTTTTGACTTCCTAAGTTTTTTGAACTTCGACCAATTATTTTGGCAAATGCACAGTCATAAATTAATAGATAATTTTTAGTTGGTAACATTAAATAAAGTTTGAGGAAAAGTACCCCCTAATACGAAATTATGACAGCAAAAAGTTGATCAAATTTAGTGCAAAGAGCTTCAGGAGTTTCCAAGTAAATTTTTAAAAATTATTTGAATTTTCATCCGAACACTGACATAGGAAAAAATTGTTAATTTTGAAAAGAAAATGTCTTAAAAACAAGACAAAATGCAAAGTTTGGCGAAGATGTTGTTTAGATTTTGTATCGTGTTTTGATTAACAGTGAAAACTTAAAGCAGTTAAAATAATGTAAACATTGACTACGCAAGTGAAAAATACAGTGGACTAAACCGGATCTTTCGATTAGACTACATTGTTGAAGTCGAAAATTGCAAAAAAAAAACACTGACAAAAAATACAGGATTGAAGAAAAAGTTTGTGATCAACGACGAAAAGGTGAAAGCAAAAATGATCTACAATGATACTAGTGATACCACATAACATAAATACATTAGTTCGATTGCACAAATACGATGTAATGCACCAAAAACTACCGGTAATACTCGTTCCGCACCAGTAACAAATTGAAAGCAGATAAATAGCAAGCTAAACAAAGCAAAAGCAAGTGAAGGTTTCAGTTTACAGACGGTAAATCGTCTATGCAACAATTTGCGAGCTCCTGTGCTTTTGCAACAGTTATATGCGAATCTTTTGCGGTGTTAAATTGTGTATTGTTTCGCTGTTAGAAAGGGCTAAAGAATCGTTTTGAAAAAATTCGATTTCACTACAGGTTAATGTTTCTGAATGACCGGTTAACAAGAGGTTAAAATAAACGCTTCCAACGCAAATTACATTTTAAATTGAATAAAATTGAAATTAAACGAAGGAGAACAGCAAGAAAAGTCAATGGAATTATGAAAATTAGTGTAATACTATAATTACGCTAGATCATATTTGCGTACGTAAATTCCTCTTGATCCAATCACAAACGTTGCGGTTAAGCCGAGGACACGAATAGTCATAGGTGCGCAAGTTAATGCAAAACGTTAGCTTCGTTAACCACTAGTCCGTTAGCAAACTTCACATCTCCGTTAACGTTAATCCGTTATTTTCAGCGTTAATTAACGGAAGTTAATAAAGTTTGTTAATTCGTTAATATTTTGCGAGTAATTTACATTTGTTTTTATTCACTCGCTTCTAGAACACGTATTGACGCTGTTGAGCTGATTGTAAGGAAATATCATTTTATTGTTATGGTGGTCTTTTTGAGTTTTGAAAGTTACATTTTACAGTCTAATCTAATTTCAAGATAAAAATAAGTTCAAATGCACTTACGAAGCTGCGATCGAAAAACCTTTAGAAATTGCGAACAGCAATAATTAATAGACCTATGAGGCTGCAGCGTATTATTTGCCACAAAAAAGAGCTCCTTTCTTCACTCTCTTCTATAAAACTCGTGCTAATACGCAACAAGTGTTACCAGTGCAAACTGGTTTGTACCGGTACGATGAATGAATGGTGCAAGATATTAACCATAAAAACCTTAACAGAAGTTAACAGAACTTAACGGAAGTTAATTTAGTCCGTTAACATAAACAAACTTTTTAACGGTTTAACAAGTTAATGAAAAAGTTAGCTTTGTTATTAACGGATTAACAATTAACGGACTAGTGCCCACCTATGGGAGTAGTTGTTTTAAGTAGGTTATCTCGAACAGTTGGATCAAGAACAAAGGAGTTAAGCAATTACCCTAATTTATAACTCCATTGATTTTGCCTGCATCTGTTCCGTTACAAAATACTTGACAATATACGTTTAAATTTTGCCGCTCGCTTGAGTAAAATGAGAAGCAAATGTGTAAAAAAAGCAACAGCTCTTATAGCTTGATCTGGAGTACAATATCTTAAAATCTGATTAAAATAGCAACGATTCTACGCTTTATCTAGAGTTTAAAATCATAGTAAGAAGAATATTAAACAAACTGATGTTTAGTCAAATGGGGCTGAAACGTATTATTAATACTGTTAAAAATTAAAAGCACAAAAGTTCATTTACAAAAACATGAAAGTTTTCATCCAACAATAATTTAGATTACTACCTTAGATCTGGTGATTCCAAATTGTTTAAAAATTAGATCTCACACAGATAACAACTCTACAAAGAGTTCATTTACTTTTATGCTCTGCCAGCAATTTTGCATTACGCTCCTTCCCTGGCGTTACTAAAGGTTTGTTTCTGAGGAGGGCAAGCTTCAATGGGGTCTTCGCCCAAAACTCAATAATTTTTTTCTGTCGAAATTACGGTACATGAAGACCACAAAAACAGGTTTTTGACCAAAATCTATTTTATTTTTTTATTTTTTTCCGCTCGAAATTAGGTGAAGACCAAGATTAAAGAAAAGTTTGTCACCTAATGGAGTTCGGTCATAATTTTCGTAGACCAAGAACAAGAAGTCATCAGCTGCTATAAGTCGCGATCTTGTTGTGCTGCTCTTAGGGGGTGATTTTTAACAGGGGCCCTCTTCTGGGGGGAAAGGAGGGCGTTTGCCCGGCATTGGCACCCCGGCAGTTAAGCTAGTGAGCTCCTTCTCGCATAGAAAAAATTGTCTCGAGTTCCTTCCACAATACCTGTACCTTATGTTTGTTCTATCTCAAAGGGACAAGTATGTAATAATTTAAGCTCTAAAAATTAATGCATTTGTCAGTCTCAGCTTGGTCGCAACCAGTAGCGTACGCAGGATTTTAAAAAGGGGGGGGGGGGGGGCCAGGAACTTCAGAAAATTTGAGAAGAACAAAGATCTGAATCAGAAATTGTTCCACCCAAAAACAGTCCGATTTTTTGCCAAAAATAAGGTGAAGAGCAAAAAAAAAAAAGAAAGGTCTTCACTAAGTTTGGTCCGATTTTTCGCCCAAACCTGGATCCAAGCCTAAACAAAACGCACAAAACATTGCCCTTCGTGTGATCAAACCTTATGCCCAACTTGCAAAGGGAGGCATGCCGCAATTTTGCATACTATTCTATGCAATTATACAATCCCGGCGACCCAAAGGTGGGGGCCATGGCCCCTCCCTAAATACGCCCCTTGTCGCAACCAAGTTAGCCAATCAAAAACGGTAACTCATACGCAAAAACTTGAAACATACAAAAAAGTGACACAATCGCAAAAAAATGACACATTCAAACCTTTTTGAGCATCTGGCGGCGTTACTTTGAGTGACGTGCTACTGAATGTCGTTCATTTTACAATACAAGGAAATAAATTTGGCAGCTCATAATCATATAGCAGTCTGTGACCCTCAAAACAATTAATAAACCACCTACAAAAACCTCCAGATTAAAATATTAAAAAATTCAACCCAAATACTGCAGAGAGCTTATTTTGACAAAGTAACGTGACCAGTTTGTGAAATGACTAAAGGATTTTTTTCTTGACAATTTTTCTTAAGGATTTAAACATTGATATTTTTATAAGGTTAAATGTCAAATGATGAAAAAATAGAGCTTAAGTAAATTTCTTAGAGTTGGCAAAAATATTGATATTCCGAGTTTTGTACCGGTAAATGTTTCATATTTCAGAAAAAATTAAGATCAACCACTTCCAAATTTTAAAAATTTAGCAAAAAATTGAAATTTTATGCCGTACCTGCGATTTTTTTTAAATTTTAAAAAATCGTTAAACGATTTCCTGAAAGTTTAAATTATTGCTGCGGTGTACTTTTGTATAGCGTACAGTAAAATACAGTGTGGCCACACCAGTCGAGGTTCATTTAGAGCTCCGATGTGCACAAACTGCACATGAACCAAGAAGCACCTTTTCATTGTTGCTGAACGCTTCAAACAAAGCCTAACTACCTGCAAGTTAAGAAGTAAATCCGTTGATTATTAACTTGTACGTAACTCGGTATTGCGTCAGCGTTTTCGAAAAACATCATCTGAGCTTTTATCACAATCACTGATGTTTAACTTTATATATTCCTGCCAAACTTCTAAAAGGCGATTAGGTAACATTTTGTGGAATGTTTTGATTTTCGCTAGACGACAAATATCAGAAACTTTCATGCCCCAACTTTTGAAGGTTTTGTCAGATTGGGGCTCAACCCCCATTTGTTTCAGTAAAATTCCCAAAAACGCGTCATCAATTGGGATAATGCGAGTTTTAAGTGTAGTTTGAAATAACCGAACAGCTATTTTATTGCTCATTACAAACCCTCCTCCTGATACATATGGAGGATAGTACTTGTTAGGATAGAGATTATAGCTGACATAATATTTCCATGATGGATCCAGAATTCTGGGGCTGCCCCTTAAAACCGATCCCAGAAAAAGATCGTCGCGTTTGCTTACAGGCATTTCTTTTAGAAGTTTTACAATGTTTTTGACATTGACAAATACATCATCATCCCCTTTGAAAATATAAGGAACATTTTGACAAGTTCTTGCGTACCACTGAAGAAATAAACAATCTTTTAAAGTTAAATTTCGGAAACTGTCGAAAAATTTCCACTGCAAAATGTCATTGAATTTTCGATCTTCTTCTACAACGGCTTTGCGTTCTTGCTCACTTGTGCAATCACCTAACAGAAAAAATCTTTTGACTTTCACCCCGACATTCTTTTCTATCCAAGTTTCATTACCCCAAGTGTGCCGAATGGCATCTCTTCTCGTTTGCAGTCCACAGGCTGACTTTATAACCATAAGCATGAATATATCAGATGCGTAGTTAAAATTTTCTAGTTTCAAATCCGCAGCAGATCCGCCATCAGCTCCACAAACTTCGTCGTGTTTGACCAGCGCCTTATAATCCCGCCTTTGGCTGTATTCCAAAATTGGTTCATTGGATGTCGGTCGAACGGGGACCTCAGGGGGTAAGCTCAAATCTCGGTCCATACTAATCAGGCCAGGTAAAGTTGGTTTTGGTTTAGAGGTCGTTGTTTTCAGGTGGTTGTTTCGATAAGGAGGTTTTGCGTTGGGTGTTTTCAAACTTTTAACGGTATCCATTAGTTCCTTTTTCTTTTTTTCAAATAGTCTTTGAAAATGGTTGCCTTGTTCATTTAAATTCAGTGCGATGGACAAGTTTGTTCCATTGCCGTCTAAACATAATAAAGTGTTACCGTACGCAGTATACAGGGCAAATCAAAAAAAAAACGAGATTTTTGGCGACCAGCAGCAGGGTGTTCATTGAGCCTTCCATCATGCTCCCGCACATTGGTGTTGGCAGGATTTTGCAAGTGGGGGGGGGGGCGAGAGGAGGCAAAATCAGAAATACTTTCGTTCACGTCCGGTAAGATAGCCGGAAAAAGATATTTTGCCCAGAATGTAAGGCGCAGACAAAAAAAGGTCTTCACCCTTAGTTAGTTCCGATTCATCATTTGACAAACTTTAAATTTGACAGGTCGACATTTGACATTATTTCAATTGAAATTAAAAAAAAAGAAACTCCAAAATACGATAAAAATTGTGCTTTTAACCTAACTTTTGAAAGCACAGCGCAACTTACTCGCAAGAAAATTTAAATGCATGAGTCGCCAACGCAGCTTCCACAATGCCTTAAAATGCAAAATTAAACCGAAACGCAACTTCCGCAATTGCGGAAGTTGCGCTTTGCCCATTTGCTTTTACTATCATTTACCGCAGACAAACTTTGAAGCAAGCACCACATCTTGACACCCTACCACCTTCCTATGTGTAAACATTTGACCGGGCCTCAACAAATATGGTTTGGTGTGAGATTGTTTCGCGATTCCAAAACATTGTGAAAACATGAGCGTAAAACTTAGTTGCAATCGCGTCAGTAAGTGCTTACTCATTGCTGGTTTATTGACAAATAGCTCAGAGGTATATTTGATTGAATTATTATCGTTTAAGTACAATGTGAAATTAAGAAACATGGCAAATAATTCTTATACTGTATACGATCTACGCAGAAGCCTAATTAAGCTCCGTCATGACTTTTAAGTTTTTTGAGTCTAATCTTCTGCCTCTTTTCCAAGCATTATTGATGCCGTTCGGTAATTCAACTATCTCCAATTAACTCCGCTTTGCGAGAGTGGGTGACTAAGCTACTAAACAAAAAGCAAAAAGCTAAATAGGGGTAGCATTTAGTCTTTAGCGTTGTTGTTCGAATACTGTTCAACTGCTTTGTTTTCTGCACCCCTAAACTGAAACTGTCAGGAAAATTGAACACGGAACATGGCTAGCCCCGCATTTTTATTCGAAAAAGATGCTAAAATGAAAAGGTGGACACGTCAAGAACTGACAACGTTAAAATTTTAGTGTGGTTAAGTTTGTAAAGTATTGATATTATATAGTGACAAATCAGATTGGCTACGGTCTTGTTTACTGTCAATATAAAATACAAAAAAATGCTTTCAGCAATCACGAAAAATCAATAATAGAAAACTGATTTCCAATTTCATTACGAAATGCACTTTTGCGCGAAAACGGATTTTGTTTAATCTACCTCGCTACAACCGGATTTCCAATGAAGCCCGTGAAAGGAATGGCCTAACTTTCCGTCATTTAAAGGTTGAAGCTCATAAATATTGATGAAAACAGATTGTAAGCGAAATCAATAAAATAAGAGCTTAAACAAACTGGAAGCAAACTGATATAACTAACTCGAATGACTTAGGATTTAGCCCCGGTTTACACTATGCGTAAAATTCGAGTGTTACAAGAATATTTTTAGTTTATTTTGAACAGTTCGGTACGCCCTTCACCACCGAGCAAGCTGCCTGTTGGTTAAAGTAAACTAAGGATAGGCTCACGATTTACGTCCATTGTAGATCAGACCTTAGAAGTGAAGTGAATATAAACATATAAACACACGAATTACGGCATATACAATACAATTAAGGCACGGTTTATGCCTACACCGTGCGTAAAATTGTGAGCGTACGAGCGATTTTTAGTTTAATCAAACCAACTGGCAGTTTGCGGTGGTGAGGTGGTGCTCTATAGGACGTACCGAGTTTTTGTTTAGAACTAACCAAAAATAAGATCGTATGCTCACGATTTTAAGTTCTGTGTATGCGCATCCATATTGAAGATCTGGTTGAACTGATATTATTACTTTGCACGTCAAGTTAATTCAAAGTCACATCACAATTAAGGTGAGTTTACTCTTGACGCGAAGTAACGCCAAGCGAAGGTTGGCAACTTTCGCAAGTAGTCGCTTACGTCACTTGCTCAAAATAGGCCAACCACTCATCAAAAACTCTGTCTAGGTAGCTGTTCGTGAAGTGTACGACTGGTTGAAATTTTTCGCAAGAAGTCGATGACGTTTAATTTTGGTTACTTCGCTTCGCATCCAATGTAAATGCACCTTAGCATCCAGCTACTTTGACATCTAAAGCAGATATCAGTAACAATTGGTCAAAATGAGATTTTTTGAACTTTCCACCAAAAACCCACGAAGAACAGATAAACACTACTTATCTTGTATTTTCAATTAATTCTAAAATTAAAAATTCATCACTATACCGTATCCCACCGATTCTGCGTGACGAAGGGTAGACTAAGGTCTACATAAGCAGATTAATATTTTATGTCGACTATTTTATTAATTCCAATCATTTGTCATATAATTGAGGGAGGCTCTGTAGTAAAGACCAAATGCCTGAAGTAGGGTTATACGAATTTGAATTACACTATTTGAATTCTTTTAAAACTTTTCGATACATTTAACTTTCGAATTTTTTAAAAAGGTTAAATTTGAATTTTAAAATTTGAATTTTCTTATAGCATATTGCACTTGTATGTTTGTTGGATTGACCATATATTTCAAGTTGGATTTGGCTCCCAAATTTTCGATGAAACTGAAGTTGAACTTTGAAATTTTAAAAAGCTGAACTTACATTATACTGTAAAAGCGATGAACTTGTATTTTAAGCCCTTTCGCAGAAAAGTTATGGCTTTTTTATACATCGTATTACCATTTTGTATCAGTTTGTGTTCGTAAAATCATTTTATGAAAAACAGAGGAGATTTCCGTTATTTACTTAACTGCGTTAGTTGTTTTGTCGTTTGATGTAACCGCAGTCCATTATGATGTCAAAATTGGCGAAGTTGATGATTGGATTGGTACACAATTATGATGAGGATATGTTTGCCCAAAAAAATTACCCGGCAAGGAAGGCATTTCTAGTACTGAACTGGATTTAACATTTTGTTTCTAAAAATAAGCTTTAAAGCGCAACATTTCCAAACCTCGTTAAAATTTCTATGTTTTTCTTCAATGAGTTTTGGCATTTTGTGGATATAACGTTCTATGGATTGTTTGCGATTTAAAACTGCAATCTTAGAATATTTCTAACTTTTCGTTCAAAAAATCTCTTAATTTGCAGCAACATGGATTAATTTTTTGCTAAAAATTTTCAATCAAAAGTCCGAATCGGGAAACACTTTTTAGTCACTTCAAAAACTAATCAATTACAATCTTAGAGTTCGACTTCGCAGGCAAAAACATGCAGAGCTTTCGTCAAATTTTTTAATCATTTTGACAGATATGGCTAGCTTTTTGAGGGGGCTATGTACTAAAAATTTTGGTCAATGATCGCAAAAAACCTAGACCGTAACTGTCAATTTTTAAAGCACAAAGAGCCACAAAAAATTTAAGAATTTATCAGGTAACCAAATTAATGGGAAGCTATATAACCTCTTTTTCAGGCCACTTTTTTGGAATGACGGCCTTAGAGTTTTGTTAGTGTCATTTCAAAATTTCAAATTTCAATTTCAAAGATCAATTTTAAAATTATATTTAAATGGTTTATTTTTCCCGATTATTATCGGAACTTTAACGCACCTTGAATATTTCTGCATCAAGAAAATTTCAAGTTGAGTTTAAAATATCATTAGCGGAATATTAACTACTTACAACAACCACCAGCGCAAAAGCCCCTAAATTTCCAAGTTGAATCTGCATAGTACGGTACTTTCAGGCTGTAGGCCAGGAAACTGAAAATCCGTCGTAGCTACTAGGTTGCGAAATTCAAGATCATATTACAGAGGTTGATGAATAGGTATTGTTTTAAATCCCCGCCAAGATAGAAATTTGTGATAACACTTCTCAACTGCTAACTTTGAATATGATGTATATAACGCAAGTTTTGCAAAATTATCAACGAAAAACTTAAGCTAAATTATTTTTAAAATTTATTCTAACCTCTAATCTATTACCCAAACTTAAAACCGTACTCTGAAATTCACCCTAAAGCGAACCTAAATTTTACCCTAAAAACGTAAACGAACACTGTGCTGATAAAAATACAGCCCATTTTATCAGTTTTCGTCTTCAACTTAAAACTTCTGGTGAAATTAATCACTCCTTTCGGTTCTGATGTTTAGCGAGGAGTGACTATTTTACCGAAAAATTATAAGTTAAAGAGAATAAAAGGAAAATGAACAATATTCGTCCACGTATTTTTGATTTACAATTTCAAAAATTAAGTTTACGGTTTGGGTCTGGATTCGGTTTTGGGTGATCTTTTCAGTGAAGATTTGAGTTAAGAAAGTAGATCTAATTTTCTACTAAAACAAAACTAGCCGTTTACTGATTAATTCAATTGGTGCAATATTGTACATTACAAAGGTATAACGTAGCAGTTTGTCAACGAATTTCTAAGCAAACTTTGTTCGGTTCTCTCTATATTCAAAATAGATCATTCCATTGCACGGAATGCACTTTCCTTTCTGTCTTTAGTGAACTTTTAAAAGTTCCTTTTTTAATTAATTAGTCATAGGTGTTCACTTAAGTGACTGCTACGTAACCAGCAATTACTCAAATTCCAAGCCAAAAAACATGCAAGACACGTTTCACTTAATGGAACTTTTTTTTCAACTTAAAATTACGTTTTAGCTCAGACACACGTTCATTAAGTTTGCCAATTAAATGACGTCGATAGTTTGCAAATTTTAACCGCATTTGGACATGAAAGTAATGATTGCTGATAGGAGGTCAAAGGCATAAGAGACCGCTTGTAAAAACATTAAGCGTATAAAAAGATTTTGTGCTTAATAAAATCCTTTCAAGAGCCAAAACTTCATGAAGTTCAAACTACAAATTCTACCCCTATGGGTGAGTCTGATATAGTCAATATTATCAACTTTTGAGCAGTAAACGTACTAATTTCACTAATTCAATCACAGGCAAATGATGCTTGAGCAAGGATCATCTATTCATAAAACCGACACGCTGCTCTGCCATATCACAAAAGACAAAGCTGCCTTATTAATTGGTACACTTTTGAAGTCTTTCGTTAGACTGGGCACCATTTCAATATGGATGCTAAACTTGCATCCAAATAATAAACAATTAGCGGTTAGTTTGTTTTTTTTCTATCAACGATAAACGTTTTTATCAGAACAATTTAGTTTTTAAGAACACGAGCATCATTTTTGCCCAAAATTTAAGAACAAAGCCAGCCTAAGCAAAAAAAAATTAAAAAAAACTCAGGCTAGCACAACGCATTTGTTAGTTAGTAATCAGCAAAGTTTTCCTGGCCATTTTTCAATTGTCTTTGTTGATTAGTCTAACAGCAGTCATGATCTATAAGAAAAGACAACTTTCAAGCAAGCAAAAGTAAATTTATGTCACTTTATTTTGCAATAAAGTTAAAAACAAATTAGGCTGAAAATTCGAGAAATTATAACAACAGCCAGGCGCAACCCAAAATTTACTGGTTCTTATAAAAAAAAGTGTACAACAACGCAAATCAAGCTGGGAGTTAGCAACATTTTTAGGCTTCGACCTGTAAGCTAAAGCTAGACAGATTAAATAGCTCATCCAAACAAAACTTGTGTTTGTTTAATGTTGCTGTTGCATTACAATAGTCCGACAAAGTAAAACCTACCTATTTCTTTCTGTGAAATCCAATGCATGGGGATACGCCTTCCGTAAGTGTCTTTTGTTATTTTTATCGACATATTGAGGAAAAGGAACACGCACACTATAACGAAAAATAGTTTCCATTTTTGGAAAATCGTCTCCATAAACTGCACCATTGTAAAAGCCTATTTGTAGGATATTCATTTATTTATCGTTAACCCTATTATCCATGCTGGTACTGTAGTTTCCCATTAAAGAAACCCCTAAAAACCAAAACATAAAACGATAAATAACCTCCAAACTTTGAAAATCAAAAAAGTGTGGACAAAAATAATCTTGAAACTAATGCAAATTACTGTAGTTCTGCATTTCAAAGGTTTTTTATATTGTTTCTATCTCTGAATTCACAAAATTGCTGGAATAGTAACAATCAATTGTGAGATCTGTGAAATTTTGCACAACAATAGTTGAAAACATTTTGCCTTTTTTTTGCTGATTTGTACCTAGAAAATTATAGCGTGCGAGACTATACAGTAATACGCAAAAATCTAACGCATCCAAACCTTGCGTACCACCAAAATTATGCTTTTTCAGTGATAACATTCACGGTCAATCATCCGTGGTGGGGCATGGGAAAGCTTGTAGCTGCAAATCCTAATATGCTGATAAGCAAAGGTAATGTTTACATAATCGTCCTAATATCGAATACCATGTTAGCTATAGTCTAGAGATTATATAGAATGTCAATGCCCACGAGTTTATTCACGAATCCACACTCAATAAAGTGGCAAAAAAAGTAAAAAAATTGTAGGACGTACAATATTTTTTAAAAATCTGATGCTCATTTTTTGATGTTCGAAAAGAGCGTGAGCTGAACAAAAACGCGCTGAGGGAGGCACGCTTTCATCAAAATGGGCCTCCTTCTAAAGAACAATTTTACCCATAAACGTTTCACTTGACAGAAATATAGTACTTTGGATTTTTGCTTCAGCATCTTTTATTTGGCGCAGACAACAATTTGACCCCAAAACTTTTTGCTCTCTTGGTAAAAATTCAATTTTAGATCCGAATATTCTTACCTCCAAAGAAAAAATGGATCACTATGCAATGCTACTGTAATTTGTTGCAATTTTATTTCGGTCCCTATAATCCTTTTCATGTTTTTGTCACACCTAACCTAGTCCAACAAATTTTTAAGGTTCAACTAAACTACTTCAGAGCAGCACAGCAAGATAAAATATATTTTTCCCGCATAATAGTTAATTTACGATAGATTTATTGTTAGGACCCGCAAAAGTCAATAAAGTCAAATTTTTTTCAGTGCCTTATTGTATCATCAAGTTTTGGGTGCTCAGGAGTCAGTTTAGGTAGATTTTATAGGTCAAAATGAAGTCAAAGTTTAGGGTTAGGTCAAAATTTGTCAAAAGTGTGTGTGATCAAAATATCTCCTTCAGAAACAAAATAAGGCTTTTTTTTCTTTGTTTTATTGAATATTTGAAGAACAATCAAAACTATACCCATTTTTATACATGTTTGAATGAAATCTTGCAACTCAAACTACTGTAAATTGTTGCATTATGTCACGCTATTTTAACTTTTTTATAAAAACAATACGTAAAACTTTTTTTTTCAAAATCTAAGAACAAATTTAGAATACCAACCTCGGCATGAATAAAATAATTAAGAGCACTATGATAAAATTTAAAAATCAAAAAGTCAAATTTTGTTATACAGTACCTTATATCGCAACAAAATAACCTGATTTCGCAATTTTATAACTGTACTGTTTTGCTTTTACAGCTTTCACAATCGACATAACTTTTAAACAATACAACTTTTTACCAAGCAAATGTGAAATTGTGTAAATTTATTTTCCAGCAAAATTTAAGAACAGTCAGTTTCAATCCGAAATTTACTGGTTATACAAAAAAAAAGGTGTAATGGACATGTGCAATGTGCAGTTCCCTATAGGTTTTTGTCCTTCATTGCTTAGTTGCTTGAATCATAAGACTGACATTGAGATTTCTATCTAAATGCTGTTGATGAAGAGCGTAAAAAGTTACCTTCTTTAAACTAACTTACAATACGTGAATTAATGCGAATTACAAAACATTTTTTTATAGAAATTCGAAGCCCAATAAGGCCAAAATGGTTTAAGTCAAAATAAAGTCAAAATTTAGCTAAAATAAAGTCAAAATCAATTTTTTTAGTTCAGAATAAAAATGGCCTTATTTATTATTAATTACACAATCACTAATCGCAACAACGTTGAGTAAAGGAAACGGAAAAGCAAACAAAAAAGCACCCTTGATATGTATGCAATTACTGTCCTTTTTATTAAAGGAGGTTTGCAAAACCGTATTTTTTGAAAAAATGATTTGCGATACTTTTTGACGAACAGCAAATAATTTTTTTTTTGTTTCGCATGAAAAACCAATGTATTTCAGATTTACAAAATAGTGCTGCAGCTATTTTTAGTGCTGGTTTTCATTGCTTTTTCATTAGCAACGTACTGTCAGTGACGCAATCAGGGAGGGGGTTGGCTAAAGGGGCTTCAGCCCCCCCTCCTTAGCCCATTCACTTAAAAAATTTAAGCCAAAATTCAAGCGTTTAAACGTGTTTTGGATTTGACCTGCAAGTGAGGAGGGGCTAGGTAATTTAATTCTTTTAAATGCCTTCCGAATTTTATCAATATTGTTCTTTAAAAAGGCTCCAATAACGAGCGAACTGTGATCCAAATAGCGTTAGAATGGATATTTTTTCTGAAAAATTACTAAAATCGACCAGCGGCTTTGTCCCCAGCCTTCCGCCTGTGATACACTTGAGTTGCACAAGTTTGCTCAGCACCGCCGTTAAAATGAGACAGTTTTCGAACAAAAAAAATTGATTTCGGGTTCCAGCCCCCTTCCCCCACCTTAGCAAAATCCTGGTTGCGCACCTGCGTACTGTAGCCTTTCTTCTCATAGATTTCTCGGATTTTTTTCGTCAAGTTTTGCTGCTATATATCACTAACGTTAAAGACTATACTGTAGCTTACACAGTATGCACCAAAGTGAATAAGAATAACATCATAAAAATACAAAAGATAATTCCATTTTGATGATTTTCAAGTTAAGTTGATGTTTGGTTGCATTAAAATTTGCTATCTTTACCTTTAAATTTTACCAATTCGCTTGCTGCAGTTTGCCAACGAGATCGCTGATTCTTGAACTAGTTACAGTAGTCTTTCAGATTTTTGCTGTCTGCTGCTTCCACCTTATTAAAGTTCACTTCGTCGTGTCTATTTCCAGCTTGCAGACACTCTGAAGCAAAAAGCGTGTGTTGCTTTATTAGCTCGTAAAAAAATTTGGCCGCAGCAACGTGTTGAAAATTTCCTTCTACTGGATAGTTGCCGAATTTCACAGCTCGTTCGTGATTAAAAACTGATTAAGCTTTACCAGCTCATAAACGAAAGAAATATGACAACAACCCTACGTGCCGTACCGTTGCAACGGCCAATTCATTTCACGAAAATTTTGCTGGCTTTTCTACGCCACGAAGCAAGCGACCCGCAACAGCATGACATATTTCGTACGAAGCGAACCTTGCAATATTTCAAGCCAAATTTTTTAACAATATTAACAGTTTAATAACTCTAAAGACACTAAAAGTAACCGTAAATAACCACAAGTCAAAATTACATCCCGACCATTTCAGTTCCGCCTCCGAGAAAAGTTTTTCTTTAATACGACATTAGATAAAGTTCTTCATAGAGTTTATTTTTCCCCCCAAAAGGTTTGGAAGAGACTATTTCACTTGACATATTTATCAACTTTTTTATTAATTCGAAACCAAACTCAAAATTTTACTTTAGAGGTAACTCGAAACATAACCCGAATCCAAACCCTAACCTAAACTCAAATCTTAACCCTTAAAAGAGTAAATAAAAAACGCGCGGACGCATACTCATCATTTTTGTTTTATATTCTTTAACACGAAATTTTTCGGTCAAATAATCACTCCCTTAAAGTTTTTTTCTGCTACAGCCTCAATAGGAGCAAAACATTCCTTGCATTGTGTTATATTAATATCTGTGTACTAGTAGATTCTGTTCATTGTGGATATTTTCCAAATATTTTGCTGCAAATACGTCCTAATTACATCTAACTTAATGATCAAAACTAATGCAAAATATGTTTGGACGCTATAGGTTATTTGTTTGCAAAATATGTCTGCTACGTAAAACTGTCTCAACTTAAAACGGCAACCCAAATTTTACTGCTGAATTGCTGTGATACTAACATGCTGTTTTATACCGTTTTGGTTAAAGTTTAACCAGAATTCTTTTATTTTATTAGACTTTGAAGAATGGGACAATTATTGCCTTTCAATTATTAATGAATTTATGTAATGGGTCATTCTACTTTAGCACCCAACGCAACATTAGCTTGTGTCGCTCGTCTGTGACTTAATTTTCTCAACAGCAAAATCGAAAGTAATTTTAGAAAATTTCTGAACCTTTTAAAAGAAAAAGTAACATAGCGTATGTCAAAAAGAATACTGACGACATGTTAACGGTGCCACTCACCTCAACTTAATAGTAGCGGTTTTAAATAAAAGTTTTCATTTTTGTCGGCAATTGCAATGGTATTACCTCGAATACTGATGTCTATTATCAACAGTAAAATATGATCATATTCGCATTTACATTACATCAAATTTGATTTCTGCAAATTTTTCGTTAAAATATTCCAAAATGTCTAATTAAAGTCAATCAAAATTGCGTTTAAAGAGCTATTTTCCATCTACTGCACAAAGAATAGAAACAGATTTCTCAACAAAAATTTCGCTACTAAATTTCTCAAATTTTTAACTAAGTTTAATTAGAATGTAAAATGTAGCTGCGTTCTAAAAGTTTATTAGACGTGATTGACTGCAGTAGCGAAACCAGGGGGGGAAGGGCTATAGCTCCCCCCCAATTGGCCCGAAAAGTATGCAAAATAGCAAGTTTTTAGTGCTTTTGAGGCCGATTTTTGCTCCAAAAATGAAAACAGCCCCCCCAACGGGATTGGGGAGCAGAAGTTGTGAAAGACTTGCTGTTATTTGGATCAGAAAAGCGGAGTTGTTTCTTCTGGAGCGCACATAAATTTTGGTGAAGACCTTTCATCTTTTTTTTTGTTGTTGTTGGAGATCACCTGAATTCGGCCGGAAAAACCGTTCCAAAATTGGTGAAGACCTTTTTTTTGAGATCACCTGATTTTGACGGAAACACCACCTCAATTTCATTCAAGACTGATGAAACTTAGGGTCAAGTTCGTTTACTGTTGTTTCCAGCTTCCAAAAAAGCCCCCCTGCCCCTTTGCGAAAATCTGGGTACGCGACTGATTGAC
Organism: Trididemnum nubilum; assembly: GCA_963965965.1. Taxonomy (NCBI): domain Eukaryota; kingdom Metazoa; phylum Chordata; class Ascidiacea; order Aplousobranchia; family Didemnidae; genus Trididemnum; species Trididemnum nubilum. The sequence continues at coordinate 16,495,388 of OZ014490.1, forward strand.
TGACCGTTAACCTTAACGTGAGGTTTTTAGCAACAAGACTTTGGGGCGAAAACGAATTTTGTGGTCAGCTGCTCCAAGTTTTTCGTATACTACTACAAGATTACCAGCAGTTTTTTCCGATTAGTTTTTTTTTTAATGATTTTAACATGAATATTAATTTATGCTGCATTTTCATTTTAAAAAATTTGCGTTCTAAAGTTTATTCTTCGGTAAATAAGCAAAGCCAATTTTATTAACGACACGTAACAGCAGAGAGGCTTTCGACGTCTACAAGTACAGTTCTGTTCAGAAAAATTTTTGCTTAATATCTCTCATCTTTGAGCCTGTTCAAGGCGAAAACTCGAGGATCCTGACATCGGTTTGCAACCTTGAATGACTTTCTTGCACAGATCAAACCATCGGTAATTGAAAACTACCAAAATTGATTTTGCTACTGTCTTTTTAATTTTCGTTTAAAAGTAAAAATATGATTATATCAAGCTTCGTTCGTAATTTGTGCAACTACGTAATCAATTTTAATTTGTGCAAATACGTAATCAATTGTAGTACGTACGTTTATTATTATAGGCATTGCGTAAACCCATTCGATAAATGTTCTATTAACTCGCAAACGTAATATAAATTGACGCATACTCAATTTTAAAATCATTGAATGTTTCGAAACATAAGACAAGTGGTGTTGAACCTGCTGTTAACTGTAGCTTAGCCTTGCTGTTTTCATAACCTCTTCAGCATCAAACGCTCAGCAGCTACGGTAACTTGTTTAAATCGATTTTTGAAAAATAACAGTCCGCTTTTCTTCCGCTATAATAACTGATTGTCAAATAAGGACAAGTAAAGAAGGGCAAGCTTTCGTCTTCATTTTTCAAGAAGGCTATCTGCTTTTTCAATAATTGTTGACCTCTGAAGTGCATTATTTCTGCTACTATTCTGGACCTCTTATCGACTTACGTTAGTCAGTTAGCAGCGGCTTTTGAAAATATTGATAAGCCTCAAATTTAAACTGCCGAGCCGCCGACTCAAACAACCTGCTAATATTAAATGAAGTTTATTAGTTCAACTGGTGGGGCAGAAAACTTTTTGCCAACGTTAGGCGATGCTCAAGGTATGTACTACCTATCTTCGTCAGGGTTAGAATGCAAAGTGAAAAACAAGCACACGATAGATGCGAAAAATTACGTCACAAGTGAATCATGTGCTTGTTTTTCACTTTGCATTCTAGCCCTGACGAAGATAGGTAGTACATGCCTTGAGCATCGCCTATCGAAACGTTGGCAAAAAGTTTTCTGCCCCACCAGTTGAACTAATAAACTTCATTTAATGTATATCCCTGGTGACAACAATTGAGATGAACCTGCTAATATTTTTTTCTGAAACGCACATCGGCACAATTGCACCAAAAAAGCTTCAAAAAACGTTCATTTCAAACGAAATGTTTTTTATTTCATACGGAGTATAGGTTCGAAAATAATGGGACAATGTGGGAGAAAAAATCACAAATTTGACATGAAAACAAATTTGTGATTTTTTCTCCCACATTCTTCCATTATTTTCGAATCGTTTCCGTTTGTTTTGATTTCACTCATGACCTTAAAACCTTGAAAAAAATCAATTTTTAACTTAGTACTAGGTCTAACTTTTGAAAGTCAAAATAACTACAAAGGCAATATCAAAGAATAAGCTTAGCTTACCTCGCTAAAAACGGGAAAATCAACTGAGATTCTGAATAATTTTCCTGCAATTATCTTCTTCCTGGTATTTGCTAAAATTCACTAGTTAATAGGCTACTGTAGCACTCTATAAGTTTGTAATTGCTAGCAATTCGTAAAACCTCGTATCAGTAAAGAAAAGCTTACAAAAAATTGATGGCAACACTGTGACGTAAACTCGAAATTTTATGAAGTATACAATAATGTTTCATTGCGACACTAAGACTAATTTTCGATGGTGTAGTATTACAGCCACACTGCCCTTTCAACATAAAAATATTTTGTGTTATGTATTAGTTTGTTGTTCATGCTTGTATCGCTATTTCGACACCATCTTTAGCTCTTTTTGCCAAGTCTGCCCCCTCATGTAGTTAATTAGTAAATACGTGTCAATTACAGTACATTACTGGTCTTACGTGCTTAAAATCTCTGAATCTTTTAAGCGAGGATGTCACGTGGAACTGGTTTGCCTTTACTTAGTCATAACATATTCATACCATGTTTTTTCTACCTTTTTCAATATTATATTTTTTTTATCAGCCTATAACGCATGTGAACATGAAGCAAATGCTAACGCATTTATGTGCAAATTTGGCAATTCAATACCTTTTCGAAACTACCAATGTCTCCAAATCCAAACTCAATTCGCAAACCAGATTTGTGAAACGGCAAATTCGGTAATCTGACTCGGTATCTGCTTTCAAAATTAGATAAAAAAAAAGTAAGGTTTCTCTTAAAAATAAAAAATAAAAAAAATAAAAAAAACGGAAAAAAGTTGGCAACCGTAAAGATACTACTCATCGAATCGCTCATCTTTTAAAAATAATACTCTGAACAACGAAATCCATTATCTCTTTTGCCCCGTTCCTGGCTAACCAACTGTCAGACTCGTACAACCTTCAGTATCAGAACTCTGGTCTGGAAACTGTCTTCAACTCTTCGATTTGTGATATGTTTGCTAACAGTGTTGCCAATAATTTTTTAAAAGTTCAACGACAGTTCAAAATTCGAAGCGGTTGTTGCGTTATGTTGCAGCGCATGAAACTATAAAGAGAATAAAGAAGCAAAAAGTTGGCATTGTTTGCTCTTTACATTTTTTGGATTAACGCCAGGTTTGGGTTATAGAGTTTTAAACCTTGAGTTGTTTTATGATAGGGTCAGACCTAAAATGATTTTTTATTCTTCCAAGACATAACAGTTAGAAGCCTCTGCCTTTAAAATTACTGACGTTTCATTTGTCCAAGCGTCTGGTTCAAACCCAGTTTTGATGAAATTCAATTGATCCTATACCAGTTACCATTTGTTTTAATCACTTTTTTTGTTCAATTGGCAAGTTAACGCACTCAAATTTAGACGACCGCAATTTCTCTATTTATCAAACCGTGTTTCAACCTCACTGTCCATAAACACCCCAAGCGTTAGTGAAATAATTAACGCCATTTATTCCCTTAACGTCAACAAAGCTGTAGGCCATGACAATACTCCAGCCTTCTTTATGCATATAGCTGCTACCATTATTTCTCCAGTACTTTATTGATTTCTTTTTTAAGAACGGAATATTTCCCGAGAGTTGCACCCTTGCCAAACTTCTCCCACTTTTATAAAAAGGGGAATAAACTTGACCCCAATAACTACAGACCAATATCAATCCTGACCTGTTTTTCTAAAATTTTAGAACGTTTACAACAGACTCCAACAATTTCTCAAAAAGCACAGTGTTATACATAAGTCACAGTATGGTTTCCAAAAAAGCATTTCAACTGAATATGCTGTACTTGACGTAGTGTCAAATGCCTTCGAAAATATTAATCTAATTTTATTCACTGGTTTAATTTTTTTAGACCTTCGCAAGGCCTTTGACACCGTCTCACACAGTGTTTTACTTCTAAGCTTGATCATTATGGTATCCGTGGTTCTGCCAATCAATTAATTAAGTCCTTTTTGAATAGAAGACAATACGTCTCGGTTAATGGCGCAAACTCAGATATAAAACTCATCACAAATGGCGTAGCGCAGGGTTCAACTCTCGGATCTATCCTATTCTTACTGTACATTAATGACTAATACAATTCAACCAACTGTCTTCCTCGTTTATTTCCGATGACACTTGCATGGTATTGCACTGCCCTGACCCAAATAATTTAGAATATATAATGAATAATGAATTCCGTAATGTCGATGAATGGTGTTGTGCAAATAAGCTAAGTCTCAATCCTTCAAAGACCAATTTTTTCGTTATTCCACCTAGGTTAAAAAGCCACCTACCTACATTTCGTTGAAACTTAATAATGTTGAAATTAATCCCTGTGAAAACGTAAAATATTTGGGAGTTCAGATAGACTCCCAGCTAACTTTTAATTCACATATTAGAATGATAGAAAATGAAATATCAAGAACTACAGGAATAATTATAAAACTAAAATCCTTCCGACCCCCATCAGCTTTGCTTAAATTTTATTACGCATTAGTACATCCTCATTTACTCTATGGTCTTCTTGTATGGGGTACAACCTACACACCCTACTTAGCTAAACTCTGTACCTTGCAAAATAAGTTTGTCCGACAGATTGGCGGTGGCTGCTACCGCGAACATTCAACCCCTTATTACTCTAATTTAAAGATTTTGAAACTTCCCGACTTAATGAAATTTGAAACAGCTAAGTTAGTATTTCGTCACCTACAATAATACTCTTCCCCTCTTATTTCCAATTCATTCATCAAAACTAGCGACATCTCGGTCAGAACACTAGATCTTCAAATCCATCCATCTCTCTCAGTTTTTACATACCTAAATATCAATCTGCGAGATTACAAGGGTGCATTCGATACCAGGGAGTGAAAATTTGGAATGACATTCTCTCAGATATTAAAAACAAAACCGATAATTTTCTCAAACGCAACTATAAAAAATACCTTTTAAACCAATACTAAGACTCTCATCTTCTTCTTCAATTAGATTTAAGTAGGATGACTTGAATTTGCCTGTAGTAGCGCATACTTGCTCATTTTCTCATGGTTGATTACAATCTCATTCTGACTATGGATGGCTGCTTGACTTGAAAACCTAAAGGTTTGTTCGCAGTCTCCCTTTCTGATTGACTAATATTTCCTAATATTTTCCTTTGTATGACCGTTCGTTTGTTGGTTAACCAGTATTGAATAAATTGAACTGAACTGAAATCATTTTTGGTTAGACTCAATAAGTGCCGATAGCTCTAAATCAGAAAATATATACAGATTCCAAATTTGCTTGAAAATACAGTGACTACTTTCAGCGGAATTCGTTTGGATGAAATAGGCTTTAGAATATTTTCTCTATAACGCTGTGATCACTGATTACCAGCTTCAGGACAGCTTGTACTAAGTTTTGGAACTTCTCTCATTGCTACATTCCTAATAGTGATGACGTTAACTTTACAGTATAATTTGAACTGAATTGTAAAATATATGCTGCACAACGTACTTACACTAAATTAATTCACATAAATTGCACTTCCTTTTACGACTACCCTGAAAACTTAGTTTTTAAGATTTAGCTCAAGAAATTTAAGTTTTATTGGTGGTTTTATTACAAGAAGTAGTTTTGAAGCAGTTAAAGGCTACAGAGTTTGAACGAAACAAAGTGGAACTTCTCACTGCTCTTTTGTTACTGTCATTTAGAAACCTTTTGCATAAGCTGTGTGTTGAAGGCGGGATGACACCAGAGTGCTAAAAGAAATTCAAACAAGTTCCTTAAACAAACTCATTTACTGAAAGGATGCAATTCGGTTTCATCATGGATAAACCGTGACAAAGTAAATGCCAGCTAAAAGTTTGCAACTAATAATTTAATTTCATTAAGATCTGAATTGGTTTTAAGGATGAGTACTTAGTAGTAGGTGGCTTTTATGCTATTGTTACACTCTCTTCCATTCTTTATTACATAGCATTTAGATCGAAAACTGTATTTTACACTGACAAATCAAATTTAAAGCATCAATGTGGCGGGTTAATCGCCAAAATTGCCATTTATAGTTGCATATAAAAATTCTTAACAGTATATCACTCAGGAAAATTTCAACCGAACAGTTATTATTGCCTCGACTAAATTGATGCTTCACTAACATTTTAGTCGATTTCTAAACTTGTATTTTGAATTCTGACAATTTTCGGATTTGCCAAGGTAGGTGTCCACAGGGTAAGGATCTGGAGTCACCTCTCACCCATTCTCACATTGCTGCATCATTGGATAAGGCGCTTTAGAGATTTAGCTTTGCTTAGTTGCTTCTGCTAAGCAGTAAATTCAAGGAGGAAGAAATCGAAAATCAATAAAAAAATTGAAAATGAAAAAATCTTGCTAGTGGTTGCGGATTTGTCCAACGGATAGCTCCACGGCCGCCTTCCCGTGACAACAGGATAAGATACATTAATCAATTATATTTTGTGTCATTCATTTGATTTTGCACTTAATATTAAAATTTAATAAAAAATTTGGCTTTGAAACGCCATAAACAGTTCGAAAATGTATACCCGCCTGGTCATTACAATCACGAAAGGCAGACAGATCGATTAAGTGGGCTAATAAACTACCATAGTAATTATTGAATTTAAACAGAATAGCCTATTAAAATTTTGCCGCCGTTAGACTTTTAAATAAACAAACGCTTATCAAAATCTTCTTCAAGTAAATTCTAGCTTCTGAATAGGTTAAGACAGGCTATAAAACATCTTCATCAGTGTCAAAGATAAGAATCATTTCGCTAACTTATAATTGTTTAAGGTACGATGTAAATTCTTCGATGTTAATTGGACGTTTAGCTCTAATACTTTATTAATTAGCATATTATTGAAGACATTTGTTTCAATTAAATATACTTGATGAAAATTGAATGGCGCTCGCGCTTCGATTGTTACGTTGATACTCCTTATATAGCTGTAAGTTGCACTTGATATTATGTTTGTGACTTACTTATACGTACAAATATGAGATGGAGCAACAATGAATTAAAGGATAAAGGTTATTTCTTAATTGAGTCCACTTTTCAATCTAAAAAATTTTGGAAAATGCCAAACACTCATCTTCTACGTTATAAGTTTTTTTTTATTGTTTATGCTTTTTTTTTTATTGAAACTTATCTCAACCATTGCGTATGTCAACATTAAATTATCAAGCTATAAATTACAGCTATCTGCTGTAAACTTCGTTTACGTTTTTTTTAATGGGTGGCTACTTTACTTGAAGATCTTAAAACGGTCCTTTCTTAGTTCCCGCCACATCTAAACGGTGTTTATTGCTCGCAGTGTTATACAATCTCATGGCGATAGTTGGCGATATAAATCTGAATCTGAAAATGGTTAATGAAAAATCAAAGTTTTTTATTGTTATTTTATAAGGTAAAATGTTTTCAGATTTTCCGCTAATTTAAGTTTTCAATTTAAACCGACCACATTTTTTACAGAATAATTTGTAAAAGCTGCAATAAAGCCTCAAACATTTTTCATGTACAGTACAACAAGTTTGCACTATTATTACTTTTTTGACGTAAAGAGATTATCAGTTCTGCAATTGAAAGAATTTTTAATTGGAACCTATTTTTCTAGAAGATATTGCTTATACCGAACTTTGATTGGCTTTAGCTCCATCCTTCTCGACTCAGCCATTCCAGAGATATTTTACTTCAAACACAACGTAGGGACATCGCCAATTATAATTAGTATTGGCAGCCTTGACGTTTCAATGCAATAGCCTAGCGCACAGAGGCCTATATTAACCTACATGTAAATTCTGGGGCGTATTTAGGGGGGGCATTGGGCCATGGCATAGAAAATTGCAAAGGAAATCGCCAGGATTGCAAAATTGCATAGAAAAGTGAGCAAAATTGAGGCATGGCCCCTCCCTTAGCAAGTAGGGCATCAGGCTTTGGCTCGAAATCACCTGATTTTGGGCGAAAAATGCGACGAAATTTTTGTGAAGACCTTTTTTTTGCTCTTCACCTGATTTTGGGCGAATAATGGGACGAAATTTGAGTGTGACAATTTCAAATTCTGATCTATGCTCCTCTCAAATTTTCTGGTTTCTGGCCCCCCTCCCTTTTCAAAATCCTGCGTACGCTACTGTGTAGATTAAAAAGCTTCTGGGGCTTAGCCTAAATGCGACGTTGTCTTAGGGTAGAACTAAGATGGCGTCGCTGGGAAGAGTTTCGAACATCCACAGAAAAGCAGTCAGAATCAACACGTTTGAGTGATTTTTCGTTTTTTGTCTGTGTTTCAAAATTTTCAAAAAACGTAACAAAAGTGAAACTGTCTTTTCTACTGCGAAATATATTTGGAACGACCGACACTCCTTTATTTTTACTCGGCCATTTTCCAACTAATGAGTGCGAAGTTTCAAACTTTTGCTTACAACTCGAGAATGCTTTAATCTTGACTTGCTTTTTGACTTAATTCTTGCTTGATTTTGACTTAATTTTTGCTTCATGAAATTTTGAGAGCAATTTGAGATTATTTATTTACATGTTTGTATCAAATTTGGTCATGTGATTTTGGTTTTAGGACCCAAAAACCGCCCCAAAAGTTTGACGTAAAATATTTCTCACGGTTGTATGTCTTAAGATACCCTTTTTATTCTAATCAACCCACTTTTGGCCGCGATGAGTTTTTTCCCTTTTTTTTCTGTTTAAATCTTGTACGCTCTTCTTCTCCTAAACCACAAAACATTGAAATCTAATTTTTGTGTAAAGTTGTTAAGCTGCAAATGCAATTTCGTCTCCCGAAATTTTGGGGGGCGAGTCCCCCGGAAACCCCCCAAAACGGGGCCCCGAAAATCATTTGTTTTAACGGCTCAAGCTAGGTTGCTAGTTTTTTTGATATCAATACTTTGACATAGTTTGAAGGTACCACCCCCCAGGTACTCCTCCAAAATGGATCTCCCAAAAATCAATTTTTTGATTGGCTTAACTTAGGGTGACAGTGTTTTTTAATGTCAGTTAATATTTAACAGACAAATATTTTGATATCGTTTGAAGGTTCCACCCCTTCCCCCCAAGGACCCCCCAAAATGGACCCCCAAAATCAATCTTTTCAACGGCTTAACTTAGGGTGACAGTGTTTTTTGATATCAGTAGATTTTCAACAGACAAATATTTTGATATACTTTGAGGGAGCCGACCCTGGAGACCCCCCATAAATCAATTTTTTGAATGGCTTAAGCTAGAGAGCTATTTTTTTTTGAAATCTGTAGATATTTGTGTCGGTCGTTCAAAGGAATTGCCACTCAGCAAGCTCCCATCTAGTTCTAAGTTACGCTTTCCGAACAACTTCGAATACACAGAAAAATAAAAATCGGTAATCACTCAAGCGTGTTGATTCTGACTGCTTCTTTGTTGGCGTTCTAGACTCTTCCGCGTCGCTGATGTTATCAACGTCAGGGTTGCCAATAAACTTACATCGTGTTGGAAGTATGGAATATTTCCGAAATGGCTGGGTCAAGACGGATGGAATCAACACCAATCTATAATCTAATACAATTGCCCTGACTTTAGATATTCGCATTGATTTTCCCTTCAGTCCTCGGTTTAATAGTCCTTATTTTCGAAAGTTGGTCGAGCGGTAGCGCGTTCGTCTCTGGAGCGGGAGGTCTGAGGATCAAATCTCGGGCCGGTCAAATTGGACACAGTGTTGCCAACGGCTCGCCACCGCTGCGACATTTCTTCGAAAGGAGCTGTGTTGCCCGGGCGCAATGACGCAGAGATGGGCCCCGCCAACTCGTTACACGCTTCGGCGTAATACAGCGAGTACAATGAAAGATTTGATTTGATTTAGAATTACCGTAGATTTTATCGTTCTGCACTAAACAGTTAGTACGTCTTTTTTAACTTTATTTTAAGCAAGAGCTCAGGATAAAAAAATGCTGTCATAACAATTCTATAAATCATTCCAAATGCATTACGGTTTGTATTTCGCTTAAAGCTCGGACTGCTATTTAAAAGTCCACGCTTAAGACTTAATAATGCCAAAGGAGGACAGCGATCTTTTGACAAAAACAATAAAAATTAAAAATAATTAACGGTTTAAAACAGTTGACATATTTCAAATCGAAAAAAATGGCTAAACCTCTAACATTATAAAGAATATCAATCACAGAAATAATTTCAATGCGGTTCTTTTAAAGTTCGACCGCTAATTAGCTCACAAGTTCATTTATTTTAATTATCAAAAAACTGTTTACTCCTTTGAAATGGGACCATTTGAATAGACAGTTAGCGTTATTTCATTTTAAGGAAATCACTATTAAATATCATCCCAAAATCGCAGCTTGCGTGACATTTAGAACCCTTATAATTAATCTTTCATTGAAAGCTTTGCCGTGAACAAGCTTTCAACTTTGTACTAGCCAGAATAATTAATATTGCTTCATTGCTTCAGCTTTTACTTTTGCGCCCTCTATTGAAAAAAATATTGTTAAAGCATAAAAAACCCACATTTTGTATACAGCGCTTTTGCTGAATCTTCTTTTTCTTTTTGAGACGAACACCCCCTCATTTGGACAACATGTTGAATTGTTGATACTTGCCGTACAGATTTTTAACAGTACTGTTTTTTGTCCTAGTTAATCACGTTTTTTTCTATTTTATTGCTGTGTGAAGAGCGTTGCATAAATCAAACTGTTTTGGATCCGCATCTGCATTCGACTTTCAACCTTTTTTTGATTTAGATATGGCAAATGACTCACTACTTTGGAGAATATACATATTCGTTAAGCTATTGGATGGCTATTTGTGAAGTTACTGACCCCCCTAATTAGCTAAATATTCATTATATGCCGAGAAAAAATAACAAATTGCACTTTTACCATAAAAGCTTCTTACCATGCATTCACAGCATACAATTTGAAATACACACACACACACATAATAATCAACAATACGACAGCTATGAGCTACGTCAACAAATCAAATTAATGTTTCTCAACTAAACAAACATAACTTATTTTATCAACTGATTCGTCATCGAGCACTTTATCTGGTTTGCCGACACCAATGCAAGCATTATTTTATCAACTGCGTAAAAAACGCTTCTGAATAATTTTTTTTTTGCTTTTATGTGCACAAAGTAAAAAACAACCAAGTGGCTTGGATTAAAGTTGCTTTGCTCTACATCATAATAAGCAATCTTAAATTACGATTAATAGCATAATAATTTAAAGCCTCAACACATATTTTAATCTTTGAGTAAATTCTTGAGGATCTGTTTAGCTTTAGAATTCAGGCTAGAATGCTGTCCAGATTTTTGTTTAACTCTGTACTGTTATGCAATCCATTTGCACATCAAACTGCATCTGAAAAGTTACCAGAAGAAAGGAATTGACAAAGCGACAGTGTATCTCGGTAGATGTTTTCTGGGACTGAATAAAAATTTGGATACAAAAAATACTCGGAACTGAATTGGTGGCCACGATCTATATTGAGCTTTCACTAAAATCTTAAGAAAGGTTTTATTTCACCATACTTTTCTATCTACGTTTTTATTAACTCTGACGCAATCTCACTCAAACACAAATCTTACTCTAAAACTAATCTCAAATCCAACTCAAACCCTAATTTTAACCCTCAAAAAGTAAAATTAATAAAAAATGCTTGGATGAATATTCTCTTTAACTTAAAATTAACAGTTTTTTCAAGCTATGTTTTTGGCAAAGCTGCGAGTGAAACGTGACGGTAAACATTTGTTGTTTGATAATATAACGTCTATAGAATGTTCTCTCGTATAAGAAAAACAAAACAATTCAGGATGTTTATTTAAGTCCAGGATATCATACGTCACACAAAGCCATAAAATCCTATACTCAGAAAGTTCAAGATTTTTTAGCAAAAACACTTGAAACAATAAAAAATTGAAGTTACACAGACAAGATCTAAGAGTTCTTGAAAATAACTTTTTACTGTTTTTTCGATGTCAAACTTACAAAAAATACAAAATTTAAGGCTTTTGCGTATTCGGTAGTTTTGCCTTTACGCTATGATTAAGCAAATATTATAGTTTGGTCACAACTACCTATAATATGATTTATGTTTTTGGCTTCTGTCAAAAATAAGTTAAGACCCACTAATTGGCGATTAGTAATCGGTAAAGTTTATGCCCATATCACAAAAACAACCATGCTTGGCCTTATAGGCTTACTTGCCAATTTTGCCATTATAATTAAATACCAAGATTCTTTAGTAAATATTAATTTTCGAGAAGCCAAAAGCGATTTAAGTTTTAATAACATAATATTAAAATGGAATAAGCATAACACTTGAAATAGTTTCAAGTAAATTTAATTTAATACTTTAATCAAATTTTCCTATGCTCTTTAAGAAAGATTCCGATCTTGAGAAAATTATGCGTTTTGGTCTTTGTGCAAATCCACATGGATGAAACATTAAACAAAAAAAAGATTATTTGCATATTTATCATATTTTTAGTTTTTTTGACACGAGGAAGAGTGCAAATATTTGCTGCGTTACAGGCTTTTCACCAGGTTTAGGTTTGATTAATGCAGTGAGGTCTGTTTTATTTTCCAAACAAAATTTTTGACTAATTAAGCTTCATTTCAGATATCATACCAAAAAGCATATCAATCTATAATATTTTGGTCAAAATTAAAAATAAATTTGCCAGTATAGCATCTGAGCATGGTCGTTTCCAATCGCTAAATTCTTTCTATTCATTAAAATCAACATCTTTATTATCTCGGAAATCATTCATGAAATTCTGAGCTCCTTTATGCTTTTCTTACACAAACCGTTTAAAGTCTATTATACCATTACGTTATTTCTGCAACACCGCCGAAAACGTAGTTACGTAGGTTGCTATAAAATTTCACTGACGCAATTTCCACCGATTATTTGTCACCAACTTTGAGCTCCGCTTAGGCTCGGCTACAAACCCAACAATGTGTGTAAAATCGTGAGCGTACAAGCGTGTTTTCAGTTTATTTGAAACAAAAATATCATACGCCAGGTGTACTACCTTATCGGCGTACAAGATGCCCGGGCGCGTAGCCAGGGATTTGCAGTGGGAGGGGCTGTTTTGAAGGATGGAAACAACATCAAACGATCTTGACCAAGATTTTGATTGCTATCCACTTAGATTGAGTCGGTTTTTTAGTCCAAATTTAGGTGATCTCCAGAAAAAAAAGTATTCACCGAAATCGAGATGGTTTTTCTCCACAAATTTAGAGAAAAAAAGGTTTTCACTGAAATTGAGACGGTGTTTTTCTCCAAATTTAGGTGATCTTCAAACGAAACGTCTTCACTGACTTTGAGACGGTCTTTCTGTCCAAATTTAGGTGATCTCCAAAAAAAAAGGTCTTCATTCAGGCTAAAACCCAGTTTTTCTGGTCGATATCACTTCAAGTTATTGACCAATTCTCATCGCCAATACCATTAGGGAGGGCTATTTTTGTTTTAAAAGCAAAAATCGGCCTCAAAAGTGCTAAAAACAGAGTATTTTGCATACTCTTCAGGCCAATGGGGGACTCTAGCCCCCCCCGCCCCCCCCCCCCCTGGCTACGCTGCTGAAGATGCCAATTAGTTAAAATATACGAAGGATAAGATAGTGTGCTTACGGTTACAAACGTACGCACAGTGTTCGGGCGTCGCGCGGAAACAGACTTTTTTCTGAAGTCTTAGTTTTCGGTTTCGGTTTAGTTCAAGTGTAGACCGACCCGTGAAGCTTTAAGGCTCTAATTGAAAAATTAACTACTTCCTGTATATTAGTTTGGCTTCACGTCAAAGTTGGTGAGCAGACTATATGTAGTCGCAGTAATCTTCATTCTACAATTTTTGTTATACTCAGTTGAGTCACTTTTCTTCACTCTACTGAATGTAGCGAATTTGACACACATCACTTTAGATAGGCCAAATCATCTTAATTTATTTTGCTTTCTGAACTTTCATACTGCAATGCAATTCTACTCGCAGAAGTTCGCGTAAAATTCTTAGTAACGCAACTAAAACCGATCAGTGGTTGAGTGGATAAAGCGTCTGCTACTGAAACGGTAGACACTGGCTCGATTCCCTGTCCTGGTCAAACCAAAGACTATAAAATAAATGTTCAAAGCTTCCCTGCTTGACGTTCAACTATTAGAGACAGTGTGAACAGTAGCGTACGCAAGATTTTGAAAAGTGGGGAGAGCAGGAACTTTAGAAAATTTGAGAAGAACAAAGATCAGAATAAGAAATTGCTCCACCCAAAATCAGTCCGATTTTTTGCCCAAAATTAGGTGAAGAGCAAAAAAAAGGTCTTCACTCAAATTTAGTCTCATTATTTGCCCAAAGTTGGGTGCAGGCCAATTGCAAACTTATAAAACATACCCTTTGTCTGATCAAACCTTCTGCCCAACTTGCAACGGGGAGGGGGGGCATTCCGCTATCTACTATTCTATGCTAATTATACTATCCTGGCGACCCAAAGGGGGGCATGGCCCAATGGCCCCCCCTAAATACGCCCCTGAGTGTGAAGCCTCCACCGCGCGTGGTAGACGGGTTGGCAGGTGGCTGCTTGACTTGAAGACCGAGAAGTCCCTTCGCTGTCTTCTGGCCGGGGCAACTTGGTGAATATAAGAATAAGGATGATAGGAACTATTTTTACAGAGGGAGCAATAAAGTTATAGTGTTGCAGATTCAAGTCTTGCGTTTACAGTTAGTATCGGAGTTCCAAGCCAGAGGGAGCCTAAGAATTATCACTATCTTGCCGAGCTTAAAACTCAATTTTCGATCCAAAAAGTGTATTATTGTTCTTGAAAAAGTAACTAAATTCGATCGGCTCTCAAATAAAATTTCTCAATCACAGTAGGAACGTAACGTTAACATTGGCAAAACGGTAGAAGAACAGTAACAAAACACTAACAAAACAGTAAATTAACTTTTGTATAGACTGCGATCTCTTTAACTCAATAAAACGAAAAACTTGTCAAAATTAAAATAACCTGCTAGCAGGTATGTTGAGAAACTAGGAATGACTAACCAAAAAATGCAACTAGGTGTGGTGAGTGTACCACGTGATTAAATTCTATGCAAATTACGCGAATTAAGAGCGGAAGGCGCTCTAAACTTGTTGCAAAAGTGCAATTTTTACAAAATTGCAGCAAATCAAAAAAAAAACTACGCAAAACTGGTTGCTATAGGCCAATTATCATGCTGGAACATATAGTAACAAACAGATCAGTGATAATCGTGTCACATTCACAGCATTTCATATATCTATTTGTGTTTTTAGTCAATTTTGTTATGGTGCTGATAAACCACCGCTGTTATAAAGCGCCACTATTCACAATAATAATAATAATGACAGAGTATATTGATCAATAATGACCATGCTCTGGCAAGGCAGGATATGCGGTATAATGGTTATTCTGACTGGATGTAAAACAGATCTGAATTGAAAATTGATGGATTTAATATCTAGCGATTGGGATCAGTAACCAGCATAAAAGATAGATGAATTTAATGCTAAGTCCGTAAAATTTAAAACTTCAGTTTCTACTGCTTTGCCCTGTTGAACGTACACCACACGTAGCCCACCATCATCAGATCTTGCTTTCAGTGAGGTTGTACACTCGAAAATATACCCGAAAGGAATAGACCACTCTCAAAAAATGCAGACTTTTCAAGGAGATAGGAATGGGATCTTAAGATTAGAGAACCCAACGCAATACAATTCTTTATTATGTTCGAACGAGTTATGCAGACCCAAAAACTGAGAAAAACTTTCCGAGTTTTCTAGAGGCTTCATAAAAACCACGGAGCAGCAGTAGCGTAGCCGGGGGGGAAGGGAGGGCAGCTGCAACAAAGAATATAGCAGCTGCAACAAAGAATAAAGAAAATACCACGTTTTTAGCACTTCTGAGACTGTCTTTTGCATTGGAATTGACCTAAAAATAATTTAAAACATATTTTGAAACGTTTATTTAAGGGGCGGTAAATTTGTCAAAAATTAAAGTTATAAATCGGAAAAAACTTCCAAAAATAGCCAAAACTTGGTAATCAAATTAGATTGTTCATTGAAAAAATTTCAACATAGGTTTCATCAAAAGATATATAAGCTCAGAAATAAGAGGGGGTATTCAGTCAGGCCCGGGTCCAGAGTTGCGTGACTGGGGGAAGGGGGAGCAGAAAAATATTTTTGGGGCACAGAATTTTTCCCTGTGAAGACCAAAAAAAAGGGCTTCACCCCAAATTACGCCTCGTGGATATGGACCGTTTGCCTCGTTTCGGGGAGGGGGAGAGGGAGGTACGCTCATAGCCTGGCTGGGCGCGACGGAATCTTATCGTCCTGGTTCTTGTACACAAATTCAAGGGTGAAGACCGAAAAAAAAGTCTTCGGCGCAAAATCTTAGGTTCTCTCTTGGCGTTCACTGGTGTTTTTCGTCCTGGTTCGAGATTTTACTCACGCTTAGGGGGGCACTAGCAGTATTTTAGGGGACACAGGGCCCAAAAGGTACTCCAGTGGCATTGAGCCTGTTACTTTTTTTTTGGGCACAATCCTCGCTTGGCGGGCACATTTCTCGTTTGGGGGAGCACAAGTAGTGATTTGGTGGGCACGGCCTAAAAATGCCCTCCTTGGCGCGGGGCCTGTATTTAGTATTAGTTAATTACCGATCACTTCTCTCAAACTTCCTTCCATTAAACCTCCTATTTACATCTTTCTCTATAAAATATAGACGAAATAGATTACTCCTTGAGAGTTTTATTGAACTATCGGTACAGGATTTTATGATTTACCAGCTTACAAATAAGAGGACTGAAATTCTAGAAATAGCTACCTCCCACATAGCCCATTTATGCAACTAGTATAATCATGTTTTTGCACTGCTGCTTTTTCTGCCACGTTTTAATAGCATTAGTTTTTATCAAAATAGGCCTAAAATTCAGTTATTTTTTCCAAAAACATACAAAATTTTCGAGCGCTGGGGGCTCCACCCCAATACCTCTGCAACAGCCCCTGCTCTTGCAAATTTTTGACTACATGCCTGCCAAGCAGAGAGAATTTTCGAGACTAGCCCTGTTTACGAGTGCAACAGCCAACAAGATGGTCAAAACAGCAGGATGATTTTACGCATGAAGAGCAAAAATGCCCTATAAATCAGACTTGTATTAAATCTTTACTTAAGCTTTTTCGCGTTTTTGAATTAAGGAATGCTATCGTGAGATTCTGGGACTTGAAAGAAGTGGGTACTTACTTTACTCCAGACGTCTGGGCCACGATGAGAGATAGATTGTTGGCACATATTGGCTGAATAGAACTTTGGAATTCGTTTAAAATTCTTTGTAGTATTATACTGTACAAAGGTTTTCGAGCGGTAACGCATTCGTCTTTGGATCGGGAGGTCTGAGGTTCAAATCTCGGGCTGGTCAAATCGGACACAGTGTTGCCAACGGCTCGCCACCGCTGCAATATTTCTTCGAAAGAAGCTGTGTTCCCGGGCGCAATGACGCAGAGATGGGCCCAGTAGCGTACGCAGGATTTTGAAAGGGGGGGGGGGTGGGGGTGGCAGAAAATTCAGAAAATTTGAGAAGAACCAAAATTAGAATGAAAATTTTTTCACCCAAAATCAGTCCCGTTTTCCTGTCCAAACACAGGTGTAAACCAAAAAAAAAGGTCTTCACTCAAATTTAGTCCGAGTTCTTGCCCAAAATTGGGTGCAGGCCAAAAACAAAGGTCTTCGCCTACCTTTTGTGTGCTAAAAGTTTCTGCCAAACTTACAAAGGTGGGGGGGCATGCCGCAATTTTGCATACTATTCTAAGCAAATTATACTATCCTAGCGACCCAAAGGGGGGACATGGCCCAATGCTTAAACATAGATCTGCTTAAACATAGATACAGCCATGTCTTTGAATAAAAGTTAATCAAGTGTTAGTCAGAGGTGAAGTCCTCGAGGACAGTTTTTGAAGTCCTGGCCTCGAAGGTCAAGTCCTTGGCCTCGAAGCCTCAAGTCCTCGAAAATTGCCCTGTCCTCAGCTCGAGGACAGCAGTATTTTTTGAACCGTTGAAATTTTGTTGGAAAACGCCAGAAACCTTGCGGAAAATTTGCGAAGACCTTTTTTTGTATTCCTCAATTGGATATCGCCTGAAAAAAAATTTTTTGAAGCCTTTTTCGCCTGAAAAAATTTTTGAAGACCTTTTTTTTTGGAGAACACTTGCGCCTGTGTCCTTAGTCCTTGGCATTAGCCTCAAGAGGGTCTGTCCTTATACTTGGCCTTGGATTTTTTTGTGTCCTTGGCCTTGACCTCGAGCCTTGAGTTCTCGACTCCACCTCTGGTGTTAGTGTTTCATCTTTTTGTCTGATGTCTGTGATGTCACTGTTACGGTTTCGAACACTTGCTAGCCTAATAAATTGGTCACACATTTTCTGTTACTTGTTTGTAATTGTTGCCTTACCATAGTACCAACCGGAGAAGCAGTATTGCAAGTGACTGTCCATTAATGAATGATATAAGGTGATTAGTGTTCCTTGATTTAAAAAAGGTTTATTCTTCTTACTGCTGCAAAACCAGATCTCATTTTGTTGAGCGCATGCTTAACATGAACTGACCACGTTAGATGCTCATAAATATGACCACAAAGATATTTCAATGTGCTAACTTGTTCAATATCAAGTTTTGTTGATGAGATAGATAGACCAGAAGTTGGAGTTTTTGATTTAGTTGTCCTAAACAACATACATTTTGTTTGAAAGCATTAATCGATAATTAATTAGCAATCATCGACTAATCAATGTTAAGCTGCACTGGGCGACTTTTAGCTGCGAGAATTGGCATTTTGCCTTTTTTCTTTCTTAAATCGAGAAAGAAAGAAACAAGAGCAATTGAGAAAGAAAAAAGGCAAAATGCCGATTCTCGGCAGCTGAAAGTCGCCCATGTGAGTGCAGCCTTATGGAGATCTTCCTGTGCATTGGCATAAAGTGAATAGTATTTTTTGTTTTGAAAGAATACATTTGTGTCGTCAGCAAACATGATCGAGTTACCACATTTCAAACAATTTTGGAAGTTACTAACGTACATAAGAAAAAGAAGTGGGTCTAAATTTGACCCTAGAGGTTCGCCTCGTTTCACTGGATCAACCGTGTTTGATAGAATCTCAGAGCACTCCACTTGTTGCGTTTTTCCGGTTAAATAGCTTTTAAGCCAGTCAACAGCTATGCCTCGATTTCGCTATGTTCGAGTTTAGATAATAATATGCTGTGATCAATGGTATCGAAAGCCTTTGATAAGTCTAAAAAACTCCAATAGTAGGTGTTTTATTTGCAAGAGATTCTGCTATCTTGTAGGTTAAGAAGCAAAGGTAGAGTCCTCGAGGACACATTTTGATGTCCTTGGCTTCAAAGGCCAAGTCCTTGGCCTCGAAGCCTCAAGTCCTCAAAAATTGCCCTGTCCTCTGCTCGAGGACAGCAGTATTTTTTAAATTGTTAAAATTTTGGAGATCGCTGGAAAAAAATTTTTAAAGACCTTTGTTTTGGAGAACACTTGTGCCTGTGTCTTTGGTCCTTGGCTTTGGCCTCGAGCATTCATGTCCTTGGCCTCGAGAAGGTCTGTCCTCGGAAGGGCTGTCCTTGGCTTTGAATTTGTTTTTGTGTCCTTGGCCTCGAGCCTTGTGTCCTCGACTCCACATCTGTTAAGAAGGACAAGGCATGACTCGTTCTATGGTTCTTTCTGAAACTGAATTGTTAATGAAAGAAAAATGGTGCTGGTCCAAAAAGGAATATAACCTTTTGTACGTAATTTTATCTAGGATCTTTGATATATTAGACAATAAGCTGATTGGTCTGTAGTTGTTGGCATCTTTTGCATTTTCCTTCTTAAAGACAGGACATACTATTCACCTTTACTTAAAGATAAGTTAAATACGTGGCTAAAAGCAACTAAGAATATCGTCTGGAGATTTTAATTCCTTAGTTGGAACTAAATCTATACCAGCACTTAGTTCTTTTTTCATTTTTAGTAAAATGTTAGAAATTTCTGAGAGACAGGTAGGCCAACATTCATTGAGGGCAAGGAAGGAACGCTTAAATATTCTGAGAAAGTAATGTCAGTTGAAGGGAAAGAGAATATAGCTGATTCTCGACACAAGGTCTGTTTCCTTAACAGTGACAAGTTTTTCAAGAATTTCACAACGCTTTTGGTGGTGACTAAAATGTTGTCATAAGTAACCTTTAAACACATGTGGGTCGGCTCGGTAGAATACCGAGTAAACATTGTAGAAACAATCACTCTTTCAGATAGAAAAAGTTAGACTGAATAATATCAACCGTTTCAGTCACATCACGTGACCAAGCCAATTTTAGTAAAACCTCCTTTTCTCGTCCAAATTGGGGTGGGGGATTCAAGTAGAGTCTAGTTTATTTTCCTCAACTTTATTTAATTCCCCAAACCCAATTTGAATAAAAAAACGAGGGTTTCACTAAAATTGGATTGGTCACGTGATGTGACTGGAATGATATTCATTCTAAACTTTCCCGGTTGTCCTAGTAGCATCTCCAAGCTTAACCTTATTTGACACGTAGATTCGATGACATAAAACACATCTTTACAGCGACAAGTCAGCAGCATGGCCGAGCGGAACGTCAGCAGCATGGCCGAGCGGAACTGAGCGCTGATTATTGCGTAAGCAATACTGCGACCCGAGTTCGATTATGGCTGCAGGCCACCTGCTTCGACATATATACGGGTGGCTGGAGACTCGAAGAGCGCGAGCTCACTTCCCAGTCACCATCACCTCTCCGTTCTTATAAAGTTCGTTGAGTTGTAAATCCTCAGTTGATTTATTTATTTAGGAAAGCGAAAATTTTTAAAGTTGAATTTTATGGTAAATCACTAAATCGCTTTGTTCACACATTCGTTTTCATGTGAAATCATAACTCGATGACTCTTTCTTTGGCTATATAGCTTGTACGTACTATTTTGTTCCGAGTCCATAAGTTTCTCTGATGGTAGATATAAATTCACTTCGATATCTAAGAGTCCAAGATCACGATGCTTTGGTGATTCGTCTTTTGATTTAACGATTTTAACATCCGAAGAACCTCGGAATTAATATCGTTCTTCCAATTTGTCAAAAGCATTTTTACTTTGGAAATTGAACATGGTTGGAGCTATGAGGTTCCAGTTCACAAACGTATCATCATACTGTGGTTTACTTTTTTTAGTAAATCAGCAGTTTCCAAAGTTCTGTTTTTTCATAGTTAGTTGATGTCGATTATTTGTTCTTTTGAGTCGTATTGAGATGATTAAGCAGTTGATCTACATTGAAAACTAAAAAATTGTATTTCATTACAAGCATTAGAGGCTTTGCTTGCAGAATAATCAAATTTAAATTTGGATATCGGTATAAATTTTGGTCATGGCAAGGGTTTGGTCGTCGGTTGGTTGGATTTCAACCATTTTTCGGCAAGAAAGTATTTTGGCAGACCACCCACCGTTTACGTGGCATAGTGTCACGCACTCCATCAAGGATTCTGCTGGTAACATTCTAGCGGATGAGAATGAAATCCTTTCTCGATGGAGAGAATACTTAGAAGATCTTTTGAATCCTGTAAAGGTATCTATCGACTCGTGACACACACGAAGTGATACATCTGTAGGAAGAGGAGGTTTTGAATGCACCAGAAGGGGCAACGGCCGGGCCACCGAGGGGGGGCAGGAAGTATAATGACCCCGGGGCCCTTGGACTTTGGGGGGCTCATGGGCTTCAGGGGGGACCCATAGAATTTCGGTGAAGACCTTTTTTTGGGAGATCACTTAATTTTGACCGAAAAAAACGCTAGAATTTTGACCGAAAAAACCATATGAAGACCTTTTTTTTTGGATATCACATCATAATTTGGACAAAACTGCGGCATTGTCTCCGTCCGTTTTGGAGTTCACAAAACCGGAATTCCGTCACATTTGAGCTAGCCCCGGGACTACGTTCGGCTCTCGGCGCCTCTGGGCAA
This sequence comes from Trididemnum nubilum, assembly GCA_963965965.1. NCBI lineage: Eukaryota > Metazoa > Chordata > Ascidiacea > Aplousobranchia > Didemnidae > Trididemnum > Trididemnum nubilum. The sequence continues at coordinate 16,517,052 of OZ014490.1, forward strand.
CGACAATGGTAAAGCTGCTGGTGAAGATGAAATCAGACCTAAGATGTTGAAAGCGCTGACTGGAGAAGGAATTCTCTGGTTAACGGGAGTGTGTCAAGTTGCGTGGAAGTATGGCAAAACTTCCAGAGATTGGCAAACAGATGTGATGATTCTGATACTCAAAAAAGGAGATCGCAAGCAATGTACGAACTACAGGGGAATATCACTTCTTAGTTTTCCACGGAAACTACACGCCAAATGCCTTGAAAGAAAATACCGAAAAATAGTGGAATCAAAACAGGAGAATGGCCAATGCAGTTTTCGTTCGGGTCGCAGCACCACGTATCAGATCTTCATTCTGAAGCAAATTTTCGAGAAATGTTTGGGAGAATGGCAACGATCTCTACGTGCTTTGTCGAAGTTGAAAAAGCATATGACCGAGTTCCTCGGGACAAAGTTTGGAAGGTTTCGCTGGAGTATGGCGCTGATGGTCAGTTGTTACGCGCTATTGAGTCATTCTACTGCCGACCGGAGGTTTGTGGTCGGGTAAATGGCAAGCAATCAAACCCTTTCCATAAGGGCGTAGGACTCCGGCAAGGGTGCGTTTTGAAACCTCTCCTTTTCATTGTCAACATGAATTGGATCGACAAATGCAGCCAAGCTAATGAGTGTTGGAAATTGCAAAATCAGTCGTCTGCTATTCGCTGATGATTTGGTTCTGCTTTCTGCCACAGAATCTGGCCTCCAGCGCGCATTAAATAGCTTTGAAGAGGCTCGTGACACCACGGAATGAAAATAAGCACGGCCAAAACTGAGGTACTTCATCTTTCAAGAAACACTGATAATCAGTGCGTGTTGCAAGTGAATAGAGCAACACAGAAGCAGGCAGAGAAGTTCAAATATCTTGCGGTTGCATTCACTAGTGGCGAAAGACAAGACGAAGAACTTGATATCCGAATAGGCAAAGCTAGTGCAGCAATGCGAGCTTTGCACTATTCGGTTGTCATGAAACGAGAATTGTCGAAAAAGGCAAAGCTCTCAATTTTCAAAACAGTTTTTGTCCCCATTTTCAGTTATGGTTATGAGTCTTGAGTAATGAACGAAAGAATGCGATCACAAGTGCAAGAGTACGAAATGAGTTTTTTTTGCGAAAAATCAAAGGAGTTACACTGTTTTAACGAGGTGCGTAGCTCTGAGATTCGAAAATGTCTTAACATCAAGCCGTTACTTCTCCGAATTGAAAGATTTCAGCTTAGATGGTTTGGCCATGTAAGCAGTATGCCTCAGGAAAGACTCCCCAAACAAGCTTTACATGCCAAAGCAAACGGGAGAAGACCAGACAGACGACCTAGAACTAGATGGATCAATTATATTGAGGATCTTGGATGGAATTGCTTGGAACTTTATCTAAGCGAAATGATGGACATGGAGGAAGACCGAGAAGTGTGGCGGTTTAATCTCGAACTGTTGCCCCCGCAACTTTCACAGAAAAGCGGGCAATGAAGAAGAAGCATAAATTTTTCAATTTTTTGGTTGCTGCGTATCCAGCATTATAGAAAAAACAGTCTAGTTTTCGGAAGCAAGACTCAAGAATACAGGTCAATCGACCATTCTTTTAATATACTGTACAGTACAGCATGTTTGAAGTCGCCAGCTGCGACAAGGACTTGAACCCGTTTCATTATGAGTTGCAGTTCTAAACTTTACCGTTACGCTTTTTCACAAGTCTAACTTATGTGAGAATTAAGTAAGGGTGCCATCTAGAGGAAAAATTTTTACTTTGCAAGGCAGAAACTTGTATTGAAATAAAGGTAAAAACAATAATTATGTAGAAACAAAAATGCTATGCAACAGCTTTGGGTTGACTGCTATGCGACTCTGCAACGAGAAGTAGGGAGATGTTACAATCCAAAACAAAGTTTTTTTTTTTTTTGCAGTAGAAGTTAAAGCAAAGTTTTGACGACCACAAAAAATTAATATTATATACTTCGGAGAATGTAGAGATTTTTTTTGAAAGACAACAACACTGCAAACTTTAATTCTATGAGAAAGATAGAGAATTTATACTTGAGATCTTCGTGTCCAAAAAAACACCTCCAACAGCCGTTAAAACATTTTTTGAATTTCTAATAAAATCAAAAACTTTTGCCGTTTTCATTACTTTGCAATGGCATGCGAATTTGAGATTCAACAAAGATGCCAAATAACCTGAGAAATATAATTGTGATCGTAGTGATGAACAAAATTATGCAAGTTAATCTAACGTATATTTTTGCCACTCGAATTTTATTTGATCAATATCAGCATCAACAATGTAAATGTAGCCTACATTGTACAATTTATGACGATAAAAATTGCGCTATAATTATAACTACATTTTTCTTCACCAACCTGTTTTGATCAGAAGCCAGCAAATAAAACCTTTTGGTCTCCAAGTCAATCTGTCACCTGCCCGCCTGTCTACCGCACACTGTGGAGGTTTCAAACTGTCCTTTTCAATGCTAAACAAAGTAGCTGTGAATACCAATGTTTATTGTCTTCAGTTTGACCCGGCCGGGAACCGAACCCGAGTCTAAGGTTTCAATAGCAGCCACCCTATCCACTTTTTGACCATTAACTTAAAAATTCAGCAACCACAGGCGTAGCCAGAATTTTTGATTGGGGGGACTCAAAACACAAATCACATGCAATGACGTCATCAGAAATTTTCGAATGGGGAACTTTTTGAGGGACGAAGATTTAGTAGGTTGAAATATTAGAAGCCGTGGCCTGCGTGTTGGCACATAATCAGGATTTTGTGATAAGGAAAGGGCTTAAACCTCAAGCAATGTGTAAAACTGATAGACGTACTGACCAAACCAGTGTAACTCAAACGTATCAAAGACGGGGTCTGGGGAAGAAGCCAATAGCGACAGGACGATTTTTTTTAATTTTTTGCGAAAACCATGTATTTTAATGCCATTGGATCATAATTGGCACGTATTTAGAGCCATTTGAAAAACTAGATTTTTAACATTTAATTTCCAATAAAATTAAATTCTTTAATCCTCCTTTTACTTGCAATTTAAGTCCAAAGCACGGTAAAAGTCTTGCACTTTGTGGTTAAAATTTGTAACCCCAGGTAGGAGAAAGCAAGGTACATTGCCTCGTGCAATATTTTAGCAGGAAGTGATAATCCACTCGAAGATTTTTGTTTGTCATAAAAATAACCATTTACAGGAGTACATGTACGACTACGGGGCCCAGTCAATTCAAGTTTAATAATTTTTTCAGTCATGTTATTGCCCAAGCCGGATTCACATTGCGCGAGGTCCTTGGCACTTCCAAGATTTTCGCAACATATTTCTGCCAACTATAGGTGAAGACAAAAAAAAGTCTCACCATCTGAGCGCGGAGCCCCTAGCTGGTGCGGTGTTATATGATGGTAAATCGGGCCCTAGTTATTGCATTATGCTCATAAAAAGGTTAGAAGAGGGCATGAGGTAGCAACTTTTAGGACATAACCCCTAATTACACCTGGGTTATAAATTTAAATTGACTGGAGAAAATTTCACGTGTATACTATTGTAGTTGTACGCAAAGATGCTAAAACTGGAAAAACGATAGGCTTTTTTGACACATTTTTATCATTGATGGCATTTCAACTGAGGGGCGGGCCACCCTGATACTTTGGGAATTATCACAACATCTCCGGCCAAATATAACTGAAGACCAAAAAAAGTCTTACCATGTGAGCGCGGGCCCCTGGAACTGTGCCATACGGTAAATCCGGCTCTGGATATTGCATTACGTTCATAATAGGTAAGATGAAGGCCTGAGGTAGCAACTTTTTAGACAAAAACTCATAATAATTTCATCCGAGTTATTCATTTAAACTGGTTGGCAAACATTGACTTGAGAGGGCCCTGGCCCCCTGGTCGTCAATGTTATAGTTAATTACTGTTGTACGCAAAGTGGCTAAAAGAAACTGATGAAACAAGTCTTTTTTGTCACATTTTTATCACTGGTGGCATTTCGATTGAGGGGGGCCTGGCTACGCCTATGTCAGTAACCCTTGAAATTTCGACAGCGCCGCCTTGGGTTTTGGCTCAAATTTTTACAGCTTCAAAATCTTTTTTCAACATTTCTACAAAATTGCTTAAAACTAACAATATACAGTAATGCTTGCAAAGGATATTTAATATAATTCATAACCGCGGTAAAAAATATTGCACAACAAAAACAAAGGAAAAACGTTATTCAGTTCGAACTTAGGTGAACAAAATTGCCCTCGATGACGTCACTGGCCGACGACGAAATACAGTGGTGCAACTAACTTCACAATCAAGTACTAAAAAACGAAAAGCGAACTGAGTACAGGAAAAATTAACCGTACTGTCGTGCTGAGCACCCACTGTTTTACAGCAAAACTTTGACCATCATTCTTCAGACAAAAACACAAGCTTAGATTGTTACAATATTCAAAAACCAGAGCTTGTGTGCGCGACAACCTCTACGAAGTACCTAGTAACATTCTTTTACAGGTCTTAAACGAAAATATTTTCATCAAGTGGAATCAAACCTTAATTCTACATCCCGCATCGCACCTAAACCAAGTCGTGTTGGGTCGTAAACCGCATAAAACTAAGTGGATGAGCGCATTGCGAGGGGGGTGGATACGTTTAATCTGCTTTGAATCTTTAGAAAAAGTTTACTACAAAGAAGTTTGTCTAAGAATTTTGGGTAATAATATGGTATCAAACTTTCAATTCTTTAAGTAGTCATTTTAGAGCTCCGGTTGTCGAAACGGGGTTAGCTATTCTCAATGGAGATTTTTACACCTATTGTATTATGAGAATGAACTTAAATGAGAATAAACCAGTCTTGACTTGAGAAGAAATCCAAGCTAAAATTATCTCAGTTTACCAAGATTTGGAACTTTTAAGAGTCGAAGTTAAGTTTTTTAGTTAATTTAGAGACTCAAAAATCGGAAAAAGCTAAATTTAAAAATATTCATTACCACAGTAAATTTCTGCTCAATGGACTAAATTATACTCTCGGTTCACGACCTTAAGGGCTTGTGCCAAGTCCCCGAAGAGTCTCCTTTAAATTAATACACCTAAACCGTTCGCAACTAAGCTATTGCAAAAAAACATCTTCACAACTTACTCAAAATAAACAAAACATAGTAAACGAAGACACAATGGAACAAATTAAAATAACGTATTCATTCAGTGCAATCGAACTGAAAAGGAAAAAGTTGCCGGAAAATTTCTTAGTTTTCTAACTCAAAATACTTAATTTGGCTAGATCGAAAAACCATATTTGCAATGAAAAATAGGACAACAAAGCGCACCTTTTTGAAACAAATAGCCTTAAATCTACAAAAATTGTGATTTTTTTGATGTGCAAAACCTTTTTTTAATTACAATTTTCTAATTTTAGTTCTAACATGCATATTACAGATTTCATTCTTCATTACTTTCTTAATTTTACAAATTAACTACAAAATAGGCTATTTGTTGCATATTATTACATTACAGAGCAAGCTCTATTTACAATGCAATATCACTACTCATAGCCCGTCATCACCACAATTGCACCCCTGAAAATTCTAGGCAATAGGGAGACGTGCTGAGAGCGTTGGCGGCTAAAATTTGCAGTAAATGACTTGAAATAAATAAATAAATACAGTGTCGCAGATCAGAAAAATAAAAAATGCTAGTTAAATCGTAGAAACAAAAAGGGCCCTAGTCCTGACCCTTGTGGAACACCGCAGAGACATCGATTTTATTTGAACATTCATCATTTTCGGAGTCACGGTAGAGTAGATTGCTGTTTGTTTTTATCGACCAATTCAACAAGTTTAGCCACCTAAAAAGCAACAATGATTTCAGCAACAAATTAAAACTAATCTTGCATGAAGACTGAGAAATTTACTGTAGTACCGAATATGGAATAGTCTACGATTTGAAATGATGGCTCGTGTCTTCACTAAACCAAGCGGCGTATTTTTAAAATCTACCAACTACTAAGGCTATAGACTTGGGATCAATGGATATTGCAGCCATTTAAGATTGTTTATTGGCTAAGAAAGCTGATATATTCTGTTCCGTTATGAACATGACTATGAAAACACCACACACTATTTTGCTTTTTTCTATTAACTTTTCCGCTTGTTGTTTGTTTTCTTTTTTAATCGCTGCTACCTTCATTTACAGTAGTTCAGCTACTTTAAGTTTTTGTGAAGATTTGAAGATTGGCGGAAGAAACGATGCCGAAGAGACTGAGCAAGACTTGAAGTTTCTGATCATCTAAACATACGCAATTCACTCACCGATTTATGCAATTCTTTCCATTCGCTGTTTATCGACATCCATTTCTGATCTGAAGAAACCGTTAAATTACGTAACAGCTCTTCAAGTACAGATAAACGACGGTCTAGTAGTTGTAGTGTATTCGATGATGCTTCATTGCGAAAATTGGAATTTACATCCCAATTCATACTGTTGATAAACAAAAGTAAAACTGAAGAAAGCATAGCAAAAGCATATTTTGTCTAATGTCTATTCTAGCGCCATTCAAATTTATTTCCCCTAAAGCTAGACACAGATTTGTCGACTGGTTTTCCCCAATGCTATACTTTTTGTTGTGCTTCTCGGATGAAACTCCGCAGCAATTGCTCCAAATACATTATCCACGCATTCTACCCGTATTCTGCGTCGCAATGACTCACAAATTAGAGTTACAGCAGTTGAAGCTTCGGTGATACTTCGCTGGTTACGAAAAAAAATTAATCATTTTTCATGCGCATGGTCCAAACAATCTGCCTCTGGCACACAATGCCAACGCAAGGTATTCGTTCCAGTCAAGTTTGTGAGTTTTCATTGGACTAAGACTTTGGGCCATCTTGAGTCTTGATGAATAACACCGCTTAGGTAATAAGCGTCAACTACCTTTCCTAAGAACATACTTTAAAACGGAGAAACGTTGCACTAGAAAACGATTAACAATACATTTGCTAAGCATCTGTGAAATTTTAAGATAACAAAAATTAACAATTTCACTTACTTGGAATGACTAAAAGTTTGGTAATCCGCTTCGGTTTTCGGAAGGTTTGGATGAATTTGTTCTAGTGTTGTAATTCGTCGATACATGGTGTAATTGCTCCACAACAAAAGTATGAATCTATCCACAAAAAAGTACACTAATCAAATACAAATACTAAAAAATTGCAGAATGAAGCCCTAAAGTTTTTCGTGAAAAAGCCCAATTCATTCGAAAAATAAAATCCTAACCACTGAAGCTGCAACAAAAAAGTGCCGATAAATTTAACAGCTCAAATTTTTTATTCCAGGTTTAGTTGTTCGAAAACTCTACATTTTTCCAGGACCGTTAGGGGGTTAGGTGGGTAAAAGTTCCAAAGCTAGGCAATTTTTTGGGGGGCCCGCCCAAATCTAGAGGCCGGAACGGAACTCCGGTAAAAGTCAATTAGAAGCCGCGACCTTTTTTTGTGTGATTTTCACCTACAAATCTAGAAAAACTTACGTCCAAACCAGGCAAAGACATTGTGGTGGAACCCTGGTTGGCAACCAACTCGTTATCAAGACCACTTTGATGCATTTCCACCTCGATAATGAGACAACCCACTAACCCGTCCGCTTGATTGCCGTCTCGAGGGTGGTCAGGTAACAAGGTTCCACTGTATTTGGGTGTTAGTCTGAATGGAATTTTTTTAATGATCCTGTTTAGAGGCCCGATTCATATTTCATTGCTTCCAGGCACAAAATATTTGTCATAGGCCCTGTATATTTCGTATCATTATCGAACTTACAACATGCAAAAAATGCGCAAGAACCATTTTCCATTGGTTATTTCAACTTTGTGCTGATATGATTTTTCGAAGTTGGCGTTATTGTTAAGGTCAGTAGGCAAAGTGAAGGGGTTCCGCTTTTGAACGGGCGGGTGCACTACAGTGGCGGTGTGTACGCTGTTGGAGGTTGGGGTGTCATCTTTAGTACTATTCGGTGAATCTGCAATAGCACAAAGTTGAGATTGCAAACGAAACTCAACTTTTAGGAGGTTGTCAAAAACTTTATATTTAGGGCAAAGCATAGTATTGTTGTAAATAATACTTCAAAGAGATGGAAATCTTAATGAAACACCCAAAAAAGATTTAAGGTTCAAACTATACGATTGTGGTCTGTTATGACCACTGCAGAGCTCCACATTCAAAAAGTAGTAAAGTCTACGATACGCTATAGCGGAAAAAAAGTAAAAAAGTCTGTAACAAAAAAAATTACAGTATAAAAAAACAGCTAGTCTTTTCATATCTATAACCTAGTCAACGCCTAAGTTTAAATCTTGGCTATGGCTTACCACCAGTGACGTTAGATGACGTAGGTGTTATCGATTTTCTCGAGCTGGTTGAGGTAGAGCGCTGTAGGGGAGCTGGCAGGGTATGTGGACGACTATTATGCGATAAATACATGCGGAGTTGACGTTCTGTAAGCAAAATCAATTCGAATCTGTAGCATTTGATTAAAAATTCTAGAAGATTGTTTCACTCCTTATGGTCCAAAAATGACATTTTGTAGGGGAAAAAGAGGTTGTTTTGGGGGTAGTTTAAGAAAAGTGATCGAAAAATAAAGAAAACGCCAGTTTATGCATAGAAATTCGAGACACTTGTTTAGCGTTAATGTGAACTCCAAGTCTAACTTGTCGAAAATGCACGTCGTTTGAGATGCATCCGCAATGCATCAACGACGCATTATTGTGTTAATAAAGCTCCACAGCTGGTTGACATGTGGCATGTTACATGTGGCATGTTAACCATCGACTATTTTGACCATCAAAGCCAGAAAGGAAGGAAATCTTAAGATAAAACTTAGTTCCCAATAAAGCGTCCCGTAAATTTAGTTTTAAACTAACACAACATGATCATTCCACAAGCATCTTTTGTGTTTGACAACACAAAAATGCACGCACTACTCTTACCAAAAATGGGTGCATTTTCTTCCATTCCACTATGCACACTTTTTTCGATGAAATTTTTCACCAATCCCCACGGTGTTTTAAGATACTTGATGCTCCACGTAACTCTAAAACAATTAAAAATTGATCAAAATGCCAAAAAAAGAATCATAGCAACTCTACCAAAAAAATCAATCCAGTCACGCTGTAAGTTCATTTTTTTTAAGGTTCAATCCTATTTTTAGGTTTAAGTTCATTTCCTACCCTTCATTTTAGCCAAGCCTTGTGTATTTGAATTGTAATAGCACTCGAAAATTCCCCCAACCACAAAACATGTTTATTATCATCTAGTATTTGTACTTTTTCACTTTCAAACTTAAAAGTTTAACAATTGCTCATAAATTTTATGGTCACAGCCATCATCTATCATGAGTTTCCGATGCTATGCATGACGGGCGTCATAGAACTTATGAATAAATTAGCGGAAGCTTTAACTTTTACCAGATAAAAATCAAAGCTCTTACTTTAGCTCGCAGGAAGTGGGGGTTAGTTTGCGTATGCCATAACGCAAGGTTGTCGAGATGTAATTTGAATAAGGTACTCCAGAAGTTTGGGCTATGCTGTCGACAGCATAACAACGACCGGGAATGGATTCTTTATGCAAAATCTAAAAAAATGTGGATTTGTAAACACACTACACTCTTTATTGATCTTAACTCAAATACGGTTCCGAAACTGAGTTTTGAGCAAAGTCGCTAGCTGAGCGGTACGTACGTATGCCTTTTGGTGAACTATATCGCAACCAAACTTTTTTTGAAGTTAATTTTTGATTCTTTTTTCCTGACAAACACTGATAGTGTTACGGCTACGATTTGAAATTTGGGTAAGTTAAAATCCAATCATTAAAGTATAACATCAAGATGGTTAGAAAAAATATAGGGTTGTTTGATAAGGCGGTAAACAAAATTATCTTCATCACTTACCCATTACCCAATACCGAAAAACTAAAGTAGCAGCATTAACAGGATAAAATCAAAATAACATTTTGAAAGTAATTAAAAAATAAATGTAATTTATTAGTAAACATAAATTAGTGAACCATATTACAAGAAAAATGCTATATCATGTCGGCATAATTTACCAAAATCCCAAATTAAGAGGTAACTTAAAAACGCTTACTTTTAAAGCCTATCCTGATTTTTAGTTTAATTTCAACAAATTCCTGAAACTCCACCACTTACTTGTAGTTCTTCAACATGAGAGAATTTCGGAAGCAGAGGTGAAGCTGGGAGGGGTAAATTGTAACTTAACTGTCTGATTTTATTGTCTTCATTTTCGGACCCTCCTTTTTTCCATTTTCTTACTCCGATATCTACAACATATTCTTATTACTAAAATAATTTGATGCTCTTTTGCGAATTTATCGCTGCTAAATTCGCCGTAAACATTGTTTCAAAATAAGTGTCCCAACTGCCCAGCAGTTAAGCAAAACATGGAAAAATCCAAAAACTTTTTGTACTGAATTTGAGAACTCCGTGGCCTACCTACCGGTTTTCGAATATAGGCTATACAAATTTACGTAAAAAACTTAAAACCTAACCAAGTAAAAACGTATTTTCGTACAGTTACATGGGAAAAGTACTCGATGGTATAGTAATTAAAATACCAGACTTTACTTTTCGGTTGTAATACACCCCAGACAACAGTTATAATGCTTGATTTTAAGACACAGGACTCTAAATAATTTGTAGGACAGTGATATTTATACATGTAAAAGAACCTAAGTGTCTCAGATGCAATGATTCCGCTTCACGAAGCAACAAAATGTATTTCAACGGTAGCTCGACACTTGCCTGTGCTGCCTCTGGCTTCCAAAGTTTTCTCGAAGAAGTTCGAATTTTCACCGAATAAAATTCCATACAAATATTGAGCGGAAACATCGAATTTTCGAAGAAGATATTCCCGATGCAAACCTTCTTTCACGTGATCGCTAGGCCCTGTTTCAATAAATTTTGAATTTACATAAAATACTGCAGATTAACGTAAACTATACAGCTTAAAATAGAGGTGGCTTGAGAACTACACGGGCTAGGATTTTATGCGCGGAACGATTAGTCGCGAGCAATTACCGCCGACACTTTAGAAGTCTGGGCCTTATCTAAAAAAATGTAAGTGCAAAAGTTGTTAAAAAAGTCAAAGTTAAACCGTGTGCAAGAACGTCCTGGCGCCTAAAAATCCCAGTACATGACCGGTCGCACATAATCGTTCGCGCCTTAAAACCTATACCATACTCGAACAGTTCTTAAGCCAGTTCTACAGACCTGATTCCCGGTCCGAGAACTCTATATTGTTCGCAAATGCCGTATACAGCAGTACTTAACTTATACTCGAGACTGGGTGATCTTAAACTTTGATTTTAATTCTAGCCTTTCTCATTTAGATTAAGTTAATCAAAATTTTGAGCAAAAGTTGCAAATTAAAAACCGAAACTTAACAAAAAGTTTGTTTTCCAACTTTACACTTGCTTTAGTCGGAGAACTTTGGTTTCTACGCAATGGGTTTTAAATTCTGCCCCCACTACCACAAAAGCTGATATCTCAGATTGACTAACGTGATTTACCGTCATCTTGATCAACTGGAGTTTCAACGTTGTTAGATTCCAATCCGTTTTGGTCGATTTTGTTGGAAATTATTTCCGAAAACTCATTTTCAGACACCTAAAATGAAAAATGTTAACAAAAAATGGCATTTTTCTGCAATGACCAACGTCTAACAGGCTACTTCTATATCATTATAGATTCTTTCTTATAATATTTAGTCATCGTGACAGAATAATGAAATTAAGTACAATGATGATTACATAATGCATACTGATGCGATATCAATCCCGTACCTGCGAACTATATTTTCCTTCTTCGCTTGAAATGGATCTTTTAGGAGATTTTTCTTCGTCGTACTTCATTGCGTTACGTTGGGCATCACTTTTTAATACATGTGCTGATGCCTGAAATAACACAAACATATTCAAACTTAACTTGGAGGAAAGGTAAGAAGGTATCGGTAACAGATGGTCTGGTGGTTCCCGCGCTCCTACAACGTAATTAATTTTTTGTTTTCTTGCCCAGGAAACAGCGAAGTAATTTTGCGGATTTCCGAGTAAAGCTGCCACCTTCCCACCTGTCTACCAAACACGGTGGAGGCTTCACACTGCCCTTTGAATGCTAAACGTCAAGATGGGAAGCTGCAAAATTTGGAAAGTTTTATAGTCTTTGATGTGACCTGCCGGGAATTGAACCTGGCTCTGCCATTTCAGGGGCAGACGCTCTTTCCACTCGGTCTCTGAACGATATTGTCATCAACCAAATCTTTCGTCTCTACGTCATGCAACATAACGCAGATATGAATTCGTTTTTTGATCGATTTTAATTTAGCAAATGGCGGTTTCCCGCCAAAGGCACGGCATCTGTACCATTTGAAGATATCCACTATGTTTCAATGAGCATTTACATAACTCACGATTCAGAGTTAGGCTAAATAGAGTAATACAAAAGTCCATTATATTAATTTACGTCAAAAAATCGATGAAAGCCAAACCTCACCTTGTGTTTCTTTTTTCGTTTGACGCTATTACCATTCGAAATTAAGCTGCTCAATGAAGAATCTAACAGCAAGAAAATAGATGATAAAGTCACCTTCACGGACTAAACACGCTAGAAAATAATCGGCTTAGATACACGTATAGAGATGTCAAAACTGAAACTCGCAAAATCACTCGGTCTTTTAAGCGTCTGCTACTGAATTGATAGACGAGGATTCATTCCCAATCAGGTCAAGCCAAAGCCGTTGGAATAGGTAGTCAGTTTTGCTTCAATATTTTACAATCAGTCGGTACGAATAAAAAAAAAGGCCATGGCAAAGCCTTCACTGTGACTGTCGATGGTTGACAGCTGACAGCTTGACTCGAAGACCGAAAGATCACTTCGCTCTCTCCTGGTCGGCAGCTGGCAGAATAAAAAGGCTTGCTGGTGATATAATAAAAAGACTGCAACAGAGTTGCTTGCACAAAAGTATAGTTTTACGTTGCACCATGTTTGATATCAGGCAGTCCAGCCGGTTACTAACAAAAAAATGAAAAATAAACTGGTAGTAATTTGCCCTGAAATGGCAAAAGTGAAAAAAAATGACGTAAATTTAGTGATCAAGGCTCACAACAACTCAAGCCCTTTTTCGGTCTTTCATCGAGGAAATCGGGATTTTCGATCTTTACTTGAATATTCAGATTATCTAAGTTGTCAATTCTTTAAGGGCGCCAAAAAAGAGCATGTTATGAAGATGAAAATCTTATTTTTCCTCCGAAAAACACTCAAAAACCGTGAATTTGTTATGAAAACATAAAAAAAAATGAGGACTGAGTGAAAATCAGAGGGTACAACCGGTAATACGTACTCGATCGTTGTCCTGTTTTGACTCTATATAATGCCAATAATAGCTGGCTTAACATATATAAAGTGAGGGCAATGGGAAACAAAATGCAACAGCATAATTATAAGCTTTGAGGACTACCGGTATTATTAATATTCGCCACGAAAAAACAATTGGCTAACATAGCAGTTAAGCTAATTTTACAAACACAACAAAAGTTAGGTTACTCCAGCACTACAAAACTAGCTCCAACGACCTACGCAGTCTATCATTTAGTTATAGTACGTTGGCAAGTTAATTCCAGGGGATAATTGCTTATCTCACCTGGTTTTACATAATCTTCATCTGAGCTGCACCCAAGATCAGCACCATAGTTATTATGTACGTTGCTCCACAGTTCCTGGGGTGTCATAGGCTGAAAAATGATTGAAATAAGTTTTTTTGGAAGCGAAGAAAGTCAGTTTTCGCTGCTGGGAAAAAAATCGAAGGAAGAACAATCAATTACTCATAACTGAATTGGTGTAAACCCGAGAATTTGCCACAAGTCGATACATGACAACGTGTCAACGGTATATTGGAGCCATGACTTTTCAGTAAGTAATGAATATTAGCTCGGGATATTCTTCATCGACAGGGGCGAAAATTTGAAATTGTAGATCTTGTATACTGGGAAAGAGAACCCTAATGCAGTACGAGAATTTCGTTTAACAACATTAACAAAAACACTCAACTTATTTAAAATCTTTCTTTACCTTGTCAGCTAATGCGTTTTGCCAGAGTTTAAAAATTTGTTGATAAGTTCTGTCACGTTGCGTGAAACTGGTAAAAGTGGAAGATTTTTCCTTGCCTCTTATTTGGAACTGAATGGCGTTCGGGAAAACTTTCACCGTTCGTTCCTTCGTGATCTGTTCGATGTCTTTGAACTTGAACGCAAGCTAAAAATGCCATTTAAAGATCAACCAACATTCGTGGGAAAACAATATATTACATAAACGTAATTTAGCAAAAGAACAAAGAAAAAAATACATATGAATTACTAGCTAAAAATAGTAAAACGCATTATAATACCTCCATCCAAGCACCAAACAATTGTAATTACGTCTTTATTAACAAAGTTGCCTTGCCCAGGAGACAGCGAAAGGACCTTTCGGTCTTCCAAGTCAAGCTTCGACCTGTCCACCAAACGTGGTGGAGGCTTCACACTCCAGTTAAGATGCGAACACCAATTTTTAGAGTCTTCGGTTTGACCCGACCGGGAATCGAACCCGAGTCTACCATTTCAGTAGCAGATGCTCTTATCCACTCGACCACTGATCGAACGATTATGACGGCCATTGATGACCAGCTATTAGAGAGGCAGTACGATTAAAACGTACCGGTACTGCTTCTGAAACGGTAGATTCGGGAGCGATTACCGGTTAGGTCAAACCAAAAAAAACTACAATAATTAGTATTCGCAGCTAGTAGGGTCTCCACGGTGTATAGCACACACAGCTGGACTGGAAGAGCACATAAGGACACTTTCAAAGCTACTTTGTAAATAAAAATGAACTGGCATTAATTACAATTTTATAGTTTTAGTCTGAAGATACTGCAAGATCAAAATTCTTACTCATTAACTGTTTGTGAAGTTTCTAAGTGAAAGCTATACGTACAAAAGCATGCACATTAACAAAGATTTTTAAAATTGGCCTAATATCCTTGATTAGAAATATTAAAACCAATAAAGATTAAAAATCACATCTGCAACTTCAATGCACGTTTTGTAAGCAAAGTCTTATTGCACCTACCGTCGTTTGCCACATCAAAATATTGGAATGAAAACAAACGTAATTTTGCGATATGTACAAGCGGCCTTGAACTAGAATATCCTTCATCAACGCACAAGTGCAGTCTGCAAAACAGTTAATTGTAAAATTTGTTATTGACTATTTCATCAACATATTTCTAGGCTAATCCCTTGGATAACCGTGATGTATTCCCAATTTATATCAAATCCAACAACTACAGCTGTTTTTCGTCAGGTTTTTTGTTAATTTTGAAAATATGTCATAAATTAGGCATAATAAAGATATCATCCCCATTCTATTTACCACGTTTCTAAACGGTTGAATAGGGCATTTTGCAATTATCACACGTAAAGCGATGGCTTAATATGTTAAGAATGCTACGTAGGATTTCATACGAGCCTTAAAAACTTAACAATAGAAGAATTACGAGCTTGGATATCTAGCAGTAAAGTGTGGTGACTCGCTGATTGCAAAAATTGTAAAATTTGTTATAGTCTTTTTGCAAACTAGCAGTAAAGTGTTAAGTATCCGCGTGACTGCGTTTAGGTTGCTAAGTCCGTTCATTATAAACAATAAATCAGCATCCAATTTCAAAGAACTTGAAATGCTGGCCAAGAAAGTTACTGTTAAAAAACTACCTTTGGATGATTATTGTCCGCTATTAAATGTTTTGGTGCAGTAATAATTTGGTTGGTTGAAATTGTCAAGCTACGCTTTGTGCATGATAGCATGACGCAAAAAACGTCACAAAATTGAACCCCTGTACTGGAGAAACTGCAAGAGAATTAAGTGGCCATTTGCACACCACCATTTAAGAAGTGGACACCCCATTATTGTTGATGGATGTTTGCTATAATCTTTTGGTAGGGCAGCTTCAATTTTCATCCGGAAAAAAAAAGAAAGAAAAACAAAAAGTTTCGGCAAAGACAACAAAGCCATTTGCAAGTAGAAATCTAATGAAATTTGCATTATCATTCTTACCAACTAAAAGACGTTCAGTTTCTGGGAGTTGTTTGAAACATTTATGGAAAGCATCATTTTTTTGCTTGTACGACGAACTAAGTAAAACCTGAAAAACACCAAAGCTTTTATGAAAAAAATTAAATCTTCAACTTAATGCTTGCTGATTAGACTGAAGCGTGTATCGCGTTGCTGGAATTCATCTTCGTGTCATTGCGCCAAAGCTACACTGCTTTACAAAAGATTTTGCAACTATAACGGCCCTTGGAGAAACGCATTGACCATTCGATCAATCAAAACCATGCAAGCAAGAATGGTTGTAGTCAGAAAATTAAAGCACACACGGTACTTAGCTAAAAAATTTCAATAAAAGTTTATGGGTCGGCTACAAAAACAAAACGCATGTAGCAACAAACGAAAAGTGGAAACACAACTTTTTAAAACTTTATTTACTTTGCATCTCGCGTATGTACCATTGAAAAAATACAAATAATGCATGCAGTTTTTGTGAATTTTGTCGCACGTGTCATCTTTTAGAAGCGCCGATATTTAAAAAACAAATTTAGAATGAAAATAGCGGTGATTGGAATGCCAAAACAAAAATGAACGATTACAGATCGAAAGTAAATAAATAATTTATTTCATCATCATCATCATCATTTTATTTGGGTTTACGAAAAGACTGAATACTGTTCACTGCGAATGGAAACACATTCCACGTTCGCTGAGGCACGCTTGAATTAGCCCCCAGCTTTTGGGCAGTTGTTTTGAATCGATTGAAAACTAAACTCATTATTATTTATCACAGATCTATTTTGAGTGTGAGCAATTAGTATCAATTCTCTACCTTGGAGCTTGCATGTTTTGCTGCTCTAAGCAAATCTCCGTACAAAAACTGGAACGGTAATCGAGTTGGATAATTGAGTTGAATACCAGCCAAAGAAAAAGTTCCAGTATTCGTCTACCCAGCGACCAATTACTATCATCCATATCAACTAAAATGGCTAGAATATTCGAATAACTGAAATACTTTGTGATACGATCTGGATGTCCATGTGTTTCCCGTTTTAATTTGACGACAGGTCCGCTATACCGAACGGAAAGCTTTTATGTGTCTAAATTGCTCGATTGAAGCGAAATATTGTTCTACACTGCAGTAAAGTCGATAGCTCGAGTTAGGAACTTGAACTGATCAATTTCGATGCAAAACCTTTAATGATTGATTAAGCATCATATTTTTGTGCAAGCATCGGAAGTACCGATTACTACACACACGGCGCCCTTACCATCTCATGTTAACTAAGCTGTCAAGCATTCGCAAATGACTTATCCGTTACCATAACCCGTTCCGAAAATTAAGAAACAAACGCTCTATATGGATAACAATATTCATAATGCATGCAGATGAAAAAATCCCATGATCTCTAGACAGCACCGTCTAAGGGCATAGTGCTGGCATGTTTTAGCTTGCATGGTGGGAGTCACGTAGCTTTCAAAACTGTTCTGTTTTGCAATCAAAACACAATAGTTGTATGAAATAGAAAGTTAAGTTTTTCTACTACGGAAATTGAGACAAAGATTTCATCAAAAGAACTGTATGCGATGAACAAAAAATTCGATTTAGGCTCCATTTACACTTCTACTTCCGCTAAAATATTAACTCAACTCTTAAAAAGCTTGTAACAAGGCTTGTTTCGGTAGCAAAAACATTTACGCATGTCTTTCACACGATTTTTTCAGTGAAAGGCAGATACTGCGATGTACTGCGCTACGTTATTTGCAGTGGTTGTATAACTATTTGGAGAGGATTAAAACAAAGAAATAAGTTAGTAAACCTATTTTTTTGCCGTCTGAAATTGCACTGATTTCGATCGTTATCACTACCAGTACTACCACACAGCGCAAAGAAAAATATTTCCTCGTTTGATCATGACAATATTTGATCGGCTATTCCATAATTGCAAATCGTATCGTACTTTCCAAAATTTAAACATTCTGCATAAGCAGAAACTGATGCGCTAATACCAAAATGAAACAAATTGTGAAATAGCCGGCCTGGTCAGGACTTTCGCCACGCATTGTACTTTCCAATTTGAAATAGTTGGACAACTAAATCATCATATGACAAACAATTTTACGGTCAATTTTATTCAGCTAATGTATATATCCATATAAATAAAACAACCTAATAGTCAATGATGTATGACCCCGGAATTACGTAAAATAGATGGGATAAACAAATTTTTATTTCGTTTTCAAGTAATGTACGTATCAAGCCACACCATGCGCGATTGTATGTAGCCAATAAGCTAATATTTCTGAACTACACTTTCTTTTGAATTTATGCGAACACGAGGCTCCTTTGTGCTCAAAATTTAAAAACAATGCCAGCCTCAGCATCAAAAAATAATCAAGACCCGGGCTAACGCAACGCATTTGCAAGTAACCAACAGACTTTTGTTATTGATTTGCCCAACAGTAATAATCAATCATGATCTTGGTGCCACTTTATTCTCCAATACAGATAAGAACAAATGAGGCAGAAAAATTTGTGAAAATATAAGAACAGCCAGCTTCAACTCAAAATTTACTGGTTCTTATAAAATCTGTACTGCTAAAAATGCTAAGATATCGAGTACAGAATCATTTCACTTTTAAATAAGGCCGAGATCTGAGAAGAACTGATCAATATGTCCAATTATAACATTATACGTTTTCAGTCAACGAAGCGGCTCGTTCTCTCAGTCGATGATAACCTACCTCAGAAGTAAAAGGGACTCGTTTGTGCAATTTTCGTTTTATTTTAGTAGAACTTCGGGTTCGCTGGTCTGTTTGGAGTTGTTCGGACGCTAGTTTTTTCCAGTCAGTGCGCCACTCCGTATCTGGAGTCGCATCCACATCCGAAAAGGTCTTTTTGATCATGTTTTTCATCTTCACTAGTTTGTGAACAGTCTTTTTCTTTTTTGACTTGGAAACATGGCGGAAATCGCTTCTATTGCCCGCCAAGCTTGTTTCGCTTTGCATGAGGTCTTGATCTTCAGACTGGGCCGTAATGTGACTAACCCAACTAGCGTCACTGTCGTACCCCCTTTCTGGGCCTCTTTTCAAAGGGGGCTTGTTGGGCTCTACATCGCTTTTGTAGGAAAATTGGGACTTATTGGAAATTCTTCTTGTAACCGGCTCATGTGAACGCCGATCATCATTGCAGCTAGAGGAAGAGCTACCAGAATCGATTATTTCACTCACATAAATAGCAGGAACTGCTTTGCCATTTGTGCTGCTGGACATTCACGCGGTTTTATAATTTCACTAATATTATACAATGTTGTTACTGTATCGACAGCTGCGAAATCCAAATACATCAACCAGTCAATATAAAAGCCACAATTTGATCTCTATCCACTCCGCAACTGAAGTTTTACGAACCAAACCACTCCGCTTAATTGCTTTGGCTCATTCTGTCTATATTGCTAGTCAGTAGCAATTCAGTCTGTCAGTAGGCTTACATATTCTTCCACTGTGTTCATTAAACCGTAAAGCAATGCAAGATTTGTACGTTTGGTTTTACTAAGTACGCTGACTGCTAATCGTCTTAAATCCGAACCTTGACTTTCGCCTAGAAATACTCTTTCCGAAAAAGCAACTAAAGCCAGTCCTTCCACTTTTCTCATTGTGAGACTGAAATGTAAGACTATAGTGATTTCTCATTCTAAAACACATTACTTTTTAACTGCTAGTTCATGCGGCATGGAAAAATACATTTTTTCACGTCATGTCACGATCCCAGTATCATTGCCACTGAGCTAAGAATAGATCATTTTTTCCATGTTAAAAAACAAGTTCTGTTGACTCAATTACCAAAGCGCTATTCTTTTTTTTGGGCTCTATGTTTTACATTGTTAGAGCTTCGAGGCTACGCAGCCATTTTATTTGTTGCGAGAAAAAAGGAATTTACTGGCTAATCACGTGACGCGATGTTTCAAGTTGTCAAGTAAATTAGGTAATTTTTGAAATTTCTCAAGTTTTGGCTTGAGCTATAATAAAGTAAAAAAAATTCCCGCTATTTGAAAAAATACTCAACGGCAATGAATCCAAAAATTTGATAATAATTAATTCAAAATCAGCGAAATATTTTAAGATTATCACAAAATTTTGTTGAATAGAATGGAATATTACCAGCAGCAAGACTACTCCTGCAGGAGAGCATTAAATTTCGTCTTTAAAATTGCACAAGTAATTTTGCAACATCGTAACCACTTGCTTAAGTGCATAAAAAAACGAAAAATTGCATTCGAAAAAATGTTAATCATAGCCTTGATTGTGCCTGTAAGACTCAAAATACTGTCTATGGCTTATCTTGCAAAAAGGTTTATAAAAACCCTGACAAACATCTGCCCGATTCTGTAACACTTGGCTGAAACACTTGGCGCATTTCAAACGTCATCTCATCGAAGCCATTGTGCTTACTTCTGTGCGCAAGAGGCTTACCGGTTCGACTAAAATCTCAATCACTTTCCGAAAAACCCAAAGTAGACTTTCTGCTATAACTAACACCCTATTTTATCTTCGTTAAATTTAATAGATTGGAATTATGAGCTTCCTGAGAGCAACTTCTAGGCTCCGGCTACTAACACCCTATTTTATCTTCGTTAAATTTAATAGATTGGAATTATGAGCTTCCTGAGAGCAACTTCTAGGCTTCGGCTACGCCTCGGCCAGAGTTCCTATAACTACATTCTTTTGGTATCAAAAGCAAACTATAAAACGCATGTAATGCAACTTTAATGCAGCCAGAGCAAGTCCTTATGACGTACGCGTTACACATGTCAGGGCTAGTGCATTCTTGTTATTTTCAAAACATCGGTATCATGTCACAAAATGATGGCAAGAATATTTTATCATTTGCCACAGCATTATGTAATAATACTGCATGTAATTTTCAAAAAACTTCTAAAAGGTTAAATAAAGTTTATTTCATTGTAATGCCCCAGTTTTACAAAGCTTTTATTTAAAGAAGCTCAATCCAAATTCAACGCTTATAAAAATAAATCAATACAAATTTACAAACGTTGGTACAAACTACAAGCGGTTTAAGAAACAACAGAGGAAAGAAGCACAAGGAAAACTGCCCAAATATTAGATAAGTTGGCTTATTTAACTTCCAATGACTTTCAAAAAACGATTTTTCGTTGCAGATCGTAAAATCTTCTTCGTGAGCAACTTCGTCGCATTTCTCCGCTCGCTATACTGTTAGAACCTAGCTTCCGCTAATACTGTAAGTTGGCTAAGGTAATTGCAGCAAACTACATTCTCTTTTCTTGTCTATTCCGCTTTGGAACAGCTTATATAGTTGAGTTGTTTCCACGTATAAGCTGAATTCCTTTTTTTGGTTATGCTATTCTCGCAGATGGTATCTGACATGCTTACAAAAAACAAAAAAAATAAAATGAAACGGGACATCCTCATTTCATCCTACCATTTTTGAAAAGAGCTCTCTAAAAAGCTGAGCTGGTAACAATCGTCGAAATTCATTTTGGTTTGAACACAAAACAAAACCACCTCATAGCATATCGTCGTTTCTTTACGACATGCAATGTCACAAAAATTACTGTGCGATGAATGCGAACTATTTTCTATCAAATCATTGTCGCACGACCTGATGACCTATTCTGTGAAATTTGATCCGTGTCATTGTACTTCACTTAGCGACTCACTTTACAAACGATGAGCCAAGTTTTTGATAAAACTTGTCCTTGCTCAAGGAAAAAAATTAAGCACTGCAGAATGTTATTTTTGGCTTAAATAGTAAAAACTCTGCTTTCCATAGGAATCTAAACGAACTTGGGAAATTGAAAAATGCAACAAGTAGCCTATTTGCGTTCTTCGTCGGGTACACACAATTTTAAACTATTCAAACTTGCATGGCCGGAGGCTGCTTATGTTATAAACTACGTTATATTTCAAAGTTAGCAGCTTAAATCGAAAATAATACGAGTAACAAAAATGGACAAAATATTCAAAATGGGGATAAATGCATTTGTCTATTTAAACTAACCATTCCGTTGAAATAGTTGCTTCAAAAATGAATTAACGTAAAATGAGAATGAAAATAAAACTACTTCTAGACAGATATATCTATGCATCCCATAATTACCATCGGCAGAAAGAATCGAACTCACAATTTTCTGAATCACAAGCGAATATTTTACAGCTGCGCTATAAGCCAGAGCCGAATAGCATGCGTGATCGCCTAAAGCCATAAACTGAAGTCCAACAATGCACTCAAGCGCTTCAAAAACGATTACATGAAGCCGCAAGATGGGAAGAAAGAGTCCATTACATTTACGAGAAGCTTGTCTCGTTTCTTAATGGATCTTCATTTTGAACTCACTAAAACAACTACAAGAAGGATTCCTCAAGGCAAATAAAACTAAATGTGCAATTTACAGAACACTGAAATATAGAACCGATAGCCGCACAATCGCGGTACACACTTGGTTCTAGAATGCGCATTTGCATTTAAAAATTTTTAAATCCAAGCTAGGCTTTAAAAGCTACGATCCAAACAGGAAGCTTTGAATTAAACTGAATATTCATAACTATCAAAAACTGTATGCAGTGATGAAAAAACGAAGTAACTTAAGTTCCGACATAATACTAGAACTAAAAACTTTGGAGCAAAGTAAAAACGAATGCATAATCGCGCATTGTACAAGTTTATAGTACAGAAAATGAAAACCTAATTAGGCTTACACAGTAAATGAACATCTATAATTAGGCAGACATTGTGAATTAATATAGAATTGCAGAATGCTGTCTGCTGAGTAAACAGGAATTAAGCTGTTTAAATGGCTGAGTGCCTTTTATACAAACAACATTCAATTTAAAAACTAAATTGTAGTGCCAATATCAATTTATTCACGTCATTGAATTCTCAACAAATCTTTTAGTTCTAGAGAAATTTGCATTTACGTAGTTCGCCAGCGCTCAAAAAAGTTCGCTTCTAGGTCGAGAGATCCCTGGTTTGAAACCCGATGCAGCCAGACGAGCTCCAATCAAGCGTAACCGTCTTTAAATGAGCTTTCTTTCAATTTCTTCATCGATAATTTGCTACTTGACAAGATAATCAGCGCAACGTAACTTTTTTCAAAGAATTTATTTGGCAAGTCGGTTGATTTTGGTCGAAATATGCACGGAAAGATCCGCCCCACAAACTTCAATATAGGTGCGCCTTTATTTTTTCCAGAATTACGTAAATTTCAAAAGAATAAGCATCCACGTCCCTTTTCCACTAAGCGATGCAGCATTTTTAGCGTTAAAGGTTACATTGCGTTGTTGAACGACAATTAGCCTTAGTGCGAGAACAAATGGGCTGTTTGAACCGCAATAAAATGTAATTCCAACATCCCGTACGTAAGAACTCATCCTATTGGCGAAAAGAGAAACGCGCATTCGACTTATTGCAATAATTCCCACCCACTACAAAGCAGGGCTTTTCGGGTCGGGTTCAAGGTTAAGATTGACAAAATTTCGGCCTAATATGTGTTCAGTGTTTGAGGTTGCTACAAAACCATAATCAAAATAACTTTACATTGCAACACTGAATAAAAAGTTGATTTAAGCATCAATACGATTATTAGCAGACAATTATTATCATTGCATCACAACTTGTCAATCAAGTAGTTTTATTTTGTCAAAGTGAACTAAAGTTATAAAAGGAAAGAAGCCATTAACCAATCCCGTTTTTTAGTCCTAACTTAATTTTTAGGGCTTTTCGGGCCTGAACTGGTCGGCCTCTTTACAACTCTGACCTACTATGGTAGGTCTATACATAGGGACAGGTCATATACATTGGCTTAAAATATCGCGACAAGTATTTCTGTCAAGGAAAGTAAAATGGTGAGGAATCACGTGAAGACTGAAGCACTCCTCCAAAAACATCCAGAATTATTTAAAATTTTGGGGTAATTCTGACAACATTGCCAGCATTTGAATAAAAACTTTTCATGAATTGACAGACAGAACGTATAACCTAATATTTCTGTGGGATATAGGCCTAAGTACTTAAAAAAATCTAAAACTTAGTTTTTTAATGCAAAGCATCGTCTAAGAAGAGAAAGCCATCTTGATTTCTTTCTTTCCAATGCAAAAATTACCTATAGTTTGGGTAGGTTTTTCGGCTTGGTCCGGATATAGACAGTTTTTACTATCTGTGGACTAAGCATGCAAATTTTTGCCTTTTTCCTTTTTTTTCGAATTTTTGTTGAAAAAATAGGGTACGCATTGCGCAAGTTTACGCGAGTATGCAACAGCTACAGATCAGCAACAACTCGATTCAATTCTTACAAATCTTGTAGTAAAGTTTACTTTTTGTCTGAAGCTTTGGCAACTACGACTTTTCAAAGGCAGATAGATACATATCCATCCATATTATAAAATTTTTGACCATTTTTTAATAGAGCATATTCTAACTTCTCTCTTTTAATTAAAAGC
The DNA here is from genome assembly GCA_963965965.1 of Trididemnum nubilum. Classification (NCBI taxonomy): domain Eukaryota; kingdom Metazoa; phylum Chordata; class Ascidiacea; order Aplousobranchia; family Didemnidae; genus Trididemnum; species Trididemnum nubilum. The sequence goes on from OZ014490.1 coordinate 16,541,648, forward strand.
TGGTAGAAATAAAGGTTGTTTAACTGGGCATTTTTTGAAAACTAGAATTGAGAAATAGTTCAACACATAGATAAGGCTGTTCGTATTAAAGATATATAGTATTGATTTGTTTTTTCAAAACATTCAACTCATTGAAAGTACAACTCTACTCAAATAATGCTGCTAAATAAAATATAATGTAAAGTAATCAATTAGAAATAATAAGTAATACTTACACTGTACCAAGATGGCGATCTCTGCAAAACAAAAAAAAGTACTGTATAAATAAGTTTTTAGTTCTTGAGTAAGACGATTTTACTTTAAGATATACGGAACCAGAAATTACGATTTGACAAATTCATGCTTGAAGAAAACTAATATGAGCATATTAGGTAGTCGCTGGAAATACTATGGAAAGTAATTTGCAAATCGTAGAGAAAAACCCTTCTTCAAAATATGAGAAATATTTTGGCCAGCGATTCGATAGAACTTGGGCCACGGATCGTTTTTCTGCAAACTGCTTAGCAAGCTGATTGATTCGAAAACAAAACAAAAAGAAAAAAACTTCAAGATTTCGCTTTATTGCAGTGTCTCAAGTTATTATTTTTAATAGTTGATTTTTTACTGATTAAGGTTTTCGAAATTATAATAGATCGCAGATGCTCACGCAAAATGTTCAACTTTTTGCAAGTTTGTGGGGGACGATGATAAAAATTGAGTAAGCTTTAGAAAAGACGAGAAAGCGCTGTCAGGGGAAAAAATTTTCGTACTTTAAAAATGGTTGACGCTGCCTGGCAGTTTTTGATTTTACTGCGGTAAAATGTATTTTGCTTCCTCGTCATCAAAAAATGTCTTCAAAAGGAAGCCTAAAGAAAATAAAGGAACTCATATGCTTGCGACTTGCAAGTTTCGGAGTACTCCTTCGTTCTTTCCGGAAAAAAAAAATTTAACTTTAAAACATAACACTCTCTCCTGAATGACGCAAGAGTTTGTGCTTTAATGAGCAATGCTAATTTTAAGCGAAGGAAACTTGACAGAACTTCAGCAGCTCTGAGCTTTCAATCAAGTAAGGTTTGGGCAAAAAGTAGATTCAAGTTTCGGGCTGAAAGCGCCCATCCCCATTCAGAGATACGGAAACGATTGCAAAAAAAAGAAATGAGACCAAAACCAATAGGGGCAGCTTCGTTTTTGCAAGCTAACTAAAATTTCGGAATAATTTGGAGCCCAAAACTATTTTTCGTGACAGTTTTAGTTTCGTTTGGGTTATTTTTTACCTCGAAATGAGTCACGACAGAACTGCTCAGTGCTTACCTCTTACTTTCTGTATCCAAGTTACAAAATTCATTGTAACAGAGAATGAACAAGGTTGAAAAAGCAAAAAATGCGTAAATAGTCTTCACTCTTCACAGCATTTTGAGAGTTTGCTGTTAACTTGCTAATGGCATTTTCAACTCAAGCTGTAGGGTTAATTGCGGTAGTGTTGTTTCGGAAGTGCGTACTGCGTAGCGAATTGCGGTTCAAATTGAAGCCATTTCCTTCGTTTTTAATGGCAACTCTGGGCTCGAAAACAGCGTTTTGAACCACCAAAAAAGAAGAAAATACTTGGGAGAACAAAATTTTCTTTTCCAAACAAAAATTTCAAACTTTTTCATTTCTCTGATCAACCCGCTATAGGAAATAACCTCAAATAGTAACTGAACGTACACCAAGCAGGAAATCATGAACATCGTATGTACTTTTGCCTCAAAAGAGTAGGTAGGTGGCCTGTGTGTAGGATTTCTTTCGTATATGGTATATCTTAGCCGTCAAAGACTGAATGCTAGTATAAAACTAAATGAAAAGTAGTACGGAAACCTATTTAACATAGTGGCTCAAGAATAACACATAAGGCGTAAGAACTAGAATTAAACATTTTATTTTTGTCAAACTACTACACTTAAAAACATGCCACAAGCTAATCAAACTACAGTTGGTAAAATGCACAAATGTCTACCTTCTTCTTTCGAAAAGACCGAATTTTTTGCTGTTCTAAGTTCTTAATGGTGTCTAAATAGGCTTGGGAATTGTTCTTGAAATCTTGCGTCGAGAATGTCGCGTTGCTTTCCTACAAAAAACGGATAAATAACGCACGAAGCAGGAGAGAGAGAGAGAGTTATCGGAAAAAGTTTTAAACATACCTTGTTAGCTGTGTTCCAAACTGCAGTCTGTGAGGACTTCAAACTTCGAAAGCTATGGTTTGCGAGAAATGTTTCTTGTCTGCTTGATGACACAGGTAAAGAACTGGCCGAAGATGATTTGGGAAAATGTCGCTTCCCCTTATCTCCCCCAGAGTTTGAATCCGCACCTGAAGATTCAACTGCAATACATAAACAAACAGAATAAACTTTCGCTGCCAACAAGTCGCTTCTTCAATCAAATATTCTTAAAAATCAAATTGCATGGCTTACAATCACCTTAACTGTTCAAAGATTTTTCTTTTCACTCCATTTCGCATAATTGGAGGTAGAAAGCTACTTTTAAAACTTAAAGATAGAGCAGAGCGCCTCCATCTATTATTAGGCACTTGTGCAGTTTTAAATTGTATTATTGATAAATTGTGTATTGCACGTACATCCTAATCTGGCAGGAATGCTACTCAATAGTCACTAGCATTAATTGAAAGTACAGTGCCAGGCTTGTTTTAGATCATGTGTCAACCAGAAAGCAACAAAGTGAACACTGCAATTTTTAAATCTGGTTTACACATCTTGAAACAAACTCGTATGTTCGCTGAATACTGTTCAGACAGAGTTCCGCAAAATTCTATTTTGAAGCCGATCATAAGCTAGAACTTTCAAAATGAATTTAATCTTCGGTAATAAAATTAACGCAGCTTATTTAAGACTATCACGTGCATAAATACGAAACTATGTCTTCGTAATAAATAATTCACTTCAGCTAATTTATTGGTTTCGTCTTTGAACAATAAAAACGTTCGCATTTCATACTCTGTTTTTAAGACGTGGCCTGTAAAATGACATGGGTTAAAAAAAGCTTACAACTCAAAAAATGTCTCCATAATATTTCCAAATTAAACAAGCAAAAAAAAGCAACTCCTATATTTTCAAATTGTCTACTTTTCTAGCCCAATTTTCGGTTCTGTTCACAAAAAGAAAAAAAAACAGGTATATCAAAAGCGACAAAAACCAAAATCACAAAAAAAAAGTACAACAGTCGAGAACCAAGAACTGATACAGCAAAACGGTGATCAAAAAGGGTCGAATTTATTCGGGTACCTTGTAAGGACTGGTGGCCAAGGGTGTGACATCGTGTCTCTACCAGATGCCCGTTTTCCTTGGCAGGGGTAAGTTCGGAACCAGAGCCTCTTCTGTCCAGTTTGAGCTGGGTAAAATCAACAAAAAATTGTCACAAGCACAAGATCTGCGAGTATATCTGAAAAGTTAAACTGCCGCGTATGCACTGGGAAATTACATATCTATATATATATATATATATATATATATCATTCTACTTTTGAAAATTTAATGGCATTGGACAAGACCAATTAGGAAATAACAAAATTTGAGACTATAATATGGTTCATCACCCAAACGCAACCGGCAGTGAATGCAGGAAAGTGGGGGCGCTCCACTGCACAAAACAAATTTGCAATAATGCAATTTTGCAAAGTATGAATATGCGGAAAAGCTAGAAAAATTGGAAAGTAATGATCATATACTTCGCAGCAATTCATTATTTTATTAGCGAAGTCAAAGGGACAAATTCCGAGCAAACTCACAAAGGACAAATTCAAAAGTGGCAAAGTTTAAAACCTAAAAAGTGACATATTCTAACGACGTAGACCGACAGGAAATGTGAGTTTTGGATAAGCATCATCATCATCTCAGTTTTAACCCGATTTTTTTCCCCCTAAACTACTTGGCCATTGAGTGTAGTTAATCCTTCACGAGGTTAATCAAAACTAATTTTTTGAATATTAACTGCCGAGACTTACAGTCTACTAACAGGTCTCGGCTAAATCCTAAAAACGAAACCATTTCCAGTATATGGCTATCTTGCTTACCTTGCTCAAATGATTTCGATGAGTGAAAAATTCTCTTCCAGCTTGCGACGAAGCTCGCTTTTCTACCGAGTTGGCAATCTTAATGTTGTGCTCTTGAATCCTTGCTATGTCGAAGTCAACTCCGTTTTCCAGATCCAAACTGTAAAAGCAATGAAAAATACACGCTAGAAATAACCGGAAAACTTAGTGCCGTTCACTGCAAATAATAATTTTGTATATCATACTATGACTCACGACAGCTTGAAATAAAAGTCCAGTTAGAAGTTTTTAGAAAAAAATTTTGCCATGCCGTAGTCAAAAAATCGTGTGAAATTCTACAGCATATAGCTAAATGAAATTTTTCCTTTGCTTAACTGCTAATGAAACCAAAGCCAAACCAATTTAACAACTGATGGAGCACCAAGATTTTGCGGATTTTTGCAAATTGGCAAATAATTTTGATATCGAGTTGCCATACGTCCCATCGTTAGAGACCTTATTCCAGTGTCCCGAGCGGTAAACGAAAACGTCCTTCAAATTTTGGAATTTTTGACTGATTGCGGAATTTCTGAAGTATAAAACTTTTTTTGGCCTTCATTTCAAATCTGCAGAAAATTGCGGTGTTTCTGAGGTCAAGTCTTTTTTTCTGTCTGGTTTACCCGATTCAAAAATATGGCACGCCAATACAACATGTGATACTCCATGATAAATAATCTACATATACCGAAAATCGTAATCTTATATATCGGTTTGCCAGTACGCAGTGTAAATAAATTAACTGTATTATACATAGTACAACAACAATAATTTTGAGAGTGGTCTGTCTTCCCTAGACGTCATAGCAATTAGTAAAGTTCAATTTACGTAGTTCCGAACACTTTCACTTTTATTGAAAAAATACCTGCTAGTTTCGCTTGATGAACTTGTTTGGGGAACTTCCTGGTATGGTATTGCTGTTGAAAAGCTACCTGAGCGCTCCCGCACGCAAGAGTCCAACGTTTGACTCCTTTCAGTGACGGTGTCTCTGCAAAAATAATCAATCCCGATTTGATCAACTTAGCAAAAATTCTAAAAACGGTCAGCTATTACTATTGCACAAACAGTTTTGGGACATAAGAAAGTCATTTGCGAAACAATAAACAACTTTGACAGCAGCACAAATAATTCCTAAGCCTACATTTTGCTAACAGAAAGTACAATAATTTTCAAAAAGAAAACATACTAGGAGCGCTGAAAAATCCAATCAGGGGGCATTTCAAGTGTAGCCTATTGTACAGTTGTTTTTCTATACTACACTTTTTCCTTTTTTTTAGTAAGTTTGTTCATTTATTTTTTAACAAGGTCTTTTCTTTTGGTGCAACATTGCTAGTGTTAAAAAGATAATGAAATGACAAGGCAAAAATAAAAATACAGTACAAAAATATGCAATCAGAAAGTAAAAATTTTGTTTTAGTTGCAGACTAGTAGAGTAAACAGCCTTGGAAAATAACCGCAACCACAGTAATGAACTTCACACGAGCACTTCAACTGAAAGCACTTCAATGTCTATGTCACAGGCTGCCCAAGCACAAGAATAACTTTGAGTGTACGATATTGATCGGCAGCAATTGAAACTGCTCAAGCATAAAGACCTCGCCAACATTGATTCTATATGTACCAATAGGGTAAAGAACTAAAAACAGCCATCACCAACCGCATTTCCTACCTTAAACAATCAAAGCTATGGGACTGTTTTAAACGCATTTTCTGTTTCTGAAATCAGTATAACCTTAAACAAGAGGATAAGTTTAAACTTTTATTTTTGTAACGAAAAATGCTGATATATATCATATTCACTTTTAAAACTCAAAAATGGTCGAAAAATGCTAAATACGAGTATGAATACTGAGGAGTAAGAAAAAAAAAGTAACTTATACTACTGAGGAGTCTCATACCACTAGCAATCTTCCAACTCCATCTATGTACTATCAATACCAGCAAACTTTACTACAATACAAATATAGAAAGAACTGTTTGCTCTGCCAAGAATCAGAATTGCAAATCAAAAAAATTCTACAATTATTCCCATACTCCACGGACCACGAATCTAAATCAGTACAGTAATTGTTGCATTAATTACAAAAAATGGCTATTCTGAAACCTATAATTCACTCAAAACTCGCATGCAAAAAAAACTAAAATTTGTTCAGCTCCGCAGTATCAAGTTCAAGTAGCTGACAGCTAAGTGACCAAGTTGTGCATTGGCGCTTTGTTCCAAAGCCAACAAATATATAGTATCCAGCTTGCACTTGAAAATATTTTACAGAACTTTGACTGATAAAGCCAGACGTTTACAGTAATTTTACATGGGAAAAAAAAGTCTGGACTTTTACATTGGTCTGTTTCCAAGATCAAACAGCGTCGCAAGATTACACAGCAAACAGCATTGCAGTTTCTACTAAAATAATGCCAACAATAATAGATTAAGATATCAAGAACAAAGCGACTAAATAATCTCCTTGGTCGATGATTGCTGTGCACTACCCAATTTAAATTAAACTACAGTTTTATTGTAAATAATTTTCGATTTTTTCCAAGGCTTTACCATAAAACACGTTGCTTTGCAGGAATAATGTGACCAGCTTATGTAAATGTAGCAATTGCAGTAAGACAAATTTTGTTATCCATACGTATGAACAACTGGTCCTCTACGTCCATTTTACCACCATAGCAGAACGCCTTTTTACTTGTTTGCACACCTCCCAACTGCCTGGTTACCACGGCTGGTGAAACAACTTGACACATAAAACCCGGTCTACATTGAGCGTAAAATCGTGCACGTACGAGAGTATTTTTAGGTCATTTCAAACATAAATTCGATACGCCCAGGGTACTGCTTTACCAGCGAGCAAGCTGCCGGTTGGTTAAAAGAAACAAAAGATACGCTCACGATTTTACGCACTAACAAAGTAGATCGGGTCTAATCGTAGCGTATTGCCTAGCAGTCAGTGGCGTTGTTAAGGATGGTGGCACTCGAGCGGGATTTCGTTGTGTTACCCTTCGGTCTAGAAATAGGTGAAGACCAAAAAAACAAAAAAAGTCTTCGCCGTAATAATAGTGGATTTTCGGTCCAATAACAGGTGAAGACCTAAAAAACAAAAACAAAAAAAAGGTCTTCGCCGTAAAATTACTGGGTTTTCGGTGCAAATGAGGTTGGAGACCAAGCAAAATAAAAAAACAAGGTCTTCACCACAAAGCAGTGGAGTTAAGGTTTCACATCATAATATGGTGTCACACGGGGCGGCCCCCCATACCTACGCCACTGCCAGCAGTCTCGCGTAATTAACCACATCTTGGTTTGAGACAAATTGTATATACAGTATCCAAATAAAATCTTTGGAAATGCTTTCACTAGAGCTTGCTATCTGTAGTGAATCGGGCCCTATTTGTTGTTGGTCGCGAGAGATAAAGATGTAATGAACAGTACACGTACGAGTGAAACCAAAACTTACTCCTTGCCAATTACCGCAACTCGTTGGAGGCAATTTCTCGGTATTCTTTTCCTTCGCGTCAAGTAAATATGAGCATATATCAAAAGACTTGCACTACAGCACAATCAAACTACGGTTCTAAATCTGCAATTTTAATCGTAAAAAAAAAGTTCTCAAAGAAATCTTAATGAGTTAGTTAGTTGATATTTGTTCAGTTACTTCTATTTTTGATAAGCAAACAACACTTAGTTCATAGGAAGAAACTATTTCACCGGAAATTTCTATCTATTAATCTAACCCAAACTCAAATCCTTACTCTAAAACTAACCCCTCTAACTCAAAGCCTAACCTTGACCTTTGAAAAGCAAATCAAAAATGCTTGGAAGAATACTCTTCTCTTTGGTTTTATTCTCTGCTACTTAAAGTTTTTCGGTGAAATAGTCACTCCCTAACTTATACTGAGGGACTTTCATAGACTAGAATAGCTCCGCTGCGAACTTGCGGATCAGTCACTTTATTTTTGGTCTTTTAGAGTTAGAGTGATGGGCTAAACTTTAAAAATACCACGACGTCAAGCACTTCAGCCAGCGTTAGGGGAAACAAAATTTCAGATACCTCGAATCACAACGTCAAACTGGTGGCGAATTCCGTGAAGACTACAAAAAATGAAAAGGTCTTTGAAGCTTTTGAACCTTATTTTAGGGGTAGCACCACGCAGAGGACAATTAAGGTGGAGATTGTTTTTTCAGAATTGTGTTTTTTAAAGGAAACTTTCCTTTCTAAGGGGAAAACCTACTCTCACTCAATACCTGGTTTTACTGTTGCTAAAACAACGAACTATAACAATCTTGGAAAAGGAACATACTATGGCTACCTTGGAGACAAGTAATTCCAAAAATCAAATCATTTTCGCAGAGATAAACAAAAGACAACACTATTTTTTGAGCTTTTGTGATAAATTCAATTTATTGTTACTGGCTAAAATGGACTCGAAGGTGGCAATACCAAGCCTATTGTATTTTTTTGAAAAAAATGTACTGCAGAAAATATGCGAAATGAAAACAACCCACAATAGCCTGCCGATGAAAACTGGTGTTTCGATTGTACTGTAGTAAGTGATGAAAATATCTCAGTGATGCTTACGGCATTCCTGAAATATTCTTGTTGTTCCGTAGAGCTACAGTAATCCCAAAGTCAATATTAGTAAGATCGATGTGTGCCACAGACCCGCGCTTTTGCTGAGTTGCTGTGGACCCTACAGTCACTTGTAAAATGCATTGCTGAGCTCTCCGGTTGTGGCGATAGATTCAAAAATTTCAAAACTTTTGCTGCTTGTTCTTTTTACCTTTATCATAAAATTTTCCTTCGTCCGTGGACGTAAAACCAATCTTTTTAATGTTTTTAAAAAATTTTTCAAGTCATCCTCAAACCCGCATTAACACATTATAACGACATCATCACTAGATCTTAAGACAAGACTACACTCAAATAAAAGTTATGTTTGTGAAACAGCCTATTTTAAATATTTTTGGACCAAATTAGCCAGAGGAGATGACATTTTTGCTGCGTCACAATAGTCTTATCTGTACAAAGCAAAAAAAAAAAACGAAACAAAACTGAAACTTAACAGGTAGGACACTAACACTGCCAGTAATAATCGAAGTGTTTCACAGATTGCTTTTTTGCTCTTCTGAAAAGTTAGCCTTGTATTTGCAGACGATTTTTATGGTTGCTGTATATACCTGTTTCTTTTCTATGTTTCGAATTTAGTAAGCTAGCTGCTCCACAAACGTAGGCTTGTAATATCAAATCAGCCACTGCAGCAGTTACTAGTGGACTATATGCTGAAGTTTTATTTGATCACTTCCTTGATGGCGCAGAGATTTGAGGATCGTAAGCAAACACAAGCGAGTTTCAAATTTCACCTTTTCCGCTCAGAGTGGATATGAAAGATCTGCACGAATTAAGTGCTGTAGTTTACTTTGGGACAAAAATATTTCGCGTTACGATCAATTTTCAGCCATCTTCGAAGTTATTTCAACTGATTAACATTTTTGCTGGAGTTTGGAAGTTTTATTTTGGGTTCGATTTTCAATCAGGTGGTAAAAATATTCATGTCTTCGAAGAAGCTTTTTGTCTGACATTTGTCAAGACAAACATTTTAATCAAAGCAATTTTCAAGTGTTGTGCTACCACGGAGTTGTAAACGGACCGACTAGTTCAGGACCGAACCCGAAAACTAATTTGAAGTTCAAATCATGCCCGAAAAAAACGAAAGTTACATAAAGTCTGAAAAATTTAGCAATGTTGCCAATTTATTTTGATTATAATTTTGTGCACCTAAGGCAAAAAGTACGTCTCAGTCCCAAATTAAGCCCGAAATTTTTGTCAACTTTAGGCCCGAACCCGGGCCGACTTACAACTCTGTGCTACCAATCACGTGGTACTAAAAACTAAAAATGGAGTCTAAAAAAGAAAGAGAAAACAACGTCGGTTAACAAGTACACTAACGATTATAACATTACAGGAATTACACAGTTGAGCATTCAAAAAACATGGAAAATAATAAACTGTTAGTCCAAACATTCATAAACTAGTTTCATCCAATCTAAACTTACGTTCTTTTACATCCTTCTGCAATGCAGCGCGATTTAATCTAACAATAACTGAAAATGATTTTTCGAAGCCTCTAATTCAGCCTCAGAAACGGGATTCTACCGCTAAGCTTATTCAAAATTGTTCTCCAACCATGATATTTCGAAACGTAAGGCATTCATATGATTGTAGAGGCTTTGACCTTCTCAATTTGTCCTACATCAAGACATTAATTTTTAATTGCAAAATTTATGAAAAATTTATTTGACAATAAAAGAAATACAGATGCAAATGGCTTAACTAGACCGGGTTAATAATAACGACCACAATACGACCGAAAGAGGCAATCGTTTTTCCCACTGTGCTCCTCAAGCTTCTACTGCCTCTATATATCACGTCTCCTTTTTTATCTCTGTGCAGTACTTCGTAATTTTTTCCTCTTTTTCTTTTACAAAATCGTAGCAGAAAACTGGATGTATTAAATAAGCAACTAACTGCATACTACACTTTGGTTTGGTGTGAATACCGTAATCTTGCAACTTTCACAACAAAATGAACCGAAAACGGAAAGGCTGCTTTAGTAACATTTAGATTTTATCCCAACTCTAAACAAAGCTTGGTACAATAACAGGTGAAACCTAGCTTATAATACTATAGCACTTTCACCGAGATAATTTAACCTCTAATTTCTTTTATGTGGATGATCTCAAGTCACATGATACGATGAAAAAAGGTAAATATAATAGGACAGTTACACCTTGTTAGGACAACAATCACATGCAAATAAGTTCGTAATTCGGCGATCTTTAATTTATAATAATTAATTTTTAGCCTCAACCTGTATTTAATAATAAACCAAGGACAAAATGGTTAAGCTTCAAAACCAAAATAGGAAATCAATGCAAAAAATTGCTCGACATATTTTCAGCATCTTTAGTCTTTCTCTTCAATTATTCTTGATAAAACTGATTTGAATCACAGCAAATTAATAAATTTATATCATTCGATAGCTATACATAAAAAAAAAGGTAACATTTGCATGTGCAATACTAATTTAAGATAGCATGACATAAACCAAATTTATTTTTAAACTGCTTGTGAACACAAAATTTACCCAAATTTAGTTCCTCACAAAAAGCCACACCTATAAATTTCTCGCCATTTTGTCAGACAAGTTATGATTCTCGATTCAGAATCTTTTTTCTTCGATTACTTTGGCACCAACATAAACGATGAATACTAACAGCAACTAAAACAACAATTGAAACAGCGGAATTTTTTTGGCTGCGTAAACAAATTTCGTTTTTTTTTACGATTACGGCGAATTGTAGTTAGAAATGATTAATACTGAAAAACGAAATTTATGCAGCAAAAGAGAGCACCGTGAATCCGAACGTTCAACAATAAAAACGACAATTTCGCATCACATGAGTATGACATCACATTCACAAAACTGGTGAATCTCAAGACTGTCAGCAGATCGACGCAGAGCGATGGCAATAAAAACGAAATTGCCAAACCATAAAACTCGCAAACAAAAAAGCTCCAAAGCCATCCCTTTTTGGCCCGTAGGCAAAGTATGCAAATACTGTACAATACAGTACACGCAAAGAGCCTGAAATTAAAATACGGAGATTGCATGCAGGAGTGCTTGGCCGTTGACACAAGACTTGTCCTTCTATTTAAAACTTTTTGCGAATATGTTTGCATAAAACTGTTTAAAGTCGCACCAATCTAGATTAAAAAGTTAGTGCTGCGTCAATTCTAATTTTTACTTTGCGACGATTGTCAAATCCATCACTAACGATTTAAATGTACCTTGTATTAAAGAGAATAATGATCAAGACCGGCCAGGTGGTCGAGCGGTAACGCGTTCGTCTCTGGAGCGGTAGGTTAGAGGTTCAAATCGCACACACTGACAGTGTTGCCAACGGCTCGCCACCGCTGTAACATTTCTCCAAAAAGGCCGTGTTGCCCGAGCGCAATAGATTTCTCAGTTTATCTGTTTAGGTAGCCGTAAGTATTTCCCTACCATAGTCATTAGTCACTCATGTAAATAACATTTGGCATGAAACCAACCGTCAAGCCTGTTCAAAATGTTAGGGAGTACTAAAAAATTTAAAAGTGTTTAGAAAGTAAAACGAAAATGAGGAAGTAAGCATATTAGGCTATACACGAATTTTTTTGCGTCTTTAAAGGTCAAGATTAGGGTTTGAATTAGGGCTTGGGTTAGTTCTAGAGCAGGGGCGTCCAACACGCGGCCACGGGCCAATTGTGGCCCGTCAAAGCTTTCATATAGCCTGTTACACTTTCCATATTGGTTAGTTCATTCATCCTCACACGGTGACACGGTACTGTAAGTTACAAATACGAGTCCTTAAAAAGCATGGGGTAACGTGTCCCACCAATGACATGGATTGAGATCTCCGGGCTGAAGCAAGGGCGTCGGCAGAAAATTTTTAAGGGGGGGGGGGCAATAAGAACAGGCCCAGTACTAACAACTAAAAATGGAAGAATTTTTGAAATTTGGTCGGTTAAAGAGAGAGTGTGTGAAAATCCAGGGGGGGCATGGCCTTTCCCTGCCCCCCCTTGCCGACGCCCATGGGCTGAAGACCTCTTTTTTTTTCAGAGAACACCACAAAATTCGTCGAAAACGATGGATCTCCGGGCTGAAGATCTTTTTAATATTTTTTGTGGAATACCACAACCTCATCGAAATTGAAGGTTCATCAGAGTTTGAGGTATTCTAATCAGATGTAATTTATTTATGATGCTTGAATTGAAAATAAATCGTGGTTTTTCAAATTGCTTTTACAATCCCTTAATGTCGGCACGGTACTTAATTAAGTTTGGCCAGCGAAAATTTTGGAATAGCAAATCTGGCCCGTTCCTGAAAAAAGTTGGACGCTCCTGTTCCAGAGTAAGGATTTGAGTTTGAGTTAGCTCTGAATCAGAATTAATACCGGTAAAAAAGCAGATTGAAATTTCCAATACAATAGAGCCTTCCAAAAAAGGAACAGACTATTTCACCAGAAAATTCTATCTAGTTTTGCACTAATTCTGACCCAAATCTAACCTAACTCAAAACCTTAGTCCAAAACTACTGTAACCCCAAAGTTACCCTAACCCAGCGTTTCTCAACCTGGGGGTCGCGAAGATGTTTTCAGGGGGGTCGTAGGGTTATTTATAAAATACTGGTATTTCTTTAATCACAAAGAATTCTGAAATTTTCAAAATCTTTGCAGCGATCGCTTTTCAATTAGGCTATATCGTAGCAAGTTGTCCACCGGTTGTAGGCCTACTATTGTAAGTATTACAATACCATGTGCCGCTTAGTTGGAAAGCCAAATTTACTAAGTGGTACAATGAAATATCGCCATGTTTAAAAATTTGTCGAGTGCTTTTAAGAAGATGAAGAACTCGATGAACGTTTGAATACATTGATTACACAGTATCTTCAATCTCTTAAAACTGTGTTAAAACGATATTTTCCTGAGCTTAAAAAACAAGAAGCCGCATTTGCATGAAATCTGTTCTCAACTGCTTTGAATGTTGGTGATATTCCCGATGAATTACAAGACCAATTTTATGATCATCAAAATCATTCGTCCGCACGCGATGTTTTTCAAAAAATGGCACTCTCTCAGTCAGTAGCAGAGCCAGGGGAGGCGAGGAGCTACAGCCTCCCCCCCCATTGGCATGTCGACCAAAATGCAGAATAAGAGAAATACCACGCTTTTAGCTCTTTTGAGACTGTTTTATGCACCGAAATGGATTAAAATAGTGATTTAAAACATCTTTTGAAAAATATATATTCGGGGGGGTAATTTGTCAAAAATAAAACTCACAAATACATGAAAACTTTGAAAAATGACCAAAAATAAGCAACCGAATTTGATCGCTAGTGTAAAAATGCTAAACATGGTGTCATCAACAAATATACCATAAACTTAATTAGGAATAGAGGGGGGGCTATTCAGTATTAGTTAATTATCAATCATTCCTCTCAAATAACTTATCTTTAGCCCCCTCCCCCCAATTATTTTTCTCTATAAGCTGTGGACGAAATAGATTACTCGATGTGAATTTTATTGAACCACGAATCCCTAAATTGGCTTTGTGGTTTGCAAAGTCTAACGTCGCGCGTAAAATTGATCAGTTATTTGAAATTAAATATCTTTGAAGTGTTTTTTGTTGTAATTTCTATTCGCGTAAAAAGTAGAACAGGAAGGGGGTCGCTGGCTATATATTACTCTTAAGAGGGATCGTGAACCGCGAAAGGTTGAGAAACACTGCACTAACCCAAACCCTAATCTTGACCCTTAAAGAAGCAATAAAAAATGGGCTGGTGAACATTCTCCTTTTCCCTTTAGGCTACTTGTTTATACTTGAAAATTTTTGGTGAAATAGTCACTCTCTCCAAAAAATACACTCCTATTCTTATTGTGATTTGTGAAAAACCAGCTTTTCTCCGCTAGAGGACAAGCAAATTCAGTCTAAACTAGGCTCTATGCACTTCATAATTGCAAATCACCAGTACCCTAGCCCAGCTTACTAGCCGGGGTCTACCAGTATTTTATCTTTTTTATCTATAAATATAGAATAAAAACTCTCACCTTAAATTCAGATTCAATTTCTATTGTAGCTTTTACTGTCTTTTCTTGCTTCAGATTTTTGCAATTTTTTAAAATAAGTCGTTTCACTGGCCAACCTAAAACCATAAGCTAATTTATAGAAAAGCTAAATACCGGTACTATCCTTTCACACGATACTTATTGTTAAAATATAAACTTATCTTTCAACCACTGATAATGAAAATAAAACCTCAGTAAACGTCAGAACACATGAAGCGCTGCCGCTGTAAGTTCTCAATCGAATAAAAGAAACCAAATAGCGCCAATTGTTTTGTTTCTTTTTTGATCTTGCGCACGAGTTGTGACGTCAGTATCACCCGATAATCGTAAGTCACACGCATCAGCTGACTGCAAATCGAAACAAATGCCGGTCGTCACGTGACTAAAAGCAAAACGTGATAGGTTTTTCAGACATAGCCGTTTTTGCATATGTCTGAAGTACCGACATTCCCGAATCAGTTGGTCTTTTTCGCAAAATTGATTGTTGCTTGTTAGGTATGAATGAAATAATCAAATAAACTCGCTTTGGTTTATTATTAACAGATTAACAGTCAAAGGTATAGTCGAGGACCCAACGTTAGAGGCCAAGGCCAAGAACTCCAAAAAATTCGAGGCCAAGGACCGACTTTTCGAGGACAGACCCTCTCGAGGCCAAGGGCAGGAACGGTCAAGGCCAAGGACCAAGGACACAATTTTTCTAAATTATGGTTGGCAAATTTCCCATTATTTTTGTTAAGACATTGCATTTTATGAAGCTTTTTTGATGATATTCGAAAACAGAAGTTTCTAAAAACATTAAATATCATTTTGAAGTTTAACGCGTAAGCAGCAATCTTGATTACGTTCTGTAGTGAGATCGCGGTAATATAACCAGGCCGTAACTTGCAAATAAGGAATAACCAAATTCTAAACGCGGAAATGGTCAATTTCTAAACGTGAAAATTGCCTAACTTCATCAGTTAGGACCCCCGTACAACCGTCCACTGATTACGGATCCCCACTTTTTTTGCAGTTTCTCAAACACAAACCTTATTACTGGGTTAAACGACTTCTTTTCTCAGAATTGTTTAAAATATTATCATAAACAATTACACTTTCCAAATATCCAGTGGCGTCGCTAGGGGGGCGGCCCGCTCGGGCGTCACCATCACCATTTTTGGGTGACACCATTTTATGACGCGAAAGCATAGCTCCTCTATTTGGTGATAAAGACTTTTTATTACAAATGATTGGGTCTCCATCCACATTAGGACCGAAAACCCAGTGGATTTTTGGAGAGGACCTTTTCTTTTTGGTCTTCACTTACTTTTGGAAACCGAAAACCCATTCCTTTTTCGGTGAAAACCTTTTTCTTCTTTTTGCTCTTCACCGAAAACCCACTCCTTTTTTTTTGGTCTTCTCTTACGTTTGAACATAATTTTGATAAAGTGTCTCACAGCCTAAAGGGTGTGTCACATCATAAAGGGTAACATCAGAAACAGTGGGTCACACATAAAGGGTGACACAGGCTCGGCGCCAGGATAGCGTCACTGGGGGGGGCATAAAGAAATTTCCGGGGGGCACGAAAATTTTATTTATATGAATTCGAGAGTGTGGATCAAACGAAACAGGTGAAGACCAAAAAAGAAAAAGGTCTACAGTTCAAAATTTTTCACAAATTTTGGTTTTTATCCCAAAAATTGTTCGATTTTCCACGAATTCTGAAGCGATAAGCACTATTTTGCGAGTCTCAGTCTTCGATTTGCTCTCCGGTAGCCCCGAGCAAACTAATTTCTTCGGGGCACAGTCCTCGCTTGGGGGGACACAACTTTCGTTTGGGGGGGCACCAGCAGTCATTTGGGTGAGCACGGTCCTGGAATGCCCCCTCGTGGCGCCGGGCCTAGGGTGACACCACGCACTCCCTTCCCGGGTGTCACCATTCCTATAGCATCGCCTTTGTAAATATCACATAACGGCATTTGCAAGCTCAAGCCTTTGGAAAAAAAAACAAAAAAACGGGGATTTGGGGGACAAGGTCAAAGTTTCCATGCCTCCCTTGAACTATTTTAGTGATTTTTTTTCAAAAAAATAGCAATTTTTGTGATGTTCAACGGAGATTAGACAATTTTCAGAGCCATTGGAAATAAAATACTACAAAAGTTGAGTATGAAAAACTTTAATTTTCCGATATTTTTCCAACCCTAAATTTAAGCCATATATATTATTCTCGCATCTAATGCTTATCAATGAATGAGCGAGTACGTTTCGGCCGCCAAAAAACACTTTGTAAAATTTAAAGTAAGGTATTTAACTGCAAAAAGTAACCTGGGGATTCCAGCAGGACCGTATTAAAGAAAAGACTTTGGATGGTTGGAGGCATTGGCCCCGAGACCAACCTTCAAAATACCCATTATCGTAAAAACGCAAAAATAATAAATGATTCGATTTTTTTAAACATGCACAAATTTTTCGTGGGAGCTTCGTATACTCGTATTTTCATGACGTCACATAAAAATTGATTACGTGCAGCGCGCATCGTTCCAGGCATTCGAACAATTACAGTTTACTTAATTTCACACTCGCTTTTTTAATAAATTCTTCATGCAGCGTTTTTTCTTATACGGTATTGTCAGAGGTGGAGTCCTCGAGGACGTCCTTGGCCTCGAGGACACATTTTGAAGTCCTTGGCCTTGGCCTCGAGGCCTCAAGTCCTCGAAAATTGGCCTGTCCTCGGCTCGAGGACAGCACTATTTTTTGAATTGTTAAAATTTCGTGGAGCGCTTGAAAAATTTTTATGAAGACCTTTTTTTTTTTTTGGAGATCACCTAAAAAATTTTTGTGAAGACTTTTTTTTTGGAGAGAGAACTTGCGCGAGCATTCCTGTCCTTGGCCTCAAGAGGTTCTGTCCTCGGAAAGGCTGTCCTTGGCCTTGGCCTCGGATTTTTTTGTGTCCTTGGCCTTGGCCTCGAGCCTTGTGTCCTCGACTCCACCTCTGGGTATTGTAGTGTATTATTTCGGATTCTTAGTGGCGATTTTCACACAAAAATTGTTCAGTGGATGTAGCTTTGACCCGAGACCGCTTGCCACTGATTAGAGTTGTTCTTTTTTATCTCAAAACCAATTCTTGCACTATTCTCTCGAGTATTTTTTGAATAAGTGTTGGCCTTCTCAAGATACGTTTTGTTAGTTACATCAGGGACATACTAACATGTTTAGTGTAATAGGCTATCCCTGGTTACAATATTACATTTCATTATCACACACATAGGCGCCCGCAGAACAGACCCGGCGCCAGGATAGCGTGACTATAGGGGGGCAGAAATAAGTTTTGGGGGGGCACGAGAAGTTTATTTATGTGAATTCGAGACGAGGGCACGAAAAATTTATTCCAGAGTGGATCAAACGAACAAGGTGAAGACCAAAAAAAAAAAGGTCTTCAGTTCAAAAATTTCCACAAATTCTGGTTATCGTCTCAAAATTTTTGCGATTTTTCACGAATTCTTAAGTGAAGACCAAAAATATAAAAACTAAAAAAAAAAGAAAAAGAAAAAGGTCTTCGTCCCAAAAGCCAAAAGTTTTATGAAATCCGGTGTGAATTCACAAAAATTACGAAAATACGGGCGGTAAACACCAATTTGGGAGTTTTAGGCCTCGATTTGCACTCCAAAGCCCCGAGCCTGTTAATTTCTTCGGGGCACAGTCTTCGCTTGGGAGGGGGCACAATTCTCGTTTGGGGGGGCACAAGCAGTCATTTGGGGGGGCACGGCCTCAAAATGCTCCCCCGTGGCGCCAGGCCTGCCGCAGAAACTATGAACACGAATGGGGACTGGATGGGAGGCTGCGATAAAGGACCTTCTCGGTCTTCGAGTCAAGCAGCATGGAATTCAAACTAGTGCCGTCGGCAAAGAAAATGAATTGGGGGGCACTAACCGAAATTGAGGGGACACCAATTTTTGCACTTAATTTTTTGCACATTAAATTAGACTGAATTTTTGCACGTTAAAACTAATCTTGTGCAGATGCAATTTATGCGCAATTTTAAAAATTCTGTATTCATGTCTAAAAAGAAGACCTATTTGGCCGGAAGCGTTTCTTAGCTCTTTTCGTCTGCGCCCCATAATCGCTTGAAAAATCTATCTGCAGCGGTGACTGCGACCTAAACAATCTTGAGTGGGCTTTAAAAAAACAATAATGGCTGGTCTTTTAAGAAGAAAAAGTTGAGTTTTACCAAGGGAGGTGGAGGAAGGGAAGTGCTTCAACCAAAAGTTCAAATATTTTTATTCGAAAATGTCTCAGTTAGGTGGCAAGCTGAGCGCAAACTGGTGCAACTTCATCGTATTTTAGACAGTGGTCAGGGGGGCGTAGCTCCCAGCCTCTTGGCGATTTTTATAATTTTTTTTTAAAGGAAATAGCCTTTTCAGCACCTTTTTGATCACATTTCAAACGTTTTCATAGCTATTTGAAAGAACTAAATTGCTGAAATTCAAAAATCATTCAAAAGAATTAAATTTCCCATCCCCTTCAGCCCCCTTACTTACAGATCAAGTCCAAAACATTCTTAAACGCTAGTATTTGGGGGTTAATTAGCCCCCCGCGCCCCCGTGATTCGCGTATTATTTATTTTATTTCATGCCATAATCACTAACCAAACAACGATTCTATAGGCCTACATCTCTATTCCGCGGTACATCCGTAAACGCTTCTAGCGACCCAGATGTGCGACGCAAAACATGGTTTGAGACACACTCAATGAATACTGAATAAGCAAAAACAAAAAGCTGTGCAGTAGTGTGCACCGTGTAAATAAAAATAAAACGGGTTATTGCATCAAAATTGTGTTACAGCAGCTGGTTGCCAGCAATTTTGCATAAGATCGAGAAAACGTCAGACGAGAATTATGTTTGAACGTTATTATTCCTTTCCACATCATTGCCTATTGTCTTACGGTGTCAAGCTACGTGATGTTCCAAAAAAACACTTTGGGTATACCGAAATGGGAGAAACAAGCAGGCGTTGGAGGGGCACGCCCCCCCTTCCCCCCCGTAGCGATGACACTGATGCGAACTTGAAAAAAATAAATTTTTGAACCCAAACTTGATAAAAACTATTTGAGTTCATTAAAATGAAAGTTAAGGCTTAAAAAATTATCGGAGAAACATTTTTTGTTAATCATGCCATGTGAATTGAATTGTCGTTAACTTGTTTATGCCTTGGCTACTAGAAAAACAGCATGTCTACAAAAAGAGAGCGATTAAGTCGAAAAGTATTAAAGTAAACCAGTGCGTCGCTAAGGGGGGGGAGGAGGGGGCGGCCCGCCCCGGGTGTCACCATCTTGGGATGGCACCATTTTATGGTACCAATCGAACAAAAAAAACTACAATATGTTTAATATCGGAAATGTTCAGCACACTGGAATGGACTAAAAATGATTTAAAGAATCTTTTGAAACATATATTTTTGTAAGGGGGGAGGAGGGGCTAATTTGCCAAAACTATAAATCACAAATCAGTAAAAACTTCGAAAAATTGCCGATACTAAGCAATCAAATTTGATCGCTTGCTGAAACAGGCTGAAATATGGTTTCATAAAAAAAATGTATATATATAAACCAAGGAATGGGGGGTAGTGGTTGTTTAGTATCAGTTAATTACCAATCACTTCGACTCAAATATCGTTCTATTCGCCTCCCCCACCAGGGGCGTCCGCAGAGAGGGGGAGGCAGGGGGCACTTGCCCCCCCTGGAAAATAAGATGTCGAATATTTTTTTATGTTTAAATTTGAAAAATAAGTCTAAATACTTCTATCTAAACTAAGAAAACAATACTTCGTGGAGCTTTTTTACCATTTTTGCCTTGGTGCAGAGGGCGGTGGCAAAAGGAGCAGGATTGCCATTTTACGTGAATTATCATACAGCATTTTCTTGAAAACGAGCGTATGCAACTTCTTAGGATTAAGCATTAAATTGTTTGATTAAATAATGAATATCTAACGTTTCACCATCTGTCATTGCAGTAGCGTAGCCAGAAGAGGTGGGGGCTATAGCCACCCTTCTATCGTCCTGTCGACCAAATTGCAGAATAAGGAAAACACCTCGTTTTTAGCACATCTCAAACAGTCTTTTAACTTAGGAATGGAGGGGTAGGCGCTAGTCAGTATCAGTTATTTACCAATCACTTCTCTCTAATTACTTTCCATTAGTCTCTCCCAATTATTTTTCTACATAAAACCTAGACGAAATAGATTATTCCGAGTGAGTTTTATTGAACCATACGATTTTATAATTTACCAGCATCTAAACATGAGAACTAAAATTTTACCATTAGCCACCTCCCATGTGGCCCATCTTTGCAATAAGTCTAATCATGTTTGCACTGCCAATTTCTATGCCACGTTTTAAAGGCAGTACTTAAATTGTAGGGGTGACACGTCCCCCCATCGAGAGTTAGCGTCCCCCCATCGAGATTTAGCGTCCCCCCCATCGAGATTTAGACGTCCATCCATCGAGATTTGAGCGCTGGATGATGAAACGAACAAGAGCCAGCCAGCACGAATAAATCCAACAAGTTCCGGCCGAATATAGTCCCAAATTGCGGTGAAGACCTTTTTTTTTTGGTCTTCACTCGGGGAAAAACACTTCCATTTTCCGGCGAAGACCTTTTTTTTGGTCTTCATTCAATTGTGGGGACGGAATAACCTAATTTCCAGTGAAGTTAGGTCAAGGCTGCTAAAGCGTCCCCTCATGCAAATTTTTACAATTTAAGTACTGCTTAAAAGCACTATTTTTTTGTCAAAATAGTCCTAAAATTAAGTTATTTCTGCAAAAAAATGCAAAATTTTTGAGCACTGGAGTTCCGCCCCCAAACCCCATTGCGAATTTCTGGCTACGCACCCGTGTCATTGAGCTCTTATCAGGATCTAAATACAATACAAAACTTGAACTCGGACTTGTTAAAATACGCTGAACTCCAATAAAAATCGATCGAGTTCGCAGCCTTGAAAGCAGCCAGCCGATTTGCTTCTTAATAATTTGTATTGCAAAGACGAATAGAAGTTCATAACCGGATTGGATGCTGGCCAATTTACCGCAAATATCCGAAGTAATATCAACTTACTTCACCTAGATAAGTCAAGTCAAGTCAAGTTTATTTTACCATACGTTAAAGTACGCAGGCAGGAAGCAGCGAAAGACCATGCGGTCATCTATGTCAACTGCACCAAATAGCAATACTTAAACAGTATCAGACGTAAACTTAAGCTTGGCGAAAAATTAACACAATTCTACAAAGCATAGTAAAAAGCAGCACTGTCATAAAGCAAACAATATTTACAATGTATATCAGTTTTCGCATTAATGGGTACCGTGCATCCATCAAATCAGTCAATTTTTGTTGAGCTATTTTTCATCAACAACAATATGCGATAGGTGGAATTGAATAATTACATTACGTTTTCCTAACAACAATACAGGTCTAATCTAGCAAACACGTTTTCTAGTAAAATACAAGTTTAATTTTAGCTAAAACGTTTCTTTACATCAATGTAAGTCTAAAGATTAACGATCACACTTATTACATATTTTACTCCACTTGAAAAAAAACAAAAACCAAGCAGTTAAGCAAATTATGTATTTAACCATCGTCTTTGGAGTAACGTTCCAAAGTAACTGATTTATAATTATTTTTAAATTTAGCAAAGGAGCAATTTTTTTGAGCAAGAGGAATAGCTTCCCATTCCTTTAAACAAGCGTGATGTAATCTTTTCCTCCCAAACTCACTGTCGAATGTATGATGATAATAACCGCCGGCTGATTTTTGTCTGGTGTTGTGTTTGTGTATCTTAGTTAGATCGACGAAGTAATTACTAAGTGATAAAGGAAGCATGTTATTTTTAAATTTAAAAATAAATTTTGAAAATTCAAATTTGATCATGTCTTTTAGTTTTAAAGCTTGAAATTTAACATAAAGACAGTCGATAGAAGAATTTCGAGGAAGAAATAAACTGGCTCTGATAAATTTATTCTGCAAAACTTCCAGTTGGTGTAGACACGAATTGGTAGTTCTTCCCCAATTAATTAAAGAGTACGATATGACTGAGTGAAACATAGAGTAATAAATTAGTTTGCGAGTGGCTAAGGGTACATAGTGTCTTATTTTAAAGATTAACCCACATATTTTTGAAAGGCTTTTGTTTAGTTTTTGTACTTGATTTTTCCAGGTTAAGTTTTCATCTAATAACACACCTAGATATTTTACGCAATCACTTCGTTTGATATTCAAGTTATTCATTGTCAAACTAAATTCTGAGATATTAAGGGGCTTGCGGCTTATAATCATATAGCTACACTTCGAGTAGTTTAACGTTAGTTTGTTAGAGTACATCCAGTTTTCAATTTTCTCGATTTCTTCATTAACCATTACTTGCAAAGTGTGTGGATTTTGGTGGGAAATATGCAAGTTAGCATCATCAGCAAACAAAGTAACATTGAATTTTGATGCTTGAGGTAAGTCATTGATAAACAACAGAAAAAGAAGTGGTCCTAAGACAGAGCCTTGAGGAATTCCGTGAGTTACTTTAAAAAAACCCGAAGTGTTTAATTCTACTTTAGTGCAAATTTTTCTGTTTTCCAAATAGGATTTCATCAAATTCCAAATTTTTCCTCGAAAACCATAGTGATCTAGCTTCTTCAGTAGGATTTTGTGGTCAAGGGAATCAAAAGCCTTTTTGATGTCGAGAAATACAGCACAAGTATATTGATTTTTATCAAGATTATCGAGTAATTTGTCATAAATCGTGGTTATTGCTAGTTCAGTGGAGCTGTTTGTCGTAAATCCAAATTGTTCAGGAGCTAGTATATTATATTTGTCAATAAAATCCATAAATTTAGACTTTAACACTTTTTCGAAAACTTTAGAAAAGAGGTTTAAGAGAGTTATAGGTCGAAATTCACCAAGTTCTTTGGGTGCTAATGTTTTCGGAATTGGAATGACTTGACCTACTTTAAAATCATCAGGAAAACATTCCTGTTGCAAACATTTATTGTATAATTTAGTCAAAATAGGAGCTAAGGCAACTTTGGCCATTTTCATAAATTTTGGAGAAATGCCGTCAATTCCAGGAGCTGAATTACTTTTAACATCGCTAATAGCGAGAGACACTTCGCTTTCAGTACATTCATGCAACATAAAACTTTGCATTATAGACTTGGAAAAAATCTTTAGTTGGGAAATGTCAGATTTATTACTTTTCGATAAGTTTGAGCCAACGTTAGCGAAATATTCACTCATTCGGTTTAAGAATTCATCACTGTCAGTTTCACATGTTATTCCGTTTATTTTTAAGGAAGTGGGTAGTTTATTGCACGAGCTGTTCTTGCCTTCAATAATTTGTCGAAGAATCTCCCAGGTTTTTTTAGGGTTGGATCGGTTTTCTGTTAATAAACTGTTGTAATATTGACTCCTTGCAAGAAATTTTACATGCGTGAGCTTTTTGCGGTATTTTTTGTAAAAATCAATTTTGCTGACTTCAGAACACTTATAACAAGATTTGAATAGCTTGTTTTTCGTTTTGATTGATTTCAAAATGCCTTTAGTTATCCAAGGTTTCTCGTTCAGTTTTCTTTCACGTCGAGACATAAACACTAGGGGTGCATGGCTATTTAAGGTTTTCATAAAAATTTCAGTAATTCTGGAGACATCTTCATTGACATCCGTGTCTTGGTTATTTATATTACGACAGCTTTGTAATTGGCAATTTAGATCAATAATAAAGTTTTCTACTTTAAAGGTTTTCATGCACTTCTTCATTTTTGAGGTGAATTTTTTGTTAGCACTAAAACTGTTTATTATTGCACAAGTCGGCAAGTGGTCAGATATGTGAAATAAGCATGGCTTACCAATAATTTCTTTTTGGGTGATGTTGGAGTAAACATGATCTAACAAAGAAGGCTTGCTATGTCTCGAAAACCGTGTAGGTGCATTAATTAAAAGTTTGCTACCTAACGCAGTTAGTGAATTAAAGTAATTGCTGATTTTTTGATTATTAAATGCTAAATGATTTATGTTTATATCCCCACTGACTACATACTTCAGTTTTTGGTTTTCCAATTCGGTTAAGGTGTTACACAAGGCATTTTCAAAAACTAGGAAGTTAGTACATGGATGTCGGTAAATTACAGCAAAAATTATACTGCCTTGGTTGATTGAAACTTCTGCCCATATATCTTCGCAATTTGGTACATTGAGCGATAAATCATGTCTTAGTTTATATTTCAAACTTTGTTTTACATATATTCCAACTCCTCCTGCGTTCGTGGGAGAGTCATTATGAAAAAAATCGAAATTTGGAATGTTTAAATTGAGACACGTGTTAGAATTGATTTTAGTTTCTGATATGCCAATTATCTCTGGAGAATATTTGATTTCGGTTAAGAATTCTTCAATTAAATTTTTGTTTTTTGCTAAACTTCTTGTATTAAAGTGAATTATTAAGGATGAATTATTTCGCTTGCTCATGAGATTCCGAAGTTGTTTGGGAGAAAAATATTCATCGTCTCTTACACTGGTTTCAGCATTGTTATTACATTGGATTGAATTGTGATCACTGATACCGGTATTCAAAATTTTATATTCTACGTCGCTAATTGAAAAAAAGGGAAGTAAGGCATTGCAACACTTGTTGCATATGGTGGTACAATTGAGCATGCTACAATTCTTACATAAAGTCTTGTAGCATGCTCAATTGTACCACCATATGCAACAAGTGTTGCAATGCCTTACTTCCCTTTTTTTCAATTAGCGACTTAGAATATAAGCTTACATTAAATGCGATTTCAAATTACTTTTGTTTTAAACGTGACATAAGCAGTTTTTGAATTTCAACGGGATTTGAGCTCCAAACTTTTGCACCTTGATATTTGATACTTCGCTGAATCTTGTTAGTTTTATAGCGAGCAATATCTAAATTGTTGAGGGTAGAAGATCTTGTTGTACGAATAGTGACTTGACTGACCTTCACAAAAACATCAGAGAAGGATTGAGGAAGTGTACTGTGCATAAATCTTTGCACAAACTTGGCAATTTTATATTTGTATAGGTCGGTGAGTTTTAAAATGTTTAGTTTTGAATAAAATGGGGTAGCCCTATTAACATGGGCGTCAGCAAGGAGGGGGGGCATGGTACCCCATGGATTTTTACACACTTTCTTCCTAAACCTCTAAAATTTCAAAAATTCTTCCATTTTTAGTAGTTAATCCTGGATCTATTCTTATTGCCCCCCCCCCTCCGAAAAAGTTTCTGCCGACGCCCTTGCCTATCAAGGTACTGTAGTTTCCTCCACCAATTAGTTTAAGCGCTTTATTTTGTAATGCGAATCAAAATCAAGCGGCAACGCGTTCATCTCTGGAGCAGAGATCTGAAGTTCATAAATGATGCGAAGATGGGCCCCGCCGACTCGTTACACGCTTCGACGTATTACAGCGAGCAAAATGAAAGATTCAATTAATTTGATTTTGTAATAAGCTTTTGTCAAGTTTATTCTGAGCAGGAAGGGAAAATTGAACCCCAAGCAACTGGACCGGTTAAGAAATAAGGATGTACCATAGCATAACATTAATTTAGAAGAGCATTTTGTGGTAATACTGGTTTTAGTTTAAACAATATTGACAAGGTCCTAGACAGTTAATACTATTTTTAGCATTAATAAAGGTGCCATAAAGTTTAAGAAAAAAGTCAGTTACATTTTTATTCAAATTTGGGAGAGATAGCAAAAACATGACATTTTTGTAGATTAATGGTTGGTTTGTCAAATTTACACCATTCATTTAAAAAGGAGGCTTGAAAGTTTACGTAATTTCGTAGCGTTAAGAGGTTTGAATTCTTTAACATACAGCATTATTAAATCAGGGGTTCTTAATCGAGGGTAAATTTTACCTACCGAGGGGGTAAATTTACTGAATCATTAACTAAAACAAACTTCAATTTTCAGTATTAAGCAAGTGATAGTGTTACACTGGATTGCCGTAGTGCCATATTTTCGTTGCCCAAAAAGAAAACAGCTTCGAAAATTAATAGCAAGCCGACCTAATCCGCGGAAATATGTGAAAAACCCGGAAAAAAAAAACTCGCAAAACTTGTGAGTTTCCGGCCTGAAGACCCTTTTTTTCGAAGATCACCGGCATGACTCGACGAAATCTGAAGTTCACCAACAAGATGGGAGGAAATTATAGTTAAAATTGTTCAACTATCACCACTGGTACTATAGACAATACCAGTTGAGAGAGGCTGTTTTATTGCTTATTAAGAGTTAAATCATGGTTTGTTTTTGTTGCAAAAATATCTGAAATCGTTCTCAAATCAACGATACCAACTGCCAATAAGATGATATCTCGAGAAAAAAGAAGCTGCGTTAGCTTGAAAAATTTAGCATCTTGAAGTAAAAACTTATTTAACTAAAAGCATATTGCGCTCTTATTTTCATAAAACTATAAGCTTAGTATTTGGCTACTTGCTAAAATTCCTCAAAATATGCTACTACATCTTATTCTTTACAGTAGTCTATTATTAGCATTTTGAAAAATAGAATACCGCGTTTTAATGGTTGTTTTATATTGAATCTTTCATTATACTCGCTGTATTACCCCGAAGCGTGTAACGAGCTTGCGGGGCCTATCTCCGCGTCATTTTGACCGTGGCAACACAGCTTCTTTCGAAGAAATGTTGCTGCGGTGGCGAGCCGTTGGCAATACTGTGTCCGATTTGAACCTCAGACCTCCCGTTCCAGAGACGACCGTGTTACCGCTGGACCAAATTGCCAATATGATAATTTGGTGTTTTGTATGAAGCCTTAACCGGCCAGTTGGTCGAGAGGCAATGCGTTTGTCTCTGGTTGGTCAAACGTTCAAGACTAGGGCTGGTCAAACCGGACACAGTGTTGCCAACTGCTCGCCACCAGTAATGCATTTCTTCATAAGGAGCTGTGCTCCCGGGCGCAACAACGCGAAGATGGGCCCCGCAAACTCGTAACACGCTTCGGCGTAGCACAACGAGTATAGTGAAAGATTTGATATGGAACCTTTGACGAAAAGCCTTCTTTGCGGAGAATCTCGTTAAAATTCGACCGGTTATCTATCAAAAAATAATGGGGGGGGGGTCATTTAATTGATTTAATTATTAGTTTTTCTTTAAATCTTAATATTAAGCTCACTACCATTTTATTTTTTCTTTAAACGATACAGTTTTCCTTGCAATACATTTTACACCAGAACGGGTACAGCCATACCGCAAAATGACTAAAATTTTCCAAAAGCTCATTTACGCAACCAGTTTAAACATTTTTTGCATGAGCCAACTCTTGCTTCATTTGAATATTAGTTCCAAGGTCCACTGCTACTTATGGATGCGTCAATTTGGCAGTGGCAATCAATTAACGCCAAAGAGTTTTATTACTGAACTTTTAATAAAGTCGATAAAGAAGTACTTTAGATACTGACAAGTGATAAAAATATGCAAAAATACACAACAAAAAAAGGGCGAATAGAAGCTAGCCTATGAACAATAAACAAAAAAAGCACGCACAAAAAAGGTAAAAAATCAGTCCAATTTTCGATTAATCGTCAATCCCCTCTCGTCTTCAAGAAGGGCTTCTACGCGAGCTCTCTGTAATTTATCGAGATGGTCACCAGGATTGCTGTTGTCAATGTAAGGTGGAACCAAAGCCTCAAATCGTAAAGCTGAAAAAACATGAAAAGAAGCCACTTTTTATGAAATATACAAACGTATGCGACCGTAGCCAGGATTTTTGATGGGGGGGGGAAGGGGGAACTGTATGGGACAACAATACCTTAAAACGGAAGATCAGAAGCCGGTGCCTGGCTAGGCACGTAATCAGAAGTTTGCTGAAAAGGGAGGACTTGAACCAAAAGTTTAAAAGTTTCCGAAAATATCTAAATTGGGAAACGTGGTGAGCAAGCTAGTGTAACTGAAACATATCACAGATGGGAGTCTGGGGCAAAGCCCCCAGCCGCTGGGCGATTTTTTGTAATTTTTTAGAAAAATAGATATTTTAATGGCATTTGGATTCCATTTCGAACGTTTTAGAGTGATTGGAAATAACTAAATTTTTAGACATGCAGTGCAACTATGGGATGATTCAGTCATTTTATTTTACATCTTTTCATGAATGGAGTATTATATCTCTCGCTGAATAGAAGGGTAAAAACGGG
This sequence comes from Trididemnum nubilum, assembly GCA_963965965.1. Lineage (NCBI taxonomy): Eukaryota > Metazoa > Chordata > Ascidiacea > Aplousobranchia > Didemnidae > Trididemnum > Trididemnum nubilum. The sequence continues at coordinate 16,570,565 of OZ014490.1, forward strand.
GAGAAGGAGGATTTTTTAGGGGGGAGGGGGCGTACTAAATTGATGCGAATGAGTGAAGAACAACAAATGGCCACCTATCCGAGAAAATTGAAGACTAAGAGAAGCAGATATCTGAGCAAATAGATCTACATCAAGCTCATAAACGGTGTTGAAGCTCAGATGGCTTTCAAAGGTTCCCCAACCACTTTAAATTTCGAAAGCCCTGTTAAAAATAGCCATCTACATTCTACGATCCCACTTAACATATCCGATTATAACCACTAGATGACAGTAACTAATCATTTTAAATCAGTCGCATAGTAAAAAGAGATGAATTGCTCTGCCTCGAATAATCGCATGATTTTGGGTTTAACTCGCACCCTGGTTACATTTTTGCGTCCTTAAACAAGGTGCTTACGGCAATAATAATCTCTGCTTGATAATTTCGAACAAGTAAGAAACTAAACTGTAAAGAAGTCAAAAAACAACGGAAACACTTGAAAAACGATAACTGTTAAGCCAGAAACTCGTCCAGATGATTGCGCCACTGGCTCTCTCTCAAAGATGCCATCAACTAAACGAGAATATTGTAATAGTATCACACCAAAGCTAAAGCTTTTAGGCTTCTTTTTCTTTTTTCCTCAGGGCTCTTGAACCACTGCAATGTTTTTGCATCTGCCAAAAGCAATCATCGTTCGGCTTCACAAAAGTCCGGGGTGCAATAATTTATTATTACTGGCCTTATGTTTTTCATTACTGTTTATTGTGTCCAAACACAATACATTGACTCGAAGATTTACTCAAAGTCCGAAAGGTCCATCGCTGTCTCTTGGCCAAGGTAACTTGGTGAATGAAATGTCATTACAATTACAATACTTTGAGTTATCATAATATTTATCAAAATCCAGATTTACCTTTTAACGAAGTAGGTTGACATGCAATAAGATGCTTCACTTCGTGAGCTCGCATCGCTTGATACTGCAGCCTCATGACACGGATCCGATTTCTGGCTTCGGCAGCTCTGCAAAAAAATTAAATATTTCTTCTTAAACCTTAAGTTGGTATAATACTGATTTGGTTTCTCACAAGAGCGTACACCCGCGTGCTAAATTCAGCCGCTTCAACTATAGGAAATTGCCCAGCTGTATATAGTTTTTGTTTTGTTTTTATAAGAATCAGTACATTTTGAGTTGAGGTTGGCTGTTCTAAATTTTTCGCCCATTTTCAGAATGATTTGTTCTTAAATTTTGAGAGCATCGAATTTTTAGCGACCATATTTGTAAAACAGTTTAAGTTCATCCATGGTTTTTTGTTTGCTTGAGTGAAGGCTATTTTCCATTGCAAAAGTGAAAAAGCGAGCTTTTTTCAACTTGAACGATTGCCGAAAACTTTCTCAGTTGCCTGCGAAGCGCACAATAGCACTCTAAATTATAATCTCGGAATCTTTACAACTTTACTTGCTAATACTGAAAAATCACTAATTTTATCGTTTTGTGAATTACTACAAAATTTAGTTGTTTTTTTCGAAATTTTTTCTTTTTTTCGTTTCATCTTAATTATTTTGCTGCAAGAGGCCGGTATTGTTCTTAGTTTGTTTTCAAATTCTGAGAAAAAATGAGACTCATGTTTTATAAAATTGTTCTGAAAAAAAGTGCAATTGCAGAATGCATTCTCTAAGGTCTTTTTCAAAACTGACAATGATACTATCACCATTCAAAAACTTTTGACGGACAAAAAATCGTTTAATAATACTGTAATATCGAATAAAACAACCAGCTCCTCTTGTTTTAAAGGAAAAATAAAATGAATGCAATATGGCGCAAATGTTACCGATTAACCGGTACTGGAACCTAGTCCGATTCCATAACTTGTAACGCGCTGTTGTGTATCGCGAAATATTTTCCAGGATGCAAAATAAATTATGAGCTAAGATTGAGAGTGAACAATACAAGAAGTTACACCTTTTTTTTAAGAACCCATAAATTTAGGATCGCGGCTGGCTGTTTTCAAAGTTTCAGCCTCATTTGTTCGTAAATTTTGTAGAATTCTTGCTTAAATAAAAGAGGTCTTTTAGCATAGATTACGATTTTTAAAATAGTCTTTAGAAAAATCAGCAATGATCATATAGAAAAGGCCAAGAAAACTCTGCTAATTATTTGAATTGCATTGTACTAACCTTTTTTCTTTCTTAAAAATTTTCAAGCTGAGGCTGCCAATGCTGTTAATTTGTTCTTAAACTTTGAGCAAAAATGAGCCTCATGCCCCCTCATGTTCTTATTAAAAAAGTGTAATACCATAACTTCTGTTGTATTTACCCAAGTAAAAGATTAAAAAAAAATAAATCGTACTTAAGCTGCCCAATGAGGCAGCTGTGTTTTTCTTTTGCTAACTCTTCTTCGAGCGACGGCAGTGAATGTAGCATGTTTGCTTTTGCTCTGCTTTCTCGAACTCGTTTCAAAGTGGCATCCACAGTGTCCTGTTGCTCCTTTGATGGTTCCTCGTAAGCCATGTACCTATAAGCAAGTTGCAAAGTACCAAAATATATCAATCAGTGCTTCGTTTCAAACACACATGGCATCCGAATTTTAACTGAATGCACTGTCGAACTTGAATTCAAAAAGAAGTTTCGAAATTCAAACTTGATTCTAAGCACGAGAAAAACTAATCTAAATTTTATAACTAGATCAATAGAAAGTTAGAAACAAAGAAATTAGGATATAAAAATGAAAATTGAAAATACAGTATAAATCTTAACCTCAAGAAACTAAATATTTTATCGAAAAATATAAACATGAAAAATAAAGACTTCAAACTTGCCGAAATGACCTATCTTCAATTCAACTCAAAATCGATCTAGTTAACTTGTTTGACGGCTTACTTTGCTTAACTTAAAAACGTGTCACAGTCGTAACTCGAACGTTCTTTCACCTGTAATCTATGTTGCCAAAAGAAAAATAAAAAAAATAAAAAATTACTAAAAAACAAATAAAGTTGCATTTAAAAGTTGAAGATAAAGACGGTACTTTAAATTTAATACCATATTAGGAAGTTCATGTCATTGTCCATGACTGAGGTCACATAAAAAGTACAGGATTTAGTTAAAGGGCTTGGGATCCAATATTAAGAACTAATATGTTCTTATGTAGTGATAAGTTCATCATGAAGGTAGATGAGACATCGAGAATAACCACCAAAAACAAAAAGATGCAACCAAGATTTTGCTAAAGGAGAAGCTGAACAAAACATTTAAATTCTTCTACGCAAAATTGTTACTTGTGTCCAACATGAGTAGCGTTAATTCAGCCTGATACATCTTAAGTAGACCAAAATAAAGGTTTTGGGACAAAGCCTAACATGAATATTTGTTGTGAGTTCACAAAAACATGTTTTTAAACTATATATTTAAAAATTTTTCACTTAAATATAGAGGTGTTGAAAAAAATTAATTTACAAACTAAGGTTTAAATTCCAGCTCACAATGTTTCAATATCCAAAATATTCTCAAAAACTTATATATAGGAGTCAAATATTCTAATTTGCTCCTTCAGCCACTTGGCCACAGACCTAATGCCCTCATTAGTTAACAAGTTGTTTCACTTGCTTTACAGTAAAATCATAGCCTACTTAAAATGAGCAAATGTAAAGCAGTTGATCATAGAGCATCTGTTACTAAAATGGCAGACTTGTGTTCGCTTTCCAGTCATGTCAAACTGAAAACTACAAAAAATTGGTATTTACAGCTTCCCTGCTAGATTTTCAGCATTAAGAGACAGTGATAAGCATCCAACAGCTGTGGTAGAGAGCATTAGCAACTTGACCTGAAGACCGATCAGTTCTTTTGCTGTTTCTAGGTCCAGGCAAAACGGTGAGTCACGATGTAATTACAATTACTCTAAATTACTTGGCTCTTTGTTGAGGTGTCATCTTTTTTAGTTCTCCGGGAGTCTTCTTTTGCCAATTTCTTGGCTTTTTTGTTTCATTTGAAGCACCGCCCATTTTTTAGCTGAAATCAAACACGCACAATAACTTATATTGTCACAGGCATTACATTCAAGGTTTTTAACATTAATTCAAGCATTATCATATTAATTCAAAAATATATTTATAACCTAAAATCTATTAAAAACGAATATAAATTGTTGCAGAAACAATAAAGATTTAGAAAAAGTATCAAATGCATTCGATATAATGCAAAAATTTTGCACCAATTTTAATGAAAAATCAAGGGTGCGTGTTATACTCTAATAAATACTGGTACAGATAGTCACATTGCACGCTGTCGCTCGACAAATCTTTATTAAGGCTTTATCATCAAAACAAGATATACAAAAAAGTTTTTGTAACAACTCTACATACATAAAATATTGTTAGTTATTTTGAAAACACAATTGCAAAAAATTGCTATTCTGTGTGCACTTGCTTTTGTGAGTGTGACTCTGCTTGCCACCTCGCCAATAAACAACACATTTGCTGGCATTATCAAGGTTTACCCAAGACTACAAATTTACCATGCTTTGGCTTCCCACTGCATTGAGAAAACATAGTTGGCTGTTTTAATATAATTACAGTAAGGTCTGAGCTGAGAAAAAGCAAAAAAATTCTGTACCATTTTCATTGAAAAATTAAGCATACGTGCGTTATACACAAGTGTGCATTATACTCAAATAAATACAGTACCGGTACTGTAAAAACTAATTTTTGGTGCAGGAGGTTTCCATTCTTCAAAAACCAGTTAGATTCAAAAATATCCATTAAAGTATGCTTATTCTATTACATAAAAAATAGGAAGAAATTATTTTACCAGAAATTTCTATGCAGTTTTTTTTATCAATTTTAACTCCAAGCTAACCCAAACTCAAAATCCTTATGCTAAAACTAACCCTAATTCTAACCTCAATATAAACTTATGTATAGCCAGAGGGATCCTATCCAGACAGCAAAATTATTAAACCTTGAAACTTTTAAAGCAGGTTTGTTACAGTACTACAAACCTGTATCTACAATATGCCATTACAAACTGGGGAAAAGCAATAGCTACTCATACTAATAAAGCTAAGTTCAGCAAAATCAGCTACTTTGTATCTTGTCCAAAATCTATAAACAAACAGTCAAACTCACGTCCTTGTATCAGGTATAGCAAATTCAATATATTGAAAATTGAGAATATATACAATCTTGAAACACAGAAATTTATGTGAAAAATTAAATTCAAAAACAAAGTTCCACCAACACCTTTTTGAAACTATTTTACGCCTTCATCAAAGTTTTATAACTACAGAACAAGAAATTCAGAAAAAGAAAGTTATTTCTTTCCTCAAAACCAACAAAAACCTTAATCAAACACCAATCAAAATAAGTGGAACCAAACTCCCAGCTTGATTACTAAATTATGCCGATAAAGGATTAAACACGTTATTCAAAAAAATCAAAATTACCTTACTTGAATCAATTAAAGATTAGAATCTGATTCCCATCTTAGCTTTATTAAATCATTTTTGATAACTATACCAAAAAAATTGGACTGTGACTTTAGGCGCGGATGTTTATGCGCAGGACATTTAGGCACCGCTGATTATGTAGCGAGACTTTAAGTGATTGGACTTTTATGTGCTGAAACTTTTAGGTGCCAGAGGTAAAAAAAAATTTTTCCAAAAAAATTTTTTTTGTGTCAGATAAGAGTTTTTTTTCAAAGAGAACTATTTTTAAAAAAAATTTTTTTTCAAAAGCACATTAGTCATATAAAAGCTTTTTTCCAAAAAAAAAAGTTTTACTTTGATTAAAATGTTAATATTTTTGAAGCTTTTCATCTGACAACTGTCAAGAGGAATTGTCAGAATAAAAAGAGCAGAAAAAGAAGCGACTATAGGAAAAAGCTAAGCAGTGATTGGCTGAAAAAGGATCGATGAGAAAGCGTCATTTGTGCACAACCTTTAAATTGAGAACGAATTCTTTTTGTCGGCAGAGGGGGGGGTAGAAGTTTTGATAAAAGTGAATTCAAAAGCAGATAGATGGAAGGAGAGCAAAAAAGTTTTACAAAAAATTGATTTTTTTTCAATAATTTCACTTTTATTAAACTTCTAATCCTCTGCCGACAAAAAGAATTCGTTCTCAACTTAAAGGTTGTACACAAATGATGCTCTCTCATTAATCCTTTTCCAGCCAATCACTGCTTGGCTTTTTCCTATAGCTGCTTCTTTTCCTGCGCTCTCTATTCTGACAATTCCTCTTGACAAGTGTCAGATGAAAAGCTTTGAAAATATTGACATTTTAATCAAAGTAAAGGTGGATTTACACAGATACTCGTATATCCGTTTTTCATTCCTTTTTGCTTCTCAGTTTACAAGTATGTCTTTTTTCATCTGCATTTTTATATGTCCATATCTGCACTAACCACACTGTTACATACTGGACAAAAGTTTTTGCAAAAAAATTTTTTGCAAAAGGGCACAACCTTATTTTGAAATTTTGCTTTTATCGTTCATACACAAAATTTTTGAACAAAATTTTTATCACTATATAACAGTCTACTTAGTGCAGGTATGGACGTATAAAAATGTGGATGAAAAAGCACATACTTTCTCACAGAGAAGCAAAAACAGACGAAAAATGGATACTGTGTAAATTCACCTTAAAACTTTTTACTTGAAAAACTTTTGTTTTTGGAATAAAAGCTCTTTTTTGAAAGAAAAATACATTAAAAAAAAAATTTTAAAAATTCTTTTTTTGTTTTGAAAAAAAAAACTGCTTATTTAAAACAAAAAGATTTTTTCGAAAAACACTATTTAAAAAAAAATTTTTTTACCTCTAGTGCTTAAAAGTTCAGGGACCTAAACCTCCTGGCGCATATTTGACAATAACTAAACGTTGTAGATCGAAAAAAAAGTCTTTGTTTACATTCACAATTATTAAATGCTGTTTGATAATCTTTATTGTTTTGTTTCTTCTTGTACCTTTTTGAAAACATCTGCAAGAATGTATGTTGTCTCAAATATTGATAATTTGAATTAATTTTTTTGTGTTGTTGAACTATAAGAGGCTGCAGATTTGATAAACTGGCCAGTCGTTTTGGACTAGCATTTTTTAATCTTTTGCAACCTCTCATAAGAAAATAGCTTCAGGACACTTATATGCATACAATTTGTTATTTTATCCTCCTGGATATATTACCTGCAATGCTAAATTTGTTTATTGTTAGCCTAAACCTGACTTAATTCAGTTATTTCTACCATTTCTGGCGTGGAAGCAAGGAAAACAACCATACGACCTTCAAAATTCAATGCTACCATAACAACAACAAAAAATGCAATATAAAAAAAACACATAGTTTGAGCATGCTAATCACTTTAGTGTAAACCATTCAAAATACTTCGACACAGAAAAGAAGCAAAATAGTAGATTCATAAAAATGACCCAAAAACACTTTATATAAAATACTGGTCTCATAATAATCACATTTACATTTCAATGATATCATAACCTTAAGTTGTGATAATACCTTGATATTCTAAGAAAAGGTTTTAAGTATTCTTGCATATGTTTTTAGTGAATATTTTTTCAGTAATGGGAGAATTTTGGCCTTAATTACATGACCAGTTATAATGCATTTATTGCTTTTCCTCCAAAAAAAAAATTGGTTGGTCGGATATAGTAGTTACCTCTACCTCAAACTGTAATCTCTGCCCTAATTTAGAAAAGGAAAAATATGCAAATGAACATTCTTTACTTTCAATTTTTTTCACTTGAAGTTTTCTGATAAAATCTTCAGTCTCTAAAAAATATGAAGCATATTGGCATGAGCTCACTGGGAGGCATGTCGTCTGTCACATACTGTACAGTGCAGTGAAAATTAGAGTCGAAACTGTTATAGGTTGTCAGTCTATTGCTTTAAACACAAACATTCGCCACAGAATTTCACAAAAACCAAATTTAACAAAAAAAACAATCAAAAACCATAGGCACACACTACCTACAGTTCCGTTTATTTATAAATTTAAGTTGTTTCATTTAATTATTAAGTTCAGTATATTCTATAGCAATGCATTTCAGTAGTAAAGTAGAATCACTATCAGCATTTAACCAATGGTACCATTGAGTATTAATTAAGTTATGACATTTGTTGTTGTACAATTGTATTATTGTACTGCATGAAAATAGTATTTTGCGATCTTTTGAGCTTGAATATTTTTGTGGACAGATGCTCTAGAAGTAATGACTTAATATGAATAAGCTTATTTACTTGGGCTGATTGCATGTGCTATCAATGTGATTTGTGTAGATGTATGATTTTTTGAATGTCGTTAAGTTTTGTTTTTTTTTCACTTTTTTTCCAAAGCTCTGCAACTCATAATTGAGGGTGCGTGCGCTCTCTTCAATTTAAGCTATTCCCCAAATCTAGTCCTAACCCTAATCAGTGCACGCATGAGAGGAGTGACAGCGTGCATACATTCATACATGAGTTGCAGAGATTCCGAAAAAAAGCAGATGGCTTATACTTAACAACATTCAATTTTTCTACAGTAGTTGTTTCTTCAACTGCTTTGAGCAATTTTCAGTAAATGTAATAGAGGTAGGCCTTGTTTTTTACTAATGCATGTAGTATATACCAATATGTTAAGCAGTACTGTATCAAGCTCTTGATTATTATTATTATTTCTCAATATCAATATTCTCAGTTCTTCACTTCAGTCTTTCAGAAAGTTCATTTGTGCATACTGCATATGAATCAGGCACTATTCGTTTCTTTATCCCTAAACCACACCAACACAGAGCACCTTTTTAGGGTTCTGTTTGCAAGCCTTTCGTCATATATCAGGATGGCCCACCACGGCAGGTAGAGTGCTTGGGTCCAATAGGAAATAAGTGCAAAATATCTTTACCAAAGACACAACAATGCATTGCCAGTTTGGGAATTGAATCGAGAGTTTGCAAGCAAGTGAGCAACCTTTCAATCACTACTACCCCAACGCTCTTTCAACTAAGCTATTGTTGCCACTTTCAGAAAGTCAAGTGTCACTGCCAGTGGGCTAGTCTGGCTGCTTATGCTCTAACACTGAGCAAAAGCAAATTACCGAAGCTAACTTGTGCTACCTGGTAGTCTGGTAGTGGTAGACCTACTGGTGTACTGGTACTGTGTAGGCAGGTAGGGTGTAGGCTAGCAATTTCGTCAACAGTATTACCGCAATTTTTGACAAGCCATTGTAAACAATACAGCCAAGAGGTTAAAGCTAATTACTAGCTTCCAAATTCGAATTTTGTTAGTTACTACGAAATTTTGTTTGTTATTTGCTGTTTGTTTTTTGAGCCACAAAATTACCGTAAATTTTTGTTTTGTTCAGACCATAAGAACAGGAGTTGGCTTTCGTCATAACAACTGATGTTGCCAGCAAAAAATCTTGAGTTTTTTCAAGATCCAAACTGATTGCAACTCTAATTTGAATTTCAATCAGAGGTGGAGTCCTCGAGGACAGATTTTGAAGTCCTTGGCCTTGGCCTCGAAGGTCAAGTCCTTGGCCTTGGCCTCGAGGCCTCAAGTCCTCGAAAATTGGCCTGTCCTCGGCTCGAGGACAGCACTATTTTTTGAATTGTTAAAATTTTGAGAAGCGCTTGAAAAATTTTTTGGTAAACGTTTTTTCGTGGAGATCGCTTGAAAAATTTTTGTGAAGACCTTTTTTTTTTTTGGAGATCGCCTGAAAAATTTTTGTGAAGACTTTTTTTTTTTTTGGGGAGCACTTGCGCTTGTGTCCTTGGTCCTTGGCCTTGAGCATTCCTGTCCTTGGCCTCGAGAGGGTCTGTCCTCGGAAAGGCTGTCCTTGGCCTTGGCCTCGGATTTTTTTGTGTCCTTGGCTTTGGCCTCGAGTCTTGTGTCCTCGACTCACCTCTGATTTCAATCATAATTCCACCCCGCATTTACCTTAGCAGGTGTATGAATCTTATCATCTAACCATAAAGAGTCTATGATCTAACTATACCAGTAAGGTTAGCTTCGAATTTGAGAATATTCTGGTTGACATCGTCAATCCCTGGTTCAACTGAGAATTTCGCTAGTCCCTCCACTTTTTCATTTGTCCATAATGGCAACCTTGTGTTGACCAAAGGCATTTCAAGCTTATTTTTATGGTTTAAGGAACAAAAAAGATGAGCATTTTCAATCAAAAAAGCAAAGTCGAAAAACGACTTAGAAGACAGCTGTAGAAAACTTAGATCTTGGAAACTTAGATCTCGACGGACAACTTTTTTGCTTGCAAAGAAATAGTCAATTAAACATTATTTCGCAAGATGGACAGACGGGATAGACAGAACAGATGGTGCAGACGAGCATAGATGGTTTTTTCAATATCTAGCAAATGCATAGACAAGTTAAACGTATTTCAATGCATGAATAAAACAACGCAAATTACGATTTTTATATCACGCACAGAAAAAAGGTATATTGTTTGTTTGTTCTATTAAAGCTAAAAACTGGCCACACCCAAATGGCATTACAGAGAGAATAATTTGAGACATCGATTTCCTAAGCAGCATGGTGTGGCAGAAAAACTAATTATAATTTGTTGACTTAGGGTTATTGCATGCTTTATAAATTTTTTTATGACTATGGGTCTTAATTTCGCACCCTGGATAGTCTACGGACTCACTGCTAGATACCCTTTATGAGAAAATGCAGCAGTAACTATTCAACTTTCGAATGGCAACTTGATGAGCATTTTCCAAACATTTTCCAAAACAGGTAATACATTTTCCAAAACAGGTTTACATAACACGAACTTTTGACCTTATATGCTGACGAGAGCAGAAAATTCTCGAAGCTGTGGTACCAAAAATACCCATGAGAGTCTTTGCTCATGCGCTGAAACATAGTAGCGGTTTCATAAAAAAATAAGCCTATTTTGAGTTTTTTTAATTGATAGTCGGCAAAGTTGCACTAATAACTTCAAAATGTGTATCTTTTTTGTTCTATAAACTATAGAGATAAGCTGGAAATGAGATTTTATTATATGACGTAATAAACCTGCTGGTGTTTTAACATTTACCTTTTTTGCGGTGTTTGCTTGACTTCCTCAACGATTTTTGGCGCAGCCGCGAAAGCAAAAATCTGAAAATAAAGTACCGTAGGTTACGTGGAAGTCTTAGCAGCATCTGGAGAAGCTACCGTAGTTTAGCACATTAGTTTCAGTGGGATTTTAGTTTTACAATAGGTAGCATAAAAAGAAACAGGTCTTTTTTATGTTGGCGGCTTGGCGTTCAATGATTGAGCAGGTTAGGCTAGTGGACTGGGGCGTATTTAGGTGGGGGGCCATGGCCCCCCTTTGGATCGCCCATGGCCCCTTAGTATGCAAAATCCAAAAGTTTTGAGCACACAAACAATAGGCGAAGACCATGAACCGATCAGTGGTCGAGTGGATAGAGCGTCTGCTACTGAAGCGGTAGACACGGGTTCGATTCCCAGTCGAGTCAAACCAAAGACTATAAAAATTGGTATTTACAGCTTCCCTGCTTGACGTTCAGCTATTAAAGGGACAGTGTGAAGCCTCCATCGTGTGTGGTAGACAGATGGGCAGGTGGCAGCTTGACTCGAAGACCGAAAGGTCATTTCGCTGTCTCCTGGCCAAGGCAACTTGGTGAATAAAATGTAATTACAATTACAATACAATTTGGCCTGCATTCAGTTCTGTGCCAAAAACTGGACTAAGTTTGAGTGAAGACCTTTTTTTTTTGGTCTTCACCTAATTTTTTACTCAAAACCAGACCAAATTTGAGTGAAGACCTTTATTTTTGTTTGGTTTTCACCAAATTTTGGGCACAAAACTGGGCTAAATTTGAAGGAAGACTTTTTTTGGAAGTACCGTAGCTATTTTGCCTCTAGAGGCAAAATAGCCTAGTCCTAAACGCTATTTTGTTGCAAGTGCCAAAATAGCCCTAACCCTAACTCTAATCCTAGCTCTAATCCTAACTCTAATCCTAACCCTAATCCCAACCCTAACCCAAACAGAGGAAAAAAACAATTTTGCCTCTTGAGGCCAAATAGCCACTTCCTTTTAAATCAAAACTTGACTTGCCGGTTATTATATAGGCTACTGTACCATAGGCTATCACTTGGGGGTCGAAATTAACTTTTTTAACAATTTGCTTATCGAGCAAGTGATTACAAATGTTTACTTGCCTGGGGAAATCTCAACTTGCCTGAAACAAAGATGCACAGGGCATTTTGATGTTGTTTAATTTTGAAAAAGTGCATACTGTAGTAACTACCGGTACCAAATTTGCATAATATTGCTCCGGCTTATGCTGTTGAGCACTTTTTTGAATTGGTTGGATTCAAACTCTGCTCATCATAGTTTCGTATTACAATAACATCCAGTTCTTGCGTATGATTTTTGCTAGAAACCTTTTTTTTGTAAAAGGCACCTTTTTTCTGGGAGTGACAAAATAGACACCTTTTTCTGAGATGGCAATCGCATTGCACGCTTTTTTTCTGAAAATATCACATCAAAACATGCAAAAGAATCTACATCCATTATCACATCAAAAAATTCAACAAAAAAAATCTGCGATTTTTGCAAGCGATTATTTTGATTTTTGTCATTATTTTTGTTTTTTCCTGTTTTGTCATAAGTCACGTTTTAGGCAAAAGTTTGAGAATGTTTTGGCATTGGTTGCATCAGAATCACAATATGTAATTAAACTAAAGTCTTGTGCTGGCTGAGCTTCGGTTTACATTCTTTTAGATAACAAATTGGAAGGCTCTATTTCACCGGAAATTTTTATCTAGTTTTTTATTAATTCTGACTCAAATCTAACTTAAACTGAAATGCTTACTGTAAAACTATTCCCAAATCGAACCCTAACCCAAACCCTAACCTAAACCCTAATCTTAACTCCTAAAAATGCAAATGAAAAAAGCGCGGATGAATATTTCTCATTCTCGTTTTATTCTCTTTAAGTTGAAAATTTTCGGTGAAATAGTCACTACCTAACAAATTTTAGTTTCAAAATTAATCAAAAAATCAACTATTGGAAACTAGAGGCGATTTTTTTGCATTGAAAAATTTTTCAAAAAAATTTGTATCTGTTATTCTACTATGCATTGCATCACTGTTTTCTTGCGAACAATTATCGCAGAAAGTCATGGATGCGATTGCGTTCCCTGCTTTTTTCAATCATTTATTTTATAAAAATTGGTTTTTGGATTGAATTCATTTTAATCTACATTAACAATAATTGATGTTGCCATTTGCTACAAACGCATTTTATTTTTCAATCACAAATATCTCTGAAATTGCATCTGTTAAAAACAGAAAGGTGATAGTTTTTGTGTGAAAGATAGAGGAACTTAAGCTTGTTTCACACTGACAATCAAATTGGTACAATAGCATTGATTTAGTTGATTGCATTGATTTAAATGGCGCCTTTCACACTTGGTCGTCATTGGACATTTGGTTTTGTGAGATAAATTTGGCTGCATTACATTGCATACTGACCCAGACCTAGATCCAACCAATTTGGTTGTACTCCAGCTGTCACCAGTGTGAAAGGGGCCTAAGATTTTTTAAAAAGCTGAAATAAAAAATTGCCGAATTTTTGGTGTTGCTTTCAGTGTTCCCACAAGGTCGATTTTTTTTCAGTGACTCAGCGATTTGTTGGAGCACTGGCAAATAATTTTTGGCAATATGATAAACATAGCTTTAAAAACCTCAACAAATTAGTGGAAATATGACATTTGGGGTACTTTAATATTGGATTGGGACAAAGTTTAGGGCACATAAACATTTTTTAGAGCTTTGGGCACAATTGTTTCAAGAAAATTTGGGCACTCATCGATTAGCCATAAAGTTACAGGGAACACTGGTCGCTTTCTTACAGCACAGATTGGCAGAGTATAGTATTTGCAATACTTGAAAGAGCGGTTAACGTGGCAAATGTTGGAAAAATTTTCGATGAAAAAGAACAAAACATTTTACCCCAAAAGAATTCCAAAGTGCATCTGAGTATCAAATAAATCTGCATGCAATTAAGAAGTGTTAATTGCAGTTAATGATGCATGTAGGATTAAACCAGTGATATACTTATGCTCTGTGCTTATTACTTTACTTGCTTTCATTTTATTGTCTTGTAGCAAAAACGATTTGCGTTTTTAAATATTTTTGTTCGAAGTTGCTCACTTCGTATGCTGTATTTTTTTTAACTTGCTCATCGGGCAAGTGAAGCCAGAAAATAACTTGCCCAAGGTGATCTCAGCTTACTTTGGGCAAGTGGGCAAATGCTAATTTCGAACCCTGAATATTGTAAGTGCCAGTATCGGTAGGCTCTGAGGCTGATTTAACTAACAGTAATGTTTCTTACTTACCAGTAATTATTTTGTATCGATGAATGATTATTTAACTAAGGCTGAGGTAACTAGAGCTGGGTGTTGTGAAGTATAAGCCGTCTGCTTTTTTTCGTTAGCTCTGCCATTCGTATATGCGCACTCTCTCCACAATCTAAGATCAGAGCTATTTCATGAAGTCTAACCCTAAGCTAGGCCATTCCCCAAAATCTAACCCTAATGAGTGCTCCAATCTGAGCTATATGCGTGCTCTCTCTCTCGACAGTCTAAGCTCAGAGCTCTTCCTCAAAGTTTAATCCTAAGCTAGGCCATTCTCCAAAATATAACCCTAACCCTACTGAGTGCTCCTATCTGAACTATTCCCCAAAATCTAACCTTAACTTTAAGCTATTCCCCAAAATCTAGCCCTAATCCTAATGAGTGCAGAAATGAGAGAGCGTGTGCTCATACACAAATCGCAGAGCTTCTGAAAAAGAAAGCAGATGGCGTATTGGCTACTTCTGACTTAACGACATCTCTAAGTTTGGCTCAGGCCTAATTTTTAACTGTTTAATTGAAACTCAAAAAGTGAAACAAAAAAAGCTTTTATTTTTTAACCAACAAACTAATGTCAAGAGTTAAACTCAAACACTAAACTTGAAATTTTTTACAGACTAGCAACTTTGCGTAAACTGTACATTGATTTACAAGAACTTTGAAAAATGTTTTATGCTCATTTTGTTTTGAGTAAAAGAGGACCATTGGCACGCATTTGGCTTGCTGCTCATTGGGATAAAAAGTTAACAAAAGCTCATGTTTTTGAAACAAATT
The DNA here is from genome assembly GCA_963965965.1 of Trididemnum nubilum. Classification (NCBI taxonomy): domain Eukaryota; kingdom Metazoa; phylum Chordata; class Ascidiacea; order Aplousobranchia; family Didemnidae; genus Trididemnum; species Trididemnum nubilum. The sequence continues at coordinate 16,585,677 of OZ014490.1, forward strand.
TAGAAGACAGTGTGGAAACTATTATCAGCCCGCAGGTAATCACCTAAATATACTAGTTCCAACATATTCTCTAATACCATCTTACCAATCATTTTTTTGAATGATGGTTTAAAATGTTGCAATGGATTGAACATTTAGGAAAAACATAATTAAAGCTATTTTAATGTGCCATATTACAAATAGACATTTCTTCAAGTATCTACAAAACTACTGTATTGTGTATCGGTTTATCCAAAGGTTTCTATTTCAGAATGTGGGGTGATATGTTAAAATCATTTTGGGTATGCAATGTCAGCAGCTAGGTGTAAAGGGTAATTGTAATTACATTTTATTCACCAAGTTGCCTTGGCCAGGAGACAGCGAAGGGACCTTTCGGTCTTCGAGTCAAGCTGCCACCTGTCTACCACACACGGCAGAGGCTTCACACTGTCCCTTTCAATGCTGAATGTCAAGCAGGAAAGCTGTGAATACCAATTTTTATAGTCTTTGGTTTGACCCAACTGGGAATCGAACCCGAGTCTACTGCTTCAGTAGCAGATGCTCTATCCACTCGACCACTGATCGGTAGTGATGACCCTTATTGCATAATTAGGTTCAATGCTGGTCATATTGCGTCCTTGAATAGGGCTCTTTACAATGATTAATAGATTATTTGTTTAATGTGGCTTCAAACAAACAGCAAATGCACTTAAGAAAAAGTCAACCCAAAAACTCAAAAAAAGGTCAACTCTTAATCAAATGCATTTTTGTGAAATCGTTGAAGTGATGTACTTGTATACAGAGGTGGAGTCCTAGAGGACGTCCTTGGCCTCGAGGACAGATTTTGAAGTCCTTGGCCTCGAAGCCTCAAGTCCTCGAAAATTGCCCTGTCCTCGACTCGAGGACAGCAGTATTTTTTGAACCGTTGAAATTTTGTTGGAAAGCGCCAGAAACCTCGCAAAAAATTTGTGAAGACCTTTTTTTGTTTTCCTCAAGTAGAAATCGCCTGAAAAAAAATTTTTCAAGACCTTTTTAGCCTGAAAAAAAATTTTAAAGACCTTTTTTTTGAGATTGCTTGAAAAATTTTTTTGAAAACCTTTTTTTTGGAGAACACTTGCGCCTGTGTCCTTGGCCTTGAGAGGGTCTGTCCTTGGCCTCAAAATTTTTTTGTGTCCTTGGCCTTGGCCTAGAGCCTTGTGTCCTCGATTCCACCTCTGCTCGTACAGTGCCATTGCCAACTTCTTGTGACAGGAGGACAAAGATGCTTCTATTAGTCAATGTTCTGTTAGAATAAGATACAGTCGAGTTACCATGAGATCACGTCTTTTCAGTGCAACCATTTCGGTGCCACCTATTTTGTTGCCGGACGTTTTCTGCACAGATCGTTTCGGCACCAATTCTGTGCTATTTGACAGTTCACTTATTTAGGGTTAGGGCTTTGGGTTAGGGTTAGTAAAAAGCACCGAAAAGGTCCGCGCCAAAATGGTCGCGCCGAAAAGTCGTGTACCCAGTTACCATTGACTAACTAATGGAAAGGTGAAATTTCAGGCCTGCTGTTACCTCAGTGATACAAAGATGATAATTGGCAGGAAAGGTTATAGTAACTTGACTTTATTTTTTAGGTAAAAATGGCTCTTCGTACATCTGGTCATTTGTTACTTGGAGTTGTTCGAATTTATAATCGAAAAGCGAAATATCTACTTGCTGATTGTAATGAAGCTTTTGTTAAGATAAAAATGGCCTTTAGGTAAGTTATATAATCTTGAAATCATAAATATCATTCGCTAGGTAAATAATAACAGTTATTAGCTTATACAATCTTAAAAAAGCTGACTTCTTTTCACTGCTTGCCTTTTGTGGGAATTTCAGTGGCTTAGGATTATGCTGGTGAGTGTGAAGGTTTTTGTTTTTTACACTATTTCACTTGGCTAAAATTCCCTGCAGTTTCAGATTCATCATTATTGTGGTTGTCATATTTTGTAGAAGTTTTTATAAGGCAGTTTTAGTGTACTAAGAAATAACGATCCAAGCTTGTAATCTTTCATTTCAAAAAAGGGCCAGTAGTGTAAATTTTTTTCAATGATTTTGAATAAGTTAGTGCCATACATCTTGTCAAGTTTGCAAAAAGTATTATAGGATTTGGATTTAATTTTTTTAACAATTTATGAACTGAGTGATAAAGTTTATTGTTTAAACATATCAACATTTTTTGGAATAATTTTTTATCTTGTATAAAGTATTGCTAATAGTTGCAAGCTTTGTTTAATTGGATATGTGCATAGTAATATAATCATAAACATGAATAATTTTGTGTAGAAGTATTGCAGGATTATATTTAGGATTTATAAACATGTTTTTGTTCAGAATGTACTATGAATGCTTTAACATGTTGTTTTAATATTCCACTGACAATATTTATACTTATGAATGAAAATGAACTTAATATAGAATTTAGACGTGAAATTCAAGTCTTTCAATCAAAAATTTTATGCTGAACAGTGAACAATTTTTAAATTTTAGACCTGGTGTAGTTGATCTTCCAGAAGAAAACAGGGAAGCCCAGCACAATCAAATTTACTTGCCAGAGGAATTTCACAATTTCGATACACCACTGCCTGATATAAGGTATTATGACACTTCTACATTTGCATTATACATTTCAAGAAATATCTGATTTATTTTAAGTTTGCAAAACTGTCGTTGCTGGTTTTTCTCAGAGTTTGAGAGGTTAAAATTAGAAGCAGCATAAATATTTGTGGCTTTGGACTCTCAGTTTTTAAACCAGTGCTGCTAGTTAGAAGCTTTTAGTGTAAAATTTAAAATTTTGGATATCCAGAAAATAACTAATTTCAATTAACTATGAAAATGTCACCATTGAAATATTAAAATCAACTTATAATATTGGTAGTTTACCTTAAAAGTAAAATTTGAGGAATTTTTTTTAGCTTTTTAATTTTTAGTCATTTTAATGAAGAAAAGTTTTGTTTTGCACATAAAAGGTGTAAAAATGGAATTTAGTTTATGGGCTTATTTTGTCAGTGTGCTGTATAAAGTGGTAAGTAGTAAACATTTCGTAATGGTTTCAGTAGGATTTATTGTTTGTGTCAGTTGATTCAGCTTTTTTCAGCCATAGGCTTTGTACTTTTTTTGAGTGAAAAGAATAAAATGTGTTGCATTGCTGAAAAGTCTTAAATGTTCAGCATGAATTATTTTATTTAAGCGATTTTGACATATCTCGCCAATTGACTGTTAACCAATCTCGAATTGACGAAATAACCATGCCAGAAGAAGTACCCACTACAGTACGTCTAGATGAAGGATTTGGAGGTAATTGGAGGCTATTACATTTTGAATGTAATCTACCATGATTTTTTTAACAGTAGGGCTGTTTTGAATTTTTATATGTGTGATGGTAAATCAATATTTAAACTTGAGTTACTACTTTTTCTGTAGTTTAAAAACAAAGTAAAATGCATTTTTGATTGCTTTCTCGTGTTTTTAAGTTTTAGGTCAAGTCTGCATGAGTACATGTGGCTCAGAATAATGACCAAATGAGTCTCTTGTTGGTTGATTTTGAACTTAAATTTGGTACGTATGGTGTGCTGCTTTACTGGTTTGCCACCTTACTGTCCTAGCATTTGTTATTTGTGCTGTGTTGCGATATCAATTCAAAATTATTTTATTTGAATAGGAGGAATGATGGAATTTGGAAAAGAGGTGGAGGATCGCTATTCGGCTGGGGATTTACAAAACATGTTCTACAAAGATGACAACGAAGATGGGAGTAAGTTGGCGTTTTCAAGCTCTTTTTTTCTGTTAATCATTTTAGCTCGAATACTTATTTCAGGTGGTTGTGAATTTGAACCATTAGTTTCATGAAAAAGTTTTATTTGTTGCAGAAGCTAGTGGCAAAAACTTTGGATTCGGAATGGATCAGGATGGAATGAAAGAGGGATTTGGCCCTGATGTTGGAGATGAAGGAATATTAGGTGCGTATAAAATTATTTTAATGATGTACAATTGCACATTGGATTTGATTTTGATTATGCTAATCAGTTCAGTTCCAACATCAGTCACTTTTGAACCAGATAATTGAGAAATGATAACAAATTGAATTTGAACTGTTTTTAAGTTGTGGAGATACATTTTTGAATTTACTTTCACAGAAGGAAATTTCATGCAAGGTTTATTTGGAGAGCAACAGCATGGAGGTTTGTTTGGGGAGAGATCACCCAAGAAGCCAGAAGAAGAAAATGGTAAGTAATGAGTTTCCTTGTTTATTTTCGTTAAAGAATAAAATGTGAACATTTATTGAGTTGTAATACTTATTGTTTAGTCTTTAAATACTCTGATATATTTGATTTCTAAAATTTGCAAATAGTTGAGTTAATTTTGATCATGTTTAGCCAATTTTTTACAGTAGGCTGTCTTGTGTAGTTCTAGATCACGCCGAGGGTGCAATGGACAATCAAGTGATGTCACCAGCTGTGCAACAACCTTTGCAAATTGATGAGGATGCAACAAAAGAAACAGAACAAATGGTAAGAGAATCTTTAATTAATTATTTGGTTACTTCCAAGCAGTTTTTTTTTAAGTTTATAATTACCAGCTTACGCAGGTTGCTTTTGTGTGTTTGTTTTTTTTATCAACGTTCGAATTGCATTTCTTGAGTTTTACGTAGATTTCTAAGGCTGCTTGCGATTGGAGAGAATGTAATTGATACGCAGTTTTGGATGCCACCAATAGTATTGCTCGGTTATATAATGCAATTTTACCCTAATTCTCATATTTCAAAAGAGACACTTGCAGTCGCACATAACATTTTCGAAGACAACTCTTTGAAAGCCGACTGCTAGTGACTGACGGCTTGATGGTGGCTTATACAGGGTGTCCATAAAGTCCGTGTGCACTTTGCACTTAAAGTGCACACGAACTTTATGGACACCCTGTATTATGGAAAGTGTGCCCACTGTAAACCGTTTAATGGTGTAAATTTTGTATGTTGCGTTTTACTGTCACTTCATGTATTACTGGTTAGGTTAACTAAGATATTTTAAACTCGATAAAACTGTTTTTGTTTTTTCAAAGGCTCAAATTGAACCGCCTCCGCTTCCGGAGCCACAAATGATGGAAGTGGATGAGCCACAACCTCATCTGATGCCAGCCAATGATCAAGTGACCCTGCCAGCAGACATTCCTCTTCCTCCTGAGAAAATACCGGAAGTCCCAGAAGAAACCACCAAAGACCAAACGACCCTTGTGGAAAACGAAGCTGAGGCTTTTGCCCTAGAGCCCCTTGACATCACAGGTATCTTGTTTGTATTACTATGACGTCATTGGCCGTTTGATTTTCGCATCTCTTTATATTCGTTAAGATGTGTCAAGAAATGGAAAAATTTTCAATTTCCGTAAACAGGTACTACGCAAGTTCTGTTTTTTTTTTGTTTTTTTTTGTTTTGCGGATAAGATGGCTCAAATGTTGAGTTTAAACTTGTTGGACAACAGTAATCTAGATTACACTAAAATTTTAAAAGTAATAAAATTTTACCTTTAATCAAAGCTATAAATTTTCCCTTTTTTCTCAACATTTTAAAAGTATCTCTGGGGTCTAAGGACTGAGTGAGTGTACAGAGTCCTCTCCTGTAAGTCCAACCAAATAGATAAAATTACTTGATTTTTTCCAGGAATTTCAACGATTTTTTCCATTATTTAGGTGTCAAAGATATGAGAATGCGACGAAAGCGCAAGTTAATAGTCGACCACGTGATGGAGCTAGACGGTCAGACCATGCGTGAGCAGTTGAAGGATTGCCACGATATCATCGTCACTATGGACATGGCTCCTCCTACGAAAAGGTTGATGCAGTGGAAAGATATGGGAGGCGTTGAGAAGCTCTTTTCCCTGCCAACCAAGAAAGCAGGAGATGATTTGGAAAAAGTATGCTTCTTGGTTAAATTTGCAAATTGCTAAGCTGTTTCAAAGTACAAAAAATATTTTCACGACTGACTTTTGCGTCGTTTAATTCATTTTAAAGTTGAAGCCTGCGACACTTAAATTAACTTTGTTTTTTGTTCTTTTTTTTATTGCCTATGAACCAGGTACTTTGCGTCTGTTTGACCTCTCCAACACAAAGCTCTTTTTTTGAGTTTGCAAGTCTTTCGTTCGACTGGGCCACTGGAACGGGTAGACTGCTTGGCTCCAATTGAAAATACGCGTAAAGTGTCTAGACCAAGGGCACAACGACGCGGAAAATGTGAGTAATTCGGGAGTGAACCAGAAAGCAGCAATGAACTGTTGGTAAAGCGTCTACTGTTTCAGTTTTTGTAATATTTTTAAAGATTATTAATTTGACAATAAACATGTGGAAATAATAGAGTACTGTTGAAGCAAAGCACAGTGCTTAGAGTCAAAGTATTTTTCTAAGACAAAAATGGTTCCTGATAAACGTGAATTGGTCAAAACGTGCGATGTAGTGATCCGCTCACATTCTTATATCTATCGTTGGGTTTTGGAAATCTTGGGGAACGTTAGCTTCTTGAAAAACAGATCATAAGCAATCGCGTCCCTGCAGTTTTGGCTTAAATGATTGGTAAAAGCATTTACAGTTTTGTGACTAAGAAGGATATTTTTAAAATTACATTTCTTAGTTCTACTACGTATTTAAGTTCCAAAACAACGTTCATGGCTAAGCGCTCTGGTATACTATTTTCAATAAATCAAGCAAAAAATTGTATTAATATCACGAGTTAACGTTACTTTTATTTTAAGTTGTTCGTCACAAATCTCCACAACGAAATTCTTACCGATTTGCTCGATCTTACGGGCTCTCAACTTCATGAGCAGTATGGAGAGGTGAGGATCATCTGTAATAGACTTCATTTAAGTTAACTTCTTTCGTAGATGCGATTGATGTCTACTTTTTTGAGTTTTTAGACCTCATTTGGTAACGCATATTGTTTTTATTATATGTGTTCTTATTCAGTTCTTTAACTGAGGACAAAAATATTTGGATTTTAATACTTAGAAGTTAGGCTACTAACCACTATGTGTAAGTTGTTTTTTTTGTTTTTTTTTTTTGCGGGAGGTTTTTTGGATTTTTAGTTTTAAAGGTTAAGAAGATTTAATCAACGAGAAAAATTTCAGTAATTTTGAATAAAAAATAAACTGACTTCGAAACCAACTCATAACTTTGCTAGCAAAAGAAGTTTTTGTCTGGATATTTACATCTCTATTAAAGTTTGAAATGAATTTTTTTGTTCAGCCCAAAGTTATCGACGAATCAAGTGTGCAAGAAGTCCGTCAAGTCGAAGCACAAGAGACCAAATTCGAAAGACAAGAAGTAGATCGCAATCAAAGCGACATTTTTGCCAGTATCAGCGATCGGAGCGGGGTGCTTACGCAAGATAATGACCCACAAATGAATCAAACAGCTTTTCAAGTAAGTTTTTGTGTTATTAACTTTTCTTTCATTAGCAAAGATCACAAAAAGTCAATTTAATGCGTTTCATAGCCATAGCCATATAAAGTTTTGTGTCTTAATGCTAAACGACTGCTTTTTTTTATTCTTATTAATGATAAATAGGGATGGGTTCGAGTGTATGGCATATCGAGAACATTAATTGGTTTTCTTTGGCGAAAGGTTTTTGAAATTCAAAAAGTTTTGGCGCTTTGCAATTCCGTATTGCAATCAACATCTAATCTTTATTCGCAAGTTGGACAAATAAACTGAATTCGCAAGTTTTCGCAAAGTTTGGACAAATAGTAAGGCAAATTGCTAGAATGATTTGTAATTTTAGGACAGCTTCTCTGAACTTGCGAATTCAGTTTATTTCATTAATGTATTAAGTTAAACGGTGTAAGAAAATGGTGCACAACCTGTGGCCATTAATGAAAAATAATGCGATCGTGTAGGCGTAAATCAAAACAAAACAGAAAAATTTTTTTAATATCAATAGACACGATTTACAGCAACTAACATCGTGATGTCTTTCACAATGTGATTTAAAACGAACGAAAGCCTCTACTCTTTAGCCAACAAGTCACTTAGAATATTTAACCCACATATGAAAGGTTTAAAGCGAGTTTTGGACTTGATAAGTTTGTAGGTAAGGGGGATAAAGGGGCCGAATTTTATCACTGAGTCATCGTTTTCCTTGAGCACACGCCGACTCGCCAAAACTTAAGACGGAGCACTGAAGGGGCTGTGCAATATATGCTTTTAAGTGGCTTCAAAACCTAGCAATTTAGTTCGTGCAAATGGCTCTGAAAACGAGCAAAATAGCATCTCCAAATAGCGATAAAATCGCTAAATTTTTTTTTTTTTTTTAAATCACGAATTGCACAGACCTTCTCCCCCAGATCCTCATGGCCTCTGGCGGCTGGGAGTAACCCGTCTGTGATCACCGATCATTTATCAGTTTGATCAAAACATCCACCCGCTGGATACATTTTTCAGCACAAGAAAGTTTGACTTTTGGCTTCGTTTATAAGCTTATTGAATTATTAGTGAAACTGCAAAAGTGTTCAACGCACTGGCGGCCGTACTTAAGAGAACTAAACCTAATGCAGCTGGTAATAGCAAAAAGGTACAATGGTATAAGGTACATTCCTGGTGTAGAAGAGAAAAAACCGGCGATCCATGGATCACTATTATTCCACATTGGTGCATACAACCCTTGGCTGTAGGAACGGAACTGAGATCACAAAAAGAACAACAGATTAAAGGAAATGTTTTTGAACGGAATTGAACTTTTCGTGTGCTTTTTTTGCGCCTAATCAGATTTCGTGTTTTCAGGCTAACTATCAATCAGATGACGACTACCAACCAGCAAGCGTTGATCCACCTAGTGTCGGTTCGGAGCCACCGGTTATGAGCAACGAAAACCCAATCCTGTCCACGTTTGACCCAGATATGGGTGGATTGGTTGAGCCTGCCCTCCCCCCCAGCCCAGGAGGTAAATAATCAACTTTGGAATAGAACATTATTTTAGTATTTTGTAATTTATAATTACATTTTTTATTTGCCAAGCTGATTTGGCCAGGGGACAGCGATAAAAAGTTGAATTGATTGGGTGAATATGTGCGGTTGTTTCCTGTAGATGGGAGTATGGTGGACCCTAGATCATACAACCTTAGCTGGACTGGAGGACCCGGGTCCATTTCCACATCACTCAAAAAGTGGGCACTCCATCACCACACACTGCTTAATGCGTAGTTTTGAGCATTCTTTGGCCACTTTTTACGACCTACTGTGTTAATGGCTTTGTTGCTCTACTCCAAATAAAGCAGAGGAGGTCGAAGGAAACTTTTTGAGTTCAGGCCAAGTTATCACCTATCCAGTATCCACCGCATGTGATTAAGGCTTTTCTATTTCTTTTGATGCTGAATGCTAAGTAGGAAAGCCTATTGTGAACATAAGTTTTAATTTGTTTGGTTTGGTCTGACTGGTAATAGAACCCGAGTCAACCATTTGGCAGCAGGCACTCTATCTATTATACTTTTTTTTTCCATCATCGTGTTATGCTTTTTATCAGGTAACGTTAATTGTTATTACAGTTCTTTTCTCCAGATTGTCTTGGCCAGGAGGCAGCTGAGGGATCTTGCTGTCTTCGAGTCAAGCTGCCATCTTTCTACCACGCACGGTTGAGGTTTCACTCTATGCCTTATTATTGTTGAACGTCAAGCAAGGAAGCTGTGAACACCAATTTTTCTAGTCTTCGGTTTGACCCGACCGGAAATCGAGCCTGTGTCTACCGTTTCAGTAGCAGACGCTGTATCCACTCGAGCACATATCGGTTATTATTTAGTTTTCTGGATTTTATTACGAGCCCACCCCATTAAACTCTGAGTGTCAACCAAATTAAATGCCCCAAGCAGCTTTTTCTCTCTCAAACTATGGCGAAGTTAAATGCTTTCCGTTTGGGCCTGTCTGCGCATTCGCACTTAGTATTTGCAAAACGTTTTCACTGACCTCCATAAATTTAATTATAACCTTCATTGTTCTGATTCTTGCATTTTCATCCTTTTGTCACGAGAAAGCGACGGTGGCGCGATCCTTTGGACGAATCGGCACCTGCTTAGGAGTTGACTAATGACCATTTCCAAGTTTCCCAGTTGACTTTTTCCCATGTGAATTGCTGCTTGTTTGAAGCTGCCAAGCGTAAAGCGCCTTACTCAAGGAATGCAACAACGTGAACACGTGTGGTGTTGAACCCAGATCATGTCGATCAGGATCGTCGTGAAAACAACGCCTTTGCCCTCTCGATCATACTGCTGATAAAATCAAAATCGTTTCAGTTCGCTTAAAATGATTTGAGAGTTAAAATAAACAGCGTCAAACTCGCTACTTGACATATTTTCCTCCTTAAACTGTTTTTTCAGAGGGTGAAGCGTTTGCGGACGACGTTGATGACCTGAGATGGAATAAGCGGACACAGCATTTGCTCCACTCGTTACAAGTACGTATAAACGTAATCGTATAGACATTCTGCTGGGTAGGATATGAAGCATAAATGCGCTAATGATAACTGTTTGATTTCAAATAGTGCTTAGAAATAGTCGTACTTCAATTTTCACACCAACCATACGTTAAAAACGTGTTTCGAAATTGAGGAAATTTCGGACTTTATTTCACCCAGTTGCTCGGATAGACAGGATTGACCACTATAGAGCATCAGATGATACAGTACTGTTTGTGTAGTTGGTATTCTGCAAATTGTCAAACGCATTGTTTTTACGACTGAAGATAAAACTGTGACTGGGTGGGTCCACGCCCTAGTATTGACATGGAGCATTTCATGTGATATCAAAGCAAGATAAATAAATTCACTCGGTTTTTATTTGCTGATTGTGTTGTAGAAAATGCGTAGTAAATGAAGCTTTTTTTGTGTAGGACTGTCGTATAGTATAGTGTCGCGTAAAGTGTCTTTTGCAGTATGATTTCACTCGAAGTTGGTTTTGTTGCAAATAAGTTTTTTTTTTCGTTTTAATGCAAAAAAAAATTTAATTTTCAGCGTTCTTTTGCGCACGAGCGAGAGGTATCTTTCTTCCAAATGACCGACGGAATCACAAAGAAACAAGCTGTTTCCAAATTCTACTCCTTGCTGGTCCTAGCCAAGCAGGAAGCCACAGTCCTCCAGCAGAGTCAAACATTTGGCGATGTTTTTATCCGGAAGGGGCCGAAGTTTGAGTCGATTTTGATGTGATAATTAGAAGATTGGCGAAGACGCCTTTTGAGCTGCTGAAAGTATTGTTTTAAGACCTTGGTTGCTCTACAGCACCATCTAGCGACAAACGTTTTAAATTACGACGTTGTGGTATTTTTGATTGCGGATTTTATTTGAAAGCCGTATTGTTTTTAGTTTTTTGTACTGGATCCTAAAATAAGCAGATTTAGTTTTTTAACTGCTGCCGTTGTAAGCTTCTTTGAACGTGGTGTTTTAAGGAGTTTAAATAAACATTATATGCTTAGTATGACCTCTTGCAGTTGTTGAAAGGTTACAATTAGAAGACAATGCTGTCACTGCGGTTACAAAATCCACCATATCTTATATGAGACTGCGATGCGTACTTTTCTGTAAATTCAGACTGAACAGTAAGTGAATTTACTTACTTTGTACTGCTTTTAGGTTAACCTTCAAAAAATACCCCGCTTCTCTGAAAACACCCAAATTTTACGCTTTGGATATTACAGTAGTTGGGTGTTGTTATATGTTGTATCGTTTTAACAACTCTGCAAGCATTTTTAATCAATAGTTTTCATCAATTTTCATGATGTATTTTTTTGGTACCGATAAGACTGCGACTTATCACAATTTTTTTCATTTTTCCTACCTCTTTCAAATCGGATTTTGTGATCATAAGATTTTTAGAAGTAGGAATGATTTTTATTTGCCCTTTGAAGCGTGTATAATGGTGCAAATCGTTTCCTGTGCAATTTGGGGCCACACTTTTCGGACCGTTTTTCTGCTTTGACAAAATAAAAAAAGACCGTTGGACTGCCCTACGTATCTAGATTCTCCAAGTGACTGATAGCAAGTTTGCTATTATTTTCATAACGTGACCCCAATTTTATGAGATTTAAATAATGCTAGGAAAAAGAGCTGAAAACGATATCTTCGAAAATTGCAATCATTTGTAAGTTTACTAGTGCAAGTGCATGTTGCTAAGATATATTATAATGGTGCATGATATTCTACTGTATATGTCAAGGAAAATCGTTTGGGGCATTCCAATTTCAAGGCATTTGAGCCATGGTTAATATTAAATGGGTAGATGGGTTGGATTACTTACTAACGGTAAATGTTTTGCTTGTTTGAATAAGTGCGTTTTGTATTATATTTTGTATTTTTAAAGTATCTTCGCGCCTTTTAGTGTAGTATGATTTGAATTGAATGTTTTAGTGCATTTTGTAACCGAAAAATACTTTTCGTGTTTAATGTTACATGCTAAATGTGAGTTGGCTACTTTTTCGTGACCAGCTCTAACAATACTGCCATTCTACCGTGTTAATTTGTACATAGCCTACTAATAAATGATTTTTTCAGTAATTTCTGGTATTTAATATTGGTAGTAGACTGTTGCAATGGTACAGCTAACCTACATCGCTACTAAATTTCATTTGAAGCATTGCAATATTTAACCAGGGCTGTGAACGCGATCGATTTTTATTCCAGTTCAGCCTATTTTAACAAGTCCGAGTTCAAGTTAGGTTTTCTAATTTAATTTTTTCGAGTTTAAGTTCGCAAAATATCAAGTTTTTCGAGTTCCTGCTGACAGCAATACTAAATGTATTTTTCGACTTAGAATAATTGCTCTCTTTTTGTGGGCATGATGTTTTTCTAGATCGCCACGTCATAAACAAACGAACGACAATCTCAATTTAACATGGCCTGATCAACAAAAAACATTTCTGACCGACAATTTTTTATGTTCAAGTTTCATATTAATGAACTCAAAATAGTTTTTATCGAGTTCAGAAAATTATTTTTTAGAGTTTCTGTTCGGCAAAACAACTGAGTTTTTTCTAATTCGCGGCCCTGTATTTAACCCTATTTTACACGGGGGGCTTTGCTTTTTTGTTATAAATTCCTTCAAAAAAATTTTATTTCGAATTAATTCTAACTCGATTTTGACTTTGAGTCGGTAACAGGAAGTTTCCCAACTTTTGAGATTTTCCGAAATCTGAGCATTTTTGGGCCAATATTTTACTTAAATGACGTCATAATACGTTTTGTGACGTAACTACTTTTGACATATATTTAGAATTTCAACCGCCTGTGATGTCATCGAAAAATGACCTCAGTTTTCGAAAATATGGCTGTGACGTCACTAGCATATGGTCAATTAAAAACCAAATTTCCTAAATTTTGGTGAACACCAACTTGCATGCCAAATTTGGTTTCCCATGACTTTGGTTTAGGAGTTAGATAGGGGGGGCATTTTTGGTCTCCTCCCGTGTAAAATGTGCTACTCAAATACCCCGAATAAAATAAGGTTGAGTTGCCCATCCCGTCAAATACCAATAGTGCTTTCAGCAAGGGTCGAACCCGATCACACATTTCCGTAATGTATCCTTTCTTCTGGCTCATCGATTTACTATCTTTCAGGATAGCAATGCAGCCGAAACTTTTAACTCTAATACAAGGTTCTGCAGAAAAAAATTGATCACCATAAAGTCGAATCGTCAACGTATCGCATTAATAGAGATAGAAAAAAGCGGTCGGATCACACCAGAGACTATGAAGATTGGTATTCACAGCACGCCTGCTTGACGTTCAGCGATAAAGGGACAGTGAGAAGCCTCCGTCGTGTGTGGTAGACAGGTGGCAGCTTGACTCGAAGACCCTAGGTCCCTTCGCTGTCTCCTGGCCGAGGCAACTGGGTGAATAAGATGTAATTACAATTATTAGGGTACATTTCGTAATGAGGCAACCCTGACAAATAGCAACATTTCAAAAACCACGGCAGCTACAAAGCACACAGAAATACTTCGACTAATATATTTTAATATTGCGACGATATTCCACCTGTCTATATACAGAATGTAAACTGAACAGCAGCAAAAACAGGAGGATCACACCTCCAAACAAAAATAGTTAAAAGACCTACGAAACTTTCCATTCAACGGAACTGGATAGCACTGACACGTAATCCAATGCAATCTTTTCCAATCTCCGTACATTTGGTGACGCGACAAACTTGACCTTTGAACTCTGGGGAATAGCAAGCACCGCTCAGGGGACATTTCTCAACAGGTTTCCCTCTGCAAAAATATCTCATTATAATCGAACTACAAAACCTTTACTTAAAATTCCATTTACAAATCTTGTATAGGAAGGAAGGGGCAAAAGGTTTTTTTCAAATTGAAATAGTTACAGCGAGTTTAAAATCTCAAAATCGTTTTAGGTTTAAATCCCTCATTAACCAGACCCGAGCTTCCTTTCGAGATAATTACGGTCAGCAAATAAAGCTCTCATGAACCGCACCACATTTTTGTGAGGTAAATCAACCTCTTACATCAATCAGCTAAGTGAGCTAAACTCTAAAATTTACCTGTATATTGGAAGATATGTTGCGGAACATATGTCGAACGGATTATGCGCATCGTAACGCAATTCGTGCGTGTCGCGCGGATTCTTGTCGCATGCGGCTATGATCTTGCGCGTCTGCGACGCAACATCAGGCTTCGGTCCAAGTTCAAGTAAACGACGCGCAAAACCAGCTGCACTCTGAAAATAAAATTCAATTTTTTGTTCATTTCCACGGTATTCTCTACGAGAGCTGAGTTCGAAATAGGTTATTTCTAGCGGAACAGGACAATATGTCCGACCAAAAACCATCTAATCACACATCCCCACTAGAATATTATTCTTATAAAGCATTGTAGTACTATCTGACGAATAGCTATGACGCTTTTGGCAAGAATCAAATCCGTTCTCAGATTGGTTGACATTCGAAGCGAAAGCTTAAGCCATGGCGCCAACACCTTTTCAGAAACTCTCAAAGATGCAAATCCCTAAAATTCATGCAGTAGAACTAAAAAAGATGTTGTTACCGAATAAAGCGGGGAAAATGCGTTTAAATTTTATAAGTACGTAAAGTGAATCCGGATATTGAAGTCCAAACAGAATTATGTTCGGGTGCCACACTCATTTCCCTGCCACTTTCATATTGTACGATTGATTGTGTGATCAATATTCAAGCTACACTCTTCCACATCACGAAATCATTGCGCTAAAATAAGTTTTTTTTTATAACGTCCAAATTTTTTTCAAAATAATTTCACACAGTATCGTACCTTGTAATTTTTGATCTTGAAAAAGAGATTCTGGGCTGTTCTCAAAGCTAGTATCAAATGAACTGGCTGCCATTGGCAATGTGTTAGATAGGCCGCCATTTCACAAATACGCTTCTGTTCTTCGAGGTTAGATTTGGGTAGGCCTTTTCTTTCCTGTTCCATCGATAAACCGACAATGTATTCGCGGCAAATTGTAATTAACTGCTGAGCCTGAAACGAGATAAAAAGAGGATCTTTGTCAGAGCTGCTTCAAAGGTTATTAACGCGTTTTTTTGTGGATTAGAATCACGCGATAAAACGCCACAACATACAACCCCCAAACTGCACTAGACAACATGAAACAGAAGTGGCAACCACCACACTGCCCAAAAAAAGAGGCCACCTCCAAACGAACGGTTCCAGCTGATGGGAACCGGCGTGTCACCCGCTTTTACAGCCCAATTGGGTAGTGGAAAGACGGCTTACCGTAAAAAAATCGGCTTCATCCGCTATTTGATAAACTCAAAATTGTACATGTTATGCAATAACTAGAGCAATACGAGTTGCAGAACCGGAGTACCTCATGGTTCCTGCCTTGGCTCAACTAAAATCAGAATTAGCAGCATTCTAGAGAACTTACTTCACTTATTTCTTGCTTTTTGTCGACAACCAGTAAAGGTACTGAGAGAAGAATGTCCCGGAATTTCAAAATTGCCTCTTCAAACTTGCCTTGTGTTGTTAGCTTGTAAGCATCCTACAAAAAAACAGCAAAGGCGGTCGCAGTCTCTAATAATAGTAGGGATTGGGCCCAGCGCGACATTCAACTCTCATTTTCAACTTGTCCAAGGGTTTTATATCAGCTTTCTAAATGTAGTGACTAGGCAATTAAATATTCCAAATTGGCAAATGATTACGCAGTGCAAATTCAATTTGACAATCGCATAAAAAATTTCAACGTCATATCAAAACTCACAACAGTTCATGTGGCATTTCTCGAACGGAAAACATTACATAGTTCAACATAACTGAACTATTCAGTGCATTATAATTTTTTACAAAACAGGACTTCCAATAAACTACTGAAACGAAATATATATACGCTTATTGCAACGTTAGGCGTAAGTTTTTATCTATAGTGTGCAACTGCACATACAATTCTTTTGTCAAAAATTAGTATCATTTGATGGCTATTGGTACGTACCTGTAGTCTGTTGGCTAGCGTTGCTAGAGTCAAGCTCACCATCGGGCAGCCTGCTTTTGCTCCTGCTTCCCTCCAGTTTCGATGCGGAAAGCCGAACATAGGTGGAAGAGAAGGTATCCCAACGAACGCAGTCCGGGACCGGGCGTAGGTGTGTGCGAACAAGGTCTTATAAGGCTCGAAGTTCACGACTCCAACTTGATCGTGGAGTAGCTGAAATGACGAATTTGCAAGAAAAGATAAACGAGTCGCATGACTTCTTTTGAAGTCGGACTAACTTACTCGGAGCAGTTAGAAGACCAATTTGTTTCCAACCTTACACTGCAGAAGGGCCAAGCTTGCAAGTCAAATTATAAGCACTAAACAAAGATGGATAGTGCTGTTTCTGACTGTTAGTACCCATTTCTGTTTCTCTGTACCGCAAAGCTGAGGTGATGTCTTTCTAATGGTAAAATAAGATGTTTGGCAACGTGAAGCATCAAGAAATAAGAATATCAACTAAAGCATTTATGTATTGTATTTGAATTATAGTAATATATTGCTAAATGCCACTAGAAAACTTAAAAGTTGTCTAGTTTTAGAGACGCAATATAAACGTCATCGCATAGGTTTTTTGGAAAATATGCATACTTGCACAAGAGCATATTTGAGAATCTCGTAGCACACCCACGAAATCAATAATCAGTAGTGGAGAAAATATCGGATGTTAACTCAATTACTCACTCTGAAAGCAGTTTCATACGATCCAGCCATGATATGGTCCACTGGTAGCTGGGAGTTATTGCACCACACTTGAGTTTGCGCAGTTCCTAAATTAAACTATTGAATTCAGAATCTACTCTGTGGCCTCAGCCAAATTATCGAATCTTTTCATTCTTATGGTGCAGTATCTTTTCGATTCTTGTACACCGGCCAAAAAACAATATCCAAAAAATATTTAAATTCCAAACTCTTGCGAGAGTGGTGATTCCCCGACCGCTAGGATTTAATCCAATAATATTCTTATTTTGTGTTCCATGCGACCTCAACCAGTCACTAAATCTTGATGCCTTTACTAAGTACTCGTGAAGAAAATGTAAACTTCTTAAAACTTTCAATCAGAGAAATTTTAGATATCAAGGTACGTGGAAGCTGGAAGATTCCTCGAAAGACTACCAACCAAATGCAACCTGTATCCATAAATTTGCTAGCCTTGCAAGAACAACTTTTAATCTCTAAGAAAACTGGAAATTTTATTCGCTTGGTGTTTAAATTAATTTTTGTAAATTTTCCAATTGTGATGAAAATGGAAATGATGGAATTTACCTTTAGTAGGTGGAACGAAGTATCCCTCTCCTTCGCCTCCCACATCTAGATCCACATCAAGATCTGGTGGAAGATCCAGATCATCGTCTACATCCCATCCACCGCCACCTGCATCTCCATCCTCAGCATCAACAAAGTCCTCATCATCGATGATGGCTCCTTCCTCGTCAACAATGATGTCAGCATCCTCTCCCCATCCCCCTGCCTCCACATCGAGGTCAACATCCGCAGCAAGTCCAACCCCACCGGTTCCACCTTTCATGCGGTTCTCTTGGAAGAATCCTAAAATGCCCAAAACTGGCTTTCAATAGAGGAATTAAGTTTACATAAAAAATACTCATTAAAATAAAAATTTCAAAAATATCGAGTATACAAGTCAGTCGTGAATGGACAAGATTCATTAATACGAATGATATAGACGCTGGATAACAAGCACCTATTCTGGAAAGGTCTGATTCATGATTTGTTAAAATTCTTATACACTATTTTATATTGATCGCAGTTCGCACGTAGTGCTACAAACGTTTTACTTTTGTAAAAGAAAAAAATATGGTAGATTGACCAGGGCTTATTTAAAGCATCAATATCAAACACCAGTCGAAAATTCTTGTAGGAGCACTACAAAATGATTTTTTTTAAATTTCGTTGGAATCTACCTTTGCTGACAGTCAAAAGCGGCCAATTTTCTTCGCACTGTCTAATTGGTGGCGGAGGTTGCAGGAGGACGGCGTTTTCGGGAATATTGGGGGAGTTTTCATCCCGGAGTTGATCCGCCTCCTCCTCCAATCCATGCGTGGCGGCAGTGAGATAAGCGAGCGACTTCTGTCCGCATCCCTTGAGCACTCTCACACGCTCCGCTGCATCGCCAAGATACAGTGCAGCTTGGTAATGTCCAGAAGTGTCTTTTCGAATTTCGGCTAAAAAGATATTAAGCTTTTTAGAGCATCTGTCACCAGCGAAATACGTAGCAATTTAAAAGCAGACTTTGGCTTGAGCATTGAAAAACAGCAACTTTCAAGCCTGATTATTATATTCACAAGGCTAGTGCATGTATTGATTTTTCATAAAACGGTTAGTTTGGATGTTTGAGTGTTTTGCGGGACTACAAATGTAGCCACGTCTACCATTGTCTTGAACGCAATTATGTCAATGCCTTTCAAAAAATAACATAGAACATAGTAATAATTAGTTAATATTTTCTGCCTTCAGCTTAAAAAAAAGAGAATTGCTGTGATCCTAGAATCGAGTAAAATCTTAGTTAAGCTTAATCATCTGAGCTTTTCTCTAACACTTAAATCAGGCGAAGTCCATACCTATTTTCATCATTTTTCTGAGTTTTTCCAGGTTTCCAGTGAGCAAGTACAAAAACGTCAATTTGTCGAAGTTCTTCGTTCTTTGGTAAGCCATTTCAACAACTTGATGGTTTCCTATCATCAGAGCCATCTCGCCAAGGGCCTCCCAGCACTGCTTGTCATCGAGCGCCTTTGCTGCTGCCAATGCAACCTAAAGAAAACAGAAACATCTCATTTTTCTTATTTAGGAAAATTTATACAATAAAATCCTAATGTTTACTGTTCAGCGCTTACCATACATTACTCAAACTTATAGGGTCCATGTTATTGATTCAAGTTTGTGATTTCAGCATGGGTTACCATTACGAGTAGCCAGAAGACAGCACAAGACTAAGATGTTAAAACTGGGAGTAGAGAAATTTTCCAACTTGAAATCGCCTGGTAGAAATTTTCGAAATGACACTGCCAGAATGCAACAGGCAAAGAAAAATCGGCTAGACGTAGCTTAGCGTATATTTATATTCCAGTTGGTGCAAGCAGTATTAGCTCAAAACACGAATGCTAAATAACGCATTGTGATTTTGACATGTGATTGTTAAAACGTTTCCTACAACTATTACATCATGTTAAGCGTAAGGCTTAGTGTTGTTGGAATGCACTAGCTAGCCTGGCAGAATCATTCTGTAAGCGATTACTAAGGTCCTATTTCAGTAAGAGTGCTCACAACCAAAAAGATTAGTGAAATAAATATTGTTAAAAATTGATAAAGTAACCGAACTCTCAAATATATCGTGGCCTGATTATTCTATGGGACCGAGCTATATAGACTACTAATGGTGAATGTTTAAATGAAATCGTTTAAACCTACAACAATAATATTTTTAAGACTAGTCACCAGTGATAGCCTTTGTGATACAGACACCCCAACCTACGTACCCAATCCCAGACAACGAAACTGTGAAAAAAGGGCATTTTAGCGAGCTAAACACCGCCTCGTTTAAAGATACGTGTATCCAATTTATTTTTTGAAATTTCAAAAAACTCTGACATACATGTGACAGTATTAAGGAGATTCATGGATGAGCAAATTCATTTTTATGTTACCTCAATATCACCACACTCCAAAGCCAAGGTGAATCTTGTTTTGTCGTCCTTGACAAAATGCAACGCAACTTCTGGATATCCTTTTTGCTGTAGGTAAGCAATGATGGATTGTCCAACCAGCTTCGTGTTTCGGACCATGTGCAGAACTTCGTCGTATTTGCGGTGCACGAGCGCCATCTAGTGAAAACAGTGAAACATCGCCTTAAAAATTCAAAACATATGTAGCTTTAAACAAAACATTAGCAAAACAATTTTTTTCGGGGAAACAGTTTAAAATATTTTTTTAAATCAGCAAAACATTTCATAACCACTGTAGCTCTGCTGAAAATGCGAACGGGAGCACTTATGTGATTTATATTGCAGTTTCCAAGTCAAAAATAGCAAGATATGGAAAGTTGAAATTTAAGGACCCAACTTTTGTTCCTTAAACAAGAAGTCTTTTTCATGCCATTTCATTCGACAAGATCAGGTAGATCTTTTCTAAAATCCGACTTTTTAAAACACTTCAGAATTAACAAATACTCCAGCCAATATTTTACAATATTCCTTACTTTAAATTTAAACTCGGATGGATCGATCGCCAAAACACGTGGCCGGGTGTCCCGGTCCAAACAATACACACTGGTGCCCTTAACGCGTGTGATGTAAATCGGTAAGTCCAGGGTACGGATGATGCCGTGATCGCTGAAAAAAACAAAGTTTTACGGCACCATAACCAAGTTTAATCACAAATAGCAACTCTGAAAATTAGACATTTCTAAATTGTGTTTAAAGCACTTTCTATAAAACTTTATCGAATTCTGAATGAAGCATAGACCATGAAAAAATTGTTTTCAGGAAAAGTTTGCAGGTGTGACTTTTAACATTGGAGATCAACCAAAAAAGGTTTTGAAATGCGATAGCATATTATTTTCAAAACTTTCTATGGAAACATAGTTAGGTTAACGTTAAAAATATACGGGTCGAAAGATGATAGGCACCGTATTCACAGTTAACAGACAATTAAATGACATAACACCAATAACGACTAAGATTGGTTTTGAAGCTACTAAACAAATCATACCGCCTATCCATAGATTCTGGTCTACCTTAACTGTAGTATATTTACATCCTCCTACTCCAGTTCTTTCTTGCTTAGTTCTTAGCACAGAAGCATTTTAAGAATTCACATACCCGTTAGTGAGAGCATATTTAATGTGGTTGGAAGTGGTGTATATGAACACTCCGCTCTCCTCCCAAGATCCGGATTTGACCCGCACGTTTTCGTGTACAGTGGCCAGCTGCTCCAGCTTGCGGTTGCAAATAGCTATGTTGTGTTTGGCCAACAGGGCTACGTGAGACATGTCGTTGGACCATACCACGTATTTCACTTTCTGGATCTTTACAGAAGCCAGATCTCTGAAATACAAAATGATAGTTAGTAAACATAGCAGTAACCGCATTTCTCAGGTATCTCCCTGACACCGAGTAGTGGTCTGTCAACCTATGACAGAAAAAAATAGCTACATCAAAAGCACACATTTATTTCACAGTCTATCCATTTATTAGTCAAGTTTTAAGACTTGTAAGATCAAATTCGACTCTGCTAAAAAACAATCACAATTATCAAAAAAGTGTTATTTTTGTTACAGCATTAAAAACTGCCGCGCCTAGAACACATCGAGCTGCTTGCGGCAACATCCTGCACTGTCCGTAGTTCAGTTGTAAGAATAGTGGTTGAAACCATCATAAAAACGATCAAATCTACATTCCTTTAGTAAGTTGGGACTGTGATTATACACATTTTGTTTCATTTCAAACCTTTGACGACGGTCCTCATAAAGTTCTTCATCGGTCTTAATAAGAGAATAAGACTTGCAGTGATGTTCGCCACACACACACACACACACACACACACACACACACTGAAATGTACCTCTTTTGTTGAACATCATACAAGGTGATACCAGCTCCGCTCCTCAGCAGGAGGGATCCAGCCCCAGCGTAAAAGATCTCATCCACGGCGGGGTAGTGGATCTTTTTCGTGACCTCATTCTTGATGTTCTTGATAACGATCGTGTGTGTACGATCCAGCACGGCAAATCGGTTTCGAGCTACCCACACAGCTGATAAGCCAGAAGCGCGCTTGCCTTCTGGAGCTACAAAAAATATAAGATATAAAAAAATTATTAAGTCCCACAAACTTAAAAACTTTTAATTCATTGTACTTTAACAAAGTTTCAAATTGTCTACATGCAACTAACAAGCTCTTAACAAAGCGAAACTGTTTCGTCATGTGTTGAATAAAAATAAAACGTAATTCCGTGCAGTAACTGGTTTTTTAATTAGACTTTCCTTTATATAAAAAATAAATTCGCGCATATTTTTTTTCGTAAATGGTTTAATTCATTACAGCATACAAAACATGGCAAGAGAATTGGAAAAACTGGTTTGAGGTTACAATCGAGGAAGAAAAATTTACGAACGGCGATGCGTTCATGTCTGAAGCGGGAGGTCTGAGCTTCAAATCTCGGGCTGGTCAAATCGAATACAGTGTTGTCAATGGCTCGCCACCGCTGCAACATTTCTTCGAAAAGAGCTGTGTTGCCAGGGCGCAATGACGCAAAGGTAGGCCCCGCAAACTCGTTACATGCTTCGGCGTAACACAGCAAGTATAATGAAAGATTTGCTTTGAGCACAGCCACTCTTTTCCCTTAATTTTCCTCCTTTCACTTACCGTCAGGGTTTGAAGAATCCGTTGTTTTCGGGACCATGTACAGATCGTAATGGGAATTGTCGATGTTCGAAGCTCGAGAAGTTAAAAGAACTGCGTTCTCAGACGGGTTGTACGACAGAGCGAATACACTCGCCTTCGATCCACTAAAATTTGCAATTCACATAAAATACTCGTTTTTTGTCGATTTGTCAAAGCCTAAAAATATTTTTGTGGAACCGTAAACTATCTACATTCCATATTCTCCATCTTCATTATGTTCTTAACCACACTAAACAACCAACTACTAATTTTCGAAGCATTAGTCGCAGCAACGTTAAATGGTACTTCATATTCCTAGTTCTGATGGCAGTCATACAAAAAAAGGCGCAGATGGTGTCAAAAACTTAAAACTTCAACATTTTTTTACCCTCTTAGTTGCATTGCTGGTACATCCTTGCTAGTAGTGAAGTCCAGTTTCCTCAGATACTTGTCCTTCACGTAGTAGAGGAAGTTGGCGTTGGTAGCAAAAGCAGGTCTTTCGCGTTCCAACTTGAAAATAACCATCCCATTGTCGTGGCCAGCGGCAAATAAATTCAGTGTTGGATGGCAGGCAAGAATCCAAAATCTACAAGCAAAACAATTTTTCTTACACACCCAAAAGTCGTTAATAAAAAACATCACGATGTAAGAAATACGCTAAGAGTTGGTTTGTTAATAAACGGTTAATACGGTTTTATTTTCTTAAATGCAAATAATTTTTGACTTTGAAAAATAATATTGCAGAATCCTTCTACAAATAAAATGAAAGATGGTCCTACTGCACAATTTGCTAGTTTCAAAAAAGCTTTCATCAAGGTATCAGTAATATTAAATCTTTGAATTCACAATGGTAAAAACGTAAGATTCTTACCGATCATGGTCCCTCCTGAAGGTCTGCAAACTGGTCCGTTTGCTCATGTCCCAAACCCTAATGGACTTGTCCTCGGAGGTGCTGAGAATCATTTCCTGACGTGGGTGGAAGGACACACACGAGACGTTGCCATAGTGTCCGCGGCAGGAGTCAACCTCCCAACACTTAGATTCGTTCATTCGCCACATTTTAACCAAACGGTCATCGGCAGCTGTCACCACTAGAGGCATTGTAGGATGAAAGCAGGCCCAGTTCACTCCTCGATCGTGACCCTGGAAAAAACCAATTATGAAACAACGAGTTTGATAGTAGTCAACAGGGCCTTAAATGCTTGTCGAAGTTACTGCAGCTAAAAGAGAATTTTCGAATTTAAATGGAAACATTACCTTTAACACAAAGAGAGAAGCTTAAAACAAATTTCAATATATAACCAACGAAACCCAAATGACATCCAATTTCTGCACTCCAAAAAAAATCACATTTTCGCAACTCGACTCACTTCTAACACATGCTTGACCATGACGTCTGCACCGCCAAATAACTCGATCGTTGCAGGGCTACCAATGGGATTGCGAGGACTCTCATCTACTCCTGATCCAGGTGAGAGATTCTTTTTTCTCAGACCTAAAAAGGTCTCAGGTTGCAGACTTGCATAATATCACAATAAGATCTGTGCAGGCTACATTAAGACGTAGTTTAGCTTTTTTTTCAAATGATTTACAAAAAAAACAGGGCAAACTCAGAGGAATATAAAACAATTAATTTTAACACAAGTATTTACACGCACTAGTGGAATTTGCAACCGCACAGAATCAAACCTTGTAAGTCACATACACTTTGAAGCAAAAAAAATCGCCAGTAGTGCAAAGAATACTAGCCATGCAGATGCAACAACCCAAAAAAAGGTCCATTTTCATTCGACCAACAAAAAAATTACTACCCTGGTCAAAGTACGCAAGTCATTTCTCCGCCTTGCAAATGCTTGCCATAAAAAGGAAAATAAAATACCAAAGTCTGTAAAACGACAGCTTGATTATTATTTTCTCAAAATCCCACTACAAGCTACAAAAAATGAACAGTGAAAACAATACGCTCTTGCGTCTTACCGCTAATGTCCCAAACTCTTGCTGTCTGATCCAAGGAGGCAGACACAACTAAATCCTCAGCCGGATGAAACTGCGCTGTCATGACGTAATGATTGTGACCAGTAAGTACAGCAACACAGGTGCGTGACTGCCAATTCCATATACGAATTGTCTGTAAAAAAAATTTACAATAACTAGTACAATCCTAAAATTTGCTACATCTGTGCAGAAACGAACATGTGCAAAAATCATTTAACAATCCTTCATTTTAAAGTCTGTGACTATTTTAAATCCTTGAAATAATGTTAAATAGAAATGGAAAAAGAACCATTAAATATTAGTCACATTATTTCTCTGCTTTTCTCTGTTTAATATTATACATTA
The DNA here is from genome assembly GCA_963965965.1 of Trididemnum nubilum. NCBI lineage: Eukaryota > Metazoa > Chordata > Ascidiacea > Aplousobranchia > Didemnidae > Trididemnum > Trididemnum nubilum. Next base: position 16,610,906 of record OZ014490.1, read on the forward strand.
ATTTTGGTGTAACTGAAGTTGACATTAATCACACCAAGCATACCAACAACCATGGACAAAAACACAATCAAAAAAACTACAGTTTCAAGCAAACAAATATGAAAAGGGAAAACTGTGATTACTCAAAACTAAGTTACATTGTCAAAATGTAGCAGTTAGTTTGTGCATTTCATTGACAAACGAATCCCTCAAATTCCAACACATTTTCCAACGATTTCCTACAAATTCCAACAATTCCAACTCAAAATTCAAATTCCAACACATTATACATTTTAAAGAAACAAAAAACCTCACTTGATCATCTGAAGCACTTAAAATCCATGGGTATTCATGATGAAATACTGCAGATCGGATGTAATCAAGATGGCCAAGTAGAGTGAATAAACATCGTCGTAATTTGTAATTCCAAATCTAAACACAAAACAATTCCTAGAAAATATAAATTGTTCTTATCTTAGGATAAGTTCATAATTCAAGCCTATGCACTTAATACTTTTCCACGGAAGAGTATAGCACCAATAAGCCTGAAAATAGTACCAGCCTCCAAAGTTAACTTACAAAATTAAACATCATGGATTTCAAAATCACATTATAAACTAGCAATAGTTGAAAGAAGTACAACTATACACCATTTTTTCATGAAAACACTAAGCTCATTTTTGCTCTATGTTTAAAAATATATATTAAGAACAATGCCAGCCTCGCCATGCATTAAATAATAACAAACACTGGCCAAATTCAAAAATCAAAAAACAATTCTGTTACACAATGCCATCACACATTGAAACAAAATGGCCAGATTTTTGCCATTATGGCATGTAAACTCCACTGTTTTGTTCCTGCAGCTTTGATAATTGACAAAACCTTTTTAACTGCACATCTTTTTACCCAGCATGAATGAATTTGTGTCACTTTATTTTCCAATGAAACATAAGAACAAATTAAGAAGATGAAGCGGAAAATTCGAAAAAATTTAAGAACAGGCGCTCCCAACCTAAACTTTACTAGTTTTTACAAAAAAACAAAAACAAACTGAAGTACTTTGTCACAACTTACTTTAATCTTGTAGTCATCTCCTCCAGATACAAACAAAGGCTGTTGGTTGTGAAAGCATACTCCTCGTACAGGACCTGAGTATCAAACAATATATAAACTTAATGACAAAACAATTTGCCAAAGACTAGAAATAATTGTAGAACTGATGACATTTTTTGAAAAATCAAGTTAAATATTCCAATCACAAGAATTTTTCGTTAAAAATCTAATAAAATTTTTGAGACATATTGATGCTGGTATGTGGCACACTTATCAATAAAAAAGACACTAATGAACCAACATTACTTCTGGAGTTGAACAAAAACAAAAAATTAACATTTTTGAGCAATCAAATCATCATTGTTCAAATGTTCACTAATAATCTGTCGCAATAAGGATAAAACAATGTGCAAGTATTAGCCAGTCCAAAAAAGAGATCTAAATTTCAGCCAAGAAATTAAAAACTTTATGTAGCAATGTCTGATGTGTGTTGTGGATTGAAACAAGATTAACGCTAACTCTGAACTTCTTACCATCATGTTCTTCAAACTTGTCGATCATTGTGCACATTCTGTAATCCCATAATTGAATAGCCCCATTGTGTAATGACGTCAGGACCCATGGTCTTTTGGGATGAAAAGAAATGCCTAAAAAAATTATACTATTAACTTGGAATTTACCTTATATGTACAGGTACCTTACATTAATTTCAATGCAGCAAGTCACTTTCTTAAACCAAAAATAGCATAACGATATTAAACATGTTAAACTTCAATGTAGAAAAATTATCAAGCATTACATCAATCTGTCTAACAATCACCAGTACAGTACAGTATAATGTGAAATTGCACTTAGTTAATACCTACCATCACTGATAGCCTTATGCTCAATAACACTAGAATGCAGTACCGTAACTTAGGTGAGGAATACCAATATGTCGCAAAAATTTTATACTTACATTTTACGCGAGCTGATTTTGTTTCAAACTTAGTCAGCATTTTTGTTAAAGTAACAGTACCCAGATACTGGTAAGTTTTTAATAAAAACAAGTACTAGCCCTGGAATGATGACTAGTGACTGGTACCCAAGGCCTACAAACATGAACAGTTAACAATAGCAGAGAGAAAAATAATATAGGAAGAGGCTTGGCGAATGTTCCATTCCCGCAGACATTTTGAAATAAAGCTTAAAAAACTAACCCTAAGCCCTAACCCTAACCTCAACCCTAATCCTAGCCCTAACCCAAAGCCTAAGTGAAACCCTAACCCAAACCTGTAAGTGTAATAATCAAAATAAAAATTTTCGAAAACGAGTGACGTCACTGGAATCTTTGTTTAGTTTAACTGCGCATGTTTCATTCGCCAAGTCACTTCGAATAATATATTATACCGGTACGTAATCTCAGATCTTTGTTTTTGAGTCATGCAAATGTTTAGGCTTATAGCATATACCAGTACCTAGTTATGCTTTTTGCATGACAGATCTTGATGCAAAATTTTTATGATTCTTTGCATCATGAGCAATATGAATACACAATGTACCGGTAAAGTGTGCCTTGCACTGTGCGATTTACCATACATTACACTAAACTAAAGTAATACAGTACACACTTTACATACTCTGATACTGTAGCAGCTCATGTCCGAACTGCGGAGTAAACCCTTCTCTTGATCGGAAGTTCTGTTTTGTATTTTTGATGTTACCGGTAGTTGTTACTGTAGGCCTACCTGTACCAGTACTTAGTGGCTAACTTAAACTGTTGAACTAGCTCCCGACCAACTGTATTTACCAACCAGTAGCTTAATATACGCACAAAATACTAGACTAGTAGTAAATACGCTAGAGGCTACTACTAGCACACAACCTGGATGACATTTAATTTTAACGATTCAGGGATTGAAAACTACAAAACAGAAAAGACTTTCTATTCCAAGCAACTCAAGATAAGGTAAACTTACTGCTAATGCAACTCGGTCTTACTTGGCTAAGATCTGGTCATCAACCTACCTAGCCTATCCAGTATCTCAACTCTGCAGCACAGTAGGCACATACCAACGGACTAGGCTACTCACAGTGCCTTCACTTTTGACTTGCTCATGACGTCACCATAAACACGTAGTCAGGCGGATCAGAGGATCAAATCAGATCCGCACAAATCACAGAAATATTTTGAATACAAGGAAGTTTTCAGTTTGCGCCGTATGGCACGAATAGTGAGTAAGTTGGTGAATTTTATTTTTGAACTAAGTCACATACGATCAAAAAATAAATAAAATAAAGCAGATCAATCAGGCCTACCCAACTCGCTGCAGTACAAGGGCCTTAACAACACAGACCTACTTGTCGCGGGCCGCACGCTTTTGCTGTTTTAGCTACCACCGTTACAGGAAACGGCTTGTGATTCTGTAAAAGTAAAAAGCAACTGTTTCCTCTTTACCTGGATGCTAAAACATCTAGTTGTTATTTTTTCAAACTTTTTGGCAGAAAAAACATCATTGCTGTTTCATTCATCTTTTATTAGGGTGTTGCAACCGTTATCGGCAATTTTTTTTGAAATAGCAAACTTTTTATGGCAGGGACAAATTATAGCAAATTATCGATATTTGTGGTAAACTGCTAGCATTGACAATATGTCAAGAGTAAACATAAACCAAATATCGTTATCGTTTTCATTATACTCGCTGCATTACGCCGAAGCGTGTAACGAGTTTGCAGAGCCCATCTCCGCGTCATTGCGCTCGGGCAACACCGCTACCTTTAAAGAAATGTTGCAGCGTTGGTGAGCCGTAGGCAACTCTGTGTTCAATTTGACCGACCCGAGATTTGAACTTCAGACCTCCCGCTCCAGAAACGAACGCGTTACCGCTCGACCAACTGGTCGGTACAACTTTAAATACAAGTGACAAAAATAAAGTTTAATGTGAAATATTATACCTTTTGTTGACAACAGGCTCATTCTAGTTTTACACTCATACACACAACTGCATTAGACACCATGTCACAATACGACAAATATGGAGTGCTTAAAAGATGCTTGAGATCACATGAAGCCATTTAGAGGGCCGCAATAAAAGGCTTCACGGGCCGCATGCGGCCCACGGGCAGTATGTTGTGCAGGCTAGGTATAAATAATACGACCAAAAATATATTTGTCGTTTTTTCGTGTTATTATGGACCTTTATTGAGTCTGACACAAATAAATAAATAAAATAAATGTAACTAAAACGTATCGTATACAATCACTAAGTCCAAGGACCACCGAAAAACTGTGAGGTATACAAGTCAAGGCGCTCCTTGTTCTCGTCATTTCTATTGCGACCTAAAGGCATTAATTGGAACGACCGACGCTCGCGTCGCGTGTTCCTTTGTTTTTACTCGGCCATTTTCCAACTAACGAGTGCGAAATTTCAGACTTTTGCTTATAACTCACGAACGGTTGGGTATAGCAACATGAAATTTGGACAGTAGTTTGACATTAATGAGTTATATGTTTGTACCAAATTTCGAGGCAATAGGTCACGTGGCTTCGATTTTAGAACCCGTAAACCGCCCCGCAAGTTTGGCGTAAAAAGCGGTCTTAGTCAAAAACAGCTTAAGTACGGCACAAAATATTTTGTATGGTTGTATGTCTCAAGATACCTTTTCATCCCAACCAACCCACTTTTGGCCGCAATGAGGTTTATTTCTTTTTTTTCCTTTTTTTCCTTTTTTTTCCTTTTTTTCCTTTTTTTTTCTTCCTAATTTTTGTACGCTCTTCTTCTCCTAAACCACTACACATCGAAATCTAATTTTTGTGCAAAGTTGTTGAGCTGCAAATGCAATTTTTTCTCCCGAAGTTTTTTGGGGCAACTTCACCGGGAACTCCCCCAAAATGGGGCCCCAACAAATCCATTTTTTGAATGGCTCAAGCTAGAGTGCTAGTTGTTTTTGATATCAGTAGATATTTAACAGACGAATATTTTGACATAGTTTGGGGGTGCCACTCCCCGGGGACCCCCCAAATGGACCCCCAAAAATCAATTTTTTGAACGGCTTAAGGTAGAGTTCTACTTTTTTTTGATATCAGCAGATATTTAACAGACAAATATTTTGACATAGTTTAGGGGTGCCACCCCCCGGAGACCTCCCCTAAATGGACCCCCCAAAAATCAATTTTTTGAACGGCTCAAGCTAGAGTTCTACTTTTTTTTGATATCAGCAGATATTTAACAGACAAATATTTTGACATAGTTTGGGGGTGCCACCCCTGGGACCCCCCCAAATAGACCCCTCAAAAATCAATTTTTTAAATAGCTCAACTTGGGTGCCAGTCTGTTATGATATCAGCAGATATTTAACAAACAAATATTTTGACATAGTTTGGGGGTGCCACCCCCCCGGGACCCCCCAAATAGACCCCCAAAAATCAATTCTTGAACGGCTCAAGCTAGGGTGCCAGTGTTTTATGATATCAGGAGATATTTACTGACAAATATTTTGACTCTACTTTTCTGGAGGTTCCATAATCAGATATTTTTGAATAATTGCTGATTTTACGGTAGACAAAAAGTACTTTTGAGCGTCACAGCATTAGCTATGCGTCGGTCGTTCACTGGGTTTGCTGGCAAACTCCCATCTAGTTTTTGAAATAAAATTGTTTATATGCAAGTCGGGCGGTTGACGCAGTGCAGAAAAAGAAAAATAAAAGAAATAACTAACTTGAAATGGTCAAAAACTTAGCCTACTTGAATTACACATTAAGAGTATAAAAAAAAGAACACCACACATCAAAATTCTCATGGTTGAAACAGAACACAATTGATTTGGTTAGAGCATCAGAAGAATCAAAACCAAGCCAATATTAATAATAAGCCATAGGCTGTATACAGAGTCTTATAGGCACAACCAAACCTATGATTAACAGCCAAAGACATACAGTACTGTTTCGGAATCGACATTCGTCTTTTATCCCTCGTCAGTATAGCTAGAATTACAGGTATGAACATAAGCGTAGAAAGGCAAGGAATCGCAGTTAACCAGATCATAACATGGTGTTTTTTTTCCGAAAATATTAAGTAATCACAATATTACAAGAGATTCTCTAGCTATACTGACGAGGAATAAAAGATAAATGTCGATTCCGAAACAGTATGTCTTAGGCTGTTAATCAAAGGTTTGATTGTGCCTACAAGACTATGCATAGGCCTACTGTCTATAGCTTATTAATAATTTTCTTGGTACATTGTTCTTAACAAGTCAATATTGTAATTCAATTTTTTCTTTAAAACACTTTTTGAAGGAATTAAACGTTTTATACTTAATGTTTTCATCAATTTCATTCCAAAGTTTGGCGCCTCGAAACTCTAATTTTTTTTGCCCTGCAGTTTTGGAAACTCGAGGTAAAAGATAGTTCAATTTAGTAAGTTTTCTTGTTTGATGCGAACGTACTAATTCGATTTTATTAAATCGTTGCTGAAACGAAAGCGGCAATTTATTATTACAAATTTTATGGCATAAACTTAGCAAGTTCCAAATTATAAATGTCATTCAACTTCAGAGAATTAAATTCTTTACACAAATAAGTAACATGAGAAAACTTTTTGTTCCAAGTTAGGGTGCGCTCCATGTTGTTCATTCTCACATTTATTTCATGCAATTGATTTTGAGTTGCTGTGCCCCATGATACCATAGTTTGAACCAGAGCTTCCCAAACTTTCTTGCTCACGACCCCCTTCAATCTTCTAAAAATTTCCGCGATCCTTCACGGTTAAAGTAATAAACACTGCAAGTTGTGTATTAGTGGTAATTATTCAACGGCAAAAAATAATCACAAGGCACTGGTTCCAGGCGTAGCCAGCCCCCCCCTCAATGAAAATGCCACCAATGATAAAAACGTGACAAAAAAGCCTACCGTATTCTTTCTTCAGTTCAGTTCCTTTTAGCATTTTTTGCGTGCAACATACAGGCGTACAACAGTAATTAACAATAATATTGACAACTTAATTCAATTCGATTTTTGCCAACCAATTTATATGTGTAACCCGAATGAAATTAAGAGTTTTTGTCCTAAAAGTTGCTATGGCACAGTGCCAGAGGCCCTACTCTTAGATGGTAGGACTTTTTTTGTCTTCACCTATATTTGGAAAGAAGATTTTGCAAAAATCTCCAAAGTGCCAGGGGCCCCACGCAATGTAAATCCGGCCCGGTCAATACCGGTAGCATGGTTAGTAAGCGTAATCATTTATTGTACTAATTTTTCAATAAGAACAATTCACCTCCACTTTGCCAGTTTTTACGCGACAATATACTTTTGAAAAAAAAAATAAGCGAGAAAAAATGCTCATTGAACAAATTATTGAATTTGAAGTAAGGGGGCATGGGCCCCCTGGCCGTACATGTACTCCTACAGCTGGTTATTTTCAAGACAAAACAAAAATCTCTAAGGAATATCTTCGAGTGGAATATTTTAATATTTACTGCTAAAATAGTGCAGGAGGCAATGTATCTTACTTCCCCCTACCTGAAACGAATTACTTACAAAATGTAATCCCCTATTCAAACTTTTAAACGTGGTTTGGACTTAAATTGTAAGTAGAAGGAGAATTGAACAATTTAATTTTTTCGATTGTCTTTCAAATGCTAAAAATCTAGTTCTTTCGAATGGCTATGAACACGTGCGGAATGTTATCCAATGGCATTAAAATAGCTTGTTTTTCCAAAAAATCGTCCAGCTTTAGGGTGCTTCGCCTTCAAACCCCGTCTGTGATCTGTTTGAGTTACACTAGTTTACTCAACACATTTCCCAATTTAGACATTTTCGCTTTTTAACTTTGGTAAACCAGACCACGGCTTCTGGTCTTCGGTCTTTCTACTCGTAGGTACAAACCACAAATACATTTGCAAACACCCTGTTTGCAGTTGCCTTTACCGCTGCTTCAACATCATCTGCAATAGGCTTATTACCAGAGGACACAAAGCTCGAGGCCAAGGCCAAGGACACCAAAAGAATCCGAGGCCGAGGCCAACGACAGCCTTTCCGAGAACAGACCCTCTAGAGGCCAAGGACAGGAAGGCTCGAGGCCAAGGACCAAGGACACAGCCGCAAGTGTTCTCAAAAAAAAAAGTTTTCAAAAAAGTTTTTCAGGCGATCTCCAATTTATAGGCGGACCCAGAATTTTTGATTGGGAGAGGCCTAAACCACAAATCACATGCAATGACGTCATCAAAATTTTTTCAAAGAGGAAGTTTTTGTGGGACAAAGATATCGTAGGATGGAAGATCTGAAGTCGTTGCCTGCTGGCACGTAACCAGTATTTTGCAAAAGGAGAGGGCTTAAACTAATAGTTGAAAAGCGCAAATATCTACTTTGGAAACGTTTTGAAAAAGCTAGTGTAACTCAAAGGTATCACAGACAGGGATCTGGGGGCTGGGCCCCCAGCCGCCGGGGGCTTTAGGGGTCTGGGGGCGAAGCCTCCAGCCGGTGGGCGATTTTTTGTAATTTTTTGATAAAAAAAGCTATTTTAATGCCATTGAATCACATTTCGCAAGTGTTCAGAGCCATTAGAAAGCACTAGATTTTTAACATTTGAAAGCCAATTAAAAAAATTAAATTGTTTAACCCTCCTTTTCCTAGCAATTTAAGTGCAAAACACGTTTTAAATCTTTCATTTTGGAGTTAAATTTTAATTGTAAGTGATTTGGTCCAGGTAGGGGGAAATAAGGTGCATTTTCTCTTGCAGCATTTTGGCAGTAAATAACAATCCACTCGAAGATTTTCCTGAGAGACTTTTGTTTTGCCATGAAAATAACCAGTTGTAAGAGTACATGTTCGGCCAAGGGTCCCAGGCCCCTCAACTGATGTTCAATGATTGTTCAATCAGCATTTTCTATGGCTAATTTTTTAAAAGTATTTTGTGGGTAAAAACCGGCAAGGTTGGGGGTGAATTACTGAATTGTTATTGAAAAATGGTACAATAGATGGTTAGGCCTACTAATCATGTTATTGCCAGGCTGGATTTACATCGCGCTGGGCCCCTGGCGCTTTGAAGATTTTCGCAACATCTTTTTGCCAAACATAGGTGAAGACCAAAAAAAGTCTTACAATTTCAGCGCGGGGCCCCCAGCTGGTACTGCGCCATATTATGGTAAATCCGGCCCTGCTTAATGCATTACGTTCATAAAAAGGCTAGATGTGGGCCTGAGATAGCAACTTATAGGACGAAAACTCTCCATTTCTTTCGGGTTATACGTTTAAATTCGCTGGCAACAATTGAATTGAGAGGGACCCTGGGCCAGAGATGGAACCGGTCAGGATTTTCTCGACTCGACCGGACCGGTAAATTTCAAAATCATCGCCGGTTGACCGGTTTCTGACCGGCCGGGTCGACCGGTTTTTTCACAGAAAATTTTTGTTCACTGTTCAATGTATCTAATCAAAAATTTTCAAAGGGGGGGTATGGGTGAGGTGTTAAAATTTGTGACTTTGGGAGGGGGTCTCAGAAAAAAATTCAAAAAAAATTTGCGTTTTTTGCAAAAATGACTCAATTTTAAGACCTTTTTTGGTTTAGTTTCGGTTTGAAAGACCTGTTTTGTGCAGCTCAAAACGTGAACAAAATAAGCATAAAAAGAACAGGAGGGTACAAGCTAAATTATTAGACATTCTTTCTAATGATATTATGCGAAAGGCCAAAAAATGAAGTTACAATTTTTTAGCTCTTCGTTGCAGATTATTTGCAATTTGCCGAGCAGCAAACACTAAACTGTTATGACATTGGTTAGAAAATATTCGAAATATAATGTGCCCCAGCAGTTTGTAGAAATGCTGTTACTTCAGAACAAGCCATGGCAAGTTAGATATAAAAAAAATAAGAGCTACGTTTTTTTCGCCAGGGCATGGTATAGAATGGAATGGAAGACGATTTTTCCATATTCCATACGGGCAATTTTCTTCCATTCCATACTAAAATTTTCTTCCATATTCCATTCGATACTTCCATACCAAGGTATGTTTAAACCGGAAGCTACGCGTAATTTGCATTGCATTTTTGCAACCTTAAGCGTACTTTTGCAAGTTGTCGCTCGTGAAGGTAAGCAGTATGGTACATTGCATCTCATCCCATATTTGAAGGACTATCTCAATGAGCTACCATAAAAATTCACTCAGCATGAAAACATCAACCACGCAGTCAACAGGCAATAGGTTGATCGATATGCACTGGGTTCAATGATTGCAAGTTTGTAACCACACCAATTATGAAATTTGGCATAGCCAAACTGCCACAATCATTTTACACAAGTACCGAAAAAAAGTTAAAACGCAAAAAAAAAACATAAAGAATTAAGTTCAATCGAGGATAGAAAAGCAAAACAAATCTTTTTAACTAAGGAAAAAAATTCCTTTTTAACTGTGCAAATTCAATGCCATCGCTATCATGGGCCAAGGGGGCCTTGCACCCCATTTTGGTTTACTAAAAATATTTTTTTTGGAGCATTACGTTACCAGAAAATCGACAATGATGCAAAAAGTAGTAACATTTAATCTTACCTACTTGACTGAAGTAACCTACATTAGCAGTATATTAAAGTTTTTAAATACTGGAAGTTTAGTGGTTCAATTTTCAAACACCAGATTTAACACCCCAAGTTTACACCTCTGAACCTAAAAGGCCATCAAGGAATTAGGTTAGTCATATCAATTTCATAGCTATGAACGTTTGCATCGTATTCGATTCAAAGTATTCCAAGCCCGAAGCCATTGTTTCTCAAACAATGGGTCGGGATGCACAACAGACTGCGAAGCGTTTACGGATATACTGTAGAGACGCAACTACGAGGGCAAGGGGGCTTAGCCCCACCTTTCAGCCAAGTCACTAAAAAATTTTAACCCTAAAATGCTAGCATTTAAACGTGTTTTTGAATTAATCTGTATGTAAAGTAAGGACTGAATAGGCAGGGGAATTTAATTTTTCCACTGGCTTCTAAGTCTTAGCTATTTAATTCTTTAAATAGCTTTAAAAACAAGCGAAATGTGATCCAAATGGCGTTGAAATAGTTATTTTTTCTGGAAAAATCAAAAAATTGCCCAGCGACAGGGGCATCGCCCCCAGACCCCCGTTTATATGAGATGATTTAGTAGCACCGCTTTGCTCAGCTCTCCACCTAATTGAGGCATTTTTCAAATAAAAAAATTTTAACTTACAACCCTCCTCCTTTAGCAAAATCTTGGTTACACGTCTGTTTATGGGTGTGTCGGAAAGTAGAAGTGCAGACCAGCAAAAAAGTTTATTTCGTTTTTTGAAAGACCAGCTATTTTGTATTTTTTTAAGCACACTCAAGGTTGTTTAGGTTGCAAGCACGGCTGCAGATAGACTTCACACGTGATTATGGGCGGAAACGAAAGGAGCTAAAAAACATCTCCGAACTTATCCATGTTTCTTTTTCGACATGATTGAACAATCTGGAAATTGAGCATAATTTGCAGCCGTACAAGATCAGTTTTAATGTGCGAAAGTTCTGTCTATTTTAGTGCATCTTAACTTCGTTTGCGCTGGCAACGTCACTAAGCAAATTGTCATTCTCAAAATAAAAGTTAAGCCAGTCAGCATCAATGCAGCTGCAAATTGCAATGAAAATATATTCTATGATATAATGATGCAATGCCTTCAGTCCTTACAATGTTAGCGCAATGTTCAAATGTTCATGACCGAATTACCGTATTAATTTGTTGACAGATGATTAGCTGCGAAACGCTTCTACTATAGTTTTAGTTATCACTATCGGTATTCATTTTTCTGTATATGCCATGAGCGAAATCTAGTATGGAATTGAAATAGAAGTATGGAAGATTGTCTTCCATTACATTCTTGAAATCTTCCATTCCGTTGTGGCATCTTCCATATTCCATAACGAAATTTCCGTTCCATTCTATTCCATTTTCGATTCCATTCCATACCAAGCCCTGCTTCTTGCCCAATGTAGAGAGTGGTAAATTTAAGTTGAAAAAAGCTTTTCAAAGCGGCAAGATTTTAGCATGTACTAAAAAATCTGAAATCTGCGCCACTTCTACTCTTAAGCTGATTAAAATGATGCTAAAAAGTCAGGCAGCGCAAGCCTCTTCCGCATGCATGCTTTATTAGAATCTGATTACGGAATTTTAACGTATGTTTTGCAATTTTTTGCTTTGCGCCGTGGCCCAAAGGGGGGCATGGCACAATACTCCGACCCTAAATACGCCCCTGGTTGTGCATGTCTTAATGGTCACAGCATATTAGTCATAGCTTGAAACCATTCAACAAGTGTTTTCAAAAGGTGAGGTTTTGTTAATACTGTTTTTTTATAAAAAGTTTCATATATGATAAAATATATAAGTATATTTCGGTTGGAATTTCGATGTCTTTTAGTTGCAAGAAAGGCGAATTTGACCGGTATTTCAACCGGCTTGACCGGCCGGTCGAAGAATCTCGACCCGACCGGCAACCCGACCGGTGCCGGTTGACCCGACCGGTTTCCATCTCTGCCCGGAGCCCCTGGTCTTTAATATTGTTGTAAGTTACTGTTGTAAGCAAAAAATGCTAAAAAGAAACTGAAACTGAAGAAACAATAGGCATTTTCGGTGAAAATGCCTATTGTTTCTTCAGTTTCAGTTTCTTTTTAGCATTTTTTGCTTACAACAATTGGGGGCGCGGGCCCCCTGCCCCCCCTTGGCTACGCCTATGCTCCAAGTGAGGAAAACAAAAAAGATGTTCGCAAATTTTCCGCGAAGTTTCTGGTGTTTTCCAACGAAATTTCAAGTGTTCAAAAAATAGTGCTGTCCTCGAGCCGAGGACAGGGCGATTTTCGAGGACTTGAGGCTTCGAGGCCAAGACCAAGGCCAAGGACTTGACCTTCGAGGCCAAGGCCAAGGACTTCAAAATGTGTCCTCGAGGCCAAGAACGTCCCCGAGGACTCCACCTCTGCTTGTTATCGTTATCGTTTGACTTTTTTTCAAACAGCTGTCCATTGATTAGAATATAAACTCTTTATTTAGTAGACCAGAGACAGACGAGCGGAGAAAAAGAGGATTGAAGAAAAAAAAGTTTGTTCTTGTACCTAATCCTTTTTTTTTTTTTTTTTTTTGCGGTCACGCCTATTCGACTGATTTGATCTGACATATTCTTAGTGCGAGTGAACTGAGAAGAAAAAAGTCATACTGATTGGACGAATCGGCATATTTTAGAAAAATGAACAGTGAAGAAACAAAAGGTCAAAACTATCAGTTTCCAGTACACCAATAAAGAATCTATGATTAGAATCTAACCAGTAGTAGTAGCAATGGTAGCAGTGTGGTAGTTATACCCAGGATTTAAACTGTAAGACGCATCAGGAGTGCGGCGGAAAATTTGGTGAAAACTTTGCTCCTAATTTAAGGGCTTCTTCTTTCTTTTGGTACAATTTTTGAATTTTGCCCACATATTCTGGTTAAGACCAAAAAAAAAAAAGATCTTCATCGCAATTTGGTACTTACTATCTTCGGCCTGAATTTTGGATTTATTGAAATTACCAGCCACTCTTTCGTTTAAATGTTTAGGACGCTTTCTTTTAGTTGAGAAGTACTAAATCTCGATAGGGGAACGCTAACTCTCGATGGGGAGAAGCGAACCTCGTACAATTTAAGTACTGGTTATACCTCTACTCATTTATATATATTACGTTCCTAGTACTCCTCTACTTCTTTTTGTTATAATTTAGGCAAAGAGGTAGATTTGCAATACCATTTTTAAGCAATAAGCAGCAACTTTGTTAGATTCAACATTTTTATTAAAAACAAAACATATCGAATGTTTTCCGCTTAAAACATTCAAGTCCTCATCAGAATATTACAAACAATAATACGTAAACATCTACAAAGGAAAATAAAAGGATTACGGCAACATAAATTACGTATAGCTGACTAATAAGGTACATTATATGAGGAAATACTTAAAATTATTTTGCAACAAAATAAAAATGTTTTTCCAGTTTCGGAGCAAAGCAATCATATTAAAATTACAGTCAAACAAGCAACAGTATAAAGTTTTTAGCGTGAAATAAACCAATTCAGTTAGAATAACTATTAATGGGATAGTCAAGGCGCAGTGAAATAAAGAGAAAACTATTAATAAGCAGTGAAATAAGGAGTTTACCTGCAAACCCAGTGAACGACCGACGCATAGCTAATGCTGTGACGCTCAAAATTACTTTTTGTCTACCGTAAAATCAGCAATTATTCAAAAATATCTGATTATGGAACCTCCAGAAAAATAGAGTCAAAATAATTGTCAGTTAAATATCTCCTGATATCAAAACAGACTGGCACCCTAAGTTGAGCCATTCAAAAAATTAATTTTTGGGGGGTCTTCTGGGGGGGTGGCACACCCAAACAAGGTCAAAATTCTTGTCTGTTAAACATCTGCTGATATCATAATAAACTGGCACCCTAAGTTGAGCCGTAGAAAAAATTGATTTTTGAGGGGTCCATTTGGGGGGTCCCCGGGGGTTGGCACCCCCAAACTATGTCAAAATATTTGTCTGTTAAGTATCTGCTGATATCATAAAACAGACTGGCACCCTAGCTTGAGTCGTTCAAAAAATTGATTTTTGGGGGGTCCCCGGGGGGTGGCACCCCTAAACTATGTCAAAATATTTGTCTGTTAAATATCTACTGATATCATAAAACACTGGCACTCTAAGTTGAGCCATTCAAAAAATTGATTTTTGGGGGGTCCATTTGGGGGTTCCCGGGGGAGTGGCAACCCCAAACTATGTCAAAATATTTGTCTGTTAAACATCTACTGCTAGCAAAAAAACCAGCACTCTAGCTTGAGCCACTCAAAAAATTGATTTTTTGGGGCCCCATTTTGGGGGAGTTCCCGGTGGAGTTGCCCCAAACAATTTCGGGAGAAATAATTGCGTTTGCAGCTCAACAACTTTATACAAAAATTAGATTTCGATGTTTTGTGGTTAAGGAGAAGAAGAGCGTACAAAAATTAGGAAGAAAAAAAAGGAAAAAAAAAGAAATAAACCTCATCGCAGCCAAAAGTGGGTTGGTTGGGATGAAAAGGTATCTTGAGACATACAAACACATGAAATATTTTTTGCCGACTGAAGCCGTTTTTGACTGAGACCACTTTTTACGCCAAACTTGCGGGGCGGTTTTCGGGGCCTAAAACCAAAGTCACGCAACCTATTGCCTCGAAATTTGGTACAAAAATATAACTCATTAATGTCAAACTACTGTCCAAATTTCATGTAGCTAGACCCAACCATTCTCGAGTTATAAGCAAAAGTCTGAAATTTCGCACTCGTTAGTTGGAAAATGGCTGAGTAAAAACAAAGGAACACGCGACGCGGGCTTCGGTCGTTCCAACAAGTCAAATCAAGGTAAAAACTAACTTATGATATTATGACGCAACAGAAAATTAGGCAACTGACGAACGAAATACTTAGCAAAAACGAGACACCTTCAGCATAAAGTTGCTTATTTAACTTTGGATTTAGTTTTTTAACCAAAAGTGCTTCTTTGATTTTAGTTTCATACTCTGTATAGCATCTTTTTAAAGGCGAATTTACACTGTATCCGTTTTTTGTCCGTTTTCGTCCGTTTTTTTACGTTTTTGCTTTTTCTTGAAAAAGTAGGCGCTTTTTCATGTGCATTTTTATAAGTCCATAGCCGCACTAAGTAGACTGTTATATATAGATAAAAATTTTGTTCAAAAATTTTGTGTATGAATGACAAGAGCGATATTTCAAAATAGAGCTGTACCCCTTTACAAAAAAATTTTTTGGGAAAACTTTTGTCCAGTATGTGACTGTCTGGTTAGTGCAGATATGGACTTATAAAAATGCGGATTAAAAAGCGCATACTTTTTCACGGAGGAGCAAAAACGTAAAAAAAAAGAACAAAAACGGGCGAAAAACGGATACTGTGTAAATCTACCTTAAAACCTGGAAAGAGTTTACGGTGTACTTTTCCTCACGGGTAGTAACACAGTGAGGAAAAATCTTTTGGCACAGTGAGGAAAAAGCACAATGAGAAAAAAACAGGCCGTGAAGAAAAGTATACCATAAACTCTTTCCAGATTTTAAAAAGATGCCATACGGAATATCAAACTAAAATCAAAGAAGCACTTTTGGTTAAAAAACTAAATCCAAAGTTAAGTAAGCTACTTTATGCTAAAGGTATCTCGTTTTTGCTAAGTATTTCGTCAGTTGCCTAATTTTCTGTTACGTCATAATATCACAAGTTAGTTCTTACCTTGATTTGACTTGATTTTCTCTTTATTTCACTGCGCCTTGACTATCCCATTAATAGTTATTCAAACTGAATTGGTTTATTTCACGCTAAAAGCTTTATACTATTGCTTGTTTGACTATAACTCTAATATGATTGCTTTGCTCCAAAACTGCAAAAGCATTTTTATCTTGTTACATAATAATTTAAGTATTTCCTCCATAAGTGGGCAAGTTAATGCAAAACGTTAGCTTCGTTAACCACTAGTCCGTTGACAAACCCTCCGTAAGCTCCGTTAAAGTTAATTCGTTAGTTTCAGCTTTAATTAACGGGAGTTAATGAAGTCCGTTAATTCGCTAACATTTTGAGTGTAATTATAAGATTCGCATAGGCTAGGAAAAACTTTTGGTGGATAATCGGTACCGGCAAAGTCCAAAGCATAACAATTTTGTTAAGTCATAGAGCTCAGTCAATTTCTTGACCGAACTACCACCAAGCAAAACAGTCGTGCGAAAAAAAAAAACACTTCTCTGTAGCAAAATGAAATTTGAGAGTAAAATAACCCTACATGCAATGCTCAGGATAGCGCTATTTCGGTCAATACCAAACCTCGTCAGCTGAGCTGGCATGAATTGAAATGAGTAAAAAACAAAAAATTTTCTCACTATTTATAGAATTTCCAGTCGCCGAAAACAGGCCAAGCCAAAAAAAAATATAGAAGGCCGAAACAAAAGAGCAAAAAATCGGCAAAACCAACAATAAGCTCCGAAGTCAAAATTATCGTTTCGCCAGCGATCAAAATGCAAATGAAGCGTTGAAATCGGCTACGAGTTCTAATGAACCGATCAAAAAATTATGTAAATTAGCCGTTGAAATCTGCCAAGAATTTTAACTAAAAACATTATTTTGGAAGCAAAATTGTGCTTAAAAAATGAAAAACTTAGCAAGGACCGAGGCCAAACAAAAATTAACAGCCAATAGCTGAAAGGAGAATAGCAGGGAATATATTGTGGCTGATCCCATCTAAAGGAGAATAGCAGGGAATATATTGTGGCCGATCCCATATATTGTGGCTGATCCCTATATTGTGGCTGATCCCATCTTTTCTTGATGAATTTTTAGACCTATCCACTAATTATTTTGAGTGTAATTTACATTTCTTATTATTCACTCACTTCTGGAACAAGTAATGACACTGTTGAGCTGATTATTAGGAAAAATTTATTGTTATTGTGGTCTTTTTTGTGTTTTGGAAGTTACATTTTGCAGTCTAGTATAATTTCAAGATAAAAATAGGTTTAAGTGCACTAACAAAGCTGCGATCAGAAAATCTTTGGAAATTGCGAACAGTGATAAGTAACCGACCAACGAGGTTGCAGTTTATTTTTTGCCACAAAAAAGAGCTTCTTTCTTCGCTTTTTCTATAAAACTCGTGCTAATACACAAAAAGTGTTACCATTGCAAACGGGTATCTGTACCGGTACGATGAATGAATGGCTCAAGATATTAACGATCAGAGGCGCCGAGAGCCGAACGTAGGCCCGGGGCCAGCTCAAATGTGACGGAATTCCGGGTTTGTGAACTCCAAAACAGACGGAGACAATGTCGCAGTTTTGTCCAAATTATGATGTAATCTCAAAAAAAAAGGTCTTTGCCGAAATTCTAACGGTTTTTTCGGTCAAAATTGAGTGATCTCAAAAAAAAAAAAAAGGTCTTCAGACGTCACATGCTGATTTCTAAGTGTCATTCCGATGGGTCCTCTGTTGGGCCCGCTGAAGCCCATGGACCCCCCAAAGTCCATGGGCTCCGGGGTCATTGTGCCCCCTGCCCCCCCTTCCCTCTCGGTGGCCCTGTTAACGATAAAAACCTTAACGGAAGTTAACAAAACTTAACGGAAGTTAATTTAGTCCGTAAAGAGTTAATGAAAAAGTTAGCTTTGTTATTGACGAATTAACGATTAACGGATTTGTGCCCGTATATGATTTTCTCATGTAATGTACGTTATTAGTCAGCTATACGTAATTTATGTTGATGTAATCCTTCTACTTTCTTTTGCAGATCTTTTTGTATTATTGTTTTTAATATCCTGATGAGGGCTTGATTGTTTTCAGCGGAAAACATTCAATATGTTTTGTTTTCAATAAAAATATTGAATCCAGCAAAGTTGCTGCTTTTTGCTTTAATTTACTTTTCGTTCAGCCAAGATTTTCTTAATTTCATCTTGTAACTTTGTAATTTTATTTATGTGGGTAGAAGTGGACTTAAGGACTACTTTGGTCACTTGGCTTTTTCCCTATTGCTAGTAAATATTATCGTTAACATGCTCTGCTTGTGCTTTAATTGTGATTTTAAACTTCGCTGGCTTTGAAATAAACTACTACTACTACTAAACTACAGGTACTACAGTACTATACAAGCATTGAATATGGTCTGCGTAATTCTATTATGTCATAAACCACAGTGACGAAACAGAAAAGTTAGGCAAAATGGGGAAAAGCTTATCTGCTGTCTTCTTATATAATATGTTGTTCAACAAAGTATCATTATTTAATAGCGCCTATTTAAGTAGAATCTACGCTCTAAACGAAGTGTTTAAATTTGGTGTGTTTTATGCATTTAAATTGGTATTTAAATGCATTTTATGCATTTAAACGTATTCTTTAACATGTTCTAACCAGTAGTGGCCTTAGGAATGTGCAAAGTGTGCAAATGCATAGGCCCCCCCACTTCTGGGGGGGGGGGGGGGCCCATTTGACCTATCGCGCGCAAAAAAAATTTGATTGTGAAAAACTATTGCAAATTATGACAAAAAGTTTATGCGCTTGTTTTAAGTGTCATTACATATGTACCCCCTCCCCTAAGATGCACTTATTTCAAGTGTTATTACACATATCCCCCTTTCCACGACAATATTAGTTTTAACTTTTAAGTCAGATTTAGCAACCAGATAATAAAAGTATACTGGTAAAGTCAACCTACTACTCTTTTTTTTCGCTTGCTACTGTTAGGCTACTCGGGTTATAGGCGTAGCCAGGGGGCCCGGCCCCCCTCAATTGAAATGCTACAAATGATAAAACTGTCACAAAAGAGACTATTGTTTCTTCAGTTTCAGTTTCTTTTAGCATCTTTGCGTACAACAGTACACTCGTGCAGAAGTAATTAACAATTGTATTGATCCAGGGGGCCCGGGCCCCTTCAATTTAATGTTTGCCAACCAATTTAAACGTATAACCCGAGTGAAATTAAGCGTTTTTATCCTAAAAGTTGCTAAGTGAGGCCCTCATCTAACCTTTTTATGAATGCAATGCAATAAACCATGGACAGATTTAGCATATGACACAGTGCCAGGGGTCCTGTTTCAGATAAGACTTTTTTTGGTCTTCACCTGTATTTGGCAGGAAAATATTCCGAAAATCTTAAAGTGCCAGGGTCCCAACTCAATGTAAATCTGGCCCTGGCAATAACATGGTTTGTAGGCGTAACTCTCTATTGTACATTTTTCAATAACAATTCACCTCCACCTCGACAGTTTTTATGCAAAAAAAAAACTTTTGAAAAAAATTAGCTACAGTAAGGGAATGCTCATTGAACAAATTTTTAAATTGAGAGGGCCTGGGCCCCCTGGCGGTATATGTACTCCTATAACTGGTTGTTTTCATGATAAAACAATAATCTTTAAAGAAAATAACCGACTGGATTTTTATTTACTGTTAAAATATTGCAGGAGGCAATGAACTTTTACTTCCCCCTACCTGGGCCAAATCACTTACAAAATTTAACCCCAAAACGCAAGATTTTAAACGTGTTTTGAACTTAAATTGCAAGCAAAAGGAGGACTGGACAACTAAATTTTGTCAATTGGCTTTCAAATGTTAAAAATCCAGTACTTTCAAATGGCTCTGAATGCAATACGTGCGAAACGCGATGCAATGGTACGGTATTAAAATAGCTTTTTTTTCAAAAAAATTACGAAAAATCGCCCAGAGGCTAGGTGCATCGCCCCCAGATCCACATAGCCTCCGGCGGCTGTGGGCTCCGCCCCTAGACCCCCGTCTGTGATACGTTGGAATTACAGTACACTTCTTTAGCCTACTCAAGCACGTCTCCCACTTTAGATATTTTCGCATTTTAACTATTGGTTTAAGCCCTCTCCTTGAACGAGTTCCTAGTTACGGCATGCAGGGTTATTACTGGGTGCCTCTTTTCCACCCCCTCCTCCCTACTCTTTCTTGAGGCCCAACTTCCTCCTCTAAAGCTAATTTTAGAACATCAGGCCCTTTCCTCTTCGAACGTGCACTGCGTCTCCCCCCAGACTTCTTCAGCCTCAATGCCCTGGCAACAAGAAACGTGACCTGTCAATTAAAGAAGAAACTCTCCTGGAGATCATTCTGTTCTTCGGCCAAACAATCACTCCCATCCCCATGTGAGACTCTGATCATGTGCACCCCCTTTTCCTCCATGGACTGCAACCCACTTCACTGTTTCCCCCTTCATTACCGACTGCACAAGCAACAGTACAGCCCGACTACAGTCTGCTTCAAACAGACTATCCTCCCTCCCCCCTTCTGATATCCAAGTATGGACTAATGGATCTGTCCCCTACCTTTTTGGTCCCGGTGGTACTGGAGTGTATGTCACATGCTCCAAATGCCACACATCCAATTCCCTGTCCTTTTATACTGGTCCAACTGCCTCCAGCTTCATAGCTGAAACCTTTATCCTCAAGCAAAGTCTCGATTGGTGTACTAACCATTTGATGACCTGCAAATTCCAGTCAGTCCTTTTCCTAACTGACTCTCAATCGGCCCTCTCAATCCTTTCATCAGCCCCCTCTTATCTCCTGCCTAAGTCCCTCTGGAATGTTTGGTCCCTCGCCTCCTCCCTCTCCAACAACACCACCTTAAACTTCCAATGGGTCCCCGATCATGCAGGTCTCCCCCGTAATGAAAATGCGTATTTTCTTGCCAAAGCTGGTGCTTCCCTGCCCACTGACGCGATCCCATGCCCTCTCCCCACAGTCATTGCCAAAATCCGTTATCTCCAGTACCACAATTGGAGACGTCACATCTCCCACTCCTATCTAAACTACTAAGTCCCCAAAGTCTCTTCGGAGGAACTGCAGCATTGCGAGGCAGCGACTATATATGATCAATTCCTGCAAGCGATTTTTGTGATTTTTCGGAAAAAATATCCTACCTCTTTTAATTCCATTTGGATGACATTTTGCACGTTTGTAAAGCCATTGTTTTGAAAGTTGTTGTTGTTGTTGTTGCAGTGCATATTTACCCTGCTGTAACCGGACATTAACTATTGGACGATCAGTGCACTTTTCATTGCAATGACTACTTCGTGCTTGGAGGAATCCGCACCTGCATAAGAGTTTCCAGCGATCCAATGCTCCTGATTGTCCACTGAATTTGCTGCTTGTTCGAAGCCATCAAGCAAAGATAATCATCGTAAAGCGTCTTGTCCAATGACCAGAGAGCGGGTTGAACCCAGATCATGCGATCGGGGTCGTCGTAAAAATGACGCATTTAACCTCTTGACCACGCTGCTAACTTAAATTCGACTTAAATAAGTAACTTACTGATTGCTGAAATTTGGAAGCCCATTTACAGAATGGAGTTACTCATTACTCAGCCCCTTCAGCTTCCCTTTACATATTGGTCAAGTCTAAAGCAAGCTAAGACTGTACATTGTATACCGGTATTTGGGCTAAATCTTGTAAATGACTTGTCTAAAAAGCGAAAGGCTTCAGCCCTTTAGCCCCCCTAGTTACACCATTGATCACGAACAAAGTCAGTGTATAGGAGCAAGGGCGCCGAGAGCCAAACGTGGGCCCGGGGTCAGCTCAAATATTAGGCATCTCCGGTTTTGTGTACTCCAAAATAGAAGGGGAAAAATGCCACAGTTGTCACCGGATTTTGATGTGATCTCAAAAAAAAAGATCTTCGATCTTCCACATGTTAATTTTTCAGTGTGATTTCGATGAGACCTCTGGGCCCCATGATTGGCCCCCTGAAGCCCGTGGGCAACGGGGTCATTGTCCCCCCCTTTCCCCTCCTCTCGATGGCCCTGTATAGGAGTCCTTCACTTATTTTTAAATGATTTAGACATGACCCTATAATTTTGAAGGATTCATTCTTCAAGAAAAAATTTTAAGTTGACGGATTTGGAGAAATCTCGACAGCGGTAGGAGTGAGAAAAAGCGGATTATTTTTTTTATTTGGAACAGAATAACGGGACGATATGAAGAGCTTAGACAAAAAAACCAGAGCCAGGATAAAATGGATCATTCTATTTCGAGACGTTTCGACTTAAACTAAAGTCATTATCAATCTTATTCAAATAGAATGATTATCATATTATAATCTTATCATTCTATTTGAATAAGATTGATAATGACTTTAGTTTAAGTCGAAACGTCTCGAAATAGAATGATCCATTTTATCCTGGCTCTGGTTTTTTTGTCTAAGTTTTTTTATTTGGTTTTATTATTTTGGTGTACCGTAGGATTTAAATCTAATTATGGAATAAACGTCATTTGATGGTTCATGCTTGAGCATGCTTAAATTTTGCCAATAAAAAGTTTCATTGATTGATATATTGGCCTTTCTTTTGGGCGTTACACTTTCGGAAAACCAAAGTTTTTAGCAGTGATGTTAAAGGCTGAAAGATCTTCCCGTTTACATTTCCGCGGGAATGTTCAGCTGTGTCATTGGCGGGTTCCACTCTTGCATCGTTGGGCTGATATACATGCAGTTTGTTATTGTGCTTCGGGTTCTGACAATACCCGTTCAAAGACGCTTAAGGCATCTCCGGTGCTTCCAGCAAAAAAACTTCGAAATATTTGATTATACAGTGACAGTAGACTAGGCCCTCTTCCTCCCTGCAATTTTCTTTTGGAAAACGTATGAAATTCGGGGAAATTTTGTCACTTGGGGTTTTTTTGACGAAATTCTTTTCTGTTGTGTAGAAATTTCGGCTATCTTATAGCTGTTTCAATTTTATGCGCAAAGATTAAGCATTTTTGTATTTTCGTTTGCAAAAAGCTTAGCTGAATAGTTACATCCATCCTTGATTTATTTTTCAACCCCTAGGATTTTATGCTACGCACTGATTTCGCGTAAGATCAAGCAAATAAACCGTATAGCAAATCAGAAAAAACATTAAGCACACAAAACGATAATTTATGGTTCATAATTCGTATATGAATTGTGAAAAGCTATACTTTGTAAAGAGTTGTTGTCGCTGTGTAACGGAATCTCTTGAATTTCGCTTACACTTTTGGCTTAATAGAATTATGCGGAGTTCATAACAAAAATAATTGAAAATGCCAACCTAGAAAATAATGCGCAAGGCGGAGCAAAGAATAAAAAAAGTCGTGTGAGACGGGTCAGGTTTCGCCAAAAACAATGCAATGCAGAATTATTGATCCGTGAAAAGTTACACAAGTTAAACGAAAGTCAAAACAAAAAAAAACAATTGTATCAATTTAAAGTAGCAAATCATTGGATAAGCAGAACCTTCTTGGCATTGCCTAATGATATTTACCTATCTATTTTTAGATGCTAATAATAAAACAAGAAATCTAGGATATTTATAATAGTAGCTTTGCAGGAATATTTTTTGCTCCCTTGCAGCATTTAGCAAAGACCGAAGCACAAATTTTCGCTCTCGTGTAAAAAAAAAAAACTTTAAAAAAGTACAGAGCTGTACAGCGCTGTTTCGAGCTTTTAGCTCTCATCGGCAGCCCTCAGCTATCTTTTCAAAGGTATTCCCAGCTGAACAAACATCTTGGCCTAATTGGCCAACCTTATTGGCTTGCAGAGAGGCAGATGGTTTAGTAGGGAATAAACGATTTTTTCACTTGTGGTACTTTAGAAACAAGTGAAAAAGTAGCTGGATCCTTGAAGTAAGGACAGCCATAGACTGTCATCATTGAAGTAAGGACAGCCATAGACTGTCGATCCTTGAAGTAAGGACAGCCATAGACTGTTTCAAATCATCGACCATGAAGGACATCAAGATATTGCAGTTTAAAAAAGTAATTAACTGAATTGAAAAGGACGCCATAAATCAACCGTGTTCGAGTCAGTCAATTTTTTTTTTGGAAAAAGAAACAAGGCAAGCTGGTGCAATCAACAACCCAAAGAATCAGACTTTCAGGCTTGTGAGTTAGAGTGTAATTCCTCACCTCGTTGCCATCCGCAAGTCAGAAAATTTATGAATCAGAAAGAAGATCGTCATTAATTTACTACGAACAATATTTTTTGGCGGTAAGCTCTGAAGCATTTTGACAAAGTGTACCGTTATATTTACGATCTATCACTTTTTTTCTTGCATTAGGGTGCGTTTAGACTGGACGCGAAGCAACGCGAAGCAACCAAAATTTGACGTCATCGACAGCTCGCGAAAGGTTGAAACCGGGTCGCAACCTTTCGCGAGCTGTCGATGACGTCAAATTTTGGTTGCTTCGCGTTGCTTCGCGCCAGTCTAAACGCACCCTTAGAGTTAGCGTTCGTGCAGGCGGGCAGCGATACTAGGCTGAGAGATAGCAAATGGAAGAGCTAAAAGAAAAGGTACAGGTACAGCACTTTGAAAATATGCAGCTGCAATATACTGTTAAGGGAAATTCGAAGTAGCGACATTAGTCAGAGGAGGAGGTCAAAGATTTGCAACTGAACTGAAAACACTAATTTTGCTAGCGGCCGTGTAAAAAGGTTTAAACTTTCAAACGATTCTGAAAAGTAAAAAAATACAGTCATACAGTGTGTCTTTTGTGTCATTACTGCCATTGAATTTGTATTGATACAAAGAACAGAATTGATCTTTCAAATGTGTGTATTTTGGCTACGGAAATCTCAAATCAAAATAGTCTTGCTTTGTTGAAAAATGTTTGGATAAGTTTCACAAGCTTGTAGTTGTAAGCTGCAGAGTAGAAATGTTGTGATGACGTCAGAAATGCTGGATGCTCAGTTGTAAAAATAGTGGGTAAGAGCGGCCTAAAACAAAGTCGAAGATCAATGTCCCATGTAGATTTTTCGTGGTCGAAAGACCGGACAGTACCGAATTTCGTTTGGTCGTTCAACAATTATCACTATTCCCCCCAGATGCACTCCCTCTCAGAAACGAATTCTAGAAAAGTTTCATTGTTAGAATTAAAGTTAAAGAGTACAACTTTGACTGGTTTAGTAGAATAAAAAGTTAGTTATAAGCTGAGTGATCGCAGCTAGCAAAATACTGCATCCATTGGATGAGAAAAGGTGTCTTTTTGCCTCGATATTCGTTTTTATCAGTTTTTGTTACTCAGCTACAGATTTGCAAATGTAGGCAATTTACTTGTGAAATGTAATTTTCTTGTGGTAAATCTGAAATGAAAGCCGACGATTTAAAAACGGCTGCTGGATTTGAGCCAATTAAAACTAAGGCTCTTCAACTTCCGTTGGATGTATTAGATGTGAAAGCAAGGTAAGCTGTGCACCTTTTTACAACGATCTTGATTTTAGTCGCATGATCCGGATTCCACCAACACTTGGTCAATGGTACCAGTGGCGAAACCAAGGGGTTACAACTCCCCTTTAGCCAAGTTACGTAAAAAATTTAACCCCAAAATACAAGCGTTGAAAAGTGTTTTGGACTTGACCAGTAAGCAAAGGAGGACTGAAATGTTTGGGCGATGTAGTTCCTTCAAATGATAAAAAAAAATTCTGAAAACGATCCAAATGGTGTTAAAATGGCTGATGTTTTTTCGCAAAATCGAAAAAATCTCCCGGCAAGTAGGACTTCGCCCACAGAACAGTATAACCTCCTACGGGTGGAGGCTCTGTCCACAGATCTCCTCTGTAAGCAAAATCCAAGTTGCGTGCCGGGTGATCACGTTGTTTCTTCCTAAAAGATGCTTTATGATAAATAACTCTTCTTGGTGACTTCGAACAAGCAGCAAATTTATTTGGAAGAATCGAACGTTAACCGGAAAACTTGGAAAACCGTCAAATCTTTTTAAGCGGGTGTGGAACCAGGGATGTGGAATTGTGGATTCGTCCAAACATAAGTCTATACCATCCTTTTCAGATGAAGGGAGGATAAAGATGTATCAATCAATTTTTCATTGAAAATACCAAACGAAGTATGCTACTATATAAAAAATTCAACAAATGAAACTTAGTCACTAATTTGAGCGATGCTCTAGCAAATACGAATAAGAAATGAAGTCCACATTACTGATTCCATTGCTACAATTAAAATTTTGAAAAAATTTGGCAAAAAAAATTTTGCAAGTTGCTGGCGTGTTGTAGAAAACAGTGCAATGGCGTATATACTCGTTTCAGTGGCCACGATGTCCTGCGCAGTGGCATCATAGTAACACCAAAGCAAGCTAAGATCGACAACTAAACCGGCATAATGCATTACAACTTGCATAGACATAGGAGAAAAATTTTGGTTGTGTAAAATTCGCATCAATTAGCACAAAGCTTTTATACCTAACCGATTTTTTATGAGATACTTGTTTAATTGTTTAGCAGTTATTAACAATATGAAGAGAGCTGACAATCATTGTATTGTAATTGTTATAGTTCAGTCGGTTTATTGACACAACGGCTTTACATAGTAAGCGGACAAAATCCTATTCCGCCTTCGCTTATCCGAAAAGAAGCCTGGGAAATTTAATACGGCAACGAGTATTGTTGATGGACGGATAACATAGGGCTCTTTCTGAGTTTTTTTTTTGTGCATTCAACAAGCGAATCTTGAAGACCGCCCATCAAAAAGACAATACAGTCTAGCTTAATTATTGCTTTTTAATTTTTAGTTTTAATGTTACAAAATCAAAAATATAATTTCAAACTCAAAGTTATAGACAACGCGCAAGTGCTAGCAAACAGTTATGTGATAGAACTCCGAGTTTCAATATGTCGACATTTTTCATACTCGATTTTAGCGGTCAAAATTTGTAATTTATGAAGCAAAAATGACTTAGGTTAAAGTGAAAATCAAATGACAGTTTTTCGAAAATGCTTCAGTAGCTGTCAGTGTTGAGTGTTAGAGCTGATATTGAGAAGTTAGAACTGGCACTTGCGGCTATTCAAGCTTGAAAGATATCAATTCGACATAGTTTTACAGAATAATGTTAAAAACATTAATTATTTTTGAGGTAAATTTTTATTTTGGCGAGAGAATCGCAGTATCTTTTTATCGACTGCAGAAAATCGTTTTCGACTCAACAACGCTTTTGGTAGGCCCAACGGAAAACTCGGCCCAAAACTCAAAACTCGAAAATGATTTTTACAAATCTTGATATTGGCCGACCTCCACAGCATTGTAAAAGTTATAATGTATAATTTGATAGTTCAGCAATCAAAAATACATAGCTTTTATCTTTAGTCTATTACTATGATTTTTAATTAAGCGTCCGATCCAGCATTACTCCGGATGCATTCGATAATTCGACTCCGTCTCTTTATGCACTCCGCTTCTTTTCCTCCTCGACAGCAAGTGATGCAGTGAGGTCAAGACTTTCAAAAAGCCGAGTTTCCCAGCACAACCCCGATTCGCAGAAAGAGAAAACTGAAATTCAACTTTCTCCAATCGAACTTACAATCAACAAGAAAATAAAATACCCCCATAATAAGGTAAGTTAATTATTATAGATTATTTGGTTATTAGGTTTCCATGGCTAGGAGGAGGCGCAAATCTGTTTGTGCTCAAGTAAAGCTTCCAACTGCTGCTACCAGTCACAATAAGGCCCCCTCGGTCCCATTTCAATGTCAAACATCAAGAAGGGAAACTGTAAACAGTCTTTTTTAAAAATAAAATCAAGGAAACAAAAGTTGAAAAAGTTGGTGCATCGGCAGTTTGTAATCGAGTCGAGTAAATCCAAAAAATTGCAACCTGTCAAATTCTTTTGATTTGCTAATGATAATAGTGCCTATAACTAGCAGAGCATAAAATGCTTTGTAGCTTTGAGATAAAAAATTAAAGAAAAACTGCTTTTTATTTTGAAACTTCAAGTGTTTTTTAAAAACCCTTATAGAATTTTTTCAAAATTTAAGTTCTCAAAGAAAACTTTTTTCTCTTAAAAGTTCAAAATTTCGATTGCGTATCATTTAGATTTTATCTTACCTTTTTTTAAAAATATTTTGTGCTTTTTTGGGGTTATGAAACTTTTTTTTCACAGAAGCGCCAGTTTGGAAGAGAGAAGCCTCAATCAGTTGATTTGATTCCGTCCGATCGTGAGATCATCGAAGAATTACGTCATCAATTGCGTACTCAACCCCGCAACGGAACAACCAGTGTCTTGGAGGCGATAGGCGACCCAGAAGTTAGTGAAAATTTGATCAAAAGTACACTTTAAGCTTGCATTTTGTTACTCTATGATTAGCAAGGTACTTGGCGTGTGGAATAGGGCTTTTTGAGTGTGTCAATATACCATAAGTCCCCAGAATCCCTTTAAACTTCCCTAGCATTGGCAACAAACAATTGGTGTGTTCTATACATAGCGCATTGTCGAATTGGTCGCACAAACACAATCTGAGCAGGTGTTAAAAAGCTCGAGATCCAAGCATAAGACTGCGGCGAGGAAGATCAGACAAAAGAGCACATCCTGTTCCAATGCCCTTTTGGTCTACCCTAAAAGACTCTGACCTAAAGGATGCAATTGGATACCTGCCTTTGCCACTGGTAAGATAAGATATGATGATGACCTCCCTAAAAATGCAAGGAAAAAGCAAACTTTTTTTATTTTTAGGTTAGAGAACAGCGGTTTTTTTATGAACCCTTGAAAACATTTTTGCAAAGCAAAGAATCGGTCAGCAAAGATTTTTATCCTGATCCCAGTGTTCGGGTCGTAAACATCATGGTAAGTTTCTAACAAAATAGAATTTGTACTGCGAAAAATGGGCAAGGTTGAACTGATAGATCGTATCCAGAAATGTTATGAAGACTCAGTCTGTTCAATTTAGAAATTCCCAATCTTACGAAAAAGAGAATGTGTAAGCTTTTGTGGAGTTTTACACTCTTACTGTGTAGGGTTTTTACTTAACATGTTCAATAAGACTTTTAGAGAAAGTAACAAGCAGTTCTAAAATTCTTAAGGTTAGTAAAAAAGTTTTCTTCAGCAGATTCCAACGTTGGATAAAGGAATCCATCCCGAAAGTGGAATTGTTCTTCCTTTAACTCTCTCGCGCCATAACGCAGCAGTTTCAAGAAACGCCAATCGATTTCGTGGTGGCGGTACAGTCACGTTTCTACCAAAAGTTGAAGGAAACTCCCTGATGGGAAATCAAAACCTCATGAAATTCTACCACCCTGATATGCCAAGTCAAAGTCGGGAGCCCCATGTTGTTTCCAAGCGGAAAAGCCAGTTTGTTCTGCCTAGAATCGGGCTCAAACGAGATGAATTTGATTTTGAAGAAAACAACATCCACAAGAGAAGAAAAGGAGTTGTTACCATGGGCGAAAGTCGAACTAAGGCCACAACCGTCCAACTCCCCACCACCACGGAGGAGGACTCGTTCAGAAGTTTCAATGGTTTTCCGCGCAGGGCAACAACGACCGCCACTGGCAAAGCACATCTGATAGGTCCAATGAACAAAATGGACATCATCGCTGATTACAGCAAAGCATTGCAAAATGGCCTAATTTCTTACAACGAGTACATGAAGAAGCTTTCAGTGTTGTCTTTACACAAAGTTCCTCTAGGAAAGAATGTTCAACGACATTTTCAATTAGTCAGGTAAACAGAGCCTATAAAGGGGCTGTTTGGCAATTGTTTCTGCGTTACCTGCGTAAGAAGTGTCCTCCACAATTTCGTCGAGAAAAAGGAGGAGAGTGAAACCGAAATTAGATTTTTTAATTTTTCCGCAAAAATCTGGGCCGAAATCAAGTATTGTACTGTGAGCAAATGAGAAAAGTGTAGCATACGTTTGCATGGTTCCTTTTCCTAGACTGTGACACGCCTGGGCTCCCTTGTGTCCTTAACCAAGCTCCGCATGAGGTTATGCTGGAAGTGATGTTAGCTTAAGTGGTTTAAATGGGAACTCGCAAAGTGCTGATCGGCTCTCTTCCAGTATTTCTTTGCCGGCCATTCGTTTGCCATTTATCAGTTTTAAATTCCCTTTCTTTGTGCTGTAGTGCTGCAACTAATCAAACTTTATTGCGCCCTGTTTTGGTTATTTTTTAGCGTTATTTTTTTACCTTGATCATATAAAAAAACGCAAATGTTAAATCGAATACTGTAACTTTCAGAGATGGGACGACAAATATGAAACCGAAGCTAACTCATGTCGATGTCAACTCCAAATCCGGAACTCAACTCAGTTCCGAATCGTCGGAACACAGCGAAGGAACGAAAATCCAACGGCCTGCTGTAACCAGAGAAAAAAGTAATAAGTTGTTTCGGTTAATGACATGATGACGTACTTGCATTAGCGATTTCAAATATCTCCACAATCGTAGAAAAACAAAATATAAAAGAATGATGTTTTCCAAAGGTTTTACTTTTATCCCAACACTTAAACAATGCGAAAAAATTAAGTATTATACGATTAAAAACAATTGAACATTAAAGCTCTGGCCCACAAACGTCAAAAAAACATCACAATTAAATTATTATAAACAGCAAAGACATGAAAAAGTAACTTTCTATACGCTACGCTAAATTGTCGGCAGCGAGGCGAAGAGGGTAAAAGGCGTCGTTTTTACAACAATGCTGATTGCATGATCTGGCTTCAACCCGCAACATGGCCACGTTGTTATGTCCGTTGATAGGGCTCTTTAGGATGATTACCTCTGCTTGGTAGTTTAAAACAAGCAGCAAATTCAGTGGACAACAATTTGAAGAAATCCACAGAAACAATAGATCAGTGCAAACTTCTAAGCAGGTGCGGATTCTTCCAGCAAGAAGTACCGTATAGCCATAACTCAATACAATGAAACGTGTGGGGATGGTCCAATATTTAGCGTTCGACGCAATCCGGTGACAGCAGGATAAATTTGCACTATGCAGTAACAACAACAATAATCCCAATAATTAAAAGCAATAAACCCGACTTAAGTTTGCTTGCTTTTTATGTTCTCATAAATAATGTTACTTTTTTTTTTTCAGCCAAGACCTCCCATTCAGTGCATTTTAGCCCGGTCAAGACTAAAATCATAACAGAAGCCAGTACTGACGCAGCAAGCAAACAGCTCCAGTCACAATTACCCCGGGTAGACATCGGAGAGGGACTATCGTTGTTCGAGAAGCCCAAACTAGGCCCAGAAATGTCCGAAGAATTAATTGTTCCAGACCTGGCCCGGTACTCCCACGCCCATCATCCTCGACCTGGAAGACAGCCTCAGTATCATTGGAACCACGAGAGCGCTTTTGCCTCAGCTGCGTCGGAAACCTGGAGCAACAAACATTGGCCCTCGTCTGTCACGGCAAAAGTCCCCAATAAAATTCACTCGTCATTGAGAAACGTCGAAGCATCAAAAGAAGATGGGGACGATGTGCAAGGCAAAACAAGAGGTAATCACAAACTAAGACAATAATCCCATACGTAAATATAGCTTAAAACAGCATTCCTGACGATAAAAACTGACAGGCTGCTCTTCTAAAGTACTGATGTCATATTGAGACTGCATTATAAATTCCGTAGAATTTGTTTTGAAATTTAACACAATCAATGTACGCTTACTGTTGGATATCCTATACATACTTGAGTGACATACAGCGACTTAGGGAATCAAACTTTCATCCTTAAAAATTAGTGTAGCATTTTTATCACTACGGCAGCCTCTAGTGACAGTGTATTACGACGTCACGTATTTAAATTTTGAAAATATAACTTTTTGGTGCATATAGCAGCCTGAAAACCTAGGTAATAGAAGCAGGCAATATTATAGAAAGGCTTAATTCATTTTTATTATTGTTTGTTCCGCTTATTTTTCAGTTTTGTTATCCATGGAAGAATATTTGAAGATGCACACGCCTCAAAGTTTAACTGACTTTACTTCCAAAAGTCGTCAGAAAAACGAGGTGTTGGGAAGTGGGAGGTTGGAGGAAACTCCTTTTGCTCTTCCATCATCGGAGGTTGTCACTTTAGCAGAAGAAAATTTCGACTACATTGGCAAGCTGCCAGATCCCGTCAGTGGATCCGAGCCGATGGGTCTTGGCACTCGCGAAATATTACGATCAGTTAACTTTAAACTTCCTGCAAACTCTGTTCCGAGAGAGGATCTGGATCAGGAAGAGCCGTCGGATATAGACTCCGTATTTCAAGAGCATTTAGATAACATGCTGAAAACCATTAAAAAAGCAAAATCAAGCAGCAAGAAGAAAGTTCCGGAACTTCGAGGACTGATCCCAACTGTGATCCCTCAGGTACTTGTGGAAAACACTACTCAGCAAGAAAACGTTTCGTTCACCGATGAGGGAGCCAAAGAACTAGAAAAAACTACTCCTATTTTGCTCAATGTTCATAAAAACTTGCCTAAAAACAGTCCACCTCCAACGGCAGGAGAAATGCCTCCAAAAGAACCTCTCCAAAGCCTCAGTATTCCAACAACAAAGACCCCTAATGAGGAATTATTATCAGACTCTATAGTTGAAGTATCAGATCCTTCGAATCTAAATGTAACGGAGAGACTAAGTTCGCAGCCAGTTAAAAACAAAGACCATCCACAACCTAAAACTCCTCATTCTGTCCAAAGTAACAGATCCACCAGCCTTGTGATTCCAACAGTGGTCCTGGATGAAGCTCCACACTCGTTGGCAAACAATAGCGAAGTTCGCATTATGACGGCCTCTGTCGACTTAATAGTGCCCTCTGGCGACGACGATGCAGAAGGCGCAATAACTGATCATTCTAGACTCGAAGTGACCATTACGTCCATGCCTGTAGCACCGCCATCTTCTATAGCCGAATCTTCAGACGGCTCCCAACCAGATATTGAAGCAGATTAGAAAATATCAAATAAAACTATAGAATTTGCTGAAAAAAAGGCCAGACTGTTCGAGAAAAAAGCAACGTCTGCTTCTACGTCGTCGTCTTTACTAACAAACGTACAACATCACTTCTAGATAATTAAAAAAAGTTACTGTAAAATTGTCAGGGATTCAGAAAGAAATTTTTTCAGGTAGTACGAACTACCCGGGTCCCACAAACGTTATCGGACACCGTTATTGTCAAGATTAATCGCTATTCTCATTATGAATGTAGCTCTCCATTTGAAAGCGAGGGAATGATGAAATTGGTAAAACTTAAATTTAACTAAAGGGCTGTTGGAGCGCAGTAAGTTCCCCCAGCGGGGTCCGGGGCAGAGTCCTTTGAATATTGTCTTTAGTCCTTTGAATATTGTCAAGGATAAATGCAGCATTCTATTAAGGATTAACATCACAGTACCAAAATTCGCGGGCAAAAAGTTGGGTCTGGTATGCTCAAGGTATGGGGGTCGATTCTTGGTGCCAGCAATTTTTGGGAGGAGGGGGTGAGCTGAGTCAGTTGTTGCAAGCTATTTCTTATTTTTTGGTGTTGGAAGGCGGAGGGAATTAGTTACCATATTCTACCATAAACAGAGGCGTCTTTGAAG
Source organism: Trididemnum nubilum (assembly GCA_963965965.1). Lineage (NCBI taxonomy): Eukaryota > Metazoa > Chordata > Ascidiacea > Aplousobranchia > Didemnidae > Trididemnum > Trididemnum nubilum. The sequence continues at coordinate 16,644,741 of OZ014490.1, forward strand.
AGGTGCATTGGAGAGTACCTTGCTCCGCGGCCACGGGCCCCATCAACAGGACCAATCGCTCTGGACTCAACTAAATCCACAATTGCTATACACTGTCAGTTAGGAAAAATTAAAAATGCCAGAAAACCTTTGCTATTGAAAGACTTGACTTTTGTCACCCTGCAGGTCTGGAGGGTGGTGGCAGAATATTCTTTAGGTCTAATAGACTACCGGTATATGGCTATTTTGACGCTAGTTGAATAGTCACTGCCGTATAAAAACTTTCACAAAACACAAAACGCGTGAACATCAGAATTTTCTCGGCCCTTTGGCCCGGATACGATGCACCATAACCCTTGACCCTTTCTCGTATGCCCTGATAATGGCTGGTCTGTGACCATCACCGTCCAGCTTGACGACAAAAGATATAAATTACTAATATAAAACTTAATTTAATAATTAAACTACCGTACTCTTGAAGATAGGAGGGTCACGAACAAACCATTTCAACTCGGATGCTTGTTACATCTTTGGGTTGATGACTGAGCTCTTTTTGCTTGGAGAATGCATTTCAATTTTAAAATTTATATCAAAACCAGCTTAAAACAACTGCAAGGATGCCAAAAAGAGTAAGACCAATCAGTATTGTCCTCGGCAATCTCAATTATATGAATTGCATTGCATACTAAAATTTGTATTTTTTCGATTGAACGGTACTTTTAAAGGAATAATTCAAATTGGCTTTTCGTTTTCGACAAAAAGCAACGAAATAAATGTATCACGTGATGTATGTTAGTGTCACCTATACGTAATTTTTACTCTGCTTATTCGAAACAAAAACGGAAAGCCTACTATTTTTATCGCACAGTGATTGCAAAAACCAGAAAATCAATGTCAAGAAGTAGACAGGGTTGAAACATGTCAAATGTTATAAGCTTCATTACAGCAAAACTAGCTACCGGTTTTGAAATGACTTTCATTTGTGCTTTCATGATTTTTATTAGGTCAAAAATGCTTTTCATTAGACTGCTAGTTGCATGTCCAGATTGAGTTTCTGTTTGTTGTCAAACTGTTTGGTTTTGTCTGCCTATACGTACGATCGCGCAGCGTTGAACCTAATCAGCCATGCATTCATGTCAACCAAATTTCAACGATACAAATGGTACTTTTCGTGGTTTGCCCTTTTTTGAATTAATAGGTTGTAATTATTTGTATTGCACGTAGATGTGGAAGAATAATGCTGCCGTGACTTGCAAATAAATTACGAGAACTTTTGTTTCAACCATCTGATTTTGTTCAAACTTTAAAAAGGAGGTTTCAGAGACTTAAACATTTTTCTTTAAAAAGATTGGGAAATTGTTGGCATAAAAAATACTTCACGAAGCATAACCATGATTTTTGTTTTAGATGAGTTTTTCAAGTAACAAATTTGAAAAGTTTAGTTACCATGTATTTAAAAGAACCGCGCAAAACCCATTTTTTTGGCTTTGCCAAATCAAAAAAAATAAAGAACTGGGATTCGTAAAGTTCTCCTAATCTCGTTAGGTGCTAACTTCGATTCCGTCAGATGAAATACGTACAAGATGAAATACGTGTTGACTACGTTATAAATTTCCGATTATTTATGCAATTCTCCAGAGAATTTAATTCAACCGTAAACAACTCTCATTCCAGAACAGACTTTGAAACACTACTATTAACTAGATGGGAGTTTGCCAGCGAACCCAGTGAACGACCGACGCATAGCTAATGCTGTGACGTTCAAAAGTACTTTTTGTCCACCGTAAAATCAGCAATTATTCAAAAATATCTGATTATGGAACCTCCAGAAAAGTAGAGTCAAAATATTTGTCTGTTAAATATCTGCTGATATCATAAAACATTGTCATTCTAAGTTAAGCTGTTCAAAAAATATATTTTTTGGGGGTCCATTTGGGGGTTCCCTGGGGAGGTGGCACCCCCAAAGTATGTCAAAATATTTGTCTGTTAAATACCTCCTGATATCATAAAACACTGGCACTCTAAGTTGAGCTATTCAAAAAATTGATTTTTGGGGGGTTTATTTGGGGGGTCCCCGGAGAGGTGGCACCCCCAAACTATGTCAAAATATTTGTCTGTTAAGTATCTGCTAATATCAAAAAAAAAGTAGAACTCTACCTTGAGCTGTTCAAAAAATTGATTTTTGGGGGTCCATTTGGGGTGTCCCCGGGGGAGTGGCACCCTCAAACTATGTCAAAATATTTGTCTGTTAAATATCTACTGATATCAAAAAAAAGTAGCACTCTAGCTTGAGCCGTTCAAAAAATGGATTTTTGGGGCCCCATTTTGGGGAAGTTCCCGATGGAGTCGCCCCAAAAAATTTCGGGAGAAATAATTGCATTTGCAGCTCAACAACTTTACACAAAAATTAGATTTCGATGTATCGTGGTTTAGGAGAAGAAGAGCCTACAAAAATTAGGAAGAAAAAAAAAGAAAAAAAAAAGAAATAAACCTCATCGCGGCCAAAAGTGGGTTGGTTGGGATGAAAGGGTATCTTGAGACATACATACAACCATACGAAATATTTTATGCCGTACTTAAGCCGTTTTTGACTGAGACCGCTTTTTACGCCAAACTTGCGGGGCGGTTTTCGGGTCCTAAAACCAAAGTCACGAGACTTATTGCCTCGAAATTTGGTGCAAACATACGACTCATTAATCTCAAACTGCTGTCAAAATTTCATGTAGCTAGAGCCATCTTGCCCAAAAACCCTCACTTTGTGACGAAATCACTGCGACGAAATCAGTGACGAAATCACGTTACAAAATCATTGCTTCGCAGTCAGTTTGTTCGCGGTCAGTTTGTCGCGGTCAGTTTGTCGTGGTCAGTTGACTTGGCTCCGTAAAATCAGTAATTATTCAAAAATATCTGATAATGGAACCTCCAGAAAAGTAGAGTCAAAATATTTGTCTTCTTGCTTTCTTTCTTTCTTTCTGAGTTTTATTTTGAATGCCAAGGCACAACGTTGACATCAAAAAAGGAGACGCAAGAAAAACGCAAACTTACGTTATAACATGGCAAAAACCAAATCATAGCAATAAAATATAATATAGTTACAATAGAGATAGAGACTGCCATGCTCACGCCACCCGGCTATCAACACAGGCAAAACAACAAACAAACAAAAACGAACATTCTGTACACACTTAAAACTAACAAAACAAAAAAAATTTTTTTTTTTTCAGGATTAGTTTGAGATTATACAAGATTGATGCTTGCATCTGCTGTAATAAGAATCAGAATAGTGAAATATTTGCCACAATTTGCGGTGTCAAACAATTTTGATAATTGTTTACCGTACCAAAATAATACAATTTTGATGCAAAAATTGATTGCCAATAAAACAAAGATTATAAATGCTATCAGCCGTCAATAAAACTTTTGATCAAGTGAAATAAAATAAAAGAAATAACTCTTTATATTAATGACTTTAATTAAGCAACATTTAAAGATGGAAATGTTTTGAATTGTTTAAATGACTGATAGCACTTTTCAAATTCCTAAGAGTTATGTAGTCAGTCATCTAAGCTTTAATTATTGTATTTTAAAAGATACTATAAAAAGTGTTTGGGGTTTGGAGTTGAACATTGGGGCTTAGGGATTTGAACATTAGTTTTTTTAAAAGTTTGATGATTTATCGATTATACATGAATTATACAAATTATTCATGTAGTTTTGTAAGTTAAACATATTTAACTGACAAATTATTCATGTAATTTGTGAGTTAAATATTTCCTGATATCATAAAACACTGGCACCCTAGCTTGGGTTGTTCAAAAAATTGATATTTGGGGGTCCATTTGGGGGTCCCCGGGGGGGTGGCACCCCCAAACTACGCCCAAATATTTGTCTGTTAAATCTGTGGTGATATCATAAAACATTAGCACCCTAAGTTGAGCCGAAGAAAAAATTGATTTTTGAGAGTACCATTTGGAGGGTCCCCGGGGGGTGTGGCACCCCCAAACTATGTCAAAATATTTGTCTGTTAAATATCTCCTGATATCAAAACAGACTGGCACCCTAATTTGAGCCGTTTAAAAAATTGATTTTTGAGTAGTCCATTTGGGGGGTCTGCCCGACAAAGTCCAACCTCAGACCTCCACGTGGTGTCGGGTGGAAACAGTGGAAACACTGGCTAATTGAGGCAATGGCAACCGGCCGATTGAGGATGGGCGAGGTTAAGAAGTGCAGGAACTAGCAACCAGGCAATAGTGCAAGCAAAGGCCTGATACTGCGAAGTCCTGCCTTCTAATTTCCAACCCCTGACTCTAAAGCCAACAGGAGGTTGCGGGCTGATATGGAACCGGTAGTAATGGGCCAATATTGCGGCGGAATGTCAATGCGAGTATAGGGTACAGCGGATAAAACGCGTTGCCGTGTCGCGGCCACAAGATAGAAAGGATGCTGGTCCTAGTCTAGCCAACATAGGACTTCGTGTCCATCAGCTTGTGAAAATCCCCGTGCACCTGTAGTTACAGATGGCACCTGGGTAGGGGTCTGCAGCTGTATTGGGGGGGCTCCGCCGAGGCCAGTACTCCAGAGAAAAGTCCGTCATTTGCAGTGTTGGTTTGTTGCCATCGATAGAAATAGCAGTTCGTAGCTTTCTGTCTGTCTGAATAATCTGGTCTTTGGAACTTTTCCCAAGTAAAAGAAAACCAACATCATGAAAATGTCGATACATAGAACGAAGAAAGTAACACGGATTACACCCCTAAATTCAGAAGAAGTGGCACTGTCACAACCAAGAATCAGTGAATTCTTGAGGGACAATGCCAACAAAGAAAACACTCGGCCATCTGCGCCTTCTAGCCCAGATGCCGAAAATACATCAAACCTGAGCCCTCAAGTTGAGAAGGTTCCTTTGTTAAAGGAGTTCGTCTCAGAAGCTGAGGGTACAGCAAAAGTGGCATGGTCGGTTGTAAAACCGAATACCACTTCAACTTCCCCTGTGGAACTTCAGAATCCAAGTAATTCTTCGGATGTTGCTTGCATGTCTGAGGTGAAACGGGGGAAAAACTATGAAAAAAAACGGAAGAGAAGGGAAAAGAAGCGGGTAATGAGGGGTCTGGAAGGTATGACACTTGCTGCCCATGACCCTGAGTCCTCTGACCATTCCTCCGGCCAAACTAAACGAGCCAGGGAATCTTCGGATTCTCCGTCCTCCTCAACAAACCTCCCGCAGAGGCGTGGGCGACATGATGTCGTTCATGATATGCAAGGAGGCAAAGCCAAGAAAACGATGACTGGCACAAGCACTCCAGCTAGCTATGCTGCGGCTGTGAAGGCCAGCAATCAAAAATTAACCATCACAAGAAAAGAGTCAGAAGGGGATGGTGGTATGGACAACATGGATCTACGTGAAGTTCAAAGTGCCATCACCAAAATGATTCTTCGTACCGATCCGGGTTTTCTTGTCCGTATCGAACGCACTTTTATCTTTGAAGGTAAGGTGCTGATGATATGCAAGGATGAGAAAACCTTGGAGTGGGCAAAACAAGTGATTGAGGCTGTTGTACCGTCCTTGGTAGTTCATCAAGGCTACGATGCAAAAGGCCCTAAAGACTTGCCTCCAGCAAAAACCTTTGGAATCTGGTTGCCAGAGGATGAAGGTTTAAGCATTTCCGATACCCTTACGCTGGTTTCCCGTTGTAATGCGAAAATCAGTCGTAGGGATTTGGAAACAAAGCATTCAGCGAAGGGGAACGGAGGGATGCTACATGTGGTATCCGTTCGGGAACCTTCGCTAACCACGCTGAAGGAACTGAACTACAACCCATACGCTGGTTATCGTCGGATTCAGTTCCAAAAGAAGAAAAGTGCCAAGCAGCTTCAGAACCTGGAGACGTCACCACGATCGCGAAAGGGTGATGAAACCTGTGAGGCAATAATGGATACAGCTGAGCCTGGCACTTCGGCAGATACAGAGAAGCCGACGACTTCTAGATTGTAGAAGTCAGAGATTCTCTCTGTTGTATTGAAGTAGCCATATCAGTTGTTCTAAGAATAAAGCGCTATACTTGAGTAAATCTATCACATAGATAAGAATGGCTCAGGATTACAGCGGACAACTCGATAAATCAAATAAAGCCATTACGGCACCTAAGTTATCCTCACATAATTTAGAGTGTTGGCAAATCAACCTACACAGATGTAAAGCAGCAAGCTATAACATGTGTGAAGTTACAAAAAGCGTACGTTCCGGGTTAGTGTTGGCTCAAGAACCATGGACATATGCCACTAAAATCAGAAGTAAGCTACGAGGATGGAACCTCTTTCAAGGAATTGAAAAGGGTAATCGTCCTCGGGCGTGCATTTATGCTACTCCTGATCTCTGTTGTTCTCTAATCCCGATGTTTTCAAATGAGGATATAGTGGCAATTAGAGTTAACAATGTGTGCCGAAAGGGAGACAGTTTTGATTGATTGATTGGTGCATCTTTATTAGTTTTGTTTTCGTATCAGCATACATGGCAGCCGAAGAACCAGCTCCGCCCAATTTACTGAGGGATTTGTTGGTCTTCACAGAAAATGAACAATTTCCTACTATTGTAGGAACCGATGCAAATGCACATCACACTATATGGGGATCCTCTGATATAAACCCTCGAGGAGAGGATCTGTTAGCATATTGTGCTAGTGCAGACTTAAATTTCTGTAATGTGGGTAATAAACCAACATTCAGAACTAAAACGAGTGAAGAGGTTCTAGACTTAACCTTAGTGAACCGGTGTGCATGGAACCGAGTGGTTGGCTGGCATGTTAGCAACGTGCCATCATTCTCGGATCACATGTATATTAGGTTCCAGGTTAAAGGCAGGATCCAAAAACAGGCTAAAATGTTCGTAGTACCGGTACATGCTGGAACAAGTATGTAAACGAACTCGAACAAAAATTAAGTCAACGAACTTTACGACCAGTACCAGTGCTTTCCTCAAAAGAAGACATTGATGTGCTGGCAAACAAGGTTTATTCCGTTGTTACTAAATCATATGAAGCTGCTTGCCCTATGCGAAAGTCGCTTCGTAAGAAAGATAACATTTGGTTAAATTCTGAGCTTGCAAGTCTTCGGAAAGAGGCTCGCCGAGCTTGGAGAAAAGCCATTAAAACAAAACAAGAAAAAGATTGGGAGGCTCAAAAGCTCGCCTTATCTCATTTCAAAAAAGCTGTCAGAAAAGCAAAGCGCGATTCATGGCATAGCTTTGTAGAAAGCATGAATAGTCAAACACCAACGGCTCGCCTGGTTAAGATTATTCGAAGGAATGAAACGGTGCGTGGTAGCAACGTAATTAAACACAACGGAGAATTCATAAAGTCTCCACTAGAAACTTTAAACTATCTGCTGGATATCTTATCACCGGGTAGCCAGCAGTTAGAAAATCTTGCAACCAGGTCCGACTTAGTGGAGAACCCATTCATGAGACCTGAAGACACTGAAATGATTGCAAGCATATGTTCATTTGAGCGTATGGAAGCAGCTATTAACGAATTTCAACCATTCAAAGCACCAGGGCCAGACGGGCTCTATCCTGTACTGCTACAGAAAGGTTGGAATCAACTGAAAGGATATTACCATGTCATTTTTCAAGCATGCCTGAGACACAGCTATGTGCCATTGGCATGGAAAGAAGGCACAGGTATATTTTTCCCCAAACCCGGAAAGGAAAGCTATTTTGAAGCTAAATCCTTCCGTATGATCACTCTAACTTCTTTTCAACTGAAATGGTTGGAAAGGCTAGTTCTGTATCATGTTAATGAAGGTAATAACGTGCAGGCAAAGCTTTCTGCATCGCAGTATGGTTTTCGTGCTGGAGTTTCTACGGAAACTGCTTTGCATGAATTTGTACGCCGTGCAGAGCATTGCCTTGTTAGAAAAAAGCCGGCTGTGGGTATTTTCCTGGATATTGTCGGCGCCTTCGACAATGTCACCTTCCGTAGCTTTGTTGCGGCTCTGCGAGGGCTGGGCATGTCTAAGATTCTCACCTCATGGATAGAGACTCTACTAAGACATCGCACAGTCCAAGTAGAATTATACGGTGATAAAGTTAAAAGGGAAGTAGTAAAGGGGAACCCACAAGGTGGTATCCTGTCCCCTTTTCTATGGAACTGTGTCTTAAACAGCCTGTTGCTAGAGTTACCTAGCAGAGGTTTTTATGTTCAAGCCTATGCCGATGATCTAGCAGTGTTGGTCACTGGTGCTGATATGCTTTGGATCAGAGAAATGGCCCAGAAAGCAATAAATATTGCTGCAAATTGGGCTTTGGAACAAGAGCTACAGTTTAGCAGCAAGAAAACCGAGATAGTACTGTTCACTCACAAACGGAATCCAGATTTGGGTTCCTTGTCAATGAATGGAACAAAACTTGAACTTTCCAAGGAAGCAAGGCTGTTAGGTGTTACTCTAGACAGCAAGCTAACTTGGAAACCTCATATTACCCGAATTACCCGCAAAGCAACTACAGCATTAATGCAATGTAGACAAATTGTGGGTAAAACGTGGGGAATAAAACCATCTATGATGAAATGGATATACACAGCTATGATACGTCCAATCATGTCGTATGCATGTGTGTCCTGGGCTGGCGGTCTCAACAAAAAGTATCTAGTGAGGAAACTCACAAAGGTGCAGAGACTTGCTTGCCTGATGATTTCATCAGCTTTTCCTGGCACTCCTACTGGTGCTCTGGAAATATTGCTCAACATAACTCCCATTGAGGAATTTCTATTGGCTGAGGCAGTGCGAGGGTCATACAGAATCACTGTTAGTGGGCTCTGGCATGTCAACCCAATTGGTTCCTTTGGGAAAACAAAAAGCCATGTTGATGTTTGCAATGAGGCAAGGAAATTCTTACCTCTGATGCAAATGCCAGCTGACCGAATAAAGAAAACAAAGGTATTTGAGAGAAATTTCGAATGTCAAATTATGGACAAAAAGAATGACATCAGATTTGAAAGCGTTCTAAACCAGAGCACTGTCAAGGTCTACACGGATGGCTCGAAACTAAATGGGAGAGTAGGAGCGGGTTTTTATGCCGAATACCCAAACAACTCTCCAAAACAAGCATTTTTCCACCTTGGAATTTACAGCACTGTGTTCCAGGCAGAAGTCTTAGCTATTTCAGAAGTGGCAAAGAACCTGCTTTTGAATAAAATGCACAATCAAAGTATTGTTGTGCTGGTTGATAGTCAAGCAGCTATCAAAGCACTCATAAAGTGCACTGTAACATCAATTACAGTGCTCAACTGCATTCGAAACCTAAATCAATTAGGTAAACAAAAACCACGTCAGTATTGCCTGGATTCCGGGACATGCAGGGATTCATGGTAACGAAGTGGCCGACTATGTTGCCAAATCAGGATCTAGATCAAAAATACATGGTCCTGAACCTTTTATTACGGTCCCGTATGCCAGTTGTGTTAGCACGGTAAAGGACTGGTCCACAGATAGATGGAAATCTATGTGGAATAAACGGAAAGAATGCGTGAGGATGAAGGAGTCTGTAGGTTGGACGTCTTCACGACTAACAATACGTCTTCTTAACCTTAAGAGGCCTCATTTAAATAGAGTAGTGCAAGTTTTAACTGGGCACTGCAATCTACAACGACACAAGAAAACTACAGGTCGTGCTGAGTCTTCTCTGTGTCCAAAATGTTGCCTAGAGGATGAAACACCAAATCATCAAGTAGGCAATTGCAAGCTTTACCAAGATATTCGTGTTAAATATTTTGGAACCACCAAAACCACTGTTCACAATGTGGTAACGAAATGTAATATTAACAAACTGGCCACGTACTTAAAGGAAGCTGGGAGGCTTTCTGAGTTCGACCAGTAAGCAAACAAAATAACAATAACAGCAGCTACTGTTGCAATGGGCCCAAAAGAGGCCTACGCAACGTGTAGGCGGACTCTACCTAACGGTAGCAGATTCCCTTGCACCGCTGCCCAGTAATAATAACAATAATTTGGGGGGTCTCCGGGGGGGGGGGGGGCAGCACCTCCAAACTGCATTAAAATATTTACCTGTTAAGTATCTGCTGATGTCAAAACAGACTGGCACCCTAAGTTGAGTCGTTCAAAAAATTAATTTTGGTAGGGTTCATCTGGGGGGTCCTCGGGGGGGATGGCACCCCCAAACTATGTCAAAATATTTGTTTGTTAAATATCTGCCGATATCATAAAACACTGGCACTCTAAGTTGAGCCGTTTAAAAAATGGATTTTTTTGGGTCCATATGGGGGGGTCCCCGGGGAGTGGCACCCCCAAACTATGTCAAAATATTCGTCTGTTAAGTATCTGCTGATATCAAAACAAACTGGCACCCTAAGTTGAGCCATTCCAAAAATTGATTTTTGGGGGGTCCATTTGGGGGTCCTCGGGGGGTTGGACACCCCAAAACTATGTCAAAATATTTGTCTGTTAAATATCTACTGATATCAAAAAAAAGTAGCACTCTAGCTTGAGCCGTTAAAAAAATGGATTTTTTGGGGCCCCATTTTGGGGAAGTTCCCGATGGAGTCGCCCCAAAAAATTTCGGGAGAAATAATTGCATTTGCAGCTCAACAACTTTACACAAAAATTAGATTTCGATGTATTGTGGTTTAGGAGAAGAAGAGCGTACAAAAATTAGGAAGAAAAAAAAAGAAAAAAAAAAGAAATAAACCTCATCGCGGCCAAAAGTGGGTTGGTTGGGATGAAAGGGTATCTTGAGACATACATACAACCATACGAAATATTTTATGCCGTACTTAAGCCGTTTTTGACTGAGACCGCTTTTTACGCCAAACTTGCGGGGCGGTTTTCGGGTCCTAAAACCAAAGTCACGCGACCTATTGCCACGAAATTTGGTACAAAGATACAGTATAAGTCATTAATCTCAAACTGCTGTCAAAATTTCATGCGGCTCAACCAAATCGTTCTCGAGTTATAAGCAAAAGTCTGAAATTTCGCACTCGTTAGTTGGAAAATGGCCGAGTGAAAACAAAGGAACACGCGACGCGAGCGTCGGTCGTTCCAATTAGATAACGTAATCTGCTAATTACAAGCGCTTCACATTGAAAGCGATGAGTACAGTTGATGACATCAGCTGCAAATAACCAGCTTGTAAACAGCTTTCAAACCTGAAATCTTTCTCTCAAAATCACTCTATGAGAAAATGATGAGAGAATTAATTTCAAGAGATTTTGGATACAGACAAGTACAAATTAGCTACAGTTTAGACGAGGTTCAATTTCTAGACCGACCAAGGCAGTCAGGAAGGCAATTTAGTTTCCTGCTTGTTACTACTGATTCAGAGGGTCTTTCACCATTTTTTAACTGCTTTTCCCTTTGGTTTTCATTTTTTCGTTTTCGAAAAATAGTGAAGGAAATCATAAAAACGTGACCTTGCAAAAAGGATAAAGGCCGTTCAAAGCTAAACCACATATATAGGCCTAGCCTAGGTTAGTATAGTTGCCTGTGGTCAAACCAAAAAAAAAAATTTCTGATGCGGTTATAATTTGCAAACGTTTGCAAATGTCGATCGTCCCTCAACGAAATATAATTAAAGAGCAAAAAAAGCCTTAGCAATTGATCAACTACGTAGTGCGCTTTGCATATTGGCATCAGCTGTTTTTCATAAGTGTTTTTTTTACATGTTTGTGCAAAACAAATCAAATTTTAATGGAAAATCATTTGAAGCAATTGAAGTTGCATTCAGTTACATAACATGATTGATTACCTGCCATTTCATTGCTTTCGTAATCAATTGTTGCTGTAAGCCTGTAAGTGTCATGCTTGGGTCATGGCAGGGTAATACAGGAAATTGTTTTAAATTCTTAGTTGTTTTAATTTGATCAGATTTAAAACAAAGTTATGTGTCAAATCAGATTTAAATCTGTTACGTAATCTCCACAACTTGACGAAAAAGAAAAAGCGTTAAATGCTAAATAAAAAATCTTTTATGTAGATTATTTTATTCACAGTAATACTGTAAATATCATTTCATGCATTGGGTTGCGAAATTTTAAAGTTGAAAATCGGGACAGGATTAAAATACGGCAACTTTTTGCGGATTTAAAATAAACACCAAAAAAAGGAAGCTGCACTTTTCCGGGATGATGAAGCAAAGTTGTAAGTCAGGCCGAGCTATTCGGGTCGGATTCGAGTTCGGGCTTTAGATTGACAAAATTTCGGGCTTACAGTAATCAAAGGCGTAGCCTAGGAGGGTGCCAAGTGAAATGCCACCAATAATAAAACTGTGACAAAAACGCTTATTGTTTTTTCAGTTTTTTTTTAGCATTTTTTGCATGACACAGTAATAAACAATAATATTGACGACCAAGGGGCCTGGGCCCCCTCAATTCAATATTTGCCAACTAATTTAAATGTATAAGCCGGGTGAAACTAAGGTTTTTTGTCCTAAAAGTTACCACCTCAGGTCCTCATCTAACCTTTTTATCAACGTAATGCAATAGCCAGGGTCTTATTTACCAGATGGCACACAGCCAGGGTCCCACGCCCAAATGGTAAGACTTTTTTCTTCGTTCTTCACCTATATTTTGCAGGAAGATGTTGCGAAAATTGTTAAAGTGCCAGGGGCCCGGTCAATAACATGTAAATCTGGCCCTGTCAATAACATGGTTAGTAGGCGTAACCATCTATTTTACCATTTCCAATAGCAATTTACCCCCACCTCGCCAGTTTTTACGCGACAAAATTAGCAAAGGGAAAAGCTCATTGAACAAATTATTGAATTTGAATTGAGAGGACCTGGTCACCCTGGCCGCACATGCTCTCCAACAACTGGTTAATTTCATGACAAAACAAAAACCTCTAAAGAAAATCTTTGAGTGGATTATTATTTTCTGCTAAAGTAATGCAGGAGGCAATGTGCGTTACTTTCCCCTACTGGGGCCAAATCACTTACAAAATTTAACTTCAAAATACAAGATTTAAACGTAATTTGGACTTAAGTTTTACGTAAAAGGAGGATTGAACAATTAAAATTTTTCAATTGGTTTTCAACTATTAAAAATCCAAATTTACAAAAGATCGCCCATCGGCTGGGAGCGAGCCCCCAGACCCCCGTCTGTGATGCGTTTGAGTTACACTAGTTTACTCAACGCGTCTCTCAATTTATACTAGCGGTTCTCAATTTGGGGTGCGAGAAGTGACTTTTGAGATACGAACTTTTTGGTTTTCACCAAGTTTTGTTTCCCCCTCGACTGCAGAAAGCGAAGACCTTTTATTTGGGAGAAATTTAGCTCTTCAGCCCGTTAAGACCTTTGTTTTTGTTCTTCACCTGATTTTCGGGAGAAATCCTTAAATTATTCCATAGGTTTTGTTTATTTTCATTTATTGACTTCTTTGTTTATTTTCTTTTGTTACAAAAATCGTGCAAGTGGTGCAAACATGATTTTTCCTTCTCGAAGGGGTGCAAGCTTAAAATGAATTGAGAACCGCTGATTTAGACATTTTCACGAAATCCTGGTTTCGTGCCAAACCAGACCACTGCTTTTGATCGTCCATTCTACAATAATTTGTCTCTCAAAAAGTTTTTCCTTCGAAAATTTGTGATGACGTCATTCCATGTAATTTGTTGTTTGCCACCCCCCTCCAATTAAAAGTCCTGGCTACATCAACATTGACGGTAATTCAGCCTGATAGGTGCCTTGTCTACGTCACTACTTTGTGTTTTACATGCTATAGAAAGAAAATCCAAATAACTTCGCAATGATGATTGAAGACTTCATTTAAGCATTTTGGCA